>CM035848.1:75919237-76576897 GCA_020510985.1 Pholidichthys leucotaenia
GGCCGGACTGAGCTGGGTGGAAAGTTATTAAAGTAACAGACAACAATTTGTACAAATAGGTGAGCACAAATCACCCTTCTTGGACATCTATTGTGGTGTGCCCCAGGGGTCAGTTTTGGGACCCAAACTCTTTATCTTATATATAAATGACATATGCCAAGTATCAAAAATTCTGAAATTTATTTTGTTTGCGGATGACACAAATATCCTTTGCACTGGTGATAATTTGCAGCAGGTTTTAGAGGTGGTCACAAGAGAAATGAAAAGGTTAACACAGTGGTTCAACAAAAATAAATTAACTCTAAATCTGAAAAAAAAAACAAAGATTATGTTGTTTGGAAATTATAAAATAAATCATGAAATAATGGTAACGATAGATGATACCAGAATTGAAATAGTACAGGAAAATACGTTTCTGGGAGTGACGCTAGACAATAAAATCTGCTGGAAACCTCACATCAGTCACATCCGGGCCAAGTTGGCAAAATGTATAGGGATACTGGGGAAGACAAGACATATCTTGGACTATAAATCATTGTTCTTACTGTACAATTCACTGTTTTTACTGTATCTTAACTACTGTGTAGAGGTCTGGGGAAATACCTACAGGACCAACCTACAGCCAATATGCACATTACAAAAAAAAGCTATAAGGATAATAAATAACGTAGGATATAGAGACCACACCAACTCGTTTTTAAAGTCACATGCCATAAAGCTCATGGATTTAGTTAAATATAAGACAGCACAAGTAATGTACAGGGCAATTAATAATCAACTCCAAACTAATATACAAAAAATATTCAAAAAAGAGACAATGATCATAATTTGAGAGGACACTTAAACTTTACAAAACCTAAGGTATGAACAACTAAGAAAAGTCTGTGTATATCTGTCTGTGGGGTGGATTTGTGGAAAAGTCTGGAGCTGGAACTAAAACTATGTACAAAGAGAAATCAATTCAAAAATAGGTATAAACATTATTTGCTGAAAGGATATGTGCTAGAGGGGTAGTATTAATATGTACGATTCACTACGCTCACTCTGGGACACTATGGTATGGTAGGTGGGACAGTACTGTGCATATCTGTGTATATCTGTGTTGTTTGGGGCTGGGTATAGATGTACGGACTGTATGTATGTTGGGATGGATGGGTGTCAATGTTGATATGTACAAAATATAGTTAATTGTCTACTTGGGGTCTTAATTGAGGTAATAGGTATATATTTCACATGGGTTGTATTTAGGGAAAAGAGGAGTTGGAGTAAATAAGTGTTAATTTCTTCCTTCTCCTTTTTGAGCACTGTATACTGCCACCTTTATTGCACTTGTTATTTGTTTTTTTTGTTTTTTTTTAATTTTTTGTTCAAAATAAAGTATCTATCTATCTAAAGGGAAGAAAACCGGCAAGAAACAAATATAATGTGATAACAAATAAAGACAAGTAAATCCAAATATGTAAATAACAAAACTACAATGAACGCAAACAGGAAAATAAGTCACGCTAAGAAACAAAACGGAATATGTGAAAACCAGCCGAGGATAACATAACAGGGATAGAACTCAAAAAATACAACACTATACAAATATGGAAAGAAAGGCAAGGAGACAGAGCACGGCGGGATCCCCCATGTTCAGATCGTGACAACCTGGTACTTAAATGGTAACAACAAGGAACTTTTATGGTTAAAAAAAAAAAAAAAAAACAGGAGCTGTTACCCTGAGCTGACACCATGATTACACAGTTTAATACCACTATATACACTGAATTTACACAGTAATTTCATAGTACTTCACAGGCTGTGTTATGAAGTGTTTCCAAACTTTGTGTAACATTTGAAAGCTCTCAAATCAACTTGTTTCCATCAATCCATATTTTTACAAGTCTGCATGAACAACAACGCAGCCCGTTATTAATGCCACTCATAAATGCCATGTGTTTGTCCTGCAGCGACACACAAGTGTCTGTTTATGAACAAGCTGGCCGTAAACAAAGGGAATTTACCAAAGGGCATTAAGACAGCATTGAGTGCTCTCAGTTAAGAGTGGGCATGTGTTTTGGGCGAGTAGCTCGCAGTCTGATGCTTTACTGGGGGAGCAAACAAAGCTCCAGTCATGCATCCATCCCAGTGAGACGATCCCCGAAGCTCAGTGTTTCCTCAGCCTTAAATGATTGCCGATGCAAAAGTGATTGTATGAATAAGTCAGAAGGAAGATCCTTTTTTGACCCACTCTCTTGCCTCCCGCTGCCACTACGTGTACATTGTCAAACAAACTAACAACAGCACAGTGCACGCTTCATATCTGGACTGCGTCCTACTCTGTGACACATGGTTCGTCTGCTTTTGCGAGATTGCATGCAGCAAAGGCTGTGCGACTTCGGGTGTTTTCATCCTGCTGCAGCACCCTGCTGTTTCAACTTTTTTACTTCAGTGGAAACATTGGCAGCTTCAGTTTTAAAAGATGCAAGTGGCTCTATTAGAACTAAATGAGAAATCTTTGGTCTTCAGTTTATTTTAACTTCAGAGCATCAATGATTTGCCATGAACTGAGAATCTTGGGAATATCTCAGCATGAGAGAATGGTATTTAAACTGAAAGCTAACCTAATCACATTTAATTTTCCTAGACATGGCCTGGGGACATCTCAGTGGCATGTGGTAATTGTATGAACATGTGTGGAGATGATTTTTATAGCAAGAAAATGGCTGTGTAATTGTGCAATGGGGGACATCAAGAAGTTTATTTTTTCTATCAGGACAAATACTGCAAATAAAATAAGGTGCACAGTATCAAGATCCTACATGAAGCCACCATGATACAGTTACTGTAAAGTCATTATACAGCTTAATTAAATGCATAAAGTCTGCACATTATTTATTTATCTTATTTTCCCTCCAAAAAGTTCTACTTCTATGCCATTTTGTTACTGTGAAATGCACAGATTCAGGGTTCCTTGAGTGTTTCATAATGTCTGAAGGGATATCACATTTTATTTTATTCTGTATATTTTAAAGGGGCAGTTCAGTGGTGCAGTCGTTAGCACTGTGGCAGCACAGCAAGAAGGTCAACCATCACGGGTTGGATCCCATCCTGTGACCATCAGTGACCCTTCTGTGTGGAGTTTGCATGTTCTCCTTGTGTCTGCGTGAGTTTTCTCTGGGTACTTCGGTTTCCTCCCACAGGCCAAAGACATGCACGTTAGGTTAATTGGCATCAACTGGTATAGTATGGTATGCTATGGTATGGTATGGTTGTCCATCTCTTTCTGTGTTGGCCCTAAGATGGACTGGCAATCTGTCCAGGGTGTACCCTGCCTCTCACCCAAAAGATGCTGGGATAGGCTCCAGCACCCCCCCGCGACACGAAAAAAGGATTAAGCGGTTGAAGATGATTGAATGAATATTTCAAAGGTCCCACATTTTTTTTTTTTTTTTTTTGTTACTTATTTGTACCCGTAGGTAGACTTGGTTTGCAGTCTGGTGACAAGCCACCGGCTGCTGGTCGCTGCGTGCGCGAGCGCCCTAAACCTACATGTTTTTGGTGTGCGGGAGGAAACCGGAGAAATCCCGGAGTAAACCCGCGCAACACGGGGAGAACATGCAAACTCCACACAGCTCACTGTTGGTCGGGGGCTGGGATCGAACCCACGATCTCATGATCCCCGCGGTCCCCCGGCCGAGGGTAAAACTGTGCTGCCACAGTGCTAAACCACTGCGCCACCGTGCAGAAAAAGTATGTGAACCCTTTGGAATCCTCTGGTTTTCTGCATTAACTGGTCATAAAATGTGCTCTGATCAACATCTAGGTCCCAAGTACAGACTAACACAACGTGCTTAATCTAATGCCACTGTGACTGTCATGGTCTGAGCGCCGATGTCGTCCGCGCTCGGGCCATACATTTGTTATTTATTTATTTATTTATTTATTTGTCAGGGACAGTGCAATAAACATAGACAAAAAAGAAAATCTGATGTGTTGCACAGAGAGTGTATAGCATTAAGCTAGTTTGCAACTCTTGTCCCTGGATGGACTTTAGAGAAAAGAAACAGAGAAAAAGAGAAAAAGATGAAGAAAAAACAAAACGAAAACAGTATAATCATTATCCACATACATCAATGCAAACAAAATTATAAATACACAATATAAAAACCTGATTCACATTTGCCTGTTACAGTAAAATGCCTGTTACACATTTGCCTTCCCTTCTTCACTCACACCCTGCAGACAATCATTTCATACATGGGTACATTCTTGTTTACTTTTCAGCCAGTTTTTAACCTTTGTAGTAAATGTTTTAAAATCCGTTATTATTTTGATTTCATTTGACATTGTGTTCCAGATATGACTGCCCTTTATAGAGAAAGCCGTTTGTCCAAATGTAGTTCTGCGGTGGGATATTTTACAGTTATTGTTAACAGAACTTCTGGTGGCTCTGCTGCTGTCCTGTCTTTGGATGAATCCAGCAAGTGGCTCTGGCGCTGATTTATGGAAACATTTAAAAATTAATTTCAGAAAACAAAGGTCAATGAAACTCTCAAAACTCAGTAGATTATATTTTTTTAGAATATAATGATGCCACCTAATGGGCTTTTTATCCAGAATTTTTAGAGTTTGATTATACAATGAACCTATATGTTTTATTGTAGAAGGAGCTGCTTGAGCCCAAACTGTCAGACAGTATGATATATGCGAAAAAACCATAGAATGCATATACAGTATGGCTGCTTGGTGTGGTATGTAATGTCTAATTAATTTAAAGCTATTCAAATTTTTTTTTACTGTTTTAGAAATCTTCTTTATGTGAAGATTAAATTTGAGTTGAGGATCTAGTACAATGCCAAGGTATTTGAATTCTGTAACTGAACTAATATCTTGATCATGTATATTAACTTTAAAATGTTGCAAGTTACATTTTTTGATTGAAAAGCACATTGAAACATCACCTCCGCCAGGCCTTTGTTGTGACAGCGTCTCGACAGTACTTCCGGCTGTCAGAAGCCAAGCACCACGGGACGGCTGGAGGCCAATTATCGCTCATCAGCTGATGAGCTGTCAATCCCTATATCAGGGAGCTGCTCTGTTTGTTCAGGGCGGCGACCTCACGCTTTCCACACATCCCTCTCGTTGTGGATTAGGCTGGAGTCCCTACATCCGGCTCCAGCCCTCCTCTCTTCCCTCATCGTTACTCGTAACTGTTCTCTTGTTTTATCTGTGTTTTGCCCCACGAGGCTCATTTCCTTTGTTGCTTTCCTTTGTTAATAAATTATGCAAACTCACTGGTTGGCCCTTGGCTCTTATTAATGGCTCGCAAGAGCCATTCGTGATAGTAGGTCGCCGCCAAGCGAGACGCCAGCCACCGTGAGTTTTGCAGTTGGACTGTGCTCCTTCCTGTCTGGGTACCGTGCTGGAAGCATGCCGTCGCGGAGGTTCCGCACTCCGAGTCAGAGCAACGAGCTGGCAGACGCCCTCGAGTGCGTAGATGAAACCCTCATCGCCGCCTCCCTCCTCGACTTCCACAGCGACGTGCACCGGTACCTGGACCAAGCTGAGGACATTCTTAATCATCTCCCCTGCTTCGCTAATCACCCTGAAGTCAGCGTGAGGAGAGATGACATCGCCGCGCAGCGCGAGATTCTCCGTGGGCTGGAGGGAAATCCCGGAAGGAAGCCGAAGAGGAGGCATCCTCGCTCCTCACGTCCAGATCCTATTCCTGTTGCCATTTCGGTCCAGGAGTTCGCACCGCCTCGGGGTGATCCCCGCCGGAGAGTGTCGCCATTCGGGAATCCCCCGGAGAAGCTTCAACTCGCAGCTGCTTCCATCTGGGACCGAGTGGCGGCAGCTCGTTCCGCTGTTCACCCCACACAAATAATCAAGCATGTGATGGCGGCAGTCAGACTGGTGGAGAGGAACCCCGAGTTAAGTGACTTCCCTGAGTTCGCCGACCTGCTCGCCTCTGTCTCCGCACAGGAGTGGCGATTCCCGGACCTCACCCTCGCCTCGCCCTCTGCTAGAAACCGTCGTCACATCTGCTTTCAACCTCAGCATGAACCCCGTCCGGATCCAGTTCCGGGTCGCCGCAAAGGCTCAACCTCCCACACAGCTGTCACTCCCGCGCCTCGTCAGAAGGGAATCCCCGCAGCCTCTCCCCCCGGGCCATCTGTCCTGTCAGCGCTCCATGCCCGGCTCGTTTCGGCTGTCGCCCCCTCCTCCTCGACGCCTTTCCCGGCTGCTGTGCATGCCTGGAGTGCTGTTTCGGCGAGCCCCGTCCCGGAACCTTCGTGAGCAGCTCCCCCTCATCCTCCCAGGGGGCCACCTGTCACCATCCGGCGGGGAAAGGGAGGAGCAACGTCCGCTACAGCAGGCACCATCCTGCCTCCAGGAGACAGGCAAGTCCATATTCACTTATATCCCCATTATTGTGATTTGCCTTGTCTGACTCCTGGGGGTGGAGTTCGGGGTTCGCAGCCCCCCGAGCTCCCACCACCTGCTGTAGCTTTAATTGTTAATCCCGCTTCCTCTGTGTCTCCCTCCGCTGAGCGGTCCTCGACGCCAGGCCAACGTCGCCGGATGAGGAGGGGGCCTGCGATTCTGAAGAGCCTGGTTCCGGTCCCGCAGCCACGTCGTGGGCAGAGGAGGAGAGCGGACTGCAGCGTGGAACCTGCGCCGACGAAGAAGCGTCCCCGAGTCTCCTCGGACGAGCGATTCGGTCTAGCAGGTCGAGGGTCTCCTGCCACCACGCCGTGCGGGTCGTCGGCGTGGACGTCTGTGCCGGAGGATCCTCAGGCTGCGGACACCATCATGCCAGCTGCGGAGCCCAACGTAGCTGAGTGGGAGCCTGATGACGACCTCCTGCCGTCTGAGCCCGGATCATCGGAGTCCTGGACGGCATCGGAACCCGAGATCAGGCAAGTGCTCTGTGTTATATTTCTCTTTTCCATTTTAGAGCATTTTTGCCTGTCTCTTGGGGAGGCGAGCCGGGTGCAGCCGCCCGCTGCATCCGAGCTTGTCTCTCCGGGTTCTGGCGTTGCCGGTGACCCTGATCCCAGATCTTTTCTCTCCCGAGCCTTCTCCCAGGGTCACCGGCGCGAAGCTGATTTCGTCCGCTGTGCCAGAGGTTCCGGATTTGGGGTTGGAGGTCGGTACTGGTGCGTCGCCGACCCAGTCGGGGTCCGACGCGGGTGCAGCCGTGACCCAATAGGGGTCCATCGCGGGTGCAACCGTGACCCAATCGGGGTCCGACGAGGATGCAGCACCAGCAGAATCGAAGGTCAGTGAGGGAGCTGCAGATCCCCTGCCGCCGGACACTGGACTGGCTCATCTTCCTCCTCATCTTCATCCTCATCAGCATCACCCTCATCTTCCCCCCAAGCCTTCTCCATCAGGTGCCGTTTGGACCCCTCATCTTCGGCCCGGCTCACCCTCGCTATTCCCCTCTGCAGGGAGGCCGTTGTCGCTCTCTCCCCTGCGGTCCTGGTGGCTAAGCGACGCGGGTCGGCCGCCTGAAGGACTGCCGCGCCCATTTGGCTCTCTGGGCCGGCCACCCGACCCACTGGACTACCTGTTTGGTGTCCTGGGCTGGCCCCCTGACAAACCTGCCTCTCTATTCGGCGACCTGGTCCGGCCACCTGAAGCACTATTTTTCCTGGCCTGGGATTCGGGTAAGCCGCCTGAACTCTTCCTGTTACCCCTGTTAGCGGTTTGGACGCTGGGTGCGGGGAGGCCCCCGGAACTGTGTAATCTTGCCTGTCATCCCTGTGCCTTTTTGTCCCTCTGTAATTTTGTGGATGTACGGGTATGATTATTATGATTTCATGTAGTCTCATCGCTGTTAGCGTGTCTTTGTGTATTTCATACAGCTCATCGCGGTTAGCGTGTCTTTGTTTTCTTTCTCGGCCGGGTTCTGGTATTCTCGTTTGGAGCCTGCAAATTTCGTTTTATGGGTGATGTATGGAATTTTTTTTCTCGTTTTTGGTTCCTTGCTGGGTTGCCCGTATTGTTCTTGTTCTGGGCGTTATGGTGCATTTGAGAACACTGTATTTTCTATTATCGTCCCCCGTATTCTCCCTGTCTTCATCATGATTTTTTTTGTCCTTTCTGGTTCTCCCCCCCCCCCGGCCTTTCTCCCCCTGCCTCCCAACTTGGGGGGGGGGGGGGTCTTGGGTGTCATCAGGCGTTCAGAGCCCTCCTTCGTGGGGGAGGTACTGTCATGGTCTGAGCGCCGATGTCGTCCGCGCTCGGGCCATACATCATCTCTGCCAGGCCTTTGTTGTGACAGCGTCTCAGCAGTGCTTCCAGCTGTCAGAAGCCAAGCACCACGGGACGGCTGGAGGCCAATTATCGCTCATCAGCTGATGAGCTGTCAATCCCTATAACAGGGAGCTGCTCTGTTTGTTCAGGGCGGCGACCTCACGCTTTCCACACTTCCTCTCGTTGTGGATTAGACTGGAGTCCCTACGTCCGGCTCCAGAACTGTTCTCTTGTTTTATTTGTGTTTTGCCCCACGAGGCTCATTTCCTTTGTTGCTTCCCTATGTTAATAAATTACACAAACTCACTGGTTGGCCCTTGGCTCTTATTAATGGCTTGCAAGAGCCATTCGTGACAGTGACGGCCCCCTTCATGAGTAATTGGTCAGTGGTGCAGGTCCTGATACCATAAAGTACACCTCCGCTACTAGCCAAGAGCTAGTGAGGAATTCCTCTTTGGCTCAGTAGTAGAGCGGAGGTGTTGAGATCATGATGTCATGGGTTCAAATCTCAGCCTGGGATACTGATGAATGTCTACCATACCCAAAGAAGGGGGTGAAAATGACCAGGTTCATACACCTTGGCAGAGGGGCCGACAAGCACTTGAAAATCCCAAGCTAATACAGGCAATTCTTGCCTTGGCCCAGAAAGGGGCCGTAACAGAAAGTGGGGGCTCATCTGGGTTTTGACACTTGCACCACTTCCCAAAGGGGGGTGGTGTGATGGCCCCCTCCATGAGTAATTGGTCAGTGGTGCAGGTCCTGACACCACAGAGTACACTTCCACTACTGTCCGAGAGCTAGTGAGGAATTCCTCTTTGGCTGAGTAGTAGAGCAGAGGTGTTGAGATCATGGTGTCAGAACCTGCACCACTGACCAACTACTCATGGAGGGGGCCGTCACACCTCCCCCCTTAAGGAAGTGGTGCAGGTGTCAAATCCCGGACAAGCCCCCACTTTCTGCTAATGTGTGCATAGCTACTGCAGCGTCATAGTCCAGCACCAGGTCGCCGTCATACGCCACGAAGTAACACTGCAGCCTGTTAAAGTCGTGGACCAACCTGGGCAGGAAGAGCTTCACCCCGCAGACGATGTTCAGGAGAGTCTTGTTGTTTTTCAACTGCAGCAGCTGAGACGTTTCCTTCGGTTTTGTTTGTCCATTATTCTGAATGGTCTCACCATTCTTCACCTTCTTAGCACTGGGGGTGTCTGAGTCGGGAGTTCGAGGAGGACCTGCACCACTGACCAATTACTCATGGAGGGGGCCGTCACAATTGCCACAAACAATTATAATATATCATGTCTTTATTGGACACATCCAATAAACATTCACAGTGCTGGTGGAAACAGTAAGTGAACCATTGGATTTAATAACTGGTCGAACTTCCTTTGGCAGGAATAACCTCCAACAAACACTTCTGGTAGCTGCTGATCAGATCTGAACAACGTTCAGGAGGAATTCTGAATCATTCTACATACAGAACTGCTTTAGCTCTGCTCTATTCTTAGGATGTCTAGTATGAATGTCTCTCTTGAGGTCATTCCACAGCATCTCTATTGGATTTGGGTCTGGATTCTGACCAGGGCCACTCCAAAAGGTGGATTTTCCTTTTTTTTTTTTTTTAACCTATTATGTAGTAGATTTACTTCACTGTTTAGGGTCACTGTCCTGCTGCATCACTGAACTTCTACTGAGCTTTAGCTGGCAGAAAGCTTACTTGCTTATTACTCCTGCAGGGTGAGGGCTGGGTGATCATCACCATGCGTAGAGCCAATCAGGTTAACCAGTGCATGCCAACATTGCCAGTTTTGGGCCAGCTCCTCTGCATCGTCAACAGCGCCTCTGAGCTGTCGGAAGTCTCTCTCCACCACATCAAACCATCTGGTGTAAGGCTTGCCCCGAGGTCTTTTCCACCCTGAGGCCCTGGGGTCGAACATGAGGATGGCTTTTGTCAGATGTTCTGGTGGGAGGCGGAGGATATCGCCAAACCAGCGGATGCGCCGTTGTGTAATAAGGTGGGCTGCTGCAGGCTGATGTGTGCAGGCTCGGAGCACATCATTAGCAGAAAGACATCCTGATATTATTCTGTAGGATATCTTGATAAACTTGAGAATTTAAGCAGTTCAGGAGCCATGGCAGCAAAGCAGCCCCAAATCATGATGCTCCCTCCACTGTACTTTACATTGGGATGATGTTTTAATGTTGGTATGCACTACCCTTTTTACACTACACACATCGCTGTGTGATCTTCCCAGATAATTCAACCTTAGTTTCATCAGTCCACAAAATCTCCCAGTAACGCTGTGGAGTGTCAAGGTAGTCTCTGGCAAACTTCAGGTGTGCAGTTACTGTATGTTTTTGGAAAGCAGTGGCTTCCTACTATGGATGCGACGCTGTTCAATGATTTGTGTATAGTAGACTCATGAACAGAGATCTTAACCAGTTCGAGTGATTCCTTTGAGCCTTTAGCTGTTACTCTAAGGTTCTTTTTTACATCACTGCCCATTCTGCATTGAGCAGGGGTGGGCAGTGAGGGTCATTTCACTGCAGGTTTTCTGTTCCACCCAGTCTCTTCAGCAGGTGTTTTCAATGATTAGCAATCTTTGAAGCTGATAAGAGCAAACACCTGAGGAACAAACTAGGTGGAACAGAAAACCTGCAGTGGAATGGCCCTCCATGGCACATGATTGCCCACCCTGGCATTGAGCCTTTGGAGTCAACTTGGCTGGCTGCCCACTTCTATGGAGAGTAGTCACAGTACTAAATCTTGGCCATTTGTAGACAATTTGTCTAAAAACTGGACAAATGAATACCTAAAGTCTTGGAGATTACTTAATAACCCATTCCAGTTTTATGCAAATCAGCAATTCTTGATTATAGGTTTTTACAGATCTCTTTTTTTGTGAGGTATGGTTCACATCAGCAGATGCTTCTTATGAATAGCAAACTCAAAAAGTCTGAGTGTTTTTTATAAGTCAAAATAGCTCTACACCTCACTCCAATCTTGTTCCATTGCTTGGACTACAGGTTTGCTAACAGTTGACTTTTGTTGAAGTCATCAGTTGATTTTTGTTGAAGTCATCAGCATAATGCTGATAAGGATGCTGAACAATTGATCCGGAATCTCTCATACATTCTACTGCACCTATGGACATTATGTATATTATTTGTATATTATAGTTCTGGTTAGTTTTCAAGTATGTCTCAGGGAAGTGTGAATGGCTGTGTTAGGGTGGGGGGTGAGGGTGTGTGTGAGTGTGTCTTAAATTATGTTCTTTTAACTTATATGGATGCCGAGAGAAACGCAATTTCATCTTGCCTGCACTACAGTTGTATATACAGCAATATGACAATAAAGGCTGATTTGATTTGATTTGATAAGGGCTCACTCACTTTTCCACCCCACTATGAATGTTTAAAAATGTGATGTAATTGTTTGTGTGGTATATTATGATAATTATAGTTGTTAGGTTAAGCACATTGTGTTTGTCTGTACTTGGGACTCAGATATAGATTAGATCACATTTTATGGCTAATGAATGTAGAAAACCAGGTACTGTAATTACAAAGGTTCACATACTTTTTCTTGCAACTGTACAGGGTTTGTTCTGAAGAAATCTTTCAGGATATTCTAATTTTCAGATATACCTGTAGAACCACACAGGGGTTATAAAAATGAATAAGTACACAAATTGACAGTGTTCACCTTTCAATTTTTTTATCAAATAAGGCCCAAGTTATGAGTGATTTTCAGATAGTATTTCTAAATCCTGTGTGGAAACTTTATTGTCATTTAGGTCATTATTTATCACTCTAAAACTGCTGCTTAACAACCTGTTGAGATGGGAACACTGATGCTGTGACTGATGACTGGAGCCAAATATCATTACACACTACATGGCTTTGTCAAACCTTCAGTTCTTCTGAGAAATGCAACCACTCACAACAACATGGTGGAGGACACAGAGCGGAGTTGTATGCCTTCTAGGTGTATTATATCCTTTAAATCATTTAGAGCTCCATCCCAGGGTATCTTTGGCTTGATGGATGCTGCAGACTAACACTTGAATGTGTTCCCGCCATAGTTTATCTTTGTCAGAGTCATGTTGACTCAGGGTAAATATGAACGCTAATGGCTCAAGCTTTTTTTCAATTTTTGATTTTTTAAAGAATGTGTTTAGAAGAAGCCATCTCTGTTGTCATTCAGCAGAACAAAATTACATTTCTCCTATCTACAATGTTAATCCCATGTAGAATCAGAGGGGTCGCTGCCACAAACAACAACTCCTTCCCCCATTCTATTATGCTGAGCACCAAGCTAGAAGTGCCATTTTTATATGGTCTTTGGTATGACCCAGCCGGGACTTGAACCTCCAACCTCCCAGTTGTGAGGGCGGATGTGCTATCAACTAGGCCACCACACTGTTTTAGTCCACAACTGTGCTTCCAGAACCCTAAAGAAATAAATGTTTGTAATTATATGCTGTTTTTCCAAATTAGAAGAGCATTTTTTCCATGGTTTCAAAATTTAATTTTGTCAATTACCTCAGAGAAGACAAATCATCACCCCACCCAGACCCTGGTTTAGGAATCAGTAGTCGACAAGGAATACAAGGATACAAGGACGATCCCTTCATGGATCGTCACCTTATTGTGGTCGGTGGTTTGCGTGCCCTAGTGATCCCAGGAGCTATGCTGTCCGGGGCAATTTGCCTCTGGTAGGGTCACCCAAGACAAACTGGTCCTGGGTGAAGGGCCAGACTAAGAATGATCCAACAGGCTCTCATGATGAATACTAGAACAAGGATTCAGTGTACCCCGCCCAGTATGGGGTTACCGGGGCCCCACCCTGGAGACAGTCCTGGGGGAGGGGCTCGATGGCTAGCGTCTGGTGGCCAGGTTTCTGTCCATGGGACCTTGCCAGGCTCAGCCTGAAGGAGCTACATGGGTCCACCCTCCAGTGGGCTCACCACCTGCAGGAGGGACCATGCATGGGGGTCCCTCCTATGTGGAGCAGGTGGCGGTCAAAGGCGGAGACCTTGACGGGCTGATCCCAAGTTTCCTAAACTGGCTTTTGGGACATGGAATGTCACCTCTCTGGTGGGGAAGGAGTCTGAGCTGGTGCATGAGGTTAAGAAATACCGGCCAGAGAGAGTCGGCCTCACCTCAACACACAGCTCCAGTTCCGGAACCAGTCTCCTGGAGAGGGGCTGGAGCTTGGCCTACTCTGGAGTCGTCCAGGGCGAGAGGCAATGAGCAGGGGTGGGTATTTATATATCGCCCCCCACCTTGCTGCCTGTATATTGGAGTTTTCTGCGGTGGATGAAAGGGTTGTTTCCCTGCACCTTTGGGTTGGAAAACGGGTCCTGACCATCATTTGTGCCTATGCACCAAATGATGGTTCAGAATACCCACCCTTTTTGGAGTCTCTGACTGGGGTGCTGGAGAGTGTTCCTCTTGGAGATTCCATTGTCCTACCAGGGGACTTCAATGAGCACGTGGGCAACGACAGTGAAACCTGGAGGGGGTGATTGGGAGGAACGGCCTGCCCGATCTGAACCCAAGTGGTGTTCAGTTATTGGACTTCTGTGCTTTGTCCATAACAAACACCGTGTTCAAGCATAAGGGTGTCCATATGTGCACCTGGCACCAGGACACCCTAGGTCGCAGGTCGATGATCGATTTTGTTATCGTGTCATCAGACCTGCGACCGTATGTCTTGAACACTTGGGTAAAGAGAGGTGCAGAGCCGTCAACTGATCACCACCTGGTGGTGAGTTGGAGCCGATGGCAGGGGAGGATGCCATTCAGATCTGGAAGACCCAAACGTATAGTGAGGGTGTGCTGGGAACGTCTGGCTGAGGTCCCTGTCCGGAAGGTCTTCAACTCCCACCTTCGGAAGAATTTCAACCACATTCTGAGGGAGTCTGGAGACATGGGAGTCTGAATGGGCCATGTTCTCCACCTCCATTGTTGAAGCGGCTGCCCAGAGCAGCAGCCGCAAGGTCGTCGGGGCATCTCGTGGTGGCAACCCCCAAACCAAGTGGTGGACACCAGTGGTGAGGGGGGCCATTAAGCTGAAGAAGGAGTCCTATCAAGCTTGGTTGGCTTGTGGGACTCCCGAAGCAGCTGAGGTGTACCGGCAGGCCAAGTGGAGTGCAGCTTGGGCGGTTGTTGAAGCAAAAACTCGAGTATAGGAGGAGTTCGGTGAGGCCATGGAACAAGACTTTTGGTCAGCCTCGAAGAGATTCGGGCAAACTGTCCGGCGGCTCACAAGGCGGAAGCAGCTCCCTGTCCACACTGTGTATGGTGCGAATGGGGTGCTGCCGACTTCGACTGGGGATATCGTCGGACGGTGGAAGGGATACTTCAAGGATCTCCTCAATCCCATTGACATGCCTTCCACAGAGGAAGCAGGGCTTGTGGACGAGGGGGACGACTCGCCTATCACAGAGGCTGAATTTGCTAAGATCGTTAAAAATCTCTTTGGTGGCCGGATCCCGGGGGTGGACAAGATTTGCCCTGAGTACCTCAAGGCCCTGGATGTTGTAGGGCTGTCATGGTTGACACACATCTGCAACACTGCGTGGAGGTCGGGGCAGTGCCTTTGGCATGGCAAACTGGGGTGGTGATTCCTCTCTTCAAAAAAGGGGACCAGAGGGCGTGCTCCAACTTTCGAGGGATCACACTCCTCAGCCTCCCTGGGAAGGTCTATGCCAAGGTACTGGAGAGGAGAGTCCGGCCGTTGGTCGAACCTCGGATTCAGGAGGAGCAATGTGGTTTTCATTCTGGCTGTGGCACATTGGACCAGCTCTTTACCCTCTCGAGAATCCTCGAGGGCTCGTGGGAGTCTGCCCAACCAGTTTACATGTGTTTTGTGAATGTGGAGAAGGCATTTGACTGCATCCCTCGTGGTTTTTTGTGGGGGGTACTTTGGGAGTATGGGGTATCAGGCTTGTTGTTACGAGCTATTCACTCTCTGTACAACCGTTGTGAGAGTTTGGTTCATATTGCAAACACTCGGTCAGACTCATTCCCAGTGAGAGTTGGACTCCACCAGAGCTGCCCTTTGTCACCGATCCTGTTCATAATTTTTATGGACAGGATTTCTAGACACAGCCAGGGAATGGAGGGTGTCATGCTTGGTCAACATAGGATCTCATTTCTGTTGTTTGAAGATGATGTTGTCCTGTTGGCTTCATCCAGCAGTGACCCACAGGTCTTACTGGGATGGTTTGCCACTGAGTGTGAAGTGGCTGGGATGAGAATCAGTACCTCCAAGTCCGAGTCCATGGTCCTCAGTGGGAAAAAGGTGGATTGTCCTCTCCGGGTAGGGGACAAGCTCCTGCCCCAAGTGGAGGAGTTTAAGTATATTGGGGTCTTATTCACGAGTGAGGGAAAAATGAAGCAAGAGGTTCACAGACGAATTGGAGCAGCATCTGCAGTGATGCGGACGTTATACCAGTCTATTGTGGTGAAGAGGGAGCTGAGCTCTAAGGCAAAGCTGTCAATTTACCGGTCAATCTACGTTCCTATCCTCACCTATGGTCATGAGCTTTGGGTAATGACTGAAAGAGCGAGATCGCAGACACAAGCGGCTGAAATGAGCTTTCTTCGTAGGATTGCTGGACTCACCCTTAGAGATAGTGTGAGGAGCTCAGTCATCCGGGAGAGGCTCAGAGTAGAACCACTGCTCCTCCACATTGAAAGGAGCCAGTTGAGGTGGTTTGGGCATCTGATCAGGATGCTTCCTGGACACCTCCCACTTGAGGTGTTTTGGGAACATCCCACTGGGAGGAGACCCCGGGGCAGACCCAGGACTCACTGGAGAGACTATGTCTCCCAGCTGGTCTGGGAACGCCTTGGTATCCTCTCTGAAGAGCTGGAGCAGGTGGCTGGGGAGAGGGAAGTCTGGACTTCTCTGCTTGAACTGCTGCTTCCGCGACCCAGACCTCCAGAAAAGTAGTAGAAGATGGATGGATGGATGGATAGTCTACAAGGAAGAACAGTTAAAGTTTATGGTTTAACAAACAGGTCAGGTTAACAAAGGGGAAACTCTTTTTTTAGGACAGTGAGACATTCAGGCCAAAAAGCCAGAAGGTGGTGCTTACTTTGTGCTGGGTATAAAATAGCCCACGGTAAATTATTCAGAAGAGCACATCTGCTTTTACTCCTGAGGATTTTAAGAGTACAAGCACCACATGTGCTCTAAGTTAGATGTCCTTCTTGAGTGTTTCGGCGGTTGCTTTTGATCCAAAAACTCTTCTTATAAAAAAGGGAAGATCTCTGAAAATTATAAGCCAAAGCCACAGAAACACAAGGACACATTGGGAAGTGTGGATATAATTTCAGACAAAACACAATCCTAGAGGATGCTGCTACTGTTTAAGGTATGACATATTGCTGTTTAAACAGATTTATGAGGAGGTGAATTCAACAGAAACAAAGGCAGTCAGAGACAGCAGACTTTGCCTCCTACTGGACACTTTTTTCTTTCCTTTTTAACAGATGAAGAAACACAAGCACACACGGGCAGGTGGACAGACTGATCACAGTGGTCACCTCAGGGGGTGAAGTATAAAAGGGTTTAATGCACTTTCAGATGAAAATAAACAAAATTAAGTAAATATAGTGAATATAATAAAAGTTTTGTCTTGTGTGATTAAAAATTGATTTGTTTAATGGATTTTCAACTGTGGTGAGTGAAACATGACAAATAAGCCTTTACAGCCAAGATTGTAAAGGTTTCGCTTCAATGGTCAGGCCATTTGGTCCAAGTAAGGTTGAACTTTGACCTATAGCATGATTGTGATGAAGTCTGCAACATGTAATATAAATATAATAACATACCTGTGGAATGTTTGTGTTGGCCACGAGAGATCTTCGGAGTAATAACAGGTTAGGCGGCAACAAGTCTGCACATCTGGATTAGGTGAGGAGGTCCCGAGTAGCGGGAAGTAAGACGTTGAGATGCCTTTCTGTCTCCGAGCGCTGCATTAAACCGCCTCAGTTGAAATTCAATGTGTCAGCTTCTTTGTTCATCATAGCTTAGAAAGTCTCATCTAAATAGCCCGCATGCCCGACTACCGGCTACAAAAGCGAGTCCTACACTCTGAACTTGTCAACAGGAAATGTAATCAAGGTAGCCAGAGAAAGCGCTACAAGGACAACCTCAAGCACTACTTTAAGCTGTCCAGGATCGACCCACAATCCTGGGAAGAAACAGCTGCTGACCAGGTGTTGCAACATTCCAGGCAGGGCACAGAGAAGGGCTGCAGGTGAAGAGACTCGCTCACCACTACAGCCAACATCAACACGAACTTCTGCAACACCAGTTTGACAGTTTCCATGTGTGTGACCTCTGTGGTCGAGTCTGCCACACTGTGATTGCACTCAGCAGCCACAAGTGCTCCCACAAATGCTAGTAATCGTCATTTGCTAGAAAATGTCATCACTGCATAGACGATAGATGTCAATGACTACTACACAGTATAAGATACAGTTATATGCAAACATTTGGCCACACCTACACAAATAACATATTTTGGTGATTTTCTTTTAAATCGATGTGCTTAATTAACTCTGTGTGGAGTGTCCAGACTTTTGCACATCCAACAATTGTGTCGTCTTCCTCTTTCAGCTGCTCCCTTTAGGTGTTGCCACAGTGGATCTGCCTTCACCTCACCCTATCCCTTGGATCCTCTTCTCTCACACCAACCCTGGCCATCTCCTCCTTCACTACATCCATGAATCTACTCTGTGGAGGGTTTCCTCTGGTAACATTTCCGGGTGGCGGACCACTACGCTTGAAATTATGCTGCCACTCTATGAGGAAGTATAAATTGAAGAAACAATATGAAGGAATGACGGTCCACAAGCATACACACAAACAACACGTATGACCGTCATCCGCATGGAGTTCAGCAGTGCCCCAGCTGCATGACCGCTCAAGTCAGCAGGCAGTGTCTTGCTAGCATCACTGTCCGAAAGAAACATGAGCTTATTAAAGTATTTTAAACACGGAAAAAAGCAGAAGAGGTATGTAAGCAGTGGAGGCATTTATCATGGTTTTAACCCACTGGTAACGGGAGCAATAATGAAGAATCACTTAGCTAATGCGTGTGGTTAGGAGCTCAAGTAGGTTCATTTTTTTCTTCTTTTTAATATTTTTTTTTCTTATTTCAGATAAGAATAAAAAGATGTTTTTACCTTTGCCTTAGTTAATATTAATCAACTAATTTATGTTCATTATTATGTACCTGGAAAGTTAAGATGACCGAAATTCACAAAGTCAATGACTTTAATCCTTCAGCAGCCTTCAGACAAACTAAATGTGCCAATATTTGGATTTCAAAATAAGGGAGGTTTTTCTTGCTGTCTGGGTGGTGGGGGGATTTCTAAAAAACTATAAATATATAGAAATATAACAAAAATAACTGCATCTTTGGTCATTTAAATTAATTTATTTCATTAAATACAATTTTATTAATATATTTTTCTTTGAAATCAGAGTTGCAAACTTATGGTCAAAAATGTAAATTGTTATAAGGAAAAAGTAAAAAATTACCACAACCTGTTTCAAATTTATTTAAAAAAAACAGTAGTTTTATTTTTAAAAAATAGACAAAAATTAGCCATAAAATAATCCACAAATTTATAATAAAGTCTCAAATGTACAAGAAAAGTCAATTTTAAAAGAGGAAATGACAAATTTGAGGAAAATGGTTTCAAATGTAGATAAATTTACAGACACAAGTAGAAAACTACAAGAAAATTGTTAGACATTTTGGGAGAAAAACCTCAAACCTTCAAGACTGAAGACATTACTCAAGTTTTTAAGTGGGTGCTCTTTGTACCCTTAACTAGAAATTTTTGGTTGTCCATCCATCCATCCATCCATCCATCCATCTTCTTCCGCTTAATCCTCTATTTTTAATTATTAATTTCAAAGCACTGCTTTTACATGAGTAGAATTTCTGGCTACTATACCCACCTCTGATCATATAATTTAAGTATGCATGAGTAAATTACTATTATGAATGTTGTTTTTCCCCTTCTCTACTCTTTCAATGAAAAAAAGAAACACTAGAATAAAAATACAAAAAAAATACACATTTCGGTTATTTATGTAAACCATGAAAAAAAAAATCCTGCAGTACAAAACATGATACTTGGTATTTTCTAGCCTGTTTCTATACCACCATAGACAGAGAGAGAACCTGAATTAGACAGGGCTCAGAGAGGGAAAGATGAGACAGAAGACAGGAGCCAAGGAGAGGAAAGTGTTCAGGCAGAGGGTCCAAGAGGTGAGAGCAGAGGGAGGAGAGAAGGATGAAACCAGTAAAAAGTCCAAACACAGGACATCTGGGTGGGACCCCAACTTGCCCAATATTCCAATATTCAAGCCTTGGTAGTACAATACTTCAAATGATAAGTTCCATTATGCAATATTACTATGCAAAATTTAAAAAAATAAAAAGGAATAGTGTAAAATAAACATTTCTGGTTACAATCATGTCATGTGCCCTCCCCTGGAAAAATATGTTGCCACTGTGCCAAGGTCTTTAAGCCAGAGGAAACACTGAACCTTACCTTACCTTATCTGAGGCAAGTGAGGCCTGCAGTTCTTTGGATGCTGTTGTGGGGTCTTTTGTGACCTCTTGGATGAGTTGTCGCCATGCTTTTGGGGTAATTTTGGTTGGCCAGCCACTCCTGGGAAAGTTCACTACTGTTCCATGTTTTTGCCATTTGTGGATAATGGCTCTCACTGTGGTTCACTGGAGTCCCAAAGCTTTAGAAATGGCTTTATAACCTTTTCCAGACTGATAGATCTCAATTACTCTGTTTCTCATTTGTTCCTAAATTTCTTTGGATCGCAGCATGATGTCTAGCTTTTGAGGATCTTTTGGTCTACTTCACTTTGTCAAGCAGGTCCTATTTAAGTGATTTCTTGATTGAGAACAGATGTGGCAGTAATCACGCCTGGGTGTGGCTAGAGAAATTGAACTCAGCTTTCCAAAGACATGATAAGCCACAGTTAATTTATGTTTTAATGGGGGAGGGGGGATCACTTTTTCACACAGGGCCATGTAGGTTTGGAATTTTTTTTACCCTTAATAATAAACACCTTCATTTAAAAACTGCATTTTGTGTTTACTTGTGTTATCTTTGTCTAATATTTAAATTTGTTTGATGATCTGAAACATTTAACTGTGACAAACATACAGTACAAAAAAGTGAGAAATCAGGAAGGGGGCAAACACTTTTTCACTCCACTGTAGTATGGTCAGATGAGACCAAAATTGAATTTTTTGGATGCCACAACACACCACATGTTTGGAGAAGAAATGGTACTGCACATCAGCCCAAAAACACCATATCAACAGTGAAGTTTGGAGGTGGGAGCATCATGGTGTGTGGCCGTTTTTCAGCACATGGTACAGGCAGACTTCAAATAATTGAAGTTAGGGCTGTACGATATGACGATATACAGTATATCAGTGATGCAATAAAAACATCTACAGTTTCATATGCACAGGTGGACAAAATTGTTGGTACCCCTCTGTTAATAAAAGAAAAACCCACAGTGGTCACAGAAATAACTTCAATCTGACAAAAGTGGTAATAAATAAAAATTCTATGAAAATTAACCACTGAAAATCAGACAATGCTTTTGAATTGCGGTTCAACAGAATTATTTTAAAAAACAAACTCATGAAACAGGCCCCGACAAAAATGATGGTACCCCTAAGATTGAAAATAATGTGACCATAGGGACATGTTCAACCAAGATGTGTCCTCTAATTAACATCACAGGTGTCTACAAACTTGTAATCAGTCAGTCGGCCTATTTAAAGGGTGTCACTGTGCTGTTTGGTGACATGGTGTGTACCACACTAAACATGGACCAGAGGAAGCAAAGGAGAGAGTTGGGGAGATTAGAAAGAAAATTATAGACAAGCATGTTAAAGGTAAAGGCTATAAGACATCTCCAAGCAGCTTGCTGTTCCTGTGACTACAGTTGCACATATTATTCAGAAATTTAAGATCCATGGGGCGGTAGCCAACCTCCCTTGGCTACAGTCTTGATGAAAAATGGAAGAGACAGATAATATGAATGGTAACAAAAGAGCCCAGAACAACCTCTAAACACATTCATGGTGAACTCCAAGGTCAAGGTACATCAGTGTCAGATCGCACCATCCGTCTTTGTTTGAGCCAAAGTGGACTTCATGGGAGACGACCAAGGAGGACACCACTGTTGAAAACAAATGATAAAAAAGCCAGACTGGAATTTGCCAAACTGCATGTTGACAAGCCACAAAGCTTCTGGGAGAATGTCCTATGGACAGACGAGACAAAACTGGAACTTTTTGGCAAGGCACATCAGCGCTATGTTCACAGATGCAAAAATGAAGCATACCAGGACAACTGCATATGCCCTAATGGAATTTACAGAAAAAATATCAACAGCCATTGAAAATAAAGAGTATTCAGTTGGAGTATTCCTAGATCTTAAAAAAGCATTTGATACAGTAGATCACAATTTATTATTAAAGAAACTACAAAATTGTGGTATTAGAGGGGTAGCACTGTCCTGGTTAAGTAGTTACTTAAAGAATAGATATCAGTATGTATGTGTTAGCAACAAAAACTCAGAGTTATTGAAGGTCACCTGTGGAGTCCCACAGGGTTCAGTCTTGGGACCATTATTATTCAATATGTATATAAACAATATATGTAAAGTTTCAGAAAAAATGGACTTAATATTGTTTGCCGATGACACTAATCTGCTATGCAGTGGAAACAATTTGGAACAACTTCTGGATACACTCGGAAAGGAATTAGGAAAGCTTAAACTGTGGTTTGATTCAAACAAATTAACGCTCAATTTAAGTAAGACAAAATTTATAGTCTTTAACAACCATCACAACAATCCAGTACCCAAACTCAGTGTAAATGGTGTAGAGATTGAAAGGGTATCTGAAACTAAATTTCTTGGAGTAATAATCGATAACAAACTGTGTTGGAAGTCACATATTAATTATATTAAAGGTAAAGTATCCAAATCAATTGCAATATTACACAGAGTGAAATATTTGCTGAATCAACCCACACTATACACCTTGTATCATTCATTAATACTCCCATACATGACATATTGTAATGAAGTATGGGGAAATACATATAAAACAAACATATATCCACTCTTTATGCTTCAAAAGAGAGCTATTAGAATAATAAACAAAGCAGCTTACAGGGAACCAACAAACCCACTTTTTCTTAAACAAAAAACTCTCAAGTTGAAAGATCTGGTTGACTTTAAAACCGCAATAATAATGTTCAAAGTGAAGAATCTTATCACTGCCCGCAAATATCCAAAAGTTGTTCCAAACAAGGGAGAAACGATATCACCTCAGAGGAACATGTATATTTCAAAAGCCTACAGTGAGAACAACCACCAAGCAACACTGTATTTCAGTGCAAGGAGTCAGATTATGGAACGATTTTGGATCTGAATTAAAATCATGTACAACGCTTGGACAATTTAAACAAAAACTAAAGGAAGAAATACTCCAAACATATTTACAAGACGACATGTAAACTCACATAAGGACTGACATATCCAGCCTGTGTTGTGTTGTAGCTTAGTTTTTTTTTTGGTTTTTTTTCTTTTTTTTTTCTTTTTTTTTTTTCTCTGCCACATTTTGTCTTAGATTTGTTTTTGAATAGTAACCGCTTAACTTAGCCTAGCTTAGTTTTCTTTTTTCTCTCAGTCACATTTTGTCTTAGCTTTGTTTTGAATTGTAATCGCTCTTGTCTTGTTTTCTCTTTTTTCTCTTTTGAATTCTTGGATGGAATATGGGTGGGCAATATAAGCTGCGGCTTCAGCCATCACCCATTTCGGATAACTTACGTGGAATTGTATAATAAGAGGAGTCTTTGTCTAATTTGACCTTGTTGTTATATTATTCAGTTTCTTTTAACCTGTACTGTACTATCCGAAATAAATTCATTCATTCATTCATACCAAGAAAAGAACACTGTCCCTACTGTGAAACATGAAGGAGGTTCTGTTATGTTCCGGGGCTGCTTTGCTGCATCTGGCACAGGGTGTCTTGAATCTGTTCACGGTACAATGAAATCTCAAGACTATCAAGGTATTCTAGAGAGAAATGTGCTGCCCAGTGTCAGACAGCTTGGTCTCAGTCGCAGGTCATGCGTCTTGCAACAGGATAATGACCCAAAACACACAGCTAAAAACACCCAAGAATGGCTAAGAGCCATACATTGGACTATTCTAAAGTGGCCTTCTATGAGCCCTTCTATTGTCCAGGGATGGCAACAGGAAATTCTGATTTCAGCTGAAATCTAATTTGGTCGATTGACCTATGGGAGGGCCGGGGGGGCGCAGCCCCCCTGAAGCTGAGAGGTTTTCAGTAAAACAGAAGTAATTTAGACTGAAAAAAATGATAAAAAAAAAAAAAAAATGAAATACTGGACTTAGATAAATCATTAAATTTAATGAAAAGTTAACTTACTTTTTCTTCAATGTTGTCTCACTGTCTTTAGTCCAACATATTTAACAGTTCTATTAGAGTTTATTACACTATTTACACTGGTCACCAAGTCACTTCTAATGTGAAACTTTCTTCCTTTTGGCAGCAAGCTGTGTCAGTCTCTGAACTTTGAACTTCATCTCCTTTTCTGGTTTCTTCAGAAACTGTCCGAGCGTTTCTGTTACCTCGTCGAACTTTGAGCCAATTTTCACCTTTACCGTCACTTTTCTCTCAAGCCAATTCCATTGGAACTTATTTTTGACACTTTTGTCTATTTCTAGCACTGATGACTCCTGATCCTTTGATAAAAATCTCATAATTCCGCTGAAAACAATACCGAAAGCTCAGAATTCCATTGCAAACCAGGGATGTGATTTGCGGTTGGAGAAATTATCTGAAAATTTAGCAGGGGGTCTGGGGGACGCAGTCCCCCAGCGGGGTCCAGGGCAGAGCCCCTGTGGTGGGGCAAGGGGGGCAAAGCCCCCCGAAGCTCCTGGGTTTTTATGATTTTTAAGTACCAGAACTGTGCTTAAATGACATAAAACAAACAGCTGAATGCCACTTATTACTGTATAATATTGACTTATGTTCCAAGAAGATAGCATTCCTAAAATATTCCAACAAGCCTTATCCATCACATGCTTTAACACTTGATCAAATCAAAATCAGTTAATTTTATCTATTCCATAATAGAAATAAAATTCCAACATACTATTACTTTTTATAATTTCAGCATTCATTTCAGATCACCAGTTTCAATCTCCATTGAGTCTTGAGCAGTTCATTTTGCACAATCACTGATGTAGCCAAGTCTTAGAAATATTCAAAAGTTATGAGTCATTGTCTATTGTGCACTGTCAATTTCAAACTGTTTGGAATCATAAAAGTAATGTAACTAAATTGTTTTGCTATTTTTTCCTCCTCAACATCAATGTCAGGGCGCTGCAGGAGTTTTTGGGGGATGGTTAACTTTTATTACCGTTTCCTCCCCCGCGCAGCCCAGCTCATACAGCCGTTGTACGCCGCACTCAAGAAACGGAAACCGGCGGACAGAGTCGACTGGACTCCTGAGCGGGAGCAGGCGTTCTGCGGTTAAAACAGCTCTGGCAAACGCTGCACTACTGGCGGCTCGGACATGGGCATAGCGGCCGTTGTGGAGCAATGCGCTGCCGGTTCTTGGCAGCCGCTCACCTTTTTAGCAGGTCTTTGCACGACAGTGAGCGTAAATACAGTGTGTTCGACAGAGAGTTAATGGCTCTCCACCTGGCCATACGCCACTGGAAGTGGCGTATGGCCAGGTGCGCCCTTTCCAGCTGAAAGGGCGCATCTTCACTGCGTTCGTGGACCACAAGCCGCTAACGTACTTAACGTACTTTATCTTCCTGGAAGATAAAATAAAGCGGAATTCGGCGAATTAGAGGAAAATCACATCCCTGAGAACGCCGCCATGAATTTTTGACAAAGCATACAACGAGCCATTTGATTGGTCCAATTGTTTGCAACTATCCAATCGCAGGGCTGTTTACAATACAGCAGTAGCTTGAACACAACACATCCGGGTTATCGCGGGAGACTTCTGGGGAAGCGCAGAGCGCTTATGTAATCGTGCTGATTTTCGCTAAAATCGGCAACAATAAGGTACCTTACCCCCCCTAAAATTTTCTCAACGGATTTAGATGATTCACAGAAATGATCAATTTGAAAATAAATCGGCGGAAATCCGCGGATTGGCGGAAAATTGCCATCCCTGATTGTCAGTCTCCTCCAGGATGGTGAGAGTGGCCACGGCCCAGAAGTTGATAATTTTGTTCAGTGGTGTGAGGATTCCTACCTGCAGCTGAATACGACAAAAACTAAAGACATGATTATTGACTTTAGGAGGAAAACTCCCAGGCACAAAGTCACCGTACTAAAAGGCCAGGCCACCGGATGTGTACAATCCTACAAATATCTTGGGACGATTATTGATAGCAATTTAAACTTAGAAGAGAACTGTGAAAGGGTGTGCAAAATGGGTCAGCAACATTTGCATTGCTTGAGAAAACTTGCACGCTTCCAAAGTGACCGAACCATAATGACAATGTTTTATCGGGCTTTTATTGAATCTGTTTTATCCTTTTCTTTAGTGTCATGGTTTGGTCAGATAAAACTGAAACAGAGGAAATCCTTGGATCAGGTAGTTAGATGGTCCAGTCGTTTGCTTGGTGAGTCACAGCTGAGCCTGACATCCCTGTACACCAGACAAGTACAGAGGATGGCTTCCTCCATTTTAAAAGATGACTCCCACCCTTTGCACTGCAACTTTCAGCTTCTTCCCTCAAGACGTTGGTTTGCTGTCCCAAAAAGTAAAACCCAGCGCTACAAAAACAGCTTTGTTCCTGCTGCTGTCAAAGAGTTGAACGAGCTGTAACAATATATTGCACATAATTTAGGTACCTATTTATTAACTCCATTTTATAGTTACTTATTTTTGTAGGATGTTACTTGGGTTCTAAATATTTTATTGTGTTTTAGACCTTTGAGTTTTTAACCACTTTGACTAGTTTTTAACTTTTAATATGACTCCTCTCTCTTACCTCTGGTTTTTCTCCCATCTCTTTGCCTTTTTATACCCTGATTAACGGAGCCTTGAGTATTTTTATCATGTCTATAGTCAATTTCATGTGTGCCTGTGTTTGTGTCTATGTTGAATGTAATTTGTGGCTTGTAAATATGGATGTCACCAGACTGCAAAACAAATCTACCTACGAGTACAAATAAAGTAACCTGAACCTGAACCTGAGCCCTGATCTAAATCCTATTGAACATCTGTGGAAGGAGCTGAAACATGGCATCTGGAGAAGGCACCCTTCAAACCTGAGACAACTGGAGCAGTTTGCTCATGAGGAGTGGGCCAAAATACCTGCTGAGATGTGCAGAAGTCTCATTGGCAGTTACAGAAATCGTTTGATTGCAGTGATTGCCTCAAAAGGTTGTGCAAGAAAATATTAAGTTAAGGGTACCATCATTTTTGTCCAGGCCTGTTTCATGAGTTTGTTTTTTAAAATAATTCTGTTGAACCACAATTCAAAAGCATTGTCTGATTTTCATTGGTTAATTTTCATAGAATTTTTATTTATAAGATTGTAGAGGAGCTTGAAATAACGAGGCGATGTGATTCATAAACCAAAGTTTATTATCAGCTCCTCTAACAAGTCTCATCTAGGTGCAGCAGCAGAAGAAGTAAGAGAGCGAACACCTTCGGCTCTACCAACTTATACTCGCACATAACAAAAGACATGCATATCAAAAGCTGACATCCCTCACTATCTTAATCCCCTCTTTTGTCTTCGTACTCCTCCACCTGGCCCTGGGGGGTCAGGGCAACCCATCCGGTCTCCACCGCAGCGCCTGGGATGCTCTTTGATCTTCACTGGCGGTTGAGACCCTTTGTCCTGTTCTGAGGTGTGAAGTCGCTTTACATATGTAATCACTAAACACTCTCACATGCTTAAACATATGTAGGTTATGGGATCTATGATTAATATAGCCCACAGCCCCCCCCCAAACGACTAAGAAAAGGACAATAGAAAAATTCACAGTTTAAGATAATTATTATGACATACTAACTGCTACACCTCTTGACACAGAAGAAACTTTCCAGCAGCCATGCTCCTAAGAGAGTTCAGTGGTAATCATAACAGCATAGTAAAATCACAAGTCAGTCCTAAACTGTTACAGCACAATTAGTGAACAACTGTTGAGTAGTTTGCATCAGTCTCTGTGCTGTCTGGGTTTTAATCTTCTCCCGAATCTGCTGTGGGTCCGCTTGGGCGTCCTGGTGGGACCTTCCTGTAAGGAATCTGCAGCTTGGGAAGGAGAGTGATTATTTGTTCCCTGCAGGGGGGCTGAGTCTTTTCTCTTGGGGGGTCTACCCCGCCGAGGTGTTCTCGCCAACCGTGCAGGCTCGTCTCTCAACAAGAAGGCAGGTTTAAGTCTGTCAATGCTGACTGTTTCTTTTCTATCCCCAAAATCAAGCACAAAATGTTTATCACCAGGTTCCAGCACTCTGAATGGCCCATCGTATGGTGGGCGGAAGGTTGGTTTTAAAGCTTCATGCCTAACAAAAATGAATTCAGCGTTTTTTAAAGCTTAGGGGACAAAAACCCGTGGAAAAGAGTGATGTGCCGGCCCGGGGAGAGAGTCCGGTCCGTTGCTGCCTACAAACCTCGGGGCTGGAAAATGCCCTGGCTCTGGGTTCTCTGGTAAAAATTCACCTGGGAGCCTGAGAGGTTGTGCAAAAACTAATTCTGCTGGGGAGGCGTCTAGATCCTCTTTGGGCGCAGCACGCAACCCCAATAAAACCCAGGGAAGTTTATTTACCCAATTTGTATCCGTTAGTGAGGCTCTGAGGGCGGCCTTTAAAGACCTGTGAAAACGCTCGCATAACCCATTAGCCTGAGGGTGATAAGCGGTGGTGCGGTGAATTGTTGCCCCTAAGCTGCTGGACATGGCTGACCAAAGCTCCGAGACAAATTGAGGCCCCCTATCGGACGTGATGTCCGATGGGACGCCGAAACGTGCCACCCAGTTTGTCAAAAAAACGCGAGCAACTTCCTCCACTGTGGTTGACGCCAGAGGGACTGCCTCTGGCCAGCGCGTGGTGCGGTCTATCATTGTTAACAGGTGTGTGAAACCTTGGGAGGAAGGTAGTGGCCCCACGAGGTCGACATGAACGTGGTCAAACCTTCTAGCAGGGATTCGAAAAGGCTCCAGAGGGGCTTTTGTGTGTTTGTGTATTTTGGCGCGCTGACAAGAAATGCAAGTCTTTGCCCATTCTTTTACGTTTTTGCGCAGGCCAGGCCACACAAACTTTTCGGCGGCCATTTTAACTGAAGCGCGCACACCTGGGTGCGTGAGGGAGTGAATCAAGTCGAAAATACGGCGGCGCCATGCAGCTGGAACTAACGGGCGAGGTCGGCCGGTTGAGATGTCGCATATTAGGGGGGGCACACCGTCGCGTAGACCCCTTTTCTCCAGCCTTAACCCTGTTGGTCCAGACAGGAGTGCGCGCACGTCCGCGTCACTACTTTGTTCCTCTGCCATGGCTGCATAATCTATCCCTGCGTGGATTGGTGCTGCGTATGTGTCCGCGTTGGCGAAGAGTTCCGCGGCTGAGGTAGTATAATCTGTCTCCTCATGCTCTGGCGATGTCACAGCGCGAGAGAGGCAGTCTGCTACCACGTTAAGTTTGCCTGCCACATGTCGAATGTCTGTGGTGAACTCTGAAATCGCAGCTAGCTGTCTTTGTTGCCTGCCTGACCACGGTTCAGAAATTTTAGCCATAGCAAAGGTGAGCGGTTTGTGGTCTACAAAAGCCATAAAACGCCGCCCCTCTAACCAGAACTGGAAGTGGCGGATGGATAAATGGAGCGCTAGTAGCTCTCTGTCAAAAGTGCTGTATTTACGCTCAGTTTGGTTTAGCGATTTGCTGAAGAATGCCAAAGGTTGCCAGATTCCGCCGACGTGTTGTTCTACAACTGCCCCTATGGCCAGGTCTGAAGCGTCTGTGGTTAGCGCAATGCGGGCCGAGGGATCGGGGTGAACCAACAATGTGGCATTAGCTAGGGCGCTTTTTACTTCCGCGAAGGCGCGTTCGCGCTCCGGGGTCCATTCGACCGCGCTGGAAGGTTTTTGTTTTCTGAGCGCGTCATATAGGGGCTGCATGAGCTGAGCTGCGTGGGGGAGGAAGCGGTTGTAAAAATTAACCATGCCCAAAAATTCCTGCAGCGATTTGACCGTTTGTGGCCGTGGGAAACTTTTTACTGCGTGAACTTTGTCTGGAAGTGGGACTGCCCCCTTCGGAGAAACTCTGTGTCCTAAAAAATCAATTTGTGACACGCCGAATTTGCATTTGGCTGGATTGATTATTAACCCGTGCTCTTCTAGTCTCTGAAAAACCATAGTGAGATGCCGCTCGTGTTCTTCCTCAGACGAGCTGGCTACCAGCATATCGTCGAGGTAGACGAACACGAAAGGGAGGTCGCGTAATACTGCGTCCATCATCCGCTGAAAGGTTTGAGCAGCGCCTTTGAGGCCGAAAGGCATCCGCAAAAATTCAAAAAGACCGAAGGGGGTTATTACAGCTGTTTTAGGAATGTCTTCTGCTCGAACTGGGACTTGATGATAACCGCGGACCAGGTCTATTTTTGAAAAAATGCGCGCACCCGCCAGATGTAGTGAAAAGTCTTGAATGTGAGGAATTGGGTAGCGGTCATGCGCTGTCGCATTGTTTAATCTGCGGTAATCGCCGCACGGCCTCCAAGAACCGTCGGATTTCGGGACCATGTGAAGTGGTGACGCCCAGGGGCTTTTCGAGCGTCTGATAATGCCTAATTTTTCAAGGGTGGTAAACTCGTCCCGAGCTATGGCGAGCTTGGTCGCGTCTAAGCGCCGAGCTTTGGCGAATACGGGTGGGCCCGTTGTGGGAATAAAGTGTTCGACCCCGTGTCTAGCCACTGTGGCTGAGAATTTGGGAAATGTGAGTGCTGGAAATTGGGTGAGGAGTTGATCAAACTTACCTCCTGCTGTGGTGACGCTAGCCTGCACGGGTGGTGGAGAAAGTCGAGCTGAGCAGGGAATAGAAGCAAAGGACAGTGCATTAACCAAGCGCCTGTTCGCTAGATCAACTAATAACCCATGTGCACACAAAAAATCTGTGCCCAACAAGTTAAAACTCACCGCTGCTACAACAAATGTCCATCTGTAGTTGCGGCCGTGGATGCAGAGGGGCAGGCTTTTTTCGCCAAAAGTGTCGATGATGGAGCCGTTGGCTGCCACCGCTCCATTGCCCCGGGGGCCCATGGCCCGGTCTGCTTGGGAGGGCATGACAAAACTTAGTTGAGCTCCCGTGTCGATAAGGAACCGCTTGCTGGTGTGTCCGTCCGTCACATATAAAAGCTTGCTTTTCTCGCCGAGAACCGCCACTGTTAACGGCTCTCGGCTTCGGCGTTTTCCCGAAATCGTGAATTTGCAGGGGGGAACGCATTTGTAAGCCTTCTCGGCGAAGCGGTGGTGGTAATAACAAACGTCGCTCCGTCTGTTGCGTCCTGGCCATGTCACTGTCACCGCGGGCTGATTCTGCTCGGTGATTTGTGGCTCCTCGTGGCTCCGGACATCAGCGTTGAGGTCTGCGGATGCTGCTGTGGGTATCTGCTCCTTGCAGGCGTTGACGAGCCGTTGAGCTTCGTGAGCCAGCGTGCGGAAGTCTTGCTGGGTGCTGCATTGCATGTTGGCCAGCGTCCCTCTCATGTGTGGCGGCAGCGTACTGAGGAATATGAAATGGAAGAGGAAGTTGTCATTGTCCTCTTCTTTAAGTTGCAGCAAGTCCTCCATGAGGGCCTTGGGTCTGCCTCCTCTGTGGCCGTAGACCGCCAGGATCCTCTCGGCTCTCTCCTCGGCTGAGGGGACGTAATTTGCCACGATGGTCGCTTTCAGTTCTTTATATTTGTCCTGGGCCGGCGGCCGCTGGATTATGCTCCACGCACATCTCGAAGTGGCGGCGTCGAGTTTGGCGACGATGTGATAGAACTTTGTATCATCAGCCGTGATGCCCGCAAGTGCAAACTGGGCTTCAGCTTGCTGAAACCACGAGGCGGGGTCTTCCTGCCAGAAGTCTGGCACGTTGACAGTGACGGCGTTTGTGTGGACCGTCACTGATGTGTCCGCAGGGTGAGAGTGCCTTGCTTCGGCTCTCTCCGCGGCGCTGGTGCTCGGTTGAGCCCTCTCTATCACTTCTGCTGTGGGGGAACATCGTCCATCTGTTCCCCTGTCTGCATGGGCGCCGGCGTCTGCCTGGGTCGCCACAGATGAGTCGATAGCGGGGGAACGCCTCTGGTCCATTCTCGCGTCAGGGTCACCAGTGTAGAGGAGCTTGAAATAACGAGGCGATGTGATTCATAAACCAAAGTTTATTATCAGCTCCTCTAACAAGTCTCATCTAGGTGCAGCAGCAGAAGAAGTAAGAGAGCGAACACCTTCGGCTCTACCAACTTATACTCGCACATAACAAAGGACATGCATATCAAAAGCTGACATCCCTCACTATCTTAATCCCCTCTTTTGTCTTCGTACTCCTCCACCTGGCCCTGGGGAGTCAGGGCAACCCATCCGGTCTCCACCGCAGCGCCTGGGATGCTCTTTGATCTTCACTGGCGGTTGAGACCCTTTGTCCTGTTCTGAGGTGTGAAGTCGCTTTACATATGTAATCACCAAACATTCTCACATGCTTAAACATATGTAGGTTATGGGATCTATGATTAATATAGCCCACAAAGATAAGATAAGATAAGATAAGCCTTTATTAGTCCCACAATGGGGAAATTCCAGGATTGCAACAGCACAGGGATAGCAACACTCAGAGCAATAATTTAGAAGATAAGAAAATAAGAGCAGTGAATATACATATGTACACATAAATATATAAATACTGCATATACTGTATACACAGTGCGGAGCATTGTAGCTAGATGGACTAAACAGCATAACTGTCTATTTAGTTACCCTACATGGTAAGAATATGTACCCATACATATTGTCACCCTCCATAGCGACTGATATTGTCCTAGTTGTATACTGGAGAGGATCATTTGTGTAAGTCTGTTGCGTCTTTTGCATTCAATACTATTAGGTTGTCACGTTTTGTTTTTTTTTTTGCTATCTCTGCGAGCAGCCCTGCTTAGGTTATACAGTCTGACAGCCGTAGGTAGGAAGGACCTGCGAAACCTCTCGGTCACGCGCCTAGGATGATGTAGTCTGCTGCTAAATGAGCTCCTCAGTGCGTTCAGTATGTCCTGCATAGGGTGGGACTCGGACTCCAGCAGAGATGACAGTTTAGCCACCATCCTTCTCTCTCCTATCTCCTCCACTGGGTCAAGGCGTTGCCCCAGGACAGATCTAGCTTTCTTGATTAGTTTGTTCAGTTTCTTCCTATCGGCTGCTGTAATGCCATTGCCCCAGCAGACCACTCCAAAATTACCACTTTTGTCAGATTCAAGTTATTTCTGTGACCATTGTGGGTTTTTTCTTTCATTAACAGAGGGGTATCAACAATTTTGTCCACAGCTGTATGTAAAATTGTATCATTTATATTGGGATTTAAAAGACACATACCCGTTTCTACTTGTCGCCGCCCCACCTCTTCCTACGCAGTGCGCCAGGTGCAGGTGCACCACAGCAGTTAACTGCAAGCTAATGTTTTGCCGCTACTTCTGTGGAGCCGCTATTTCTGTGCAAGGGACGTGGGTCTTTTTTCCCACCATGCTGTATTAGAGAAGATAGTCCTCTAACCTTGTTTTAATTGGAGCTAAGTAACGTTAACACCATCTCTCTCTAATCATGAAACACCAAATGCAAAATGATGATGCTCACTTGTCGCTAAGAGGAAACATTATAGTGTATCAGACCATCGTTCCGGTTTAAATCACTGCTGAGTTTCTTAATTTTGTCTGAAAAAATATTACGAAAGTTGCAAAAGTGTGTGACTGCGACCGCATACACACTAAATAAATAATAAATAAATTAAAATGTGTCGGAGGAACAAACTGGTTCTTAATGTAACTTGATTTCTAATCATTTTTAATTTGGCAAGTAGCGATAATGAATAAAGTTGAAGTCAAAAAACAATTTTATAACACACTGCAAAATTAAGAGGGAAAAATGCACCAAATTAATGACAGATGAATTTGTATTATTGATTTTTTCAGTATGTAATTTAAAAATGTAGAAAAAGAGATGGCCCTTTTTATTGGTTAACATATAAACTATAGAATTTACAGAAAAAGGTATATCGTGATATATATCGTTATCATCAAATAAGATTACTTATATCGTGATATGAAATTTTGGTCATATCACACAGCCCTAAATGAAGTAAAGATAAATGTATAAATGTAGCGAGACATCCTTGATAAGAACCTGTTGCCATCTGCCAAGATGGTGAAGATAAAACAAGGGTGGATATTTCAGCAAGACAATGATCCCAAACACACAGCCAAGGAAACTTTCAACTGACTCCAGAGAAGCAAAATAAAGCTGCTAGAATGACCCAGTCAGGCACCTGACCTGAATCCAATTGAAAATCTATGGAACAAACTGAAGATCAGAGTTCATTGAAGACACCCACAGAACCTTCAACATTTGAAGACAGTTTGTGTGGAAGAATGGGCTAAAATCACTCCTGAGCAATGCCTGCACCTAATTTCTCCATATAGGAGGAAGCTGTTATTACCAACAAAGGCTTTTTTATTAAATACAGTATTAAATGAATTTCACCAAGCATGTTCAATACTTATTCCCTGTGTCATTCCACTTTATTAAATATAACTTGTTTTGTGAACACAGTTGCCTTGATTTCTTTGTATATATGGATTACTTGGATTGTTACTGACATCTGGTGAAAATCTCAGATCAATGGCTCCATCAGAAATATGTTTAATGAGAAAAATGTTGACGTCCTCAATACTTGTTTTCCCCAGTGTGTGTGTGTTGGGGGGGGGGGGGGTGTACACACACATACAGGGCCACCTTAACTTGCCATTAGGCCCTTGGGCTGAGAGGTTCTGTAGGCCCCCCCCCAACAGAATCTCAGTTTAAAAATATGTAATAGCTATGTTTTTAATAATGGATTGCATTTATATAGCACTTTTCATGACACCCAACACTTTACAATGAGTTCATTATTCATCCACTCCACAGACAATGATAGTGGTAAGCTACTTCTGTAGCCACAGCTGCCCTGGGGCAGACTATCAAAAATGTGTCTGCCAATCCACACCAACTGAACATTTATTCACATTCATACACCAGTATCATGAACACTGAACACACTGGAGGCAAGGTAGGTAAAGTGTCTTGCCCAAGGACACAACAGCAAGGTGGGGGGGAGCGGGATTCAAACTGCCAACCTTCCGGTTATTGGGCGACTTGCTCTACCTCCTGAGCCACTACAGCCTCATTTTTGTTTCTCTTTGAGAAATAATGCAACTGTGAGCTAGAAAACACAACTACACTGCAAAAAGTCAAATATAAAAGTCAAATATAAGTAAAATGAAATAAATTAAGGCTGTTCATGCTTGTTTTGTCTGACAAGATATTTATTCTTACTATGTAGTTTATGTGTGAGAAAATTTTACATGCTTTCAGATAGTTTTAACTTGTTTTAAGCAATTTGATAAGTCATATCTTCTTGCTCTGTTGACTGATAATTTTACTTAAAATAAGCAAAAAATTCTGGCAATAGATAATTTTAGTTAAAATTAGAAAAAAAAAAATATCGGCCAACAAAGTAAGATTAAATTTCTTGAAACAAGTAAAACTATCTTAAAGCAAGTAAAATCTTACAGAAGACTGCACAAAAAAACAAATTCTTGTCAAAATTATCTCATGAGAAAAAACAAACATATAGCCTTGATTTAGGATATTTTATCTTACTAAGATTTTCATTTTTACAGTTACAGATACTACTGCCTTCAGCATAAACAATTAGTCTAATCTCTCTCTCTCTCTCTCTGTCTCTCTCTCTTTGTCTCTCTCTCAGACACAGACACACACAGCGCCATGGCCTAAACAACATCAGGTATCAGAGGTTGATACTGATCAACAATTACAGTCTAATGATGACAGCAGAACACAAAGTTATATCAGTCAAGTATTCCTGATTCAAACAATGCACAACAGCAGCAACTAGAAAAGCACTTAGAGAGCGCATACCTCCACCAAGACTCCTTCTGTCCCTCATGGATGACCTCTAAAATGTAATGGGTTTGTGTGTAGGCCACAAGCCAGTTCTGGTGAAAATTGCATCAAAGTCTATTCAGTAGTTTTGCAGGATTCTTGTTAACACACTGTGAGAAGAGCCTTGGTGGAGGTATGCATTCTTCAGTCATCACCAAAATATAATGGGTTCCTCTCTAGCCCAAGGACCACCTCTGATGAAAATTTCATCCAAATCCATCCAGTAGTTTTTGTGTAATCCTGCTGCACAAATACAAACAAGGTCCTTGGTGGAGGTATCCACTCTCAGATCATCATTAAAATTGAATGGGTTCGTCCTTGGCCCAAGGGCTACCTCTGGTGAAAATCTCATCAAAATCCATGCAGTAGTTTTTGCATAATCGTGCTAATAAACAGAAAAACAAACAATCAAACCACCCGATCACATTACCTCCTTGGCGGAGGTAAATAAAAACCTGCACAGGTGACTGGAAAGCTACAAATAGCATGTCTTACCATTTTTGTAAAGTGCTTTCTTCTGGCCTTCTTTAACAAAAAATCCTTCGTTATGTCCTTTAAGTCCAGCTCACAAATAATGTCATACTCTATGGACATAAATGTGAGGTTACACAGTCTGTTTAAGCAGCATGCTTGATCAAGTCTACTTTTCACCAAGATCCGAGTCTACTGTCCCACGCACAGCTGTCTGATGTAAGAAATGATGGCCTTACATCAGACCTGGCTTTTCTTGTGTGGGTCTCCATCTCTCAGCTTTTCTTCTCCACTGGCCTGCTCTCTTTCGACAGGATCTGGTGGTCTTCTCCTCCAGGTGAATGCTTTAATGGCCCACCTGTCTCCTTGGTACAATAATTAGCAGCCCCGCCTCCACTCTTTGCTCCAGCTTAGAAAAAATCATTTACCTTTGGGATTGTTTTGAGCAGTTCATTTTCCCTAAGCTCTCTTCCTCCCCATAATTTTATAAGTGCCACTCACAAACTTTTTTCCGGACATTTTGACCGATTTAATTACTTCTTACCTCTCACTGGTGCTTGCGTAGTCACATGTCAAAACAATTCCTCTGATAGGTGTCATGGGCGGCCTTCACGGACCGCAAATGAGACGCTATAGGCGACCAGTGAGTTGCGTATTTATTAAACAATGACAAAAAGGTACAAAATAATGAGCCACGAGGGGCTAAACACAAATAAGGACCAAGGCAAGGATACACTGACGATAAACACTGATTAAGGAGTAAACTTACAGAAAGCAGAGAGGAGTCAGAGGATGACTGGAGCCAGAACATAGGGACTCCAGTCTAACGTTGGGGAGACCAGCGTCGCAGCCCCGAGCAAACAGGGCTGCTCCCTTAAATAGCGCTTGACAGATTAACCAGCTGATGAAGGGTCATCAGCTGATTGGAATCCCGTTGTACAGCGGAGCTCCGCTCTTGACAGCCGGAAGCCCCGCCGAGACGCTGTCACAACAAAACCTGGAGGTATGCCAGAGGAGAGAACGGGAGACTACCGCACACCGAGTGCAGACAGAGTCAGCACACGGACTGTGACAGTTGCCCCCGTTCACGAAGCGGATTCCAGACGCGGTGTAACATCGAGACCCCCCACCTGGAAGGTCCACAGGACCGCCCCAGGGAGGGAGGAGGGGGAGAGAAAAGGCCAAGGCGGGCCAGAACCAGGAGAAATACAGAAAAATACAAACACGGGCAACTACAGAGCATGGGAAAACAAACAACAAATACTCCATAATGCACACATGTGAAAAAATAGACAGGACAATACAGGCGAACACGACATACAGCCTACAGGCCACAAATAAAAATACTAAGCCTACAAACCAAAATAACAGGCCCAGGGGAAGGAAAAAAAACCATGCCAAGCAGCGGCGAAATACACAGTCCCATAATAAACATACCAGCGCATCCCAAAAAATCACAGAAGAGCGGGTGGAAAAAAACAACAACACAGGGGTAACAGCAGGCAGAGCACGATGGCATGAACGCAAACAGTTTAGGGGGTCTTCCTGCGTCAAGCGTCCAAATCGCCGGCAGGGGAAAAAGGAAAAGTTTGGGCGGTCTACCCCAGTCCCCAGCCGGGAAAAACAGTCCCTCTGGCAGCCGGACCAGATCGCCGAACCGAGAGTCTAGTTGGTCGGGTGGCCAACCCAGAACGCTAAACGGGCGAGGCAGTCTTCCAAGCAGCCGACCCGCATCACTCAGCCACCAGGACTGCAGGGGAGAGATCGAAGACGGCTTCCCTGTAGAGGGGGATAGCAAGGGAAAGCTGAGCCAAATACGGGGAACCCCAACAGCACCCGGTGAAGAAGGATTGTGGGAAGGATGAAGGACCAGTCCGGCATCAGATGGCAGAGGATCTGCAGCTCCCTCACCAACCTCGAGCCGAACCGGTGCTGCGCCCCTGCTGGACCCCGACCGGGTCAGCGCTGCACCCACGACAGACCCTGATTGGGCCGGAACAGCACCCACAACGAACCCCGACTGGGCCTGAGCAGCACCCACGACGGACTCCGACTGGGCCGGCGCAGCACCAGAGATGGCCTCCAACCCCAAACCGGAACCTCCAGCACAGCGACCGGGATGGACTCCGCACCGGTGACCCTGGGAGAAGGCTCAGGAGAAGAAAGAGAACCGGGATCAGGATCACCGGCAGCGACAGAGCCCAGCGAGTCAAGCTCGGATGCAGCGGACGGCTGCACCCGGCTAGTCTCCCCGAGAGACAGGCAAAAATGCTCTAGAATTGATAGGAGGAAGACAAAATTGAGCACTTGCCTGAACTCAAGTTCTGTTGCCTCCAGAACTTCGACAATTGGGTTCAGAAGGCAGAAGGACATCCTCTGACTCCCACTCAGCTACGGTGGGCCCCGCAGCCGGCATGATGGTTCCCATAGCCTGAGGACCCTCCAACGCTGACGACCACGCCGACGACCCACACGGTGTGGTGGCAGGAGAGCCTCGACCTGCTAGGTCGAACCGTTCCTCCCTGGAGACCCGGGGATGCTTCGTCATCGGCGCAGGCTCCAACTTGCGGTCCGCCCTCCTCCTCTGCCCGTGACATGGCTGCGGGGCTGGAACCAGGCTCTCTGGGCCCGCAGGCTCCCTCCTCGTCTGCCGGTGTAGTCCTGGCGCTGAGGAATGCTCAGGGGAAGGAGACACAAAGGCGGCAGGTTCATAATTAATTTCTGCAGCAGGTGGAGGAAGCTCAGGGGGCTGTGAACCCTGAAATCTACCCCCAGGAATCAAACAAGGCAATTCACCCAATACAGGAAAAGAATGAATAGATGCTTACCTGATTCCCAGAGGGCTGATGGGACCCGCCGCGGTGAACTTGAATCTTCCCTTCCCCCGCTGGATGGAAATGGAGGACCCCCCGGGAAGACGAAGAGAAGCCTCTCGCACCGGATCAGGAACGGGAGCATCCGGAGACGGACTCGTGGAGCCCACAGCAGCTGGGGTGAACATCGAGGAGGAGGGAGAAACAGCCGAGGCGAACCGGGAACAAGGAGCTGACGGAACAGTGGGGAGAGATGACCCGGAGGCAGAGGCAGCTGTTTTACGTCTTCGGCGAGACACGGAGGCTACAGCTGGCTGGGAGACAGAGTTCGTGTGGCTACCCAGAACTGGATCCAGACAGGGTTCTCACTGAGGTGTGTGATCTGCATGGAGACGACGTTTACTGGCAGAGGGCGAGGTAAAGGTGAGGTTAGGAAAACGCCACTCCTGCGCGGAAACAGAGGTGAGCAGGTCAGCGTATTCCGGATAATCACACAGTTCAGGATTCCTCTCCACCAGCCTGACCGCCGCCATCACATGCTTCGTGATCTGTGTGGGGTGGACGGCGGAGTGAGCTGCAGCCACTCGATCCCGGATGGAAATAGCTGTCAGCTGTAACTTCCCCGGGGGAATCCCGACAAACGTCTCACTCCTTTGGGGACGACCCCTGGGTGATGCGAACTCCTGGACAGGATTGGGGACAGGAACGGGATCCCGGAGCGAGGAGCGAGGGTGCCTTTTCTTCGGCTTCCTGCCAGAGTTTCCCTCCAGCCAGCGGAGTTTCTCCCGGAGCGCAGAGATGTCCGCCTTCCTCGCCATGACTTCAGGGTGGTTGGAGTAGCGAGGAAGGCGGTTAATGATTGCCTCAGCGAAGTCCAGGTGCCGGTGTACATTGCTGGGAGTGTCATAGAGGCGAGCGGTGAAAAGGGTTCCATCAATATAGTCGAGGGCCTCCACCAGCTCGTAGCCCAGGCTCCGAGCATGGCCCCTGAGTGGCAACATAATCTCCCAGCACACAGGTACCCAGACAGGGAAAACAACAAGTCCAAATAGGCAAAACTCACGGTCACCGGCGTCTCTTTTGGCCTGCGACCTACTGTCGTGGGCGGCCTTCACGGACTGCAAATGAGACGCTATAGGTGACCAGTGAGTTGCGTATTCATTAAACAATGACAAAAAGGTACAAAATAATGAGCCACGAGGGGCTAAACACAAATAAGGACCAAGGCAAGGATACACTGACAATAAACACTAATTAAGGAGTAAATTTACAGAAAGCAAAGAGGAGTCAGAGGATGACTGGAGCCGGGACGTAGGGACTCCAATCTAACGTTGGGGAGACCAGCATTATCCATAAACGAGGTCGCAGCCCCGAGCAAACAGGGCTGCTCCCTTAAATAGCGCTTGACAGATTAACTAGCTGATGAAGGGTCATCAGCTGATTGGAATCCCGCCGTACAGCGGAGCTCCGCTCTTGAAAGCCGGAAGCCCCGCTGAGACGCTGTCACAACAGAAGCCTGGATGTGCGCTAGAGGAGAGAACGGGAGACTACCGCACACCGAGTGCAGACAGAGTTAGCACACAGACTGTGACAATAGGCTATTGTTACATTGTACCCACATGGGCCACATGTAAATTGGACCAATCAGCAGCCAGCCACACACGAATATCAAGTGATGGACATAGAATTTGACCAATTAATAAAAAATGTGATCTTTTTTATTGGCTCATGATTTTTATTGGCCCCATGATATATGTACATATCTATATCTCTATCTATCTATCTATCTATAGATAGATAGATAGATAGATAGATAGATAGATAGATAGATAGATAGATAGATAGAAATGTATATGTGTGTATGTATATATACTGTATATGTATGTATATACATACACATACTGTACATACATAGTATATACACACACACACACACACACACACACACACACATATATACACACACACAGTGGTGTGAAAAAGTGTTTGCCCCCTTCCTGATTTCTCATTTTTTTGTATGTTTGTCACACTTAAATGTTTCAGATCATCAAACAGATTTAAATGTTAGACAAAGATAACACTACTAAACACAAAATGCAGATTTTAAATGAAGGTGTTTATTATTAAGGGGGGAAAAAATTCAAACCTACATGGTCCTGTGTGAAAAAGTGATTGCCCCCTAAACCTAATAACTGGTTGGGCCACCCTTAGCAGCAACAACTGCAATCAAGCGTTGACGATAACTGGCAATGAGTCTTTTACAGCGCTGTGGAGGAATTTTGGCCCACTCATCTTTGCAGAATTGTTACAATTCAGCCACATTGGACGGTTTTTGAGCATGAACTGCCTTTTTAAGGTCATGTCACAGCATCTCAATCGGATTCAGGTCAGGACTTTGACTAGGCCACTCCAAAGTCTTCATTTTGTTTTTCTTAAGCCATTCAGAGGTGAACTTGCTGGTGTGTTTTGGATCATTGTCCTGCTGCAGAACCCAAGTGTGCTTCCACTTGAGGTCACGAACAGATGGCCGGACATTCTCCTTCAGGATTTTTTGATAGACAGCAGAATTCATGGCTCCATTTACCACAGCAAGTCTTCCAGGTCCTGAAGCAGCAAAACAGCCCCAGACACTCACACTACCACCACCATATTTTACTGTTGGTATGATGTTCCTTTTATGAAATACTGTTACTTTTACGCCAGATGTAAAGATAAGATAAGATAAGCCTTTATTAGTCCCACAATGGGGAAATTCCAGGATTGCAACAGCACAGGGATAGCAACACTCAGAGCAACAATCAGAAGGCAAGAAAAAACAACATCTAGTAAACATATGTCCATGTTACTATAAATGTATATATATAGACACACAGTGCAGAGCATTATGGTTGGTTGGTGAATGTGCAGCAGAAAGTCTAAGCTCTCTCTCTCTCTCTAAAGGGACACACACCTTCCAAAAAGTTCAACTTTTGTCTCATCAGTCCGCAGAGTATTTTCTCAAAAGTCTTGGGGATCATCAAGATGTTTCCTGGGAAAACTGAGATGAGCCTTTATGTTCTTTTTGCTAGCAGTGGTTTTTATCTTGGAACTCTAATTTTTGTCCAGTCTCTTTCTTGTGGTGGAGTCATGAACACTGACCTTAACTGAGGCAAGTGAGGCCTGCAGTTCTTTGGATGTTGTTGTGGGGCCTTTTGTGACCTCTAGGATGAGTCGTCGCTGCGTTCTTGGGATAATTTTGGTCGGCCGGCCACTCCTGGGGAGGTTCACCAGTGTTCCATGTTTTTGCCATTTGCGGATAACGGCTCTCACTGTGATTCGCTGGAGTCGCAAAGCTTTACAAATGGCTTTATAATATATATAGCTTTCCAAAGACGTGATAAACCACCGTTAATTTATGTTTTAATGGGGGGGGGGGGCAATCAGTTTTTCACACAGGGCCATGTAGGTTTGGATTTTTTTTAACCCTTAATATAAACACTTTCATTTAAAAACTGCATTTTGTGTTTACTTGTGTTATCTTTGTCTAACATTTAAATTTGCTGTCATGGTCTGAGCGCTGATATTGTCCGCGCTCGGATCATCCAGTATTCTCCCTGTTCTTCTGTGTTTTCCGTAAGGCCTTCTTGGGTTTTTACTGTGACAGCATCACAGCGGGACTTCCGGCTGTCAGAGCCGAGCTGCGCCGTGACAGCTGGATCACATCGCACTGATTACATTCCCCTTTATTGATTGGATTGTATTTGTATTTAAGGAAGCAGCTGAGGCATACTCCTCGCTACGAAGAGTGATAGAGGCTATGTACGCGGACAGCAGAGGTGTAAATCTGGAAATCTTAAGAAATATCACTCTGGAGGACTTTTAAGATTCGAAGAAGAGGAGAACTCCTGAGGGAAGGCGTCAAAAAAAAGAAGAAGATCGGGACCGCATTCACGTCTGTGTTCGGCTGGCGGGAGGATTAATTTGTTTGTGGCAGATAGCAAAAACTGTTTACAGTCTGTAACATTATGGCATCTAGCTCTGACGGGTACGACCAAGATGAGGTGGGCTGGACATTATCCAGGCCTGGGGGCCGGAAAAGAGCAGCTAGGGGGGCACCAAAACTTAGAAGCAGCTCAGATGACAGTGATGTGGGAGGAAGTAACAATGCAAAGAAAACACAAACTGTCCAAAATGGATGGCAGTTTGAGGATGTAGGGAATGACTGCAAGGTTGTCATTGAGTTCAATCAGGGTGGGGGGCACTATCACCCGGTTAAGCTAACAAAAGCAACTGAAAAAGAAATCGGGAAAGTTAAGTTTGCAAACTTCTTGAAGAATAACTGGCTGTTAATTCATGCCACAAGTAAACAACAGCAACAGAAAATGCTGACAATGACATGTCTAAACGGAGAACAAATGAAGGCGCATGTTCCTGGTGCAACCGCTAACTTGAGGGGAGTTATATCAGGCGTCCCTTTGTGCATGTCTATGGAAGAAGTAAAAAACAAGATCCAAGGAGGAAAGGTTAAGGATGTGAAAAGGCTACAGAGCAAAAAAGAAGACTTGCTGAAGGACACACAGTCTGTCATGATTCAGTTTGAGGAAACACTCCCTAAATCAGTCCTAATAGGATACATGTATTTCAGTGTCAGAGAATATGTCCCAAAGCCACTCAGGTACTACAAATGTCAAAGGATGGGTCACACTGCTCAGCAATGTAGGGGAAAGCTAAGATGTGCTAGATGTGGAGGGGCGCATGAATATGGTATATGTGACAAGGACGCCAAAGTAAAGTGTTGCAATTGCAGGGGTGAGCACAGTGCTGCATATGGAGGATGTGTTGTACAGAGGGAAGCTAAAAAAAGCCCAGGAAATCACAATAACTAAGAAAATCTCATATGTGGATGCTCTAAAGACAGTTAGAGAGGCAGGAATAGTCAGAAACAAAGCAGGCCTTCCTCAAAGAAGTGCAGTTCAAATGGAAGCCCAGCAATCAACGGGTCCCATGCAAGCACTGGATCGTGCAGCTGCAAGGAATGTTTGTGTTCACAAATGCAAAATGGATGACGACACATTGATAAGTTAAGAGGACAAACTTCATAACTTTTATCTGCCACACCATGAATGTTGCTGCACAACTACAGAAGAAAAGTGACAGAATCAAAACCATTGTGGAAGCAGCAGAAAGCTTCCTAGATGTGAAAGATATCACAGCTGACCAGATTCATGCTTTATTGAAAGGTGGAAATGGGAAGACAGCACATGTTGAAACAAGACCTTAATTATGGTACTACACATACTACAGTGGAATGTGAGGAGTCATAGCAAACGGACAAGAAGTCAAGAAGTATCTTTACGAACTAGAAGTTGTTCCACAGGTAGTGTGTGTACAGGAGACATGGATTCAACCTCACTTAGATTTTGTTATTCCAGGATACAGTTTAATCAGACAGGATAGAATTAACACTGTAAATGGAGGAGGATGTGCCACTTTCATTAAAAATAGCCTGGCGTATAGGGTGATTCCCTCCCCTGAGGATATAGAGTTTAATATTATTGAAATATGTAGGCCAAATGGACAAGGAAATATTAAGCTGATTAATTATTACAACCGAAGGTACCAGGGTGGATGTGCATAGGGGCACATTATCATGTATTGACCTGACTCTGGTATCTGATTCTTTAGTGAGCACCTGTGAATGGACGGTTATGAACAGGACAACTATGGGAAGTGATCACTTCCCAATACTTACAGTCATTAAAACTGAAGTATGTATACAAGAGGGAAGATGTTTTACAAGATGGTGTTTTGACAAGGCAGATTGGGAAAAATTTAGGCAATACCGCAATGTCAGAGCTTAAGAGAGCTTTGCAAGATAGTGGATACACAGCTCCAGGATATAATCAGTTAAGCTATGCTATGTTCCGGAAGTTGCCTAGGCAATCAATGCAACTGGTGGTGAAATTGCTTAACAGGATATGGAAGGAGGGGGTTATCCCAAGTGGGTGGAAAAAGGCTGTAGTTTTACCATTTAATAAGCCAGGGGAAGATCCAGCTCATCCGGGCATCTACAGGCCAATAGCATTAACGTCACATTTAGGGAAATGGATGGAGAAGGTGTGAGTTTACAGACTCTCATATGTATTAGAGCAAAAACTATTAATAAACGACTATCAGAATGGTTTTAGAAGAGGAAGATCCACAGTGGATGCTCTAGTTAGGGGAAGTAATGATATTGAAAAGACTCTCAAAATGAAAGAAGTAATGGTTATAGTTTATCTGAATACTGAAAAGGCTTATGATTCACTGTGGAGGGACGGTCTTCTTATAAAATTGAATAAAATGGACATTGGTGGTAGGATGTATAATTGGATAATGGATTTTTTAACACACAGGACAATTAGGGTTAAAGTAGGATCAGAAGTTTCTAATGACTTTGAAATAGAAAATGGTGTACCTTAGGGGAGTGTGATAAGCCCTGTTTTATTCAATATAATGATTAATGACATGTTTGAGAATCAAGAGGGATCCATCAAAACAGCACTATATGCAGATGATGGAGCCATATGGATGAGGGGAAGAAATGAGAAATTGGTGTTCAAAAACATCAGGAAAGCAATGGAGAAAGTAGAAAAGTGGTCATATGACTGAGGATTTAAATTTTCAAACAGTAAAACCTGCTATATGATTTTCACAAAAAAACGCAGAACTGGTACAGAACCATTAACATTATATAATCAACCAATAGAGAAAGTCCGTGAGTTCAAATATCTAGGACTGTGGTTTGATAGTGCATACACATGGAGAGTTCATGTTGAAAATCTGGAAACAAAATGCAAAAAAGTCATTAATCTCATATAAGCTGTAGCTGGACACGAATGGGGTGCAGATAAACAGGCATTAATTGACATTTACAGAGCACTAATGCGATCGACAATAGACTACGGATGCATGATTTACGGAGCAGCGGCAAAGACGACTGGAAAAAATAGACAAAATGCAGCATAGAGAGCTTCACCTGTGCATTGGAACCGTCAAAACAACACCAAACAATGCAGTTTTAACAGAAGCAGGAGAAATGCCAATGGATTTGAGAAGAGATAAACTTGCATTATCATACTGGGTCAAGCTGAAAGGAAGTGACAAAGCAAATATTTCAAAAACAACACTACAAGAATGCTGGGAATACTCTAATTTCCAGGGACATGGGTTTGGGTGGACAATTGAAAGAAGGACCAGAATGTATGGACTGCACACTATTGATATAGCTAACACCAGTCCAGTGAGTAATGTTCCCCCTTGGCTGTTTCCGGAAATAGAAGTAGACGCTAGTCTGCTAATGAGGAAAAAGGATTGGCATATGAGTAAAGTTGGTGTTAAAACAAGCATTTACCTCAGGAACAATTACTATAACTTCTTGCAGCTCCATACTGACGGTTCAAAGAATAAAGAGGGCTCTGTTGGAGTTGGAGTATACACCCCAGAATTTAAAGTGACCATCACAAAAAGACTCTCCAACAATACATCCGTGTTTACAGCGGAGACGGTGGCAATAATTATTGCTTTGCAGTGGGTGGAGGAGGTCAGACCGGACCAGGTGGTGGTGTGCATGGACTCACTTGCAGCACTAAAAACCATACAGACACTAAAATCTACAAGAGAAGACATGGTGATTGAGCTACAGTATATCACAGTTTATTTGGGGTACACAGGGGTGGTGAAGAAGTTCAGTTTTGTTGGGTTCCTGCACATGAAGGGTTGAAAGGGAATGACTGTGCAGACAAATTAGCAAAAAGTGCTCTTGGAAAAGAAATAACAATACCATTGTCTCTTGGAAAAGGTGAAGGGAAAGCAGTAATCAAGAAAAAAGGAACTGAGCTATGGCAAAAAAGATGGGATGAAGATCACAAAGGTAGATCGTATTACAAAATACAAAAATCTATTGCAATAAAGAATTTCATAACAACCAAAAGGGGGGAAGACATCATTATGGCAAGACTCAGACTGGATCACACACGTTTAAATGGCACTTTATTCACCAAGGGGAAAAGCAAAAGTGACAAATGTAGAGAATGTGGAGTAAAAGAAAATGTCGAGCACATCTTATTACACTGTCACAAATACGGAAATGAAAAACAGATAATGGAAAATGAAGTTCAAGAAGCCAGTAGGGAATGGGATTTAACTGGGATTCTGGGAACAGATGGAGATGGAGAGGCAATAAGAATCACGAGGAGGGTTTTTTTCTCTTTTTTAAATAACACAGGATTAAGTCAATGAATTCAGGGGTCGGGCTCAGATGACATAATGTTACAAACTCTTGTACAGTAGGTGGCGGTATGCACCTTTCAGTTGTTTGCTATCCGCCAGTAACCGAGAGAAGAAGAAGTACTCCTCGCTATGACTTCACTCTATGTTGGACTTCCACAACGTTGGGCTGGAATCCCTAACCCCGATTCCAGTCTTCCTTCCTCCGCGTATTCAGTGAGTGTAATTCTCCCTCTAGGGTTTTGTCTCATATCTTAGTCGTCAGTTTTGTGTCTAGTCCATATATGTTTTTGCTCCACGTGGCTATTTATGTTGTCATCTTTACCTTTTGTTAATAAAACCTGCAAACTCACCAGTTGGCCTATAGTGTCTCATTGATGCCCTGCAAGGGGCATCCCATAACAGTAGGTCGCAGCCAAATGAGACGCCAGTCACTGTGAGTTTGTGTTTTTTGGGCTTGTAGTTGTTTCCCTTTTTCCATGTACCAGCGTGTTAGGAGATGACGTCGCCAGAGAGGGGCTATTCTGGGAGCTTAGGCTACGAGCTGATTATGTTTCTTATCGAGCTAGACAGCCTGCTCTCTAACGCTCGTCGCAGCATCACTCCCAACGCCACACTATGGTACTTGGACCTCGCAGAGGCGGCAATTAATCGCAATTCTCATCATGCCAACCATGCTGAGGTCAGGATGAGGAGGGCGGAAATGGCGGCACTCCGGGAGAAGAACCGGGAACCGGAGAGGAATTCGGGCAGGAAGCCGAAGGCAAGGCATCCCCGTTCCTTGCCTCTGGATCCAGTTTCTGTCACCCATCCAGCCCAGGAGTCTTCGTCACCCAAGCGCCGTTCCTGCCCACAGCAGAGGAGGACGTCAGCAGGAGACTCAGTGGACAGCGGTGATCATCCAGGACCATGTGTCTGCGGCTCTTTCTGCCTCCCACCCAACTGAAATTATGAAGCATGTGGTGGTGGCAGTCAGACTAGTGGAGATCAGTCCCGAACTCCATGATTACCCCGAGTACGCCGACCTGCTCGCCTCTGTCTCTGCGCAGAAGCGGCATTTCCCTGGCCATACCTTTGCCTCACCCTCTGCCGGTAAACATCGTCACCATGCTCATAATGGGCCTCAGCGAGATCCCCGTCCAGATCCAGTTCCGGGTAGCCATAAGAACTCTGCCTCCCAGCCAGCTGTTGCCCCTGCATCACGACATAAGGGAAAGACAGCAGCCTCCACTTCCGGGTCATCTGTTTCCACTGTTCCATAAGCTCCTCGTCCCCGGACTGTCACGGCTGCTCCCCCCTCCTCCTCCTCGATGGTCTCCCCAGCTGCTGTGAGCGCCACGAGTCTAACTCCGGCTGTCCCTGTTCCTGATCCTGTGTGAGCAGCTCCTCCTCGTCTTCCCGGGGGGGCCCTCCATCACCATCCATAGGGAGAAGGAGAGACCCAAGCCTGCTGCAGCAGCTTCCATCGACCCTCAGCGGAGCAGGCAAGTGTCTTTTCATTCGTTTCCTTCACTGTGTGAATTGCCTTGTCTGACTCCTGGGGTGGAGTTCGGGGCTCACAGTCCCCCAAGCTCCTTCCACCTGCTGCAGTTACTAATTGTGAACCTGCATCCTCTGTGTCTCCTTCTCCTGAGCGTTCCCCAATGCCAGGATTACACCACCAGATGAGGAAGGAGCCTGCGGCCCTGGAGAGCCTGGTACCAGCCCCGCAGCCACATCACAGGCAGAGAAGGAGAGCGGACTGCCGTTTGGAGCCTGTGCCGACAATTAAGCGTCCCCGGGTCTCCATGGAGGGGCAGTTCGACCCAGCAGGCCACAGATCCCCTGCAACCACGCCGTGCGGGCCTTCGGCGTGGACTTCAGCGCCAGGGAATCCCCAGACTGTGACGACCATCATGCCGGTTGCGGAGCCCGCAGCAGTCGAGTGGGAACCAGGAGTGGACCTCCAGCTGGTTGAACCTGGATCGTCGAAGTCCTGGACGGCAGTAGAGCCCGAGATCAGGCAAGTGCTCTATTTTGTCTTCCTCTTTTCTATTCTGGAGCATTATTGCCTGTCTCTCGGGGAAACGAGCCGGGTGCAGCCGATCGCTGCATCCGAGCTTGTCTCGCCGGGCTCTGCCGCTGCCGGTGATTCTGATCCCGGTTTCCTGTCTTCCTCTGAGCCTTTTTCCCAGGGTCACTGGTGACAAGCCTGTTCCGGTCGTTGTCTTGGAGGTTCCAGGTCCGTGCTCGGAGGTCATTTCTGGTGCTGTTCCGGCCCAGTCGGGGTCCATCGTGGGTGCAGCTCTAACCCAGTCGGGGTCCATCGTGGGCGCTGTTCCGGCCCAGTCGCGGTCCATCGTGGGTGCTGCACTGTCCCGATCGGGGTCCGGCAAGAGCGCAGCACCGGTTCGGTTGAAGGTTGGAGAAGGAGCTGCAGATCCTCCGCCATTTGACGCCGGACTGGCCCCTCATCTTTCCCCCTATCCTTCTCCACCGGGTGCCGCTGGGGTTCCCCGGATTCGGCTTGGCTTCCCCTCACTACCCCTCTCGGTAGGGAAGCCGCCACCAAGTTCTCCCCTCCAGTTCTGGTGGCCTAATGACACGGGTCGGCCGCCCGGGAAACTGCTTCACCGATTCGGCGTTCTGGGTTGGCCATCCGATGGACTGCCTTCTCTGTTCGGCGACCTGGTCCGGCCGCCAGAGGTACTGTTTCTCCGGGCCTGGGACTGGGGTAGGCCGCCTGAACTGTTTCTTTTTTCTCTGCCTGCGAGTTGGACTATGGATGCGGGTAGACCTCCAGAACTGTTTTTTCTTTGTTCGCTTTGTGCACTACCTGCCGGCATCCCTGTAGTGATTTTTTTTTTCTCTCCCTCCTCCGTAGTTTGAGAGATGCTCTTTTGTTGTCTTTGCCTGTTTATAGTGGTCTATATTTGTAGTATCACTGCTCTGTAGCATGTTGAGTTATTTTCCTGGTGTTATAGGGTACTTTGTATTTTGTTATGTGCCTGTATTTTCATTCTCTGTAGTTTAAGAGATGCTCTTTTGTTTTTTTTCTCCTTTGCCTGTGATGTTTTTTTTTTTGAACGATATTTGTAGTGTCACTGCTCCACTTTGAAGCTTGAGGGGTTTTTTTTTTCTCTCCCCTGGTGTTTTTAGGGTACTGTATATTTTTGTTATGTACCTGTATTTCAGTTTTCTTGTCTCCTTTTCAGTCATAAGGCAGAGTATATTCTTGTGGTATTTACTGTGCTCCAGGGTTATTTATGGCGGTTTAGCCTCATCATTTTGATTATCATTGTTGCCCTCCTTTGTTTTTTTTGTTTTTTTTGCTTTTTTTCTTCTCATCTCCTTGATACGGTGTTTTGTTGGTTCTTGCCCTCCTGGCCTGTTTCCCCCTCCACCCTCCCTGGGGTGGCCCTGGTGGCCTTCTGGGTGGGGGCTTGGGTGTTATGTTGCACCTGGAATGCGCCTTTTGAGGGGGGAGTACTGTCATGGTCTGAGAGCTGATATTGTCCGCGCTCAGATCATCCAGTATTCTCCCCATTCTTCTGTTTTCCTTAAGGCCTTCTTGGGCTTTTATTGTGACAGCGTCATGGCAGGACTTCCGGCTGCCAGAGCCGAGCTGCGCGGTGACAGCTGGATCACATTGCACTGATTACATTCCCCTTTATTGACTGGATTGTATTTAAGGAAGCAGTTGAGGCGTACTCCTCGCTGCAACCTCACTCTACGTTGGACTTCCACAACGCTGGGCTGGAATCCTTAACCCCGATTCCAGTCTTCCGTCCTTTGCGTTTTCAATGAGTGTAATTCTTCCTCTAGGGTTTTGTCTCGTATCTTAGTCGTCAGTTTTGTGTCTAGTCCATGTATGTTTTTGCCCCACGTGGCTATTTATGTTGTCATCTTTACCTTTTGTTAATAAAACCTGCAAACTCACTGGTTGGCCTATAGCGTCTCATTGATGCCCTGCAAGGGGAATCCATAATATTTGTTTGATGACCTGAAACATTTAAGCGCGACAATCAACAATGTTCACACCACTGTATGCAGCAGAGTCAATAAAACCATTCCTTCTTGGCTTGCTAAGTGGGTCGCTCCTCTTGGCGACACAGGTCGAGTGCTGGACTCTGCAGCTGAAGGTTGTGGGCTTGAATCCCCGGCTGGGCGCCACCAGTTGGGCTTCACCGCCCATCCCCTTGGCTACATATATACTGTATGTATATTTTTTCCAGTCATCTGCTCACAGGTCTATTTGAAACTAGCAGAACATTTTGGAATAAAATTGTAAGTTAGAGAAAAAGCTGTTCTGTGCAACCATTGAATAAGGTTTTCACAGTTTCTGTTTAATTACACCAAATATTTATATTTTTTAAACTAAAAACTGTAAGAAAATAAAAAAATATGAAAAGTGAATTTTTCAGCACTCTGGTTACCCAAAAAGCAGCTATTAAATGGAAAAACACTGCGCTGTTTTTATGAGCGTTTTTTTGCATCTTTTCAGTTTGAATCATTTAAAGAATATGAAAGCACTCACTCGTAAGAGAGAGGATGAGGAGCAGGAAAACAGTGTGGGCAGTCATCTCCTTTCTGCTTCCCCGCACAAACTTGATTCTCTCTTGTACAGCCCCCTCCAAATAAAATAAGATGGACGGGAGAAATGAGCAATATATTCCGCGCGTGCAGCTTTCTTCTGGACTGGTGCCAAACAGGAGTCCGGGTGTTCTGTTGGGTTACTATGAAGCGCTAAAATGAAAACTATGCCACAACAGCGCATATATTAAAAGGCTTGAAATGCTTATTTGCCAAAGTCAGCATGGTTGCTCTTGATTTCCCAGCGTTCTACCGGAGGTGAGCTGACCACGGTGCCAGGGACGGTCCAGCCGCGGTCGCACTTAGAATCCCCTCCATCCAAGTCCAACAATTCACAGCAGCGCAAAGTTCTGATAGTCCGAAAAATCCACATTAAACTTCCCTCTCTGTGTACCCAGGCACCTCCATTTACCTTAAGTTTGTTCTCTCCTCGTGAGCCGCTAACAAGTTTAGGGAGGAATCGGCGCAGCTGCTGGCACCGTAGCGCGCACGCAGTCAGCGCGCTTTACGCATCGGAGTATCCGTCAGTGGTCAAGTCCACCGAAGAGGAGACACGCGGATTTTTGTCAGGAAAATCGGTGATTCCCCGGAGGAGACGCCTGGAGGAGGACCGGGAGCATGAAGCTAGGATAGGACAGCTGTTGATGAGTGTGTGTGGGGGGGGGGGGGGGGGGGGACACGAGGGGAAGAGACGCGTCGCTTCACGGTGATGTTCAGCTCCAAGTTGACGTTTGCTCATTTGGGACGTTAATAGCCTAAACTAGAAATGAAAGCAATTACACGGACCCTCTTAGATATTGAGGAGTTTGCCTGAGCAGAATTTGCTCCAGGAATAAACAGCTGTAACTCTGGGAACATGCAACGGGCCATCTCAGCCACTAGGGGTCCCCAAGCTACAAGTTAAGCCACAACAGTTTTTTTGGGGAGGCTTTAAATTATTTTCAACTTTTTTTTTTTTTTTTTTTTTGTAAATTTGTGACTTCTTTTCTCATGAATTTGCAAGATTTTTCTTGTAAATTTGTGGCTCTTCCTCATAAATCGGTGACTCGTCCCTTGTAAACTCGCAGCTTCTTTTCTCATAAATTTGAAAGTTTCTTTCTTAGAAAACTGGGACTTGTTAATTTGCAAAATCTTTTCTTGTAAATTTTAATATTTTTCTAATAAATTTGTCAGAGGTTGCACTAAACTTTCTCATTAGACATCATACAGGGTAATTATTACCTGTCATTTCAGCTTTCATATAATAGCAGGGTATAGCTTGTTTTTTGTTAACATGTTCAGTTTTATTCAGTGCATGTTTGTACTTCATTCTCCCCTCTGCATCAGTCCCTGTTTTGTCACCACTCTAATCAACAACATCACAACTGTTTGGCCGTTTAAAGAAAGTTTTCAGGCGGAGCTGCTTTGACTTTCTTGCACTTGTAGCACAGTGGACAATGTAGCTACACAGATGGAGAAATGTGAACTGTCATAAAGACTTGACACACTAAAAATAAAAATCAAGACAATAATCGCTATTTAATATGTGCTACAGAGTGGACACATTGGAATTACAGGTAAAAGTTACTATAGATCAGCCTCACTGTGATCTATCAAAATCATAAGCAGCCTTCAGGTTTTTCCGTCACTGCTAGCAACAATCGGTAAATGACAGACAATTCTCAGAAATTCATGACTTTCTTCTCATAAATTTGCAACTTTTTCTTGTAAATTTGTGGCTTTTTTCTCATAAGTACGTTAGGGTTGTCCTTCACTGATGCACCATTTATAAAAAGAAATACTGCTGAAGAGTGTAAATAAATGTGTGAATGCTATTGCTATGCTATTTGACAAATGGCACTTGATTGCATTTATGACCCTAGTCTGGTACAATTTTGCACTTTATTTTAATTTTGCATAAACAAACTAAACAAAAGAAACTGGATCGTGTTGTCCCATCTCAACTATATACTGCATGTGCTGGCTTTTTTTTTTTTTTTTTTTAATTTGTGTGAACAAAACCAGCTCTGTTCGTTCAAGAGCATTTTCAACAGCTGGACTGGGTGCCTCAGGCTGTTGCGGCCATGTCACAGAGCACTCTGCACCAGGAGTCAGAGAGAGAGGAAGGAAGACTGTGGGTGGAGAAGACATGAACAAGTGCCACCTCTTTCACATTTATGCTTGTTTCTCATGAATAAACCATTCAGAAATTCAGAGGTTAACAACAGTGGCCATATACATAGGTGATGGATGTGGGGAGCAAGAAATGAAGAAGCTGAGTGATTTTATAATTCAGATTTAATGTCGGCTTCGCCTCCCCAACATGTCTCACCCAAGGCAGAAAGCAGAAAGAGCTGATCGCAGTCAGACCCCCATACTTATACACCATACAACAATAACCAACATCACACATCCTTGTCATATCCTTCTCATAATCCCATGTCTCCTTCCAACGTCCTCCGGTTCTTTCGTCTGACCCTAGGGGGTCAGGAAGTCTATTCAGGTCTTCACCGCCGCGCCTCCATCTCCTCGTTGTTCTCCGCAGGCGGTCCAGACCTACTGTCCTCTTCTGAGACGTGAGGTCATCCCACACATGCAATCACAAAACATCTCCCTCTGTCTATACATATGCAGATATGGATATATGCACTACAGCCCCCCCCCCCCAAACGTCTAAGAAAAGGACAATATATGAATGTTCACAGAATATGGTGACATCACTGGCATAACTATACAAGCTGATCACGTTAAAAACACAGTAATAACAGTACAGTACAGTCTATGCCCCATGTCCGCCTTAAAACTGCTATGATAACCCCGGCAGCATATCTTAAAACACATTATCACATTCACATCAGTCTGTGTGTCGTCTGGGTTTCAACCGTCTTCCAAATCTGCTGTACGCCTGCCTCGGCGTCCCAGCGGTGTTGTCTTGTAAGGAATCTGCAGCTTGAGGAAAAGAGTGGTTATTTGATCCCTGCGGGGGGGGCTGGGATGTGTCCCTTGGGGAGTCTACCACGTCGAGGTGCTCTCGCCACCCGTACAGGCTCGTCCCTCAACATGAAGGCAGGCTTGAGTCTGTCAATGCTGACTGTCTCTTTTCTGTCCCCCAAATCCAGCACAAAATGCTTATCTCCAGGTTCCAGCACTCTATATGGGCCATCATATGGTGGGCGGAGGGTTGGTTTTAAAGCCTCGTGCCTAACAAAAACGAACTCGGCATTTTTTAAAGCCTGGGGAACAAAAACCCGCGGAAAGGTGTGATGAACCGGGCCCGGGAGCATGTCCGCTCCCGTGCTGCTTAGTGGCCTCAGGGCTGGGAGGCGCCCCGGCTCTGGCTGTTCTGGTAAGAATTCACCGGGGAGCCTGAGAGGTTGTGCAAAAACTAATTCTGCTGGGGAGGCGTCTAGATCCTCCTTGGGCGCAGAACACAACCCCAATAAAACCCACGGTAGTTTGTTAACCCAATCTGCATCCGTTAGCGACGCTCTGAGGGCAGCCTTCAAAGACCCATGAAAACGCTCGCATAAACCGTTAGCCTGGGGGTGATACGCTGTAGTGCGATGGATTGTTGCCCCTAAGCTGCTGGCCATCGCAGACCAGAGCTCTGAGACAAGCTGAGGCCCCCTATCGGACGTGATGTCCGACGGGACTCCGAAACGCACTACCCAGGTCGTTAAAAAAACGTGAGCCACCTCTGCGGCCGTAGTTGACGTCAGCGGGACCGCTTCTGGCCAACGTGTGGTTCGGTCCACCATTGTTAAAAGATGTGTGAACCCCTGCGAGGACGGTAGGGGGCCCACGAGGTCGACATGCACATGGTCAAACCTCCTGGCCGGAATTCGGAACGGTTCTAAAGGAGCTTTCGTGTGCTTGTGAATTTTGGCACGTTGGCAAGACATGCATGTTCTTGCCCACTCCTTTACGTGCTTGCGCAGGCCCGGCCAAACAAACTTTTCCACCACCATTTTTACCGAAGCGCGCACTCCCGGGTGTGCCAGGGAGTGAACCGAGTCAAAAACGCGGCGGCGCCACGCAGCCGGGACTACTGGGCAAGGTCGCCCGGTTGACACGTCGCAGATTAAGGGGGGCACACCGTCACGCAAACCCCTGCTCTCCAGCCTTAACCCTGCTGGTCCAGACTGGAGTGCGCGCACGTCCGCGTCATTAGCCTGTTCTGCTGCCATGGCTGCATAATCCATCCCTACGTGAACTGGGGCCGCGTGCGCTTCCGTGTTGGTCTTGCGCTCTGCAGCTGTGGTAGTATGATCTGCCTCCACGTGCCCTGACGATGTCACGGCGCAGGAGAGGCAATCTGCCACCACGTTGAGTTTGCCCGCTACGTGCAGAATGTCAGTGGTAAATTCCGAAATTGCGGCCAGCTGCCTTTGTTGCCGGCCCGACCAAGGTTCTGAGATTTATGACATCGCAAAAGTGAGCGGTTTATGGTCGACAAAAGCCGTGAAACACCGACCTTCCAGCCAGAACTGGAAATGGCGGATGGCCAAATGAAGCGCTAACAGCTCTCTGTCAAACGTGCTGTATTTGCGCTCGGTTTCGTTTAAGGATTTACTAAAAAATGCTAGCGGTTGCCAAACCCCGTCAACGTGCTGTTCCACAACCGCCCCTATTGCCAAATTTGATGCGTCTGTGGTAAGCGCTATGCGGGCCGAGGGGTCGGGGTGGGCCAAAAGCGCAGCGTCAGCCAGGGCTCTTTTCACTTCTGCGAACGCGCGTTCCCGCTCCGGGGACCACACAACCGCGTTGGAGGGCTTTTTCTTTCTAAGCGCGGCATATAATGGCTGCATGAGCTGAGCTGCGCGGGGGAGGAAACGGTTGTAAAAATTTACCATTCCCCAAAATTCCTGCAGCGATCTGACCGTTTGTGGTCAGGGAAAATTTGCCACTGCGCGCACCTTATCAAGCAATGGGACTGCCCCTTCTGGGGAGACGCGGTGTCCCAAAAAATCAATCTGCGCCACGCCGAATCGGCACTTGGCTGGATTAATTATTAACCCATGTTCTTCCAACCTCTGAAAAACTGTAGTGAGGTGATTTTCGTGTTCCTCCTCAGACGTGCTGGCGACTAAAATATCGTCGAGGTAGACAAACACGAAAGGAAGATCGCGTAACACAGCGTCCATCATACGCTGAAACGTTTGTGCTGCGCCTTTAAGGCCAAACGGTATGCGCAGAAACTCAAAAAGACCAAAAGGGGTTATTATGGCCGTTTTAGGGACGTCCTCAGGTCGGACTGGGACTTGGTGGTAGCCGCGGACCAGGTCTATTTTAGAAAAAATACGCGCACCCGCCAGATGTAGTGAAAAATCCTGGATGTGAGGGATTGGGTAGCGGTCATGCGCTGTAGCGTTGTTTAATCTGCGATAATCGCCGCAAGGTCTCCAGGAGCCGTCGGCTTTCGGGACCATATGCAGTGGCGAAGCCCATGGGCTTTTCGAGCGTCAAATAATGCCGAGTTTTTCCAGGCTGGCGAACTCGTCGCGTGCTATGGTGAGCTTGGTCGCGTCTAAGTGCCGAGCTTTAGCGAAGACAGGGGGGCCCGTTGTGGGGATGAAGTGCTCCACCCCGTGTCTCGCTACTGTTGCCGAAAATTTGGGAACTGTGAGTGCTGGAAATTGGGTGAGGAGTTTGTCAAACTTACCTCCTGCTGTGGCGACGTTGGCCTGCACGGGTGGTGGGGACACTCGAGCTGCACAGGGGATAGAAGAGAATGACAGTGCATTGATTAAGCATCTGTTTGCAAGATCAACTAACATAAGAAGTCAGCACCTAACATGTTGAAACTCACCGCCGCTATAATAAAAGTCCACTCATAAGTGCGGCCGTGTAAGGACAGAGACAAAGTCCTTTCACCATAAGTGCTGATGTTCGAGCCGTTCGCCGCCGTTGCCCCGTTGCCGCGGGGTCCAGCCACTCGGTCAGCGTAGGTCAGGGTGATGAAGCTCCTCTGAGCTCCGGTGTCTATGAGGAAATGTCGCCCGGAGCCTTCATCAGTGATGTAGAGCAGCTTGTTGGCCTCGCCGAGAGCCGTAGCTGCTAACGGTTCCAGGCTTTGGAGTTTCCCGAGCTCTTGAAACTGCACGGTGGCACACACTTGTACGCCCTCTCAGCAAATCGCCGGTGGTAGTAACGGAGGTCGTCTCGTCTGTTGCGTCGCGGCCGCGTCGCTGCCATGGTGGGCGGGATTTGCTCCGCTGTCTCTGGCTCCCTGCTGCCCTGGGCTTCCGCACCGAGGTCCGCTGCTGCTGCTGTGGCCATCTGCTCACTGCAGGAGTTGAGGAGCTGCTGCGCTTCCCGGGCTAGCGCACGGAAATCCTGCTGGGTCTTGCAACGCATGCTGGCCAGAGTCCCTCTCATGTGCGCCGGGAGGGTGCTGAGGAAGATGTGCTGAAAGAGGAAGCTGTCGTTGTCTGCCTCCCTCAGCTGAAGCATGTCTTCCATCAGGGCCATCGGTCTGCGCCCTCCTTGGCCATATATCGCCAGTAGTCTCTTGGCCCTTTCCTCGGCCGAGGGCACGAAGCTCTCGATGAGAGTAGCCTTCAGCTCCTCGTATTTGTCGCTGGCGGGCGGCTGCTGTATCACGCTCCGCACGCATTGTGCTGTGGTGGCGTCGAGCCTGGCGACGACGTGGTAGAACTTGGTTTCGTCTGTCGTCACCCCTGCGAGCGCGAACTGTGCCTCAGCCTGCTTGAACCACAAGTTCGGGTCGTTCTGCCAGAATTCTGGGAGTTTGATGGCGACGGCGCTTGCTCGGGCCGCCTCCGACGACTCTGCAACGGGAGAACGCCTTTCATCCATTCTCACGTCTGGTCACCAATGTGGGGAGCAAGAAATGAAGAAGCTGAGTGATTTTATAATTCAGATTTAATGTCGGCTTCGCCTCCCCAACATGTCTCACCCAAGGCAGAAAGCAGAAAGAGCTGATCGCAGTCAGATCCCCATACTTATACACCATACAACAATAACCAACATCACACATCCTTGTCATATCCTTCTCATCATCCCATGTCTCCTTCCAACGTCCTCCGGTTCTTTCGTCTGACCCTAGGGGGTCAGGAAGTCTATTCAGGTCTTCACCACCGCGCCTCCATCTCTTCGTTGTTCTCCGCAGGCGGTCCAGACCTACTGTCCTCTTCTGAGACGTGAGGTCATTCCACACATGCAATCACAAAACATCCCCCTGTGTCTATACATATGCAGATATGGATATATGAACTACAATGGAGACCTTTTTTTCTTGTTTAATTATATTTTTCTTTTATAATTGCTCACATGTTTTGGGGTAGTTTTGATGCAAAATGAGTGAGCTCATGCTAGTTCCCGTCAGGAGACAAGCCCCCAAGACAGAAATAGTCAAGTCAAAACAAAAAGTAGGTCATTTTACCTGGCCCACTACTGATGTGGTTACCATGTGCATAAATCCATTGCAGTCAGGGCCATATAACTAACACATTACTCCCTTACATGGCCCAGTGAAGATTTCAATCTGCTGTAATGGACGCAAATGTCTACTTCAGTCAAGTTAACTGGCCAAGGGCATCGCATTTTACAGCAATTCATAACTCCGTCCCTCACTATCACTCTCACTCCATCTCTGCTTCTGTCCCACACAGAATGATAAAATTGCCAATATCACACCTGCCATATTTATGTTATAGTCAGGACACAGCATGCATGAAGAACCAATAAATCAAAACACAACACTCAAGAGGGAGTTTAGACTGTTAGAGTGCTTTATACTTGTTTATTCTTTTGTTTCGCATTCACATTCACATTCACTGTCTCCCATTCTGCCCACTTTCACCCAGTATGTCACATGCCACACTAGAGACAATAAAACACTGGATTTATTCTACGCAAACACTAAGGAGGCGTACACCTCATCACAACTCCCCCCACTTGGGAGATCGGATCACAACTTGGTTCATCTCCGGCCGGTGTACAAACCCCTAGTGCACAGACAACCTCCGGCCATGCACACTGTGGAGTTATGGTCTGAGGAGACAATGGACACTCTAAAGGACTGTTTTGAAGCCACTGCCTGGAAGCAGCTCTGCGATCCACATGGTGAGGACATCGATGGCCTCATTCACACCTTCACGGGCTACCTCAGCTTCTGTGTGGACAAATCCGTTCCCACCAAGACCATACGGCGTCACTCAAACAACAAACCCTGGATCAACCCTGAGATAAAAACACTTCTGAGAGAGAAGAAGAGGATCTTCAGGTCGGGGAACAGGGAGATGCTGAAGTCCGTACAGAGGGAGCTGAGGAGAAAGATCAGAGAAGGCAAGGACAGCTTCAGGAAGAAGATGGAGGACAAGCTGCAACAGAGTGACATCAGCGGGGTCTGGAGAAACCTCAAAACCATCTCGAGGCTCCAGAATACCTCCCCCCAGGCCACGGGGGGCAGGGAGTGGGCGAACAACCTGAATCTGTTTTTCAATAGATTTGACCAACCGCCCTCCCCCCTGTCTGCACAACAACCACTGCTGCCTCTAAGAAATCAAGTCCTGCTGCCCACTCCCCACTCCACCGACACCCCCCCCACTCCCAACACACAGCCCCCCATCCTGACCCTGACCAAGACCCAGGTGAGGACGGAGCTGAGGAAGATCAAGGCGAGGAAGGCATCGGGACCGGACGGCATCAGCGCAAAGCTCCTCAAGTCCTGTGCAGACCAGCTGTGTGGGATTGTGGCGTACATCTTCAACCTGAGCCTGAAGCTGGGGAGGGTACCACAGCTGTGGAAAACATCTTGTGTGGTACCTGTACCAAAAACTTCCCACCCCAAAGACCTGAACAGCTACAGACCGGTGGCCTTGACGTCCCACTTGATGAAGACCCTGGAGAGACTGCTCCTTGCTCATCTCCGCCCCCTGGTGGAACCAGCGATGGATCCACTCCAGTTCGCCTACCAGCATGGCATTGGGGTGGAGGATGCGGTGATCTTCCTCCTTCACCGTTCTCTGTCCCACCTGGAGAAGCCCGGGAATATGGTGAGGATCATGTTCTTTGTCTTCTCCAGTGCTTTCAACACCATCCAACCGATGATCCTGAAGGACAAGCTGCTGCGCGCAGGGGTGGACCAGCACCTGTCATCATGGATCCTGGACTACCTCACGAACCGGCCTCAGTTTGTGAGAACCCGGGACTGTGTTTCCAACACGATCATCAGTAGCACGGGGGCCCCCCAGGGAACGGTGCTGGCTCCCTTCCTGTTCACTCTTTATACTGCGGACTTCTCACACAACACAACACACTGCCATCTACAGAAGTTCTCTGATGACTCTGCGATCGTTGGTCTCATCTCCAACGGAGATGAAGCTGAGTACAGAGGGCTTATCCAGGACTTTGTGGACTGGTGCCATCGGAACTGCCTCCAGATCAACGCGAGGAAAACTAAGGGGCCGGTGGTGGACTGCCGCAGGCATGGGCAGCCCCTCACAGCACCAGTAAATATACAGGGAACAGACATCGAGATGGTGACATCCTATAAGTACCTGGGTATTCATCTGAACAATAAACTAGACTGGTCACACAATACTGACGCACTCTACAAGGGACAGCGCAGGCTGTTCCTACTGAGGAGACTCAGGTCTTTTGGTGTACAAGGGGCGCTGCTGAAGTCATTCTATGACACGGTGGTGGCATCAGCCATCACTTTTGGAGTGGTCTGCTGGGGCAGTGGCATTACTGCAGCCGATAGGAAGAGACTGAACAAACTGATTAAGAAAGCTAGCTCTGTCCTGGGGCAGCGCCTTGATCCGGTGGAGGAGATAGGAGAGAGAAGGACGGTGGCTAAACTGTCATCTCTGCTGGAGTCCGAGTTCCACCCTATGCAGGACATACTGGATGCACTGAGGAGCTCATTTAGCAGCAGACTACATCATCCCAGGTGCACAACCGAGAGGTTTCGTAGGTCCTTCCTACCAACGGCTGTCAGACTGTACAACCTAAGCAGGGCTGCTCGCAGAGATAGCAAAAAGACGTAACAAACTAATAGTTTTTTTTGAATGCAAAAGATGCAATAGACTTACACAATGGTCCCCTCCGGCATACAACTAGGAACATACCGGTCGCTATGGAGGGTGAGAATATGTATGGGCACATAATCATACCATGTAGGATAACTAAGTAGACGGTTATGCTGTTTCATCCCACCTAGCAACAATGCTCTGCACTGTGTGTGTTTATATATTTACATATTTATTCCATCTAGCTACAATGCTCTGCACTGTGTTTTTATATATCTACATATTATTCCATCTAGCTACATTGCTCCGCACTGTGTGTGTTTATATACTTGCATATTTATTCCACCTAGCTGCAATGCTCTGCACTGTGTGTTCATATATTCATATATTTATTCCATCCAGCTACAATGCTCTGCACTGTGTGTCTGTGTGTGTGTGTGTGTGTGTATATATATATATTTTATAGTAATATGTACATATGTATATTAGCTGCTCTTGCTTGCTTGTTTTTTTTTCTTGCCTTCTGATTGTTGCTCTGATTGTTCTGATTGTTGCTCTGAGTGTTGCTATCCCTGTGCTGTTGCAATCCTGGAATTTCCCCGTTGTGGGACTAATAAAGGCTTATCTTATCTTATCTTATCTTATCTTATCTTATCTTACATCAGGCCTGCTGAATATTTGCATCGAACAGGGAGACACCACAACCAGGAGTGTGTTAATGTCAGCCAGAGAACAGCTGAAAGGGGGAAACCTCCAGGCTTTATAACAGAATTCATCTTCATGTATGCATTCATAATTTTTCCAAGGTGTGAAACCTGGACTGTATACCGCAGGCACATCAAGAAGCTGGAGCAATTCCACACATGCTTCCTGCAGTCAATCATGCGGATACACTGGCAGGACCACATAACGAACCAAGAAGTCCTGAATAGATCCAACACCACAAGCATCGAAGCCAACATCCTCCAAGCTCAGCTTTGATGGACTGGCCATGTCATCCGCATGGAAGAATCCAGAATCCCACGTCAGCTCTTCTACGGGGAGCTGGCACAAGGTAGCCGCAAGCAGGGTCACCCAAAAAAAGAGGTTCAAAGATAACCTCAAAGCCAACATCAAACGGGCTGGCCTTCAGCCCCAACAGCTCAAGACTGCAGCAGCCAACAGAACCAGCTGGCATGCCCTAACAAGGAAGGCAGTCAGCTCTTTTGAAGATGGCCACCACCAACGCCTTGCAGCTGCACAGGATCAGTGCCACCAAGCTGCATCCACCTCTGCCCTGACCACTGGTATTCCATGCCCTTCCTGCAACCGCATGTGTGCTTCAAACTTCGGACTCAGAAGCCACGTGTACAGCCACCGGTGACGGCACAACGCATCGTCTTCCTCGGCTTCTGAGAGACAACCAGAAAGGAAAGAAAAAAGTCTTTATTCATTTGCTGTGCAGAAATACCTCACTTGCCTATTTTATCTGCATTTTTTATTTATTTTTTATTATTTATTGATTGATTTCTTTGAACATCAAGACAAAAAAAATAAAAACAAGGAATCAAAACCAAAAAAAAATAAACATAAAAAAATGCCTTGTTCAAAAGGAGTGGGAAGAAGCCAAGGCTTATATAGTCCCACCTCTTCCCCATACCCAATAAATTATATCATTCTAATCATTATCCATCCCATAATTACATTCATTATACAATACCATAATATATAATGCATCTTATAATTAAGTTAGGCAGTAGAAATAATACAGCAATGATAGTTTATAGTGACAATAATACCAACATCTAATAATAATTGTAATAATAATAAGTAGATACTTCTGGTATGTTTAATATAATTATAGACAATATTATCATCATCATAATCACCATATATACCACCATATACCCCCACATGGCTTGCAATACCTAGAAACAATAAGTAACCATTGTGGGAATCCACTCAGTATGTTTCCCCTCAGACAGAAGGGCATGGCAGGACGAGATGCATAACAGAGGTGCAGGACTGTCTATGGTTTTTGCATGAGGATACGCATCCTCCTCCGGTCTGCATGTTAATGTGCTGGGTGACAAGGGGAATTGTCGGAGGTGGGGGAGGGGGGGTTGTGTGTTGATGCAAACAGTGACAAAGGGAATGTGAATGTCAAATGCATTTATGTTAATGCAGCACCACACGTCGCGGAGCGAGTTGTATGCTATAAAAGGAGAGGTGCCCGCGACCTGTTTTTTATGCTTGTGATTCTTGTGAATGTGGGAGAGAGATTAATAAAGTCTGCTCTGGATCTCCTTGCCTGATTAGTCCTCTCTCTACACTGGTGACCCTTGATGCAAAATGGAACTAGAGGCGAACACCCCGGAGACGACCCCGACGGGAGGTGCCAGCAACGCGTGCGCCGTTTCGGTCAAGCTCCCAGACTTTTGGCTACACGACCCAAAGTCTTGGTTCCTCCACACTGAGGCCCAGTTCGCGCTCCGGGGAATAGCGGCAAATGACACCAGATACTACTACGTGGTTGCAGCACTGGACGTACGCACAACTCAGCAGGTGGTGAGCCTGCTCCAACAGCCCCCAGCCCACAACAAATGCGATGCTCTCAAAACCATGCTGGCCCTGCGCTACACGCTCTCAGACTGCGAGAGAGCGGAAAGGCTCCTGACGCGCTCCGAGTTGGGAGACGGGTCGGCGGTTGAATTAATGGAGAAGATGTTGGTGTTGATGGGCACAGATGACGGGCATTTCCTCTTTGCTCACCTTTTCCTCCAGAGCCTCCCGACAGCAGCCAGGGTGGTCCTTGCCAATTCGCCGCTGCTGGCCGCGTGCAACTACCGGGCGCTAGCGCAAGAGGCACATCAGATTATCTTCACCACCAGAGCCCTCGCAGTGAACGCAGCGGCGTCGGAGCCCAGCGAGATAGCCAGCGGAGGCGGGGAGCCAGCGACAGTGGCTGCAGCGGAGGCCAAGAAGCACCGGAGGGACACGCTCTGCTTCTACCACCGCCGTTTTGGAGAGGACGCACACCGATGCGTGCCACTGTGCCAATTCAAGTGCTAGGTAAACGCCAGGGCCGGCAGTCGGTAGCAGCCACGACTGCCGGTGAAGCAAGCAAGCTGCTGTATGTGACAGACTCACGCTCGAGGAGATGGTTCCTTGTGGACTCCGGCTCCCAAAAGAGCCTCATCCTGCCGTCCTACACAGACTGGCTGGCGGGAACTAGTGGCCCTGAGCTGACAGCTGCAAAAGGCTCAGACATTAAGACTTTTGGAGAGAGGACACTGACTGTATCCTTGCACGGCCGTACATACCAATGGACTTTCGTCATTGCGGCATGCAGTTTTCCCCATTTTGGCCGCTGATTTTTTGTGTGCACACAGACTACTGGTTGATGTTGCTAACAGACGCCTGATTAACGCAATGTCTTTTGATTCTCTCCCCTGTACAGCTAGAGAAGCCGGGTCCACAACACTAGTCAACGTCACAGCTCCAGGTGGTAAGTTCCACACACTACTCACCCAGTTCCCAGCACTCATGGTCCCAACCTTTTCGGCGACCCACTAAACACGGGGTGGAGCACTTCATTACCACCACGGGGCCGCCCGTTTTCGCACAACCTCGGCGCCTGGACGCAGCTAAACTGGCCATAGCGCGCGAGGAGTATGCCAACTTGGAAAAGTTGGGCATCATCAGACGCTCAAACAGCCCATGGGCATCCCCTTTACATATGGTGCCTAAAGCCAAGGGGTCGTGGCGATAATGCAGAGATTTCCACAGAATGAACAACGCCACAGCGCATGATCACTACCCGATCCCCCATATTCAGGATTTTTCCGTCCACCTCACCTGGGCACGCATTTTTTCCAAGATAGACCTGGTCCGCGGTTACCACCAGGTCCCGGTGCGCGTGGAGGACATACCCAAAATGGCAGTAATAACCCCGTTTGGTCTTTTTGAGTTCTTACGCATGCCTTTCGGGTTAAAAAGCATGGCGCAGACATTCCAACGCATGATGGATGCGGTGCTGCACAATCTGCCGTTTGTGTTCGTCTACCTGGATGACATCCTGGTGGCCAGCACGTCCGAGGACAAACACGTAGCCCACCTCAGGACAGTTTTCCAGAGGTTGGAGGAGCACGGGTTAATAATCAACCAGGCAAAGTGCCAGTTCGGGGTGACGGGAATTGATTTTTTGGGCCACCGCATCTCACTGGAGGGCGCGATACCCTTATCGGACAAAGTGCACGTAGTGGCAGATTTTCCCCGGCCTCAGACGGTCAGGGCACTCCAGGGGTTTTTGGGGATGGTTAACTTCTACAATCGTTTTCTCCCCCGCGCAGGCCAGCTCATGCAGCTGTTGTACACCACACTTAAGAAATGGAAACCGGCAGACAGAGTGGACTGGACTCCTGAGCGAGAGCAGGCATTTTCTGAGGTTAAAACAGGTCTGGCGAACACCGCACTACTGGCGCACCCGGACGCGGCGGCTCGGATAGCACTCACTACCGATGCATCGGATGTAGCCACAGGGGCCGTCGTGGAGCAGTGTATCGCCGGTTCTTGGCAGCCACTCGCCTTTTTTAGCAGGTCTTTGCGCAACAATGAGCGTATATACAGCGCGTTCGACAGGGAGTTACTGGCTCTCCACCTGGCCATACACCACTTCCAGTTCTGGCTGGAAGGGTGCACCTTCACTGCATTCGTGGACCACAAGCTGCTAACATACGCGATGGCCAAGGTTTCGGAACCATGGTCGGCCCGGCAGCAGAGACAGCTGACCGCAATCTCGGAGTTTACGACCAACATTCAGCGTATGGTCAGTAAACTCAACGTGGTGGCAGACTGCCTCTTGCGCGCATTAGTGGCCCCAGTCTATGTAGGGATAGATTACACGGCCATGGCCGCTGAGCAGATCAGCGATGCCGACGCTTGCGCACTCCAGTCTGGACCAACAGAGTTAAGGCTGGAGAGCAGAGTACTGCAAGACGGGTCCCCCCCCCCCCCAGTCTGCGACGTCTCCACAGGCCGCCCGCGCCCGGTGGTCCTACGCGCTTGGCGCCGCCGCGTTTTTGAGTCAGTTCATTCCCTGGCACACCCAGGAGCGCGCGCGTCAGTCAGAATGGTGGGAGCAAAGTTCGTCTGGCCGAGCCTGCGCAAACAGGTGAAAGAGCGGGCTGCAGCCTACGTAGCGTGCCAACGAGCCAAGGTGCATGGGCACACAAAGGCCCCCCTTGGAGCCATTCCATATCCCGGCTAAGAGGTTCGACCACATTCACGTGGACCTCGTGGGCCCCCTCCCACCATTGCAGGGGTGCACGCACCTCCTGACAGTGGTGGACCGCACCACGCGCTGGACCCGAAGCAGTCCCGCTAGCTTCCACCGCGTCCACGGAAGTTGCATGCGCTTTTTTGACGACATGGGTGGCACATTTCGGCGGCCCTTCGGATATCACATCCGATCGGGGCCCGCAGTTTGTTTCTGACCTCTGGTCCACGATGGCCCGGAGCCTGGGTGTCACAATTCATCGCACAACTGCGTACAACCCCCAGGCCAATGGGTTTTACTAACTAACTACTGTAACTAACCTGCACTTATATAGCACTTTTCTAGTCACAACCACTCAAAGCACTTTCACTAGTACTAACCCTCTGTTCTAAGGGCCTATAGGAAACAGATATCTAGGGACAATTTAGAACAGCCAATTAACCTAACATGCATGTCTTTGGATTGTGGGAGGAAACTGGAGCCCCCGGAGTAAACCCACACAGCACAGGGAGAACATGCAAACTCAACACAGAAAGGTTCCAACCCCTGCCAGTCTGGGGATTCGAACCAGGAACCTTCTAGCTGTAAGGCAACAGTGCTAACCACTGCCCCACCGTGCTGCCCACGGTGGGGCAGTGGTTAGCACTGCTATGGAAACGTTACTGCTATGGTTAGCACTGCTATGGAAACGTTACTGCTATGGTTAGCACTGCTATGGAAACCTATGGAAACGCTTGCGAGCGTTTCCACAGGTCGCTTAAAGCAGCACTCAGGGCTTTGCTTACGGATGCAGATTGGGTGGACCGGTTGCCATGGGTTCTATTAGGGTTGCGTTCAGCACCGAAGGAGGATTTGGCAGCCTCCCCAGCAGAGCTGTTTTTTTCCCAGCCGCTGCGGCTCCCTGAAGAATTTTTGCCAGACAACCCCACGCCGAACACCAATCCATCCCCACTTTCATGGCATAGCGCAGAAGCAGGGACGGTACCTGGCCCAGTCCACCACTGTTTTCCCCACGCTTTTGTGCAAAAGACCTTGAAGGACGCGTCGTTTGTATTTGTCAGGCACGATTCCCACCGGACCCCCTTGCGCCCGCCCTACGACAGCCCGTTCAGATTGCTGGAACCCGGGGAGAAACATTTTGTGTTAGACTTGGGGGGACGCAGAGAAACAATCTGTATAGACAGGCTCAAGCCCACCTTTGTTTTAGCAGACGAGCAGGTGGTGTTGGCCCGAGCTCCTCGGCGCGGACGACCCCCACTGAGAACTCCCCAGGTAAATGACTTGTCACATCAGTCACAATGGCATGCTAAAGATGTCCCCCCCCCAAATGTCCCCCCACAGACGGACACACCCCCAAGAGTGCCCCACCAACACAGCAGCGCCTTGGAGCCGCCGACCCCCCATTACAGCTGCTATGGACATAGGCTGAAGCCCAAAGGACATGAGGGTTAAGACTCAGTCTGACTTTCTGGAGGGGGGGGGGGGGGTGGTGGCAATCCACTCAGTATGTTTCCACTCAGACAGAAGGGCATGGCAGGACGAGATGCATAACAGAGGTGCAGGACTGTCTATGGTTTTCGCATGAGGATACGCATCCTCCTCTGGTCTGCATGTTAATGTGCTGGGTGACAAGGGGAATTGTCGGGGGGGGGGGGTGTTGATGCAAACAGTAACAAAGGGAATGTGAATGTCAAATGCATTTATGTTAATGCAGCACCACACGTCGCGGAGCGAGTTGTATGCTATAAAAGGAGAGGTGCCCGCGACCTGTTTTTTATGCTTGTGATTCTTGTGAATGTGAGAGAGAGATTAATAAAGTCTGCTCTGCTCTGGACCGCCTCGCCTGGTTATTCCTCTCTCCACACCATATAATAATAACCATAATAATAGGTAGCCATATAGTAGTTACAATGACAATAATAATAATAATTATAATACCACCTGGCCTATATAATACTTTAAATAATTCCATCCTAAACAACAATCATAATACTATAATACCGTTGTAATATTCTAGTAATAATGATATCAATAATAATAGTACTTTGGGACCTTGGGGAAGTCAGATTATTTAGCACCTCAGACAGAGACAGGGAATAAGCATGGGAGAACAATGCCCAGGAAGGACAGAGGGGGTTGAATGCAGTGTAGTGTAAATATCATGCTGTGTGATGTGAAGTGCCATGAAACTTGTGAAGTGTGACTTGTGATATAGAGAGGAGAGCTTGCTGTAACCAGTCAGTCCATTCTGTGCTTGTGAGATGTGAGTGTGTAATAAATCGTCTGTCATGAATCTGCCTCTTCATTTACACACTCCACACTGGTGACCCAAGACGTATTATGGAACACGAGGCAAGAACCCCGGAGCCGGCCCGGTCGGGAAGCCCTAGCGACGCAGCAGCCATTCCACAGACAGCCTGGACTGGAACCCCCAGCAACGCGTGTGCGGTTTCAGTCAAGCTACCGGATTTCTGGCAGCACAACCTGCGCTCTTGGTTCTACCACACTGAGGCCCAGTTCGCCCTCCGGGGAGTAACGGCAAATGACACCAAGTTCTACCATGTGGTAGCAGAGCTGGACTCCTACACAGCCCAGCAGGTAGCTAGCCTGCTCGATCAGCCACCAGCCCGCAACAAATACGAGGCGCTCAAGGCTGCGCTCACCCAGCGTTACACGCTCTCGGAATGTGAGAGAGCAGAGAGGCTCCTGGTGTGGACCGAGTTAGGAGAGGGTTCGGCCGTCGACCTGATGGAGAAGATGCTGGCGTTGATGGGCGCGGATGACGGGCACTTTCTGTTTGCCCATCTTTTCCTCCGGAACCTTCCAACAGAGGCAAGAGTAGTTCTGGCCAATTCGCCGTTGCTGGCCGCGCATGACTACCGTGTGCTAGCCCAGGAGGCAGACAGGATCATCCTCACCACCAGGGCAATCACAGTCAACGCGGCGGCGGCAGAGTCCAGCGAGACGACCAGGGGAGGCGAGGAGGCACTGACGGTAGCGGCAGCGGGGGCCAAGGAGTGCCAGAGAGACACGCTCTGCTTCTACCACCGCCGCTTCGGAGAGAACGCGCGCAGAGGCGCGCCACCGTGCCAGTTCAAGTGCTCGGGAAACGCCAAGGCTGGCAGTCATTAGCAGCTGCGACTGCCGGTGAAGAGAACAAGCTGCTCTACGTGACGGACTCGCACTCGGGGAGATGCTTCCTCGTCAACACCGGAGCCCAGAAGAGCATCATCTTGCCGTCCTACACTGACCGGCTGGCAGGACCTAGCAGCCCCGGAATGGTGGCAGTAAACGGCTCGGAGATTAAGACGTTCGGTGAGAGAACACTGGCCTTATCTCTACATGGCCGCTCGTATGAGTGGACTTTTATCATAGCAGTACTGTGTTGCCCGCTCCTGGGCGCTGATTTTCTGTGTGCGCATGGTTTACTTGTGGATGCTGCTAACAGGCGCCTGGTTAATGCACTGTCCTTTGAATCTCTCCCCTGTATAGCTCGAGGGACCCGGCCAACAGCACAAGCCAGCGTCACAGCTCCAGGCAGTAAGTTCCACGCATTGCTCACTCAGTTCCCAGCACTCACGGTCCCGACGTTTTCGGCGGCCATCACTAAACACGGGGTGGAGCACTTTATCACCACCACCGGGCTGCCCGTTTTTGCAAGACCTCGGCGCTTGGACGCAGCTAAACTGGCCATAGCGCGCGAGGAGTTCGCCAACCTGGAAAGGTTGGGCATCATCAGGCGTTCGAACAGCCCATGGGCATCCCCGCTACACATGGTCCCTAAGGCTGATGGATTGTGGCGACCGCGCAGTGATTTCCGCAGGTTGAACAACGCCACAGCACACGACCGCTACCCAATTCCCCACATACAGGATTTTTCCGTTCGCCTCACCGAAGCACGCGTTTTTTCCAAAATAGACCTGGTCCGCGGTTACCACCAGGTCCCAGTGCGCGCGGAGGACGTACCCAAAACAGCGGTAATAACTCCGTTCGGTTTATTCGAGTTCCTGCGCATGACATTCGGGTTAAAAGGCGCAGCACAGACGTTCCAGCGCATGATGGATGCAGTGCTGTGTGATCTCCAGTTCGTGTTCATCTACCTGGACGATATCCTGGTAGCCAGTACATCCGAAGACGAACACGAAACCCACCACAGGATGGTTTTCCAGAGGTTGGAGCAGCACGGGTTGATAATCAACCCGGCGAAATGCCAGTTTGGCATGACGGAGATTGATTTTTTGGGGCACCGTGTCTCTCCGGAAGGAGCGATCCCGTTGCCCGACAAAGTGCGCACCGTGGCAGATTTTCCCCGGCCTCAGACGGTCAGGGCGCTGCAGGAATTTTTGGGGATGGTGAATTTTTATAACCGTTTCCTTCCCCGCGCGGCGCGGCTCATGCAACCATTATACGCTGCGCTCAAGAGACAGAAACCCGCAGATGGAGTCGAATGGACCCCGGAGCGAGAGTGGGTGTTCTCGGAGGTTAAAGCAGCCCTGGCAAACGCCGCACTGCTGGCGCATCTGGACCCGACGGCCCGGATAGCACTCACCACCGACGCTTCAGACGTGGCCATAGGGGCTGTTGTGGAGCAGCGCGTCGCCGGGGCTTGGCAGCCGCTCGCCTTTTTCAGCAGAACTTTGCGCGACAGCGAACGTAAATACAGCGCGTTCGACAGAGAGTTGCTGGCTCTCCACCTGGCCATACGCCACATCCAGTTCTGGCTGGAAGGGCGTAGCTTCACCGCTTCCGTAGACCACAAGCCACTAACATTCGCGATGGCCAAGGTTTCAGAACTGTGGTCAGGCCGGCAGCAGAGACAGCTGGCCGCAATCTCAGAGTTTACTACCGATATTCAGCATGTGTCAGGTAAACTGAATGTGGTGGCGAACTGCTTCTCGCCCGCCGTAGTGGCCCCGGTCTACGTGGGGATAGATTATGCAGCCATGGCCGTGGAGCAGATTAGCGATGCAGACGTGCGCGCACTCCAGTCTGGACCAACAGGGTTAAGGCTGGAGAGCAGGGTGCTGCAAGATGGTGCCCCCCCCCCAATCTGCGATGTCTCCATGGGACGCCCGCATCCGGTGGTCCCGGTCGCGTGGCGCCACCGCGTGTTTGAGTCGGTTCACACTCTGGCGCACCCAGGAGTGCGCGCGTCAGTCAAAATGGTGGGAGAGAAGTTCGTGTGGCCGAGCCTACGCAAACAAGTAAAAGAGTGGGCTGCAGCCTGCGTGGCGTGCCAACGAGCCAAGGTACACAGGCACACGAAGGCTCCTTTGGAGCCGTTTCGGGTACCGGCTAAAAGGTTTGACCATGTGCACGTGGACCCCGTGGGCCCCCTCCCGCCATCACAGGGGTGCACGCATCTCCTGACAGTGGTGGACCGCACCACGCGCTGGCCAGAAGCAGTCCCGCTGGTGGCAACCACCTCTGCGGACGTAGCATGTGCTTTTTTAACAGCATGGGTGGCGCGTTTTGGAGTCCCGTCGGCCATTACGTCTGACAGGGGCCCTCAATTTGTTTCTGACCTCTGGTCCACGATGGCCCGCAGTCTGGGTGTTGCAATTCATCGCACAACCGCGTACAACCCACAGGCCAATGGGTTATGCGAGCATTTTCATACATCACTGAAAGCAGCACTCAGGGCTTCACTGACGGATGCAAATTGGGTAGACAGGCTGCCGTGGGTTTTATTGGGGTTGCGCTCCGGGGCAAAAGAGGATTTGGAAGCTTCCCCGCCAGAGCTCGTTTTTGCGCAGCCCCTACGGCTGCCCGGGGAATTTCTACCAGATAATCCCGCGCCGGGCAGCTGCCCGTCTCAGCTTTTGCAGCTTAGCGCAAACACAGGCACGCTGCCGGGCCCTGCCCACCACAGTTTTCTGCGTGCCTTCATGCCTAAAACTTTGAAGAACGCGCAGTTCATGTTCGTCAGACACGACGCCCACCACCCTCCATTGCGCCCACCCTATGATGGATCGTTCAGAGTGTTGGAAACAGGGGATAAGCATTTTTTGCTAGACTTGGGGGGTAGACGGGAGAAAATTGGCATAGGCAGACTCAAACCCGCCTTTGTAGTGGCGGATGAGCAAGTGCTGTTGGCTAGGGTCCCTCGGCGTGGAAGACCCCCACGGAGAACTCCCCAGGGAAACGATTCACCAGAGCAGCCACACGGACAGAGCGAAGTCCCCCCCCCCTCACCACGGCTCACCCGCAGTCAGGCACACTCCCAGCAGCCCCCCACTGGCACAGCAGCGCCACAGAGGCAGTAAACCCCAGTTACAGCAGATATGGGAGGAGACTGAAGCCAAAAGTGAGCGTGGACTGATGTTCTGTCTTAGATGCTGGGGGAGGGGGGTTGGGACCTTGGGGAAGTCAGGTTATTTAGCGCCTCAGACAGAGACAGAGAATAAGCATGGGAGAACAATGCCCAGGAAGGACAGAGGGGGTTGAATGCAGTGTATTGTAAATATCATGCTGTGTTATGTGAAGTGCCATGAAACTTGTGAAATGTGACTTGTGGTATAGAGAGGAGAGCTTGCTGTAACCAGTCAGTCCATTCTGTGCATGTGAGATGTGAGTGTGTAATAAATTGTCTGTCATGAATCTGCCTCTTCATTTACACACTCCACAGTACTCAGCATATATATTCAGCAATAACTCAGCATATATATATTCAACAATAACAACCTTTCTTCACTGAAGACACATTGTAATACTACTGTCCTTTATTTTTATATTGTTCAAAAATCATTTCTTTATATTTTGATTTAAATATATGGATGTTTGGACATTGCCTGTGTTTCTCCCCCAACCCATTCCACAATTTTACCCCACACACAGACACACAAAAACATTTCCTAGTGGAGCTAACTAGGTGCATTTTAAATGTTGTATTTCCCCATAAATTGTATTTCCCCTCTCTCAGACTAAAAAGATTTTGTATATTGTGCGGCAAAAAGTTTTTAATGACTTTAAACATTAACTGTGCTGTATAATAATCAACCAGATCCTGTAATTTCAATCATTTTGAATGCAAAAACAATAAATTAGTATGTTCAACATACTCGACTTTGTGTATAACACGGACTGCCCCTTTTTGTAATATTAGCAATGTTATAAACACTTAATTAAGTGTACTTTTATAATTGTTACCTCAGACCTCTATACAATAGGTCAAGTATGGAAGTACTAATGAGCAATACACGATATGACGTGATTTGTAATCTAGGAGTTGTTTTATTTTATTTATAATTGCAATATTTTTTGCGACTTTGTTTTGTATGTATCTGATGTGTGGTTTCCAACTAATTTTTATCATCTAGTATTACACCCAAAAATCTGATTTCCTTAACGTTTTCAATAATTACATTATCTATATGAATATGTTGTGGTGACCCACCACAACCTACATGGACATTCAGCCATCACACTCAGCTAGGCGGCAGAAAGCAGAGCAATTTGCATACGGACAGAGAGCCCCTAGGGGGACAACCAGAACAATGACTATTGTTATACATCTCCGGAGTAAGGAGAGGAAATCTGGCGCCAGTTAATCACGCAATTGATATGTATTGACTGATATGTACTGTATATCAATATGCAAATGTGCCATGCATTCTCTCTTGTCTGTATAAAAGAGCTGACTTTACATGCCTCGCTTAGCGCACACAGTACACACACACAGCACAGCACACAGCACTGCAGTGTGTCTCATGATGATGGAGGAATAAACATCTTAAACCTTCCAGCTCGCCGTGTCACGCCTGAACTTATTTTGTTCCTCCACAATGTATATCTTCTTTATTTTTAATAAAGAAGACCCCTGTCCCCCAGGGCCCCACAGGTAATTCCCCTACATCCAGACAGATATTCTCCCATCTTCACAGCCTGTTGTCTCTCAGATAAATAACTTGTAACCCAATTCAGAGCCATTCCCCTAATACCGTACCAATGTAGAGGGTGTAAGGAAAGGATGTGGAGGCAAGGCACGAGCGTAGGTCGACACAGGTTCTTTATTGACCCTCTTACATAAATACAGCCTGTGGACCCCAGCGTTGCCCACTGGGGCCGCGTGTCTGGTAGGAGAGTTTTACCAACTCTCTCTGCATTCTGCTTAAATAGCCCCAGTGGTATGCACAAAGAGCTGGGCTAGTGGGCTAGTGCATTATGCTTGTGTGTGACACATTAACATAACACTTGCTACCTTCCTGACCATGCATTCACCCCCCTGCCCTCATTGTCTGTCAAGTTACTCCTTGGGGGGCTACCCCCTTCAGTCCATTGTTCTGCCCCTCTTCCTGCTTCTGGGTGTGAGAGGAATGTCCACCCGCTGTGTCTAGTGTCACCACACAGCAGCCCCCCCCCCCCCGAATGCCCAGAAAGGGCTGTGAACCCCCCTGTCATTTGGGCTCAAGGCGACACCAGAGGAGGCTGCAGCGGGGGGTGCTGCTCCGGTCGAACTGTCTGCTGGTGAGGAGTGTCGGAGGGCATGTAAGTATGTGGGGTGAAAGGGGGAGGGGTGAAAAACACTGTCTGCTCTGCTCCAAGTTCCAACACGTGACGACCATGGTTCATGGGCTCACGGGGTCCACTGCGTGCCGTGGGTAATGGAACAAATCAACAATATCATGTCAGAGGAACATGTATATTTCAAAAACCTTCAGTGAGAACTACCACCAAGCAACACTGTGTTTCAGTGCAAGGAATAAGATTATGGTGTGGAGCGTGTAAATAATGAGGCTGATTTGGTTCAAGCGGTTTATTACACAACTCACACAAGGAGCATAGACAGAATGGCATACAAGTAGGAACTCTTCCCTTAAATAACATGACATCCTTCTAGACTCTTCTCACACACAAAAGATAATCTCCCTGTCCGACTGCAGTCAGTCCATTCATCCTTGACACCTCCCTGTTATCTTACTAGGGCATCTAGAAACTTCTCACACACAAAAGGTTAACTTTGCGTCCTTTGTTCCTGTCTAAGGTGGTAAACCATTATGCATTCCCCAGGTTGCCACAATGGAACGATTTTGGACCTGAATTAAAATCATGTACAACGCTTGGACAATTTAAACAAAAACTAAAGGAAGAAATACTCCAAACATATACTGTATACAAGATGACATGTAAAATCACATAAGGATTGTCATATCCAGTCTGCGTTGTGTTGTTGCTTAGTTTGTTTTTTTTTGTCACATTTTGTCTTAGCTTTGTTCTGAATTGTAATCGCTCTTGTTTTGTTTTTCTTTTGAATTCTTGGATGGGATATGGGTGGGCAATATAAGCTGCGGCTTCAGCCATCACCCATTTCAGATAACTTATGTTGAACTGTATAATCAGACTGTACTGTACTTTTAATCTATCTGAAATAAAGATTCATTCATTCATTCATTTATTGTAGCAAATGCTTTTCTAAAATCTATAAATATACCAATTGCATATTTTCCTTGATCTAATGCATTTATTATTTCCTCTGTTGCTTCTATAATTGCTAATGATGTTGTACTCTTTGCTCTAAATCCATATTGATTCTGATTAAGCAGATCATGTTTATTTAAAAAGTTTTCTTATCTGTTGTTGAAAAGTTTTTTTGGAATCTTTGAAAATTGTGGGAGGAGTGATCCTGGTCTGTAGTTTTAAATTGGATTTTAGCAGAAAGCAGAAAAAAGTGGACCGGTGGTACAGGTGACAGAGCATGCGGTTTGATTTAGGACGAGGGATCAAGGAGGAAACTGGATTGCCAAAAGGGAACTCTATTTCTAGAATTTCTACAATGTCTTTAAACCAGCTGAAAAGACACCCCACCCAACCCTCACACAGTACAAAACAAAATTTAAAAAAGCAAATTTTTTTTAAAAAAATTAAGAAAATACAGATACATAAGTGACTAAAGACACTAAGAAAAACACAAAAGAAAAATATCACTATGTTTATATTACTACCTGTGGCGCTGGTATAGTGTGGCCAACTATTTATTAGAAAATTGGGGGTTTGTTTCCGCTCTGTCTGCAGTCTGCATGTCGAAGTGTCCTTGAGCAAAACATTGAACCCCCGGTTGCTCCTGGTGGGTCAGGCCTGTGCATGGCGGCTCCGCCGCCATCACTGTGTGAATATGTGTGTGAATGGGTGGATAGCAGGATCTGTAAAGTGCGTTGGTCATCTGGAGAAGAGAAAAAAGTGCTATATAAGGGAATGCTATATTACAAGAGAGGGCATGCGCCATCAATGAATATAGTGATGCTTTGATTCGTCGTTGGCCAGAGGTGAAGCTACAGCAAAATGTTTAGCATGCAGCTACCTAGCCTACCAAACAACAGTAATGTTCTTAACATAAAAGTAAGTACGAGAAAGTGAAATTTACGAATGAGCAAACAAGCAAAAAATAATGAGATGCAAACTCAAATGTCCTGCATGTGAGACAGCTGTTTTACTAGTCCTCTACCTCCTTAGATAGACTTGATGGCTTTTGCAACCATCTGACATTGTTGCTTTTAGTTTCACTTTGAACTGTATTGTAGTCCAAAAGCATCAGAGGTTCCTATGCAGAAGGACAGTCTATGCATCTGTCTTGTGATGAAGAAGAGTCCTGAATGAATGGCATACTGCATGCCTGGGTGAGAACATTTTGAAGGAAAAGCATAAAGTAACTTGCAGAGCTTGCAGAAAATTGCAGAGTATGTCAGTGAATGTCCATCCATCCATCTTCTTCCGCTTAATCCTTTTCGGGTTGCAGGGTGGGGGTGGGGGCTGGAGTCTATCCCAGCATCTTTTGGGCGAGAGGCAGGGTACACCCTGGACAGATTGCCAGTCCGTTGCAGGGCCAACACAGAGAGACAGACAACCATTCACTCTCACAGCCATACCTAAGGACAATTTAGAATCCCCAGTGTTGATGCCAATTAACCTAACTTGCATGTTTTTGGCATGTGGGAGGAAACCGGAGAAATCCCGGAGTAAACCCACACAGACACAGGGAGAACATGCAAACTCCACACAGATCACTGTTGGTCAGGGGCTGGGATTGAACCCAGGATCCCCCGGCCAAGGGTGAGTTGTTGTGCTGCCGCAGTGCTAACCACTCCGCCACCGCGCTGCCCGTCAGTGAATGTGACATTAGCAAAACCTAACTTCATGTAAGTTTATGACCTTTGTATTCACTCTAAAAGTTTGCAGATTAGCTGCTATTCTGCATATAAGGAGTACTTCAAATGCTTTTCTAGGTGAGAAAAAGGAACTACTTTGTGAAAATGTTTTGCATCAGTGCCACAAAATGTAATCCAATCCTTTGCATTTGATGAGATTACAAGATATTTGATTTCCTCAAGATTAATGCTTTTTCTTTTCTGGCATGCAAGTGCTGGTGATTAATTTTCTCATTATTTTGGTAGTGAGCCATTCAGTTTAGGTGGATTATCTGACTCTTTATAGTAAACAACACCTACTGTTTTACCAGTTCATCTGGTGTCTATCTATATCAAAAGCAATTCAAATGACAAATTGTGATTATAAAGTATTTTCTTTTCTATCAGACGGGGAAAAAGGTTGATTTTACCTTTACCTTTACAAATTGTAATGTTTCCAGTAGGGCCTTGCTGGGGGACACAGTACCGTACATCACTACTAGATGGAGATGATAACTCCTGTGAGGCGGTGGACTATTACATGGAAAGACTGCAGTGTGAAGGCAAATCATAGCTTTAAAGTATATAAAAGAAAAAAAGAACTCAACTAAATACGGGGGGAGGGGGGGCTGAAAAGTTCATAGGCTGAAAAGTTCGTAGTGGTCAAACTTGAACAAATGTGGGGGGTTTTTCAACCGCAGGGATCCAAGCACTGCAACACTGATGGAAGAAGTGTGTGGACCGAAGGGGAGACTATGTTGAAAAATAAACCACATTTGGTCAAATTTGACCCCTATGAACCTTTCAACCCCTCCCCCCCCCATGTGTTTTGACCAGTGGATATAATGTTTTTCATTGCCATTGTAGTTTTATCAAGTTGCTGCATATTTTTATGATTTTATCATAGATTTTTATAGCATGTCTTATTTTCCAAATCCCGGTGGATACGTATTTTGTTATCCTCCGAAAACGGGCACACTTACTTCAGGCTCTGCTGAGGTCCACCAGAATCCTCACGATGGATCCTCAGGTCAACTTTTCAGAATATGTGGTCTCACCAGTGCCTCGCCAGGCTCCAGCTGTTTCAGTCTTTCATCAAGATGTCACAGCCACCGCAAACACCAGCTGGTCAATGTTTTCCACCTTCTTTTGTGGCATCATTGGACACAAATTCTTCCATCCCTTTGAAGCATGCATACTCTCGTTTTATAAAATTTTTAGCTTATTATGCCTTGGTGAAAACGAAGGCATACGGTAATCGGTCAATGTGTGTGTGTGGTTGGTTGTATCTGTCTGCTTGTCTGTTTCAGCTCGCCTGGTCAGAAATAAGTGCAACTAAAGGCTTGTATCATTGTATTGCCATATTTTCTTGACTTTTAACTTGCCAGAATTTTGAGATAAAGCTTTGTTTTCAAAATAAACACAAATTTAACTTACCATTGCCGTGTAATACACTATGTGTATCAAATTTTATATATATAAAATAAATATAAATATCAAATATTAGTGTATCAAAATACACTAATTTAACTCATCTTTACCGTCACTGCAGCCGAGGAAAAAGGTATTGTAATAACTATGCCGGGCCAGTAGCAGTGGCAGAGCAACTTTTTTACAGCACACGATGACTTCCTATCACAGCTGAGCTAGTCTAAAATAGCTGAAAAAATGAAAGCACCAAGGTGCTGATGCCTTGGTGCCTGTGGTGGTGGGGGGGCTGTAAAAAAGGCGCCCACTGCCACCTCTACTGGCCTGGCATAGTTATTACAATACCTTTTTTCCCAGCTGCAGTGGCGGTAAAGATGAGTTAAATTAGTGTATTTTGATAACAAAGTCGTATGTGGAAATTTTGCCAAATAAAAATTAGCTAAAATATGGCGATACAATGATACAATGATCCACTTGATTTTGACCAGGAGAACTGAAAAGCTGCTAACAGACAGACAGATACACACAGAAACGCATGTAGTGATTATGGTATGCCTACATTGCTTTGCACTGAGGCATAATTAATGTAACCAAGCAGCCCTCAGTATGGAACAAAAAAAAAAAATAAGACATTGGAAGAAAAATAATGTGATGTAACATAAGCTTCAAGAACTTTAATAAAACCTTATGGGAAGTCCTTTTCCCCAAATCTATTGTAGTCTATTATCTTTGAATTGATAACTGAAGCTAAACAAACTGGGTTTGTTTAGTTTATAATAATGGGAACCTAAACAAGGTTCCCATTATCATATTCAGTCCTGTAATTTTTATGTGCTAGTCTTTGAATTGTAGACATCAAAAAAAATAACTAATTTGTGTTCTTGGTAAACTGGATTTAGTTGAAGTATTTTTTTAATTAATTCATTTATCTGGATGGAAGTAAAATCCAAGTTCCTGTTAAAATGATCAGTTTTTACCAGAGAGAGAAAGAGAGCTTTTTTTCTCATCCTAAAGACTGCAGTGATATTAGGGGTCTTCATCAAAGCTAAGAAAGCTGTTTATTAACAGAAGAGTTGCTGCACACACGAGCTAACACACAACCTAATTATTATATTGTGGGGGACCCATGCTGTAGAGTTCAGTAGTTTTCCTCTCAGACTGAGAGAGCATGGAGAGCAAAGGGCTGGGGGGTAAGGGGAATTGTCTTGGGGGAGTGAATGGTGAATGCAGGACCTCAGGTAGCAGGGAGGTGTGAGTTTTGGGATATAAAAGAGAGAGTCCCTGCTACACATGTTTTAATGTTCTGATTCTGGAAGATGTGAGAGTGAAATACAGCTCATCTGCTCGGAAAGTTCGGTCTGGTTATTTCATCTCCACACTGGTGACCCTTGACGCAGAATGGAACACGAGGCGAACACCCCGAAGATGACCCAGACGGGAAACCCCAGCAATGCGTGCGCCGTTTCGGTCAAACTACCGGACTTTGGGCTGCACGACCCAAAGTCTTGGTTCCTCCACACCAAGGCCCGGTTGGCGCTCCGGGGAATGACGGCAGATGACACCAGATGTTACTACAGTTGGGTAAAAAAGTATTTAGTCAGCCACCAATTGTACAAGTTATCCCACTTAAAAGATGAGAGAGGTCTCCAATTTTCTTCATAGGTATACCTCAACTATGAGAGACAAAATAAGAAAAAAAATCAAGAAAATCACATTGAAGGATTTTTAATGAATTAATTGGTAAATTCCTCGGTAAAATAAGTATTTGGTCAATAACAAAAGTTCATCTCAATACTTTGTTATATACCCTTTGTTGGCAATGACAGAGGTCAAACGTTTTCTGTAAGTTTTCACACATTGTTGCTGGTATTTTGGCCCATTCCTCCATGCAGATCTCCTCTAGAGCAGTGATGTTTTGGGGCTGTCGCTGGGCAACACAGACTTTCAACTCCCTCCAAAGATTTTCTATGGGGTTGAGATCTGGAGACTGGCTAGGCCACTCCAGGACCTTGAAATGCTTCTTACGAAGCCACTCCTTCGTTGCCCACGCGGTGTATTTGGGATCATTGTCATGCTGAAAGACCCAGCCACGTTTCATCTTCAATGTCCTTGCTGATGGAAGGAGGTTTTCACTCAAAATCTCACTATGAATGGCCCCATTCATTCTTTCCTTTACACGGATCAGTCGTCCTGGTCCCTTTGCAGAAAAACAGCCCCAAAGTATGATGTTTCCACCCCCATGCTTCACAGTAGGTATGGTGTTCTTTCTCCTCCAAACACGACAAGTTGAGTTTTTACCAAAAAGTTCTATTTTGGTTTCATCTGACCATATGACATTCTCCCAATCCTCTTCTGGATCATCCAAATGCTCTCTAGCAAACTTCAGACGGGCCTGGACATGTACTGGCTTAAGCAGGGGGACACGTCTGGCACTGCAGGATTTGAGTCCCTGGCGGCGTAGTGTGTTTCTGATGTAGCCTTTGTTACTTTGGTCCCAGCTCTCTGCAGGTCATTCACTAGGTGCCCCCGTGTGGTTCTGGGATTTTTGCTCACCGTTCTTGTGATCATTTTGACCCCACGGGGTGAGATCTTGCATGGAGCCCCAGATCGAGGGAGATTATCTGTGGTCTTGTATGTCTTCCATTTTCTAAAAATTGCTCCCACAGTTGATTTCTTCATGCCAATATGCTTACCTATTGCAGATTCAGTCTTCCCAGCATGGTGCAGGTCTACAATTTTGTTTCTGGTGTCCTTTGACAGCTCTTTGGTCTTGGCCATAGTGGAGTTTGGAGTCTGACTGTTTGAGGTTGTGGACAGGTGTCTTTTATACTGATAACGAGTTCAAACAGATGCCATTAATACAGGTAACGAGTGGAGGACAGAGGAGCCTCTTAAAGAAGAAGTTACAGGTCTGTGAGAGCCAGAAATCTTGCTTGTTTGTAGGTGACCAAATACTTATTTTACTGAGGAACTTACCAATTAATTCATTAAAAATCCTTCAATGTGATTTTCTGGATTTTTTTTTCTCATTTTGTCTCTCATAGTTGAGGTGTATCTATGATGAAAATTGGAGACCTCTCTCATCTTTTAAGTGGGAGAACTTGCACAATTGGTGACTGACTAAATACTTTTTTGCCCCACTGTATGTGGTCGCAGCGCTCGACACTCGCATGACTCAGCAAGTAGCGAGCCTGCTCCAACAGCCCCCAGCCCACGACAAATACGGGGCTCTCAAAGTCGCGCTGACCCGGCGCTATACGCTCTCAGACTGCGAGAGAACCGAGAGACTCCTGACGTGCTCCGAGTTGGGAGATGGGTCGGCGGTCGAACGGATGGAGGAGACGTTGGCGTTGATGGGCACGGACGACGAGCATTTTCTATTTGCCCACCTTTTCCACCGGAACCTCCCAACGGCGGCCAGAGCGGTCCTTGCCAACTCGTCATTGCTGGCCACGCATGACTGCCGTGCGCTAGCCCAGAAGGCAGATCGGATCATCCTCATCACCAGAGCCCTCACAGTGAACGCAGCGGCGTCGGAACCCAGCGAGACGGCAAGCAGAAGTGAGGAGCCAGCGATGGTAGCAGCAGCAGGGGCCAGGAAGCGCCAGAGAGATACGCTCTGCATCTACCACTGCCGTTTTGGAGAGGACGCACACCGATGCGTGCCACCGTGCCAATTCAAGCGTTCGGGAAATGCCAGGACCGGCAGTCGATAGCAGCTGCGACCGCCAGTCAAGAAAGCAAGCTGCTCTACATGACAGACTCACGCTCGAGGAGATGATTCCTCATGGACTCCGGCTCCCAAAAGAGCCTCATCCTGCCATCCTACGCCAACCGGCTAGCAGGAACTAGCGGCCCAGAGCTGGTGGCCGCAAACGGCTCAGACATTAAGACTTTTGGTGAGAGGACACTGACTGTATCCCTGCACGGCCGTACGTACCAGTGGACATTCGTCATAGCGGCATGCAGTTTCCCAATCTTAGGCGCTGATTTTTTGTGTGCACACGGACTACTAGTCGATGTTACTATCAGACGCGTGATTAATGCAATGTCTTTTGATTCTCTCCCCTGTACAGCTCGAGGAACCGGGACAACAATGCTAGCCAACGTCACAGCTCCAGGTGGTAAGTTCCACACACTGCTCACCCAGCTCCCAGCACTCATGGTCCCGATGTTTTCGGTGGCCATCACTAAACATGGGGTGGAGCATTTTATTACCACCACCGGGCCACCCGTTTTTGGACGACCTCGGCACCTGGACACAGCTAAATTGGCCATAGCGCGCGAGGAGTTTGCCAACTTGGAAAGGCTGGGCATCATCAGACGATCAAACAGCCCATGGGCATCCCCACTACATATGGTTCCTAAGGCCGAGGGATCGTGGCGACCTTGCGGAGATTTCCACAGATTAAACAATGCCACAGCGCACGACCGCTACCCGATCCCCCATATTCAGGATTTTTCCATTCACCTCACTGGGGCACACATTTTTTCCAAGATAGACCTGGTCCCCGGTTACCACCAGGTCCCGGGGCGCGCGTAGGACATACCTAAAATGGCAGTAATAACCCCATTTGGTCTGTTTGAGTTTTTACGCATGCCTTTCGGATTAAAAGGCGCGGCACAGACATTCCAACGCATGATGGATGTGGTGTTGCGCGATCTGCCGTTTGTGTTCATCTACCTGGATGACATCCTGGTGGCCAGCGTGTCAGAGGACGAACACGTAGCCCACCTCCGGACGGTTTTCCAGAGGTTGGAGGAGCACGGGTTAATAATCAACCCGGCGAAATGCCAGTTCGGTGTGACGGGGATCGATTTTTTGGGACACCGCATCTCACCGGAGGGAGTGATACCCTTGCCGGACAAGGTGCGCGTAGTGGCGAATTTTCCCTGGCCTCAGATGGTCAGGGCGCTGCAGGAGGTTTTGGGGATGGTGAACTTCTACAATCGTTTCCTCCCCCGCACAGCCCAGCTCATGCAGCCGTTGTATGCCACGCTTAAGAAACAGAAGCCGGCGGACAGAGTGGACTGGACTCCTGAGCGGGAGCAAGCATTTTCTGAGGTTAAAACAGCTCTGGCGAACGCTGCACTGCTGGCACACCCAGACCCAGTGGCTCAGATTGCGCTCACTACAGATGCATCAGACGGGGCCATAGGGGCCATCATGGAGCAGTGTGTCACCGGTTCTTGGCAGCCGCTCGCCTTTTTTAGCAGGTCTTTGCGCGACAATGAGCGTAAATACAACGCGTTCGACAGGGAGTTGCTGACTCTCCACCTGGCCATACGCCACTTCCAGTTCTGGCTGGAAGGGCACGTCTTCACTGCGTTCGTGGACCACAAGCCGCTAACGTATGCGATGGCCAAGGTTTCGGAACCATGGTCGGGCCGGCAGCAGAGACAGCTGGCCGCGATCTCGGAGTTTACAACCAACATTCGTCATGTGGCTAGAAAACTCAACGTGGCGGCTGACTGTCTCTCGCACGCCGTAGTGGCCCCAGTCTACGTGGGGATAGATTACACGGCCGTGGCCGCAGAGCAGATCGGCAATGCCGACATTTGCACGCTCCAGTCTGGACCAACAGGGTTAAGGCTAGAGAGCAGCTATGCAAGACGGGGGCCCCCCCAATCTGTGACGTCTCCATGGGCCGCCCGCGCCCGGTGGTACCACGTGCTTGGCGACACCACGTTTTTGAGTCGGTTCACTCCCTGGCGCACCCAGGTGTACGCACGTCAGTCAGAATGGTGGCAGCAAAGTTCGTCTGGCCGAGCCTGCACAAACAGGTGAAAGAGTGGGTTGCAGCCTGTGCAGCATGCCAATGAGCCAAAGTGCACAGGCACACAAAGGCCCCCCTTGAGCCATTCCATATCCTGGCTGAGAGGTTCGACCACGTGCACGTGGACCTCGTCGGCCCCCTCCCGCCATCGTAGGGGTTCACGCACCTCCTGACAGTGGTGGACCGCACCATGCGATGGCCTGAAGCAGTCCCATTAGCTTCCACCATGTCCGCAAAAGTGGCACGCGCCTTTTTAACAACATGGGTGGCACGTTTTGGCACCCCTTCGGACATCACGTCCGATCAGGGCCCGCAGTTTGTTTCCGACCTCTGGTCCACAATGGCCTGGAGCCTGGGCATCTCAATTCATCGCACGACCGCGTACAACCCACAGGCCAATGGGTTATGCAAGCGTTTCCATAAGTCACTGAAAGCAGCACTCAGGGCTTCGCTTACGGATGCAAATTGGGTGGACCGGTTGCCGTGGGTTCTATTAGGGTTGCATTCTTCACCGAAGGAGGATTTAGCGGCTTCCCCAGCAGAGCTGGTTTTAATGCAGCCCCTGCGGCTCCCCGGGGAGTTTTTACCAGATAACCCCGCGCCAAACACCCATCCGTCCCCGCGTTCGCAGCATAGCGCAGACGCACGGACGCTCCCTGGCCTGGCCCACCACTGTTTTTCCCACATGTTTGTGCCAAAAACCTTGAAGGACGCGGCGTTCGTGTTTGTCAGGCACGATGCCCACCAGACCCCATTGTGCCCACCCTACGATGGCCCGTTCAGAGTGCTGGAAACCGGGGACAAACATTTTGTGTTAGACCTGGGGGGTCACCGGGAGAGAATCTGTATAGACAGGCTTAAGCCCGCCTTTGTTGTGGCAGACGAGCAGCTGGAGCTGGCTCAAGCTCCTCGGTGAGGAAGACCCCCACTGAGAGCTTCCCAGGTAAATGATTCATCACAGCAGTCACATGAGCATGCTGAATGTTTCTCCCCCCCCCTCCATTGTCCCCCCACAGAGGGACACCCCCCCAGGAACCCCCCACCGGCACAGCAGCGTCGTGGAGCCAGAGACCCCCGTTACAGCAGCTATGGGCGGAGACTGAAGCCGCAGGACAGGAGAGTTAACACCCAGTCTGAGACTCTGGGGGGGGGGGGGGACCCATGCTGTAGAGTTCAGTAGTTTTCCTCTCAGACTGAGAGAGCATGGAGATCAAAGGGCTGGGGGGTAAGAGGAATTGTCTTGGGGGAGTGAATGGTGAATGCAGGACCTCAGGTAGCAGGGAGGTGTGAGTTTTGGGATATAAAAGAGAGTCCCTGCTACACGTTTTAATGTTCTGATTCTGGAAGATGTGAGAGTGAAATAAAGCTCATAGGCTCGGAAAGTTCGGTCTGGTTATTTCATCTCCGCAATATTTAAAAAGAATAGAAAACACTGGTGATCTATTTTGCATAAATCACCACTGAGGGGGTACTTTCTGCTCAGCCAGAGTTTAGTTGAGGAGTTGAACTGACGTTAGCACACGTTACCTCTATGCTAACAGTCTGTGCAGTGGTCTGTGGACACCAGACTTTATCAGAGAAAAAAATCAATCGGAAAACAGTAGGATCAGACTTGAGACCTTTTTATCTGATGAAAAAAAAAAAAACTTTCATTGTTAATATAAAAGATCATTGCACACATTAGCATCATGGCTAACAGCAGCTCCATTATTTCAGTACAGACATCAGTCAGCTGTTGAAGATGTCATAAATTAAAGCGGGCAATGTGTGTTTTGACCACATAAAATATACCACAGTAGTCAGGGTAATATAATAATGTGGGTTTTTCTTTCATTAACAGAGGGGTACCAACAATTTTGTCCACGGCTGTATGTTTAGAATTACAAATTAACTTTCTTCTGTTGATTCTTGGTTTGTTTGTTTTAATCTGTCATTTAAATAGGTGATCACTTCTGTATCATCTCCAATAAATGGCTTCAACCAGCCTTTGAATTCAGGGTTTGATTCCCACTCCTTTCTGTATTTTTGAGTGTACAGTTTGGATTGCAACATGACTATCTGCTAGATGTTTAGCTTATGTCACACACGCACACACACACACACACACACACACACAGTGGACGAAATGAGTACGTGTTAGTCAAATGCAGTGATTTATTAGTGTGACACTGACAATGAAGAAACAGTTACATTGGCTGGGGGGGTAGGCGCAATTCATTTGCAGTCTGGATGTAAGTGGCATATGAGCGTAGGTCTCCTCTCTGACTGCAACTAACTGCTGCACGAGGCTACTGTGAGACTGACCGCTTGTGAGTGCTTTGGGATGGGGAGAAGCTCACGGTAGCACCCGCTGCTTGCTGAGGATAGTAACTAGAGCAATAGTGCTTTCACATCAGCAGCCACTGTGGCTAATGATCTTCCAAAGTTACTAGCCACTCAGCCTTTTACCTAGCCACAATTTTGTAGTTGGAAAATTGTGTTTAATATGATCAAATTTGATTATCACATGCTAAAATGTAGTTGAATTAAATGTACAACCTTTTTAAATGCAATGACCCTTAGACATACATAAAATATCAAGAGAAACACTGTCTGTTTAAGTAGTTATTAACAGCAGTAAATACTGTAAAACAGTCGAGAAAAATATTTTCAATATGAGAGTGAAGTACAGGTAGATTTGGGCTCTGTCCCAAGTCTAATTTCTAACCTTTCCCCTTGGCTCTTGAAATGAAGGGCCCCTTGTTCCCATCAGAAAAGAGAAGAAAAATAAAACTGATGAGATAAAAGTCTCATCTTATGGAGAAAAATGTCTCAGATTTACACAAACTATTCTAATCAGTAGAAAGTCAGAAATTTACTAGAAATAAAGCTGTAAATTCACACAGAAACTTTCAGACCCCCTGGTGGTCCATTTTTCGCCTGTGGGCCATATGTTTCACACCCCTGGACCAGCCCATTAAAAATACATATTGAGAGGATTTACTTCCATGAAATAAATGGTAAATGGTAAATGGCATTCACTTATATAGTGCTTTTATTCTCATCTCTTGTTGACCAAAGCGCTTTACAGATCCTGCTATCCACCCATTCACACTCACATTCACACACTGATATGCAGTTGCATATCACAACAGTATGTAAATGAATAAGATAAAATAAAGTAGAAAGCACAGATAAATGAAAGGTCACCTTAGAAGAATCTTCATTTGTTCTTTACAGCAACAAATCACAGTCACTTTTTCTCAGTGTGGTAAGAAAACTTACATTTGCACAACTGACTGTTGGTACCCCTCATTAACAGAGGGGTACCAACAATTTTGTCCATGGCTGTAACCTCAATGTGGTATTGGGATACCACAAGGGGTTAACTGGCATCGCTGTGATGGCGCAGCCGGCTGGTGCCGTCATCATGCTGAATCACATATAAGGAAGAGCCGGCATCTTAGTGTCTCTTCACGGCTGGCTCTGTAGGACAGTAGACATGTACTGTGTATTATATGACTCTGTGTAACAATGTTTGTGTTCAAAGAAGACGCCACTCCCTGTCCCTCATTCCAAGTTTGTGGACATAACATTTGGTGACTGAGGATTAACTCATGGAGGCATGCGAGGCACCTCTACGGCCATTTCTGGAGTACCCAGGAGAGCCAGCAATACTGTGGCCTCGCTGGTTGGCCGCATTAGAGATATACATTGCAGTGTTGGGCCTGGGTAAACTCAACAGAGTGAGGAAGCAAGCACTTCTGGTTCGCAAACTCGGCGTAGAAAGTCAGATAATTTTCCACACATTAGGGGTGACGGAGTCATATGCAGATGCTGTTGGGCTGCTTACTAGCTACTTTGCCAAACACACATGTAGCATGAAGCTGTGGGTTGAGAGGCTAATGGTGCCAAAAGACACTAAGCTAGCTAGCTTAGGGGAGCTAACATCCCAGCTAGAAGCAATGGAGAAATTAGCCACGGAACTAAATGAGCACCAAACACAGAAACTAGACACTACAGGCTACAAGCTAGCTAACACGGTGGAATCGGAGCCACAGGAGAGGGAGCCTGTGCCCATCGAAAATGACAGGCCAGCCAAAGAGCACAGCACAGCGAGTGAGTGTTGCGAAGAGGGAGAATTCCAAGCTGCGAGTGACCACAGCACTGTAGGTGAACGCAATGCGGAGAGCGAAGGAGGGAGAGCAGCAACCAGACTCGCCTCCGTTCTCCTCTCAGCCAGAATCGTTTTGTCTGCAGCCAGAGTCAGTACAGTGGGAGGGGGAGCACGAGCATGCTGAGAGCCCTGAAGTGTAGCAGAGGCAGCTGTGCACAGAGGCAGTGCACAGCGTGGCATAGCAGAGCGTTTCAGACGGCAGAGTGGAGGAACCAGACTGCTCCCGTGCCCTCACCCAACAAGCAACGGAGATTGCGACCGAGCGGATGAGTGAAGCGTCCGCTTCAACGACTGACACTGAAGCGCACACTTCATGCTCTCGGGAGGAGAGCAGCTCAGTGGAGGAGCTAGACGGCTTTGGTGCCTGCGCTCGGCCAGCTATAGCAGGAGTGACGGAGTTGGCGGGTGGTGGGTCCATTTCAACAAGCGACACCGGAGAGGCACTGGACAATTTCAGCGCTCAGGTTGAGTTTTGGTCGACAACGGAGATGATGGGCAAAGGGTCAGCAGGGAACACGGCGACAACAGAACCGCTGCAGCACAGTGGCGGTCCCAGGCGGAGCAACCACGTTCTCTGTCAATCAGAGAACACTGATTGACAGTGTTCTGATTGACAGTGTTCTGTGTTTTGCAAGGGGGGGAGAGAATATGGTATTGGGATACCACAAAGGGTTAACCGGCATCGCCATGATGGCGCACCCAGCTGGTGCCGTCATCATGCCGAACCACATATAAGAGAGAGCCGGCATCTTAGTGTCTCTTTCCGGCTGGCTCAGTAGGACAGTAGACACGTACTGTATATTATATTACTCAGTGTAATAAAGTTTGTGTTCAAAGAACACGCTACTTTCTCTGCCTCATTCCGAGTTTGTGGACATGACACTCAACACGTGGATCTGTCTGCAGCCCATTATTTCCAAACACAACAATTGGCAACGAGGAGACAAATTGGACATTATCACGGAGAAACTTGAATAATGGAAGCATTGCTGGCATCTCTACCACCGTTCCTCGCCATGCCACATGAGCCACCCATTCCTTGGCCTCGTTGGTTGGAATCGTTCGAGACATTCGTGTCCACCATTGACCTGGTTAAAGCTAGCAAGGCTAGGCTGCGCACCATGCTGATTCACAGCCACAGCAGCGAGGGACAGTGTGTCTTTAGGATGCTCTGACCTGCAGATGGCTACGATGAGTCTGTCGCTTTGTTAACCGGACACCTCACCACACCTGACAGCATGCTAGTCAGGAGGATTAGGTTCCACCAATGCCAACAGCGTGTAGGTGAGTCGGTCCAGCAATATGTCACCGACCTCCACTGTTTGGCCAGCACGTGTAGGTTTGCACAACTGGAAGACGAGATGGTGCAGGACCAGTTAATGGAGCACACTGCCAACCCGAAACTGTGGGAGAAGCTGCTAATGGTGCCAGACAACCTGCCGCTTTCCAGGGCGGTGGAACTGGTGTCTCAGCTAGAGGCCGTGGCTCGGCTAACCACCCACCTAGGAGCCTCCAGCCCGCACTCCCCACACTTTGCTTCACTACCACAAGCTGTTAATCTGGCTGCTGAGCCTGCTGAGCCTGCTGAGCCTGCCGACCCTGAGTCGTACCAGGAGGACCCCGAAGTTAACATCGCGGGATGACAGGACAATAAAGCACGCCGACCATGTGGTAACTGTGGCTCTCCCTCGCACAGAACATGTGCATCTGCCTGCCCCACCAAAGGACACAAGTGCCAACGCTGCAGTAAGCTGCACCACTTCGCCAAAGCGTGCCACTTAGCCTTGGCAAGCCCACTGTCTAACCATACATTCAGTGGATTCCAGTAACACACCGTACAAGTGGTGCACAGGGGAACTGGATGGCATCAGTCTACCACTATTGCTGGACACTGCTGCCACAAGGTCCTTGATGGATAAGGCCACGGTGAAGACTTTTTTCCCTCTGCATCCAGTCGAGCCAGACATGGAAGAACTGTTCGGGTATGGACACATAAAAATCAGCATGGTAGGAACCATCACTCTACCAGTTCGCTATGGATCAAGAGTCCTCCCAGCGTTCATGTTTCCAGTGATGCGCCTCAGTGACAACATCCTGGGATGTGATCTTTTCCATGAGCTAGGCTTTTCCATCACAGATCACAAGGAATTCTGTTTGATCACTGACGGCCAGAGTCCGCTTCGCCCAGACATAGGCATAGCCACTCCTTGACTGTGGACTGATTCTCACACGGCATAAGCCTCCCAGAGCTGCCGCCTTGCTGCAGGAGTTCCAGTCTGTGACAACGCAAGACCTGGAAGATCGTGGGGTTCATCCAGTCACCAATTAGACCACTTTGCCTCCACAACCGTCAACAACCCAAACACGTCCTCCGTTAAATGGCGCCCCAGCAATGACGCCATTCGCCAAGCACGTGGCAAGAGAGCAGCAGCACACCTTGAAGTAGAAATATCCATCGCTCACGGTGCTTGACTGGGTCCAGATCTGCCAATCCAACTGCCCGCATCAGCTGCAGATGTTCCAGTTACTACCGATGCAAATCACCGCTCAACTGTGACCATCCACTTTCCAGATGGCTGATGGGTCTCAATGGCATACCAGCCGTCTGAGAAAGGTAACACCATCACCTGTCCCGGACCAAGTAACAGCAACCTGTTATGTATGGAATAAGCGAGATGTGAGTTTTCTTATGCTGAGCATCCAACTGAACTTTTTTACAGACACAGGTCAATATATACAGCAGCCACAGCCCACCGGACATTATCCTCTCAGATGGCTACGGCAAGCCCCAGGGTTCAAACCCTCCCAAAGTCACACATCACATCCCCCTACCCCCTTTAGAAATGTCCAAAACCATACACACAATTGAAAACCTCCCCAAATTTGGGACCCGAATCATGCACTAAAATAATGAAAACTAAGGTACTAAATTGGCCTAACGCACTCACTCAAAACAACCTAAAAGTAGGGCTGACGGGTGGACTACTGCACAGCCCGCACGGTGGGGTGGATTATTCTGCCCCCCGTAAACTAAAAAGAGTCTTTATTAAACTAAAATAACACGCTGTGCTCCTAAACTAAAGAAAAACACATATATACCTATAACCCCCATAACAAAACATGCACAGAAAACACACAAAACTATAAACAATGTGCCACCACACAGTCATTTGGGTGAAAAAAGTTGGAACTTGCATGGGAGGTCCAGGGCAGCCCCTGAGCAGGTGTGCCCCTGGAGACCGTAGACCCCCAGAGCGATGGCCGACCCTCTGGATGACAGAGCCTGGATCCCACACCACCATCACCGACTCCCATCCAGCCTTGCCACCTGGGGCATCTTCCCAGACATTGGCATGCCTCAACAAGCCGTCGGACAACCTGAAGCAAGCTGCGCCCATCTTAGCCACAATGCGCAGACACCCTCTATGATTTGCTGGCTGCGGCCCGGCCATTCGCCGACTCGGTCTCTGTATTTGGTGTCCATTTAGCTCTGTGGCTAACTTCTCTGTTGCTATTAGCTGGGCCATTAGCTCCCCCGAGCTAGCTAGCTTCGTGTCTTTTGGCACCAATAGCATCCCCACCCACAGCTTCGTGCTATGTGTATGTTTGACAAAGTAGCTAGCAAGCAGCCCAGCAGCATCTGCATAAGACTCTGTCTCCCCTAACATTTGGAAAATTCTCTGACCTTCTACGCCGAGTTTTCAAACCAGAAGTGCTCGCTTCCTTACTCCGTCGAGTCTACGCAGGTCCAACGTTGCAATGTACTTCTCGAACGCAGCCAACCAGCGAGGCCGCACGACTGCAGGTTCCCCTGGATACTCAAGAAACGGCCATAGAGGTGCCCTGCACACCTCCATGAGTTAATCCTCAGTCACCAAATGGTATGTATGGAAATAAGCAAGACGTGAGTCGTCTTATGCAAAGCATCCAACTGAACAAGCTGCAGCCCGCCTGACGTCAACCCCTCAGATGGCTATGGCAAGCCCCAGGGTTCAAACCCTCCCAAAGTCAAACATCACACAACCAAGCTGACCCAGCCAGTGTGGGATCCTGACTGGGACTTTGCTGTTGAGCCAGCCACAATTTCAGTGACGTGGCCCCCAGATTTGCCGGAGACAAAGGCCGCCAGAGCAGTGCCCACCTCAGGCTCGACAGAGGCCTCGCTGAGAGCTGAACTGTCACTGACTCAAAAGTTCTTATTCCATGTTCAGTCAGTGCATAGTCCGTTCAAAGTGGTGGAATAATCCACAAGACCATGCGGATTAAACCAACAGTCTACCTGGTTACCCAGGTTGTAATAATAATTTTTTTTTTCTGATGTCATGTTAGGAAATAAGCCTTGGTGGTTCTAACAATGGTCCAATCAAATGCATGTATGTTGTTTCACATTAGGCAATATGCTAACGGAAATATCGGCCAAGCCATATGTGTGCGTTTTCATATATCAGCTGTTTTTCTTAAAGCTAACCCACGTGTATGCGTATGACCAACTACACGCTAGCCGATATGCTAGTTTTGCCTTGTTTACTTGCTGCCCTTGATAAGGCTAACTAGATATGTTTCTAAGCTTTTCCAAGGGGGGGCGGGATAAATGTGATATATGGAAAACGGAACGACATAGCACATTGTGTTCGGACATACACATGCGTGATGTCATTATGCTGCAGGATTTAATAGCCAGCTACCCAGGGCTAGCCGGTCTCTTGCTCCCCACCTTTGGGGTACCACCTTCCCAGTTCACCTCACTGTGTGCTCCCTCCTAGCAAGTTCTGCTAACATTTAATAAACCTCAACACGTGGACCTGTCTCCAGCCCATTATTTCCAAACACAACACCATCATTCCTCAGCTCAGAAACATGGTGGAGAGCGGAGAGCTGAACCCAGCAAAAAAAAAAAAAAAAAAAAAAAAACGCTTAAAAGTAGATTTGGGGCTTAAATTATGCAACAATTTCAATATTAACACTAATAACTCCTACAACTGTGATATTTCATTCTTAAAGCTTATGTTATGTCACTTTTTTTTTGAATGTCTCATTTTTTTCTGTATGGGGACTGCTTGCTAACATTAATTTAACCTGTTAAATTGTTTTCTCTAAAGTCAAACTGATTTTTTAGAAGTCTTAATGCTAATGTCAGTCATTTCAAAACACCACGGTGTGTCATGCTTCATTCACTCACTTTAAAATGATTCACTCACTAAACCAAGCAATTGATTAAGCTGAGTTGAAACATGACATCTGTGTTTTTTATATATATCACATCTGTTTTTTGCTGTTTTTCTTTCCTCTTTGTCTCTCTGAGGTCCTTGGTGGTGAACCTGAGGGTCAGCAGTCAGAGCAGCTGTGAAGATAACAGGCTGCAAGATAAATAAGAATATAACATATTTACATTCATCCTCTCGGCGCCACACGAGTAGGCTGCCTTTTGCAACAGCGGCTCGATTCCGAGTTTTTTTCCCTTCCTCTCTCTTTGATCAGTCTTTTTTTTTTTCACCCCACTTATGTCACGGACACACAGATCGTCCCAAATGTCTCCTGAGCCGGTGGACGGAGCCACTGTTTATAGCAGGATACGATACAACAGGGAAGAGCTGCTAGCATTTAACCGCCACCCGGTCCCATTGGAAAAACTCGACATACCAAGAGAACTGAGGCGAAAGCGTCGCGGCTGCCGGGCTGGAGTAAGGCGGAGGACAAAAAATATAAGGTACAGACCCTCCCTTCCATCTGTTGTCATGGGAAATGTACGGTCGATACTGGGAAAGTTAGATGAGCTAGCGGCTATCTCCCGTTATGATAGCACTTACCGGGAGTGCTCTCTCCTTTTGTTTACTGAGACGTGGCTAACTGAACTAGCAGCAGATGCTAACATTGAGCTGGAGGGTTTTCACATGATACAGGCTGACCGAACCCCAGACAGTGGCAAAGCAAGGGGCGGTGGAGTGATAATGTATGTTAACAACAACTGGTGCAGACCGGGACATATCACTGTTAAACAACGACACTGCAGCAAAGACATTGAGTTGCTAGCTGTTAGCATGAGGCCTACATATCTCCCGAGAGAACACTCACACGTGATCTGCATTGTTGTTTATGCAAATCCGATGGCGAACGCTGGGACAGCGCGTGACATCATCCATTCAGTAACCAGCAGGCTGCAGACAGAACACCCAGATGCTCTTCTCCTCATCTCAGGCGATTTCAACCACGTTTCACTGTCTCCCATTCTGCCCACTTTCACCCAGTATGTCACATGCCACACTAGAGACAATAAAACACTGGATTTATTCTACGCAAACACTAAGGAGGCGTACACCTCATCACAACTCCCCCCACTCGGGAGATCGGATCACAACTTGGTTCATCTCCGGCCGGTGTACAAACCCCTAGTGCACAGACAACCTCCGGCCATGCACACTGTGGAGTTATGGTCTGAGGAGACAATGGACACTCTAAAGGACTGTTTTGAAGCCACCGCCTGGAAGCAGCTCTGCGATCCACATGGTGAGGACATCGATGGCCTCATTCACACCTTCACGGGCTACCTCAGCTTCTGTGTGGACAAATCCGTTCCCACCAAGACCATACGGCGTCACTCAAACAACAAACCCTGGATCAACCCTGAGATAAAAACACTTCTGAGAGAGAAGAAGAGGATCTTCAGGTCGGGGAACAGGGAGATGCTGAAGTCCGTACAGAGGGAGCTGAGGAGAAAGATCAGAGAAGGCAAGGACAGCTTCAGGAAGAAGATGGAGGACAAGCTGCAACAGAGCGACATCAGTGGGGTCTGGAGAAACCTCAAAACCATCTCGGGGCTCCAGAATACCTCCCCCCAGGCCACGGGGGGCAGGGAGTGGGCGAACAACCTGAATCTGTTTTTCAATAGATTTGACCAACCGCCCTCCCCCCTGTCTGCACAACAACCACTGCTGCCTCTAAGAAATCAAGTCCTGCTGCCCACTCCCCACTCCACCGACACCCCCCCCACTCCCAACACACAGCCCCCCATCCTGACCCTGACCAAGACCCAGGTGAGGACGGAGCTGAGGAAGATCAAGGCGAGGAAGGCGTCGGGACCGGACCGCAAAGCTCCTCAAGTCCTGTGCAGACCAGCTGTGTGGGATTGTGACGTATATCTTCAACATGAGCCTGAAACTGGGGAGGGTACCACAGCTGTGGAAAACATCTTGTGTGGTACCTGTACCAAAAACTTCCCACCCCAAAGACCTGAACAGCTACAGACCGGTGGCCTTGACGTCCCACTTGATGAAGACCCTGGAGAGACTGCTCCTTGCTCATCTCCGCCCCCTGGTGGAACCAGCGATGGATCCACTCCAGTTCGCCTACCAGCATGGCATTGGGGTGGAGGATGCGGTGATCTTCCTCCTTCACCGTTCTCTGTCCCACCTGGAGAAGCCCGGGAATATGGTGAGGATCATGTTCTTTGACTTCTCCAGTGCTTTCAACACCATCCAACCGATGATCCTGAAGGACAAGCTGCTGCGCGCAGGGGTGGACCAGCACCTGTCATCATGGATCCTGGACTACCTCACGAACCGGCCTCAGTTTGTGAGAACCCGGGACTGTGTTTCCGACACGATCATCAGTAGCACGGGGGCCCCCCAGGGAACGGTGCTGGCTCCCTTCCTGTTCACTCTTTATACTGCGGACTTCTCACACAACACAACACACTGCCATCTACAGAAGTTCTCTGATGACTCTGCGATCGTTGGTCTCATCTCCAATGGAGATGAAGCTGAGTACAGAGGGCTTATCCAGGACTTCGTGGACTGGTGCCATCGGAACTGCCTCCAGATCAACGCGAGGAAAACTAAGGAGCTGGTGGTGGACTGCCGCAGGCATGGGCAGCCCCTCACAGCACCAGTAAATATACAGGGAACAGACATCAAGATGGTGACATCCTATAAGTACCTGGGTGTTCATCTGAACAATAAACTAGACTGGTCACACAATACTGACGCACTCTACAAGAAGGGACAGCGCAGGCTGTTCCTGCTGAGGAGACTCAGGTCTTTTGGTGTACAAGGGGCGCTGCTGAAGTCATTCTATGACACGGTGGTGGCATCAGCCATCACTTTTGGAGTGGTCTGCTGGGGCAGTGGCATTACTGCAGCCGATAGGAAGAGACTGAACAAACTGATTAAGAAAGCTAGCTCTGTCCTGGGGCAGCGCCTTGATCCGATGGAGGAGATAGGAGAGAGAAGGACGGTGGCTAAACTGTCATCTCTGCTGGAGTCCGAGTTCCACCCTATGCAGGACATACTGGTTGCACTGAGGAGCTCATTTAGCAGCAGACTACATCATCCCAGGTGCACAACCGAGAGGTTTCGTAGGTCCTTCCTACCAACGGCTGTCAGACTGTACAACCTAAGCAGGGCTGCTCGCAGAGATAGCAAAAAGACGTAACAAACTAATAGTTTTTTGAATGCAAAAGATGCAATAGACTTACACAATGGTCCTCTCCGGCATACAACTAGGAACATACCGGTCGCTATGGAGGGTGAGAATATGTATGGGCACATAATCATACCATGTAGGATAACTAAGTAGACGGTTATGCTGTTTCATCCCATCTAGCAACAATGCTCTGCACTGTGTGTGTTTATATATTTACATATTTATTCCATCTAGCTACAATGCTCAGCACTGGGTGTGTTTATATTTATATATCTATATATTTATTCATCTAGCTACAATGCTCCGCACTGTGTTTTTATATACCTACATATTATTCCATCTAGCTACATTGCTCCGCACTGTGTGTGTTTATATACTTGCATATTTATTCCACCTAGCTGCAATGCTCCGTACTGTGGGTGTTTATATATTTACATATTTATTCCATCTAGCTACAATGCTCTGCACTGTGTTCATATATTCATATATTTATTCCATCCAGCTACAATGCTCTGCACTGTGTGTCTGTGTGTGTGTGTGTATATATATATATTTTATAGTAATATGTACATATGTATATTAGCTGCTCTTGCTTGCTTGTTTTTTTTTTTTGTTTTTGTTTTTTTTTCTTGCCTTCTGATTGTTGCTCTGAGTGTTGCTATCCCTGTGCTTTTGCAATCCTGGAATTTCCCCGTTGTGGGACTAATAAAGGCTTATCTTATCTTATCTTATCTCTTACTGTTTAAGAAACTGCTACTGTATTTCAATAAATTAATTTGTGGACAAACTTATTTTTTTGCTAGATTATTTAAGAAACGCTCAATATTCATTACACAGGGTTACAAAGATTTTTTTTTGTAAGTTATCTGTGTTTTTTCAACTGATTTAAGACAATTTTGCACCACTGAATCCGAAAATGACATCCGTTTCTCTCGATCAGGTGCTAAGTAAAAACCTGCACTTACTTAGTACTGTGCATGTACTTACATTTATATAAAGGTAAGTACATGTAAATTGAATGTTACAACACCACTGTTCAAAATTCAGAGAATTTCAAGACATAAAAAAGAATTTTGCATCATATAAAGCGAAAATACCCATACATGTAAACAAAAACGTATAAAACAACATGTGGCCATAATTCAAAAAGTTGACCTGATTGAGCAAAACCAATGTGATTTTTGGATTCAGCACATCAAAATTGTCCTAAATCAGCTAAAAAAAACTTAGACAATAAATTTGGTGTTGACCAGTGTTATACATAAGTGTGAAACATTCCAAACTATTCTGATTTAATATTCATAATTATGCTTTTACTTCTGGAAATTTTGATGTTTACCTGCTATTGCACGGTATCGTACATGCATTCAATTAATAAAATCTTTTGCTCCAGCATTTTTCTTTGTGATCCTAATTTTATTCTTGTGCTTCTGTATTTTTATGCCTCGGCACAAAGGCAACGTAGTCATATGGTAATTACTCCATGTGTCTGTGTGTGTATCTGTCTGTCTCTGTTACCAGCTTTTCAGCTCATCTGCTCAAAACCAACTGGAGCTGAAGGCTTGTATCATTGTATCGCCATATTTTCTTCAGTTTTAATTTGCCTGCCACAATTTCCAGAAAAGGCTTTGTTTTCAAAATAAACACAAATTTAACTCACCTTTACCATCAGTGCAGCTGCAAAAAAAAGTATTGTAATAGCTATGCCGGGCCACAGGGCAGCACGGTGGCGGAGTGGTTAGCACTGCGGCAGCACAGCAACTCACCCTTGGCAGTGGGATCCTGGGTTCGATCCCAGCCCCTGGCCAACAGTGATCTGTGTGGAGTTTGCATGTTCTCCCCGTGTCTGCGTGGGTTTACTCCAGGATTTCTCCGATTTCCTCCCACATGCCAAAAACATGCAAGTTAGGTTAATTGGCATCAAACTGGGGATTCTAAATTGTCCTTAGGTATGACTGTGAGAGTGAATGGTTGTCTGTCTCTCTGTGTTGGCCCTGTGATGGACTGGCGATCTGTCCAGGGTGTACCCTGCCTCTCGCACAAAGATGCTGGGATAGGCTCCAGTCCCCGCGTGACCCGAAAAGGATTAAGTGGAAGAAGATGGATGGATGGATGGATGGATGCCGGGCCACTAGAAGTGGCAGTGCGACTTCTTTACAGCGCCCCCATGCTACAGGCATCGGGGCATCAGCACCTTGGTGCTTTCATTTCGGTGAAGCATTCCACAGTTCATGTGAATCACTACTCCTGCAAGGCAATTGCCCCAATGCTACAATGATCCTCAGGTGGGTCAGCATCCAGGTTGTGGTCAAGGTCAAGGTAAAAGGTCAGGAGGTCTGGGCACTTTTGTGATTCCAGAAAAATCACTACTCCTCCTAGGCAATTTCCTCAGTGGGTCAACATCAAAGTTGTGCTCAAGGTCCAGGTCAAAGGTCAGGAGATCTCAGTGCTTATATGATTTTATAAAAATTGTTACTTCTCCTAGGCCAGGGGTGTCAAATTCATTCCATGATGGGCCAAGACCCTGCATGTTTTACTTCCACCCAGTGTCTTCAGCAGATGTTTTCACTAATCGGCAATCAATGGGAAGAAATTCAGTGAAATCACCTGTTGAAGACACTGGGTGGAAGTAAAACCTGCAGGATTTTGGCCCGTCATGGAATGAGTTTGACAGCCCTGCCCTAGGCAATTGCCTAATTCTCAACAAACTCACACACAGTGATCCTCAGGTTTCTGTGCATCCAGAATTACTGTAGCTCACGGTCAAGGACATTGTCAAAGATCAACAGATCTAGGCATCTCTGGGCTCTATTTTGACAGTCTATAACGGGCTTTTGTGCCACGCTTCCTGCCCTGTGCCAGTGTTTTTGCTAGTTTCTATCAGCACATTGTCCATTTGTTATACTTAGCATCTAATTAGTAGTAAAGGAGCGGGCTTGTTTAGAAGAGGTGTAGCAGTGTGTAAATTTTTAAAAAAAATGTTTAATCATTTTAATTATAATATGATGATACACTTAATAGTGTATCAGGAGCATAATCGATACACTGCATTCCAAATTATTATGCAAATAAGATTTTAGTGTCATAAACATTTAATTTTTTGTTTTTCAATTAAACTCATAGATGGTATTGTGTCTCGGGGCTCTTTGGATCACGGATATCAATTTCAAACACCTGTCATAATTAGTTTGCCAGGTGAGCCCAGTTAAAGGAAAAATACTTAAGAAGGATGTTCCACATTATTAAGCATGCCACAGGTTTCAAGCAATATGGGAAAGAAAAAGGATCTCTCTGCTGCCGAAAAGCATCAAATAGTGCAGTACCTTGGACAAGGTATGAAAACGTTACATATTTCACGAAAACTTAAGCGTGATCATCATACTGTGAAGAAATTTGTGGCTGATTCAGAGCACAGACGGGTTTGTGCAGATAAAGGCATAATGAGGAAGATTTCTGCCAGACAAATTCATCGGATTAAGAGAGCAGCTGCTAAAATGTCATTGCAAAGCAGCAAACAGGTATTTGAAGCTGCTGGTGCCTCTGGAGTCCCACGAACCTCAAGATGTAGGATCCTCCAGAACAGGGGTGCCCAACCTGGGGCTCCTGGAGCATTCAGGTTTCTGTAGGAAATTTTCTAATTTCACTTCTTAATTGGTCCAAAGATTTGCAAATAATTTGTCATTGTTGTGCATGTGCTCTGTCGGCACCCTTGCACCCATGCACAACAACAACAAATTATTTGCAAATCTTTGGACCAATTAAGAAGTGAAATGAGAAAATTTCCCACAGAAACCTAAACGTTCCAGGAGCCCCAGGTTGAGCACCCCTGCTCCAGAGGCTTGCAGTTGCACATAAACCTACTATTCGGCCACCCCTAACGGCTGCAGTGGGCCCAGAAATACAAGAAGACTAAGTTTCAAACAGTCTTGTTTACTGATGAGTGCCGTGCAACCCTGGATGGTCCAGATAGATGGAGTAGTGGATGGTTGGTGGATGGCCACCATGTCCCAACAAGGCTGCAATGTCAGCAAGGAGGTGGCGGAGTCATGTTTTGGGCCAGAATCATGGGGAGAGAGCTAGTAGGCCCATTTAAGTCCCGGTTGGTGTGAAAATGACCTCAGCAAAGTATATAGAGTTTCTGACTGACCACTTTATAAGTGATCAGTCAGTCAGTCAGTCAATACTTTTAAGTACTGACTTCTTCCTACTCCATTTCGGACATGAGTATGGTGGAAATGGGTATTTTGAACAGAATTGCTTTACAACTACTTTTTTTTCTTTTTACTTTGTTGTTGTTAACTTTGATTTATGTAAATTTTATATGTTTGAAATAAAGGCATCAATCAAAAGCATCAATCACTTTCTTTATAGTACAAAAGTAAAAACCGTGCCTTCTGTAGCAAAATTACCTTCATGCATGTCAATGCACCATGTCATGCTGCAAAGAATACCTCTGTGTCATTGGCTGCTATGGGCATATAAAGAGAGAAACTCATGGTGTGGCCCCCATCCCCCCTGACCTCAACCCTATTGACAACCTTTGGAGCATCTTCAAGTAAAAGATCTATGAGGGTGGGAGGCAGATCACATCAAAACAGCAGCTGAGGGAGGCTATTCTGACATCTTGCAAAGAAATTCAAGCAGAAACTCTCCAAAAACTCAAGTTCAATTGATGCAAGAATTGTGAAGGTTATATCAAAGAAGGGGTCCTATGTTAACATGTAACTTGGCCTGTTAAGATGTTTTTGATTGAAATAGCTTGATTTTAGTAAATATGACCTCCTAATGCTGCAAATTCAACAAATGACCATTTTCAGCTCTTTACAACCAATAAAAGTTTTGAAACTCTGTTGTGCATAATAATTTGGGACAGTGCATTTTGAGTTTTTTGTTTTGTTTTTTTTCAAAAAAAAAAAATAATAGTCATCATTGGGAGGTTTGTTCAATAGAATTTGAATTATGCGCTAACGACTGATGACTTGAAAAGTATACTGTTTGCATCAACTATTTAGGAAAATCAGAGACAAATATCATGTGCATAATAATTTGGAATGCAGTGTGGATTTGACATCAATGTATTTAGGGGAATAAATGAATGAACAGGCAGCATATGTGCATTTCACTTTTAACCAAAACTGGTGCACACTTACTTCAGGCTCTGCTGAGGTTCACCAGAATCCTCACGATGGATCTTCAGGTCAACTTTTCAGAATTTGAGGAGCAAAGGTTCTAAGCTGGCCAGCTCAGATAGGCTGCATGGCCAGTGTGGATGCAGTGCATGGAGGAGGCATGGTGTGATGCTGTCAGTCTGAAAATTTTAAACCACAAACCTCTTCTGTGATAAAGTATTCTGTCTACACACTAATCACTCATGTCTGTCATCATATCACATATCTTGTGTTGGTAAATGGAAAAACGCACACTCAGCCACTGTTTTCTGTTAAATAAGGACAGTTAAATATGAACTACTTAAAGAGTTTTTCACTGCACAGTGAAAAAAAGTGTGTGGGTTTATGAAATTTTTCAGTGGATCATCCTCGTTTCCTGAATCTCAAACCCATTCATGTTTGCATGTTCCATCCGTAAACACTACGTTAAACCCATTAAATTCAGCTGAATCGTTGGTCATCTCTTCCTACTCATCCTCAATAAAAAAAAACAACGACTGGGCATTAACTGTGATTAATGCATGATTAATGCCAAGCAGCGTTACTCTTGCATGCAATTTCGCTCACATGCTCGCCCTTAGGTCTTAAACCATCATGATCAGAGTTCACTTTAGATAATGCACCTCTGTGCATTAAAGGGATGGACAGGAACACGTTGGATTGGATTACTCAAAACATACCTCTGAATAATTAGACCAGCCTCTTTGCACTTTTTGCCTGGTGCAGACACCATTTTCCTGCTGCTGTGATGAGAAAATGGTCTGGGCCACACCTACAAATGTGCCCTGTGCCTCTAACAATTCAAATTAGACAGTCAAAATACAGCCCTATAACTTCATGAAAGTTAACTCCTCCTAGACAATTTCCCCAAAGTTCAGCAAACTCATGCACAATGATCCTCAAGTGGGTCTGCAACTAGACTGTGCTTAAGGTCAAAGGTCAGGAGATCTAAGCACTCTCGGGGTGATTTCATCAAGCTGGAATTAGATACTCCATCAACTGTCCGGTTTTCAGAAGTAGTGATGATTTTTGCAATACAGTTAGTGTGATCAAGACCATTGTGGACACTAGTTTTCATGCTTAGATAATAAACACAATCGCACAATGAGGTGGTTGGTTACATTTCTCTGAAATCTACTCAGTTTATCAGACTGATGTATTGTCTGAAAAATGAATCGTAGCTTCATAACATGCTACACTGACACCGAGAGGACTGTTGAGAAAAAGCATTATTTCTGTTTTCTGAAAAAAAAAAAAAATCCTAATTTCTTAGATCTTAAAGCACAAAATGGTTAAGAAACAAAGGACAGAATAATAGACAAAAATATGGCATTTTAGAAGAGGATATTATACATTTATTGTTGAACCAGCTCTTGAAATCCAAAAGACAGGATAAGGGATTAAAAAAATCAATTGCACTACTTAATAAAGTATTACTAGTAATAACTCTCATACAAAATGTACAAATGTTTGTTAAAAATTTCATCATCATCGTCATCATCAACAAGCCTTCAAAGGATTTTGGTTACAGATACATTACATAATGAAACTACTATGACACCATTTTAATGATAGAGATTCATAGAGTTTAAAGGAAAAAAATATTCAAACAAACCAGCAACTAAAAATCGGCGAACACAAATTCATAAGCACTAAGCATAATGGCTGCGCCATTTTTATGGAAAGACATAAATAGTGGGACTGAGGTAATTGCTAGTGTACCAAGAAACAAAGACAAAAAAATTCTAACATAAAAAACTGATGCATACAAACACAAATGACACCCAATTAACAGTTGATGACAAGAAATTACATTTTCCTCGACTCCCATGGCAAATACACCCTCCTATACATCCACTACACACACAATAAGTTTAAATAATGTTTTTGTTAGTCTGCATGTTATGAAATTTAAGTTTTCAGTGGCAACAGTGAAAAAATACAAGCCAGAGAAAAAAAATTAAGTTGTAATAATATAAACAGGCATCTCAGATGTAAGACACTGCTGAATGTTCTGGGACACACTTCTGTCTCCACCTTAAATAGCCCATGTTAGTTCATGTTGGTTATCCTGACACCAGATAGTGGTTGTTATAAAATGCTAAAATGATTACGTAAATTAACTGTGCGTGAGGTGAACCTGGGTTGGATCAGGACATGCCAGCATTCCTTACAGAGATGAGAGGAGTATTAGAACACAGAGACCAAATGCACAGCAAAGTACACAGAAAAGCAGATATACTGAAGTGAGGAAGAAGTGGAAGTTAATGAGAACATGCTCGGTCTCAGTAGTTTATTCAGGATGAAAACATTTGGGTCGGAAGTCTACATATTAAAGTGCTCTAGTATCAGATTCACCAGTGAAACACAACAGATTCAGCTGTGACCTTGTAAGACCTTTTGAACAAACTGCCAACAGCCGAATACTCACAGAGGCATACAGAGAATGACACGGTCACATTTGCTACTCAAATTCCACCAAGAAAACTAATAGAAGTTAAGTTGAATTTTAACAACAGTATGGTAGTCATTTTAAAATAATGTACCTCTGAGGGATTTGTTTCCATTACTGATTTAACTGGTCCTAAATAAATCACAGGTGTAAAGGTGTGAACATAATCAAATTGATCTGGAAACCATTTCGGCGGTGAACTCATTGAACCACATGATCTCACACATACCTGTATATAGGAAATAAGAGTATATTTTCACTGTTACAAAGTGGCTTATTTGGATGTACAGCATCTTTATTTCACCTCTAGACTGTATATAAGAAGATGGATGTAGTTTCAGGCTAAAAAGAAGCACCTGCTGAGTAGACCTGCCTGTCCCAGCCGTCTCTGGGCACCGCCATGGAGATCGGTCCTGACTGCACCCCGCATCTCAACACAAGACACTTGCTCCATGTCCTCAGTCAATCCTTTCATAATCAGTTTATGACCTCAGAATGCTACCCAAAGTGTCAAAGAGTTACTGTTAAGGTGGGGTGCATTAGGACGGTAGTTTTCAAACTTTTTTGAGCCTTTTCAAATTGAAAAGAAAAAAGAAAAAAAAAAAAATCTTGGGCAATCCCCCAACCAAAAATGTTACAAAATGAAAAACGCTCATGCATATGAGCCTCATCTGACCTCAGTATGGAGCAATAAGGTTTTTAGCTCCAATCCCATTTCCTCACAAAGATGCAAATATGTGGCTTTTCAGGGGTTTTCTCTTTACAAAGTTTACCGTCTACACGATATCATCCAACACAGGATGATGCCACTGCTGATAAAGTCTTGGCAACAAGCGCAACACGATGCAAACAAACAGTGTGTAACAACAACATCTGGGTGTCTCTTTCACTGTGCTATCAAAGCCTTTGGTGAGCCCAATGATGGTGGCTGCTCCATCAGAACAGGGGCCAGTTCAGTTTCAAATATTTATCCATCAATGTTTTTCATCTCATCACCGCAACTAGCATGTCTTCACAAGGTAATTAACCTCCGTAAAACACATGAAGAAAAATAGGAAGAAGACAAATGGTAGCCATTATTATAGCGTTCATACTGCCATCTACTGACAAGGAAGTACCACTACAGGCAATCACTCCACAACAACCGCAAATTATTTGCAGTTTTTGGACCAATTAGTAAGTGAAATTAGGCAATTCTCCCGAGGACCCCTGGTGGAAAAACAAGGCATTAGGCATAAGGTAGGTTCAGACTATGCAATTTAAAAGGCACTGGATGCATAGTTTACACTATACAACCTTCTGATCTGTAAATGAGAGGCTTGAGGTCATAATGCGGTCTTACTCCATGGCTGAGCCATGGCAGAGAGGTCACACACTACACGAGCTTTCACCTCAGCTGACCCAGTGGGAGCAGTTTCAAGATGGATGCAAGGCAAAAATGAGTGCCATGGTTTGTGTGCTCTGATTAGTTTTGGAAAAAACATGCCAAAAGAAAACTAAACAAAAACTATTATAGTTTGCTCAGGTTCCTCCCTCTTGTCTTACTGGTATAGGTTGTCCCCACATTTTCATCCTGCCCTCTCATTGGCTCTAGCTTGGTGATATTTACCAAGCTAGACATCTGGTCGACAAGTCAGCAAGCTTCTCTGGTCACCTCTTTACGTCTGTACAATTTACATACACCAACTGGATTTGCCGTCCAACTGGGGACTATTTGTTGGCAACCTCTACAACTCACCAACTTTGGTACCTCATGATTCTGAAGTTGCTACTCTGTGTTCTCAATCTTCTTGCTGATGACAGCCAGTTTCAAAAAGCAGCAATATGCAATGATCAAAAACAGTAAGACTGATACATCAAAACAACTGTGCTACCGGCAATCATCTTCTTATATACAGTTTAAGGTTTCACACCACACAGGCAACTCTGATGCCAAGGAATGCAAGAATACACAGAAATTAAACTCACTCGTTCAGTTCAAATGCAGACACAATTATTTAAAAAAAATAATTATTACAATAATTATTACAACCAAGCAAAAATCAAATCATAACCTTTGGACTGACAGTTCCGCTTAATGCTTGTTAGTACAACTATACAGACATTTTTTCAATAACTCTTTCTGCCTTTCATCAAGAAGTCTGAATGATTTGGAAGGGCGCATTTCCTCATAAAAAAAAAAATACATACAGTATATATCCACCTGTGTGTTTTGAAGGCCATCGCAGTAAAGAGCAACCAACAGCAGAAGGCAGAGTAGTGGGGGAGCAAAAGTCCAAAAACGGAAGGCCTGTGACGTTCAGCGAGTGAGAAACTGTTAGCAGGAAGTCTCTGTGCTGATAAATGCTGATTCCAGGTGAGAATACTGTTCAGTGTCAGTGGGAAAAAGAGGGAAGAATTAAGGAGCACTGGTCCCAGTGGCGCAAGGAGTATGTGGAGGGTCATAAGAGTGTCCGATGATCACTGATTAGTTGGTGCATACAAAAACATTTTAACAAGGGACCTTTTTTTTTTGTTTTTTAAATGGAGGTCACTCAGAGTCCCGCTGTATCTCAGAGGCATCGGCTCGACAAATGGGACAGGTCCGATTGGCCTGAAAGAAAAAAGGATCAAGTCAGGACTTCAGTCAAAAGATCAAAATCAATTCCATCTTCATGATGTGGCCATTTAGAGTTGGTGGTATGGCTCTCTTCTAGGGCCTTCTATTACAAACATGTAAAATTTAAAAAAGAAAAGAAAAAAAAAAAGAAATTAGGATAGATGAATTTAGGCAAAAAAGTCATTGGCAAACAGCTTCTACCAAGAGATAATTTTGACAGTTTTAAAGATCCAACATTGTTAATTTCATATGAATTGCATGTATGTTTTGAAATCCTCATGAACAAACATGAACTTTTAAAGACCAAAAACCAATTCTGTGTTGTACTGCTCCTTATAAAGGCCATCTTTAAAGTTCTGTCTGAAACAGTTGTTTTTCAGGCTGCTTATTAATATTAATGAGCCCCTAATTCGATTGGGTAAAGTTTTCAGACAAGTAAGGAGGCAGTCAGGGTGCGTTTGTTTTGCCAGCTGAGACCTGAGAGCGGCGTTTGTTGATGTGGGACATAAACCCCACAGGGATTAAAGTAAAAAAAAAATAAAATTATTTTGACTGATATTTTTCCCCAGGCCAAGTTAAATCCAAACAACAAAAGAAGCACTTGCACACAGTGTTGCAAAGAGAGTTGGTTAATCGACTCATTGATCAACAGAAAATTAATCAACAATCAATTTAATGATTGACTATTCACTTATGCAACCTTTTCCAGTAAAAATTCTAAACATATGGTTGTTTTAAGTTCTTAAAAATGAAAATTTGTCTCTTGTTGTTGCACTACATGTTAAATAAATTTGAGTTTTGCTTGACAAACCAAGACATTTGATAAAATCATCTTGAGCTCTGGGATATTGTGCTGAACATTTTTGACTTTTTAAAAAAATATATTCTATAAAACCAAATGACTAATCTACAAATCAAAACTGACTAATTCACTTGTAACAAACTACTTGCTCACCATAAACTCATTCCCAAAATCCTGTGTTTACAACAGAGAATGTGAAGGGAAAAACCTTCATCTGAAGATTCCAGCTGTTAAACGTAGCTTTCATGACTATACTTTGAAAAGAGGTTAAAAAGAAATCACTTTTTAATATATCTTTGTAGAAACTAAACCCATCACTGATTTTGCAGTAACACATAATTAAATATACACAACACTATCATAATAGTGGCTGGAATGTTTGAAACATTTTTGTTCCCTATAATTTATTCTATAGCACCAGGTGCAGCTCAAATATGTGTCACAAAAGTATAACAAAAATGATTTTTCTTCTTAAATGGACATATTAAAATAGGTTTCTTCATAACTGAATATATTCTCTACTCATCACACATGATGTGAAATATTTCAAGCCTTTTTGGTTTGAATTTGATTAAATTGATGATTATAACTTACAGCTTTTTTAAAATTCCTTTTAGTTTATTGTTTAATGCACCTGGATATCATGCAAAAAAAAAACCCTGGACAGTAAATATTTCTTGAGCCACAATATCAATTTCAAGGAAATAAAATTTTAAAAAATTCACAGAATTACAAAAGATGAAGTCACATTACAAAATTTCTTTGGTCAAATATTCTGACTAAAAGTGATGAAAAATAAAGGCTGTACTGAATATACTACTATCAATATATTTAGTATGTAGGTATATGGTTATATTTTGAATGATAATTTTAACTGTAAATTATGCAGATTAAATAGACTCAATCCATCGGCGTGAAAAAAAAACCTGGTGGGTCAGGCCAGCGCTGGTGTATGGCAGCTCTGCCGCCATCAGTGTGTGAATGTGTGTGTGAATGTGTGGATAGCAGGATCTGTAAAGCGCTTTGGCCATCTAGAGATGAGCACTATATAAGTGAATGCCATTTACCATTTATATGCGATTTCCAATTTAGTTTGTTATCAACAATGAGCCATAGGAACTTTGTTTCCAAAACTGTGCCAATTTCAACATTATTTTATTTTTTCCGTGATTATATAATTTGCTGTTTCCAAATATTATACTTTTTTTTTTTCCCAAGGTGACTAGATAATTTTTTGGCAGTGAACCACTGATTGATTTGTTTAAGTCCATTTTCTACTGAATCCAGAAGCTGCTTAAGAGTTTCTCCACTACAAAAAAAAAGTTGTGCCATCTGCAAATAAAATACACTTAAAACAATTTAGACACAGAACATAAATCATTAACATACAAAATAAATAGCAACGGACCGAGTACAGAACCTTCTGGTACCCCACATGTCAACTCAAGAGTCTGTATTATTCACATGAACATATCGATATCCATCTTCTACATAGCTGTGTAACCAGTCAAAAGCAATTCCTCTGATGTCATACTTGTGTAATTTACTGAGGAGTAATTTATGGTCAGGATAAGCCTTTATTAGTCTCACAATGAGAAATACTAGCATTACAGCAGTACAGTGATAGCAGCACTCAGAGCAATGATTAATAAGATAAGAACAAATGAATATACATATGTACATAGATACAGTATATACACAGTGTGGGAGCATTGCAGTTAGATGATATAGACAGCATTACGGTCTGTTAAGTTACCCCGCAGAATATGAATATGTACCCAGACAGTATATTTCGTATTTGAATCAGCCGTGTTGTCACCCTCAGTAATGATTGATATTGTCCTAGTTGTCAATCATATAGCTGTGTAATCAGTCAAAAGCAATTCCTCTGATGCCATACTTGTGTAATTTATGGTCAACTATATCAAATGCCTTTTGTAAGTCCAGAAATATTCCAACTGTGTATTCTCTTGTATCTATTGCATCCGTAATTTGTTCAACAAAGTCCATGAGTGCCAGGGAGGTGGTCCAGTTTTTCCTGAATAATATTGTGCTTATCAATGAAATCATTTAGTGTCTTAACTGGGGCTGCAACAATTACTCAAATAATTCAAATAATTTGATTACAAAAAAAAAAAAATTCTCAATTAAAAATACATGCATTGACGTGTCGTTTAATGTAGCACTTCCAGTGCTACAATTACTACTGCTCTTTAGGAAAGAAAGTTCCGTAAATGTTGGTCAATGCAAGTTTCTTAAAAAAAAAAAAAAAAAGTCAAATTACTCAAGTGGGCAATTACCCGAGCCGTAAAATAGTCGTTAGCTGCAGCCTTACTCTTAACAAATACTTCTTCCAGTATTTTAGAGAACTGAGATAACAATGAGATGGGTCTGTAGTAGGGATGCAAGTTATCGATTAATTCATTAACTGATAACTGATTCACCTTATTGATCGATTAACGATTAATTGATGTGGCGTTTTTCCTGAGAATCTGAATTTCCCTCGGTACAATACCGTCTATTTTTAACATATAAAACATTACTGTTTTCTCATATACTGCATCAAACATGAACATCATATTCCTCAATGATTTATTGACCCATTTGCATTTTTTTTACTACAGACAATGGCATTTTTTTGTAGTTTAACAAATTTTGCACTGTATGTGAACTATGTGCTGGTACATCTCAGTAAATTACAAATGTCATGATTTTTTATTTATTTTAAAAACTATTACCAATATCATAAAATTTACCACCTGGTCACTCACTGGTGTAACCATAATCAAACTCAATGAATCCTTGTACAAAAAAGCCATAAAAATATTTGATAAGAAAGATCCCACATATCACTGCTGTAACATTTACAAAAAATACAATCTCCTGTCTTTTGAAAATGATAAAACTCTCAAATTTGCCTGTTCAATTTATAAAATATTAAATGGCTATCCCCCCGGAGAATATGTTAAACTGAGAAGTGTCACCAGTACAACCCCCAGAGCAATCACCAGAGGAGACTGTGAGGTCCTCCACAGATGCACCACATTTGCTCAATCTGTGCTATCAGTGAGGGGCACCAAGATCTGGAATAACCTACCACCTGCAATCAGAATGTACCACACTAAACACTTTTAAGACGCATTGTAAAAACTGGCTTTTAAACAACCACAACTACCAAACCAAAACAACCATAACTAGTGGTTGCTCTGCGGCAAATGCATATTATATATATTCACACACAGTGGTGTGAAAAAGTGTTTGCTCCCTTCCTGATTTCTAATTTTTTTTGTATGTTTGTCACATTTAAATGTTTCAGATCGTCAAACAAATTTAAATATTAGACAAAGATAACACAAGTAAACACAAAATGCAGTTTTTAAATGAAGCTGTTTATTATTAAGGGTCAAGGTTCATGACCTCAAGCTGACGCACACTTGGGTTCTGCAGCAGGACAATGATCCAAAACACACCAGCAAGTCCACCTCTGAATGGCTTAAGAAAAACAAGATGAAGACTTTGGAGTGGTCTAGTCAAAGTCCTGACCTGGATCAGATTGAGATGTTGTGGCATGACCTTAAAAAGGTGGTTTATGCTTGAAAACCCTCCAATGTGGCTGAATTACAACAATTCTGCAAAGATGAGTGGGACAAAATTCCTCCACAGCGCTGTAAAAGACTCATTGCCAGTTATCACAAATGCTTGATTGCAGCTGTTGCTGCTAAGGGAGGCCCAACCAGTTATTAGGTTTAGGGGGCAATCACTTTTTCACACAAGGCCATGTAGGTTTGGATTTTTTTTCCCTTAATAATAAACACCTTCATTTAAAAACTGCATTTTGTGTTTACTTGTGTTATTATTCTGTGTTATTATGTTTACTTGTGTTTTTGATAGTTGCTCTGAGTGTTGCAATCCTGGAATTTCCCCATTGTGGGACTAATAAAGACGTCTTATCTTTGTCTAATATTTAAATTTGTTTGATGATCTGAAACATTTAAGTGTGACAAACATACACAAAAATGAGAAATCAGGAAGGAGGCAAACTCTTTTTCCACACCACTATGTGTGTGTGTGTGTGTGTGTGTGTGTGTGTGTGTGTGTGTGTGTGTGTGCGCGCGTCACACACATGCCCCTGCCTCTTGTTTGTTTCTGCCTCTTGTTGCTGTGAGGTGCTTAGGTGCATGTGTGTGTGTGTGTGTGTGTGTGTGTGTGTGTGTGTGTGTGCGCGCGCATACACAGCACTTCACTTGTGTAGCATTTGACAGCTTTGTTTCCTAACACCTTAACTCTTGCACTTTAGCATATCCACTTCGTACAGTTTCCATTGCAGTTGTTCTGCTCGTGTATGATTGTGTGTTTTTGTAACCCGTCGGGGGACTACAGATGCAAATTAGCAGTATTGCTAAATCTGGCATACTTGTCCCTTTCAAATAAACATTAAACTAAACTTAAAAAAAAACAAAAAAACTTTCACATTCTAATTTACTGAGATGCACTGGTAGACTGTTTCAACAGGAAAATAAATTGTTTGCTGCTTCATCTGTTGCATGTTAAACCTTATCACAGTACCCCGCAATCCAGGCAACCCCAGAACGATCTGGGCTCCCTCTGTTGTCGGTTACCTCAGTGGGAACTTGAGTCCAGTCTGCTTTCCCATCTAGCAGCAGGTTGAAGGCAGCAGGGATGGATTTTTGCGCTCATGTAATCTTTTTCACTTGCTGCGGTCCATTTCTCCATAGGCAGAGTAGGCGGAGGGTGGACACTGGAACGTGCCACTGGAACTTGTGATTCTCTGACATAACCCGGAAGGGCAAGTTTTTTCACTCTGCACAGCATATGCACGTTGGGGGCTTAAGAGTCTTCTTCTGCTTTTTTGGTTGAAATGCGGCAGTGGGTGACCGTGTGCACCCCCGCCTGGATGGTGACGCCACTACATTTCATAGAATAAGCTCCCATTGAAAAGGACTGCTGAGTTGTCAATTAATTGACAACTAATTTAGTTTAGTCAAGTAAATGTGACAATTAATTGAAAGTCAATTAATCATCAACATCCCTAGTCTGTTTTAACAATAAGTGTTTGTCACCGGTCTCAGACAGAGGAACAATTCTTGCCATTTTCATTTTCTTTGGAAAATTACCAGCAGTAAGTGTCATGTTGCATATGCAAGTGAAATGTTTAACAATAGAATCAATAATATATGTAACTAAGAACACACTGAAATCATTACAATCAGCTGATTTTTTGTCTTTGAATTTGTTAATGTCAAGAACTTCTTTTGCATCTGTTTCTTTAATAAGCATTAAGTGTTTATGTTGATGACATCATTAACGCCACCTGTATTTGCTGATGATACAGTGGAGTTGGCCATCTTTCTTCCTATATCAACAAAATATTCATTAAACGTGTTGGAGATCAAGTTATTTTCATTGATTAATCCATTTTCTAAATTTAAATAAGAAATGTGGTCAGAATTTAGTTTTCCTCTTTTTTATATTATTATAATTATTAATTATATTAGTTATTTTCTGTAATTTTTACTGTAATACATATATTTCACTAGATCCTAAAATACTAATGAGTTTATTTTTATAAGTCTTATTTCTTTTCAGTTTCCACAGTTCTCAGTTTCAGAAGAGTTTTGTATATCATTTTTTTTTCTTTTTGCAAGCATTTGCAGGCCCTTGGTGATGCAAGGCTCAGCTCTGTATTTAACTTTAGTTTCCTTTACCACTAGAGGGCAATGTTTAGTATATAGTTTGGATAAAATAGAGACAAATCCTCCATATGCTGTGTCAATGTCATCAACATAAATACTGCTCCAGTCTTGTATTTTTAGATCATTTCTAAGATGGTTGATTGCAGCTTCTGTTACAAAGATGCATCAAGAATTGTAATCCGCTCCAATCAGAGCCCCCTGAATCGGAATCTGTTCGGATCGTTGGGTGCCTAAAGAGTCCCACCCCTAATATACACCCACATAACAGGAAAATGTATATGGCTTGACAGACAATCTGCACATATCTTAATTTGCTTTTTGTCTGAAATTGCAGTTTGGCTGAACATCAGCTAAAAAGGTTGAGGTGTCCATGCAAAATATAGAAAAACTACAGAACAAAAAAAAAAGTATAGGGCTCACCTCAAAAATAAAGAAGGGCTAAAAACAACACAGGACTCACCTCTACATCAATGTCAGACAACCAGAATTGAAGCTTTTCCTCTAGAATTCCCCTCATTTGAGCTTCTTTCACAAAGTTTTTTTTTAAATTTATAAATTGTCAGAAAACCCTTTCGCTGTCACTGACAGACTGGTATATCCAGTTGACGCCCTTTTATAATAAAAGCAGATAAAGAAACAAAGCCCTTCTACCCACTGAATCACTAAAGAGCTTTTAATTCTGAATAATTTCAGCAAGTGTTGAGTTGTGCGAGAGAAACATTTATATTAAGCTCAGAATGCATGTACATTTCCAGGCAAACCACTCACATGCACACACTTTGTGTGCGCTCTTATATACATGCATACACACACACACACACACACACACACACACACACACACACACACACACGTCTCTGTTCTTTTACAGGTGCAGATACCAGACGTGTGATGAGACCTTTTCAGAAGAAGAAACAGTTTATCTTCTGTTTGTTTCAGTTGTGTCAGTCTGCTTGTTTTCTCTGTTTCTCTCGCTCTCTTCTTCCCCGTCCCCACCCCTCCCTTCCCCATTCCCCCCTGTTGGGCCCATCATAAGTAAAACAATTTAAATAAAGCATTGAAATTTATTACAAGAGGAGTCTAAATAATATTTATGTACAGTAGATATCAAATATGAGCAAAGCTCCTTTTGGCAAAGTGAATCTGTTAGGCACAATAAGGGCAGCAGATTTCTGTTCTGCTTACCTAGCTGCTTGACAGGACGGGGGGCGGGGGGACTCAGAATGTTTAACTTTTTATTTTTTTCCCCGTCTCATTTTTGAAATTGATGGAAATCCATTACAGCTATGGAGAACTTTAATCCCGGAACCCAGGAGGTGCAGTCTGCTTTTCCTAGGCAGCTTAACCAAATAAAAATGTGTTTGTGAATTTTATCATTTTAATATTTTAACAGTATGCATGTGACTTATGCCCATATTTTACAAGGTTAAAACCAATGAAAACACCATTTACTCAACAAAGAACTTACCACTAAACTCAATTGACATGTTTGGGTTGTAATACCTCTCAACGGGCTTTAACAAATGTTATGCTTAATTTAAACTACTGAAATTAAAATATGTGCAAGACAAGCACCACCCCAGCCAAGAAAATCATTTAAACTTTGCTCCTAGTAAAGCTACACAGAAGTCAGCAGACTACACTCCGCTGTATCTCAACCAAAACAAAGAGATTGAGAATGGTTCCACTCACCTTCAGCCACTTGTCTACACATTTGGTGTGGAACTCATGATTACAGGGCAGCACCCTCAGAAGCTGGCGGGACTCAAAGTCACACATACACACTACACACCTGCAAGACAAATATTGGCACAATTTAACACCGTTTTCTACGTGCAACCATCAACGGGGGGGTGGGGGGGTGAAGACAGAAATGTACTCACAGTGTTTGTTCAGACTGATGATTGTTGGGGTTGAACCTGTACGATGGAAGCTGTTCTATATCTGCCTTGGTTAAACCTCTGGGCTTGGCCTCTCCAAGACGCTCGGCAAGGTTCAAGAGGGCCTGAGGGGTTTCATACAGAAACGAAACTTATGAAACTGTCACCGTATCAGCGAGTTAAGAATCGAGAGCTACAAGCAGAAGGGGGGAGTGCAGACAGAGTAAACTATTTCAGTTTATTTCTCAGTTAGTGGCAGGAACTATGTCCTACCTCATAGTTCTCCACTTCTCCATCATCCACATCCAGTTCTAGGCTGATAGCAGGGGCCACACTGTGTGGAACAGGAAGCATAGACCTGTCGGCAGTTGACAATCAACAATGGGCTTCTCAAATTGCATTCAAATACATACAAATCTGCAGCACATTGATATGAATATTTTCAGTATGAACGGTGAGTAGAAGGAAAGAACTTACAGGAAGTAAGGCAGGAAGCTTGGATGGTACGGTGAAGGAGGAACAGCCTGTGAGCGGTGACGCCGGCTTGTGAATCGTCGAGGCATAAAGTGAGGGTACGGCTGTGATAAACAACAACAAGGAAAAACCTTCACAGTCAGAATTGCATCACAAAGTTACAACTATTACCACATTAACTATACACACACACGTATGTACACGTCAAGAATTGACTCACCAGTGTAAAAAGTTCTTGTGACAGGGGGTCATGGTGGGAGAGGAACTGGAGAGGCGTCGAGGGCGGCAGGGTGGAGGGAGGCTGGTGGTGATGGTGGTGGTGGTGATGGTGAGCATAACTGAAGCCTCCACCAACTGAAAGCTGCTCCCCCAGAAGCTCAACCTCATTTTCGATCCTCTGTAAGGGCTGAGAGAAAAATGGCAGAAGGCATCATGTTGGGCCAAAGTTTTAAGCTACTTTTTTGCAAGATTTTAGCAAAGACAGAGCAGCACATTTTTCAAGAGATGTTAGGCTGGTTCATTTTTTTTTTTTTTACTGTCGTCATTATTAATACTGCACTTGATATAACTACCTTTTAACTTGGCCGTTAAAAGGTGTGTTGTTTACACTGCCCTAACCAGAATGTTCCTTTCTTCTTTCTTATGTAAGACAACCACAACAAATTCCATAACCTGCTTAGCAGAGGTAATTTGCAAAACAATTTGAGAAAAACGTTATGCACAAAAGTAAAGCAGACTATACTATATAATCATGATACTATATAATCATGATGTTTTAGAACAATGTAAGGTTTAATATATGGCTGGGCAATTTGACCTTAAATCAGCAGCACAGTTAACTGACCCTATCATGTCTGTTTTCAATCCTTTTTTTTTTTTCCTCCCTTCTTCTTACTGACAAGGCTTGAAATTAAGCAATATTGCACAAGAGTGTGGTATCATATCACTGCGGTGCAGTAGTAAACGAGCATAATATAATAAAGAATAGTTGTCATTTCAATTGTCACCCAAAATAAACATTGTCCAGTGTTTATGACACATGCCTTTTGATGGTTGGTGGGTCACGTCACATGCACGGTCGTCAATTAGCTGCACTGGGGAAGTTCTTTATGCACTCATGATTGCGTTACCACCACAAAGTGATTATGAGTCTCTTATTGAGTTCTTAAATACAGCCTTAGCTTGTCCATTCCCTCTGTAAAACAGTTGAGATGATGTAGATAGCCGTCAGAGGCGAACAGTGACTTAGCTTCTGTTCCTTTTAATGTTAGCATCCACACACTTTGCTCACTTTTTCTTGGCATCTTCAGATGAAATGGAGAGTCAATCATCACATACTATGAAGATGAAGACCGTGTTTGTTTTCGTAATAAGCCATCTTTAACTGTTCTGCCTGTGTTCTGCTACATCTGAACTTTACTGACTGAGCCGTTTCCCCGAGGTGCATGTCTGTGCCTGCAACTCCATAAAAGGGCAGTACATAAAAAGTTCTCTCTCTCTCACACACACACACACACACACAACAGGGGGAGGGGGAAACTGAAAAAACTGACATGAGCAAGTTTACATCAGTTCTACACCCCAACAACAGTTTCGGTTTTGTTTCAGTTAGTCACCCAGCCTTGGTTCAATAACTGTAAACATTACTGTGTTGCCAGTTTGAGTTGAGACAACACTGAAATCAGTGGTGACTTAACAAAAGACTTACTGAACGTGGCTGTTGTGTCTGGAAAGGCAGGAACTGTCCGGGGGTGGGGAGGTGGGCTGGATGGTGAGACAGATGAGGAGGATGAGGAAGCAGGAACTGAGGGTCACTGGATACCAGAGATGGAAACGCATACGGCATCGGCAAATGTTGCATTGAGCATGCCTGCAGCATCTAGAAAAGGGTAAAAAAAAAAAAATAATGAGACGAGAAATTTTACATTCGAGTTTATCTTTGTGGGGACTGTAATGCATGGTGTCCACCACAAGGTGGAAGCAGAGTCTAACAAAAACCAATCTTGAGCGTTAATCTGAAAATTCTCTGAAACATATTTACTTTCCTCATGTCTACTTTGCATTTCTTTGTTGAACCACAGTAGAAACTAAGGTACAAAGAGTACTGTTCATTATAAACTAAACCCTACACCATTCAACACAACACTTCCTTATTCCTCTCACCGGGTGGTAGTGCTGTCCAGTGCTGAAGACCACGCTGCAGGCAGGGACCTGTTGTTGTGAGGAGCAGGTAGGGGGGAGATGCTGGCTGCTACACAAAGGCGCCGCAAGGCCGTGAGGAGGGACTGGGGTTACCGTGTACGAGACCGGTACACTGCCCTGCTGCAGCTGCAGACGAAACACATCAAGTTCATATACATATAGTCACATGCAACTCCTCCTGGCACAGACAAATTATGGTTACACACCAACCTGTTCATGCAAATCCATGACTATGGATCCTTGCTGCTGCGCTGCATAATGCTGTTGCTGCTGGTGATGGTGGTGAGCGGCAGGGTGCAGTAGTCGTGGCGACAAGGTGGGGGGGTGGAAAGCTCGGGGCTCCTCCGAACCTGCTGCCCCACCAGCTGTGGGAGGCTGACCATAGGCACCGGGGGCGTGCACTGGGTAAGTCTGATGGGCAGGGGGGTGGGGGTTGTGGTGGTAGTTTTCATCCTGGAGCTCCGATGGTGACAGGCGGGACCCCTGGGCTGGGCTGGAGTGGTGATGCTGGGGAGGCAACTGACGGGAGGGTCTGGTGATACGACCACGCTGACGCCTTGCTGGTGGACTTTAAAGTAGTAAAAAGACAGTTTCATATTTAACGTCACATGACAGTAAAAGGGGAAAATGCACAAACTCAGAAAAGAGCTTACCTGCGTCTGTTGCGTGCGGGGGTGAGGCATCTCTCCTGGTGGTAGTGTGAGTGAGGCTGTCTACGGCTTTGGGGTCCCGATTCCCAGGGGCGGATAGGGGGAGAAGGGGTGGACGATGCGGGTGCTGAGGAGGTTAGCTGTTCTAAGACGGACTGGCTGGACAGCCTCTGGCGCTTTGGACTGGGGCTTTCCTCATTCTGCGGGGGGGGGGGGGGAGATACAGAGGGGATGGGTATTGTGGTCAGTGACCCATAGAACTCATATCAAATAAATCAATTACACCATGGTTTCCACTCCCTTGGGCCTCCAATCCATACTACAGCACAGACAGTACGTTTCTTTGTGACTCGTGGCATTTCCTGCATGATCCAATGCTCATATATGTGTGTGCGTCTATGAAAGACAGCGTATTACACCACCAGCACTCAGAGGCCCTGAGGGTTGAAAGTTACTTCCTCTTGGAGCGGGGAAATGCAAACAAGACAAGCACTCACAAGCCCATGTGCAAAAAAACACACCCTCTGTTGAATAGTTTGACTAACACTCACTAGTCAAGTGAAAAATGTACACTCAGAACAGTGGCATGGCTAAACATGCAGTCATCCGGATTTAAACTACGGACTCATACCCATCCCTATCAACTCATCTGTGAGTCACTTCACTTACTGTCAAACAGTGACTCTCACGCTTGGCACTCGGTGAGGCAAGAGCATGTGGACACACACACACACACACACACACACACACACCCATGTGTCAGCTCTTAGTCATTCTCCATTATGAGGACCTTCACTGTGCTCCGAAAGCACACGAGTTCATTGAGACACCACAGACATGCTCACACAGATGAACATATTTCCCCATAGTTACCACCTCAACACTTCCCCCTTTTTCGACTCCCTCCATCCCCGCTTCCACCTCCCCTCTTCATGGGAGAGACGCGTTGTTAAAGTGTGATAAAAATGACTCAGCGGCTGTGACTTTTTAAGCATACACAAGTGCACACACACACACACAGAGCTCAGCAACCTTGAGAGCAGTGTGATAGCTAACAGGAAACAGCTGGAGAGCAGACTGCAGAAACGCACACATACACACGGTTACAGAAACGCCTGCAGACATGCGCAAACTTCACGTTCACACATGGGCAGCTGCCACTGTTTGAGCTCTACAGCCCATAAAGAACAATAACTTCAGAAGCTCATTGGAGGGAACCGCTCCTGTTTAAAATAAACCAGCACAAAATGTTTTTTTGAGTTTGGTTTTTTTTTTGTGTGTTTTTTTTTTTGGCTGTAGGGCCAAACAAGTTGTACACTCACTGATGGCTCAACAGAACAGTAATGCTGAATGTGACCCGAGCTTGGCCACGTTATAGGAAGGACAAACAATAGCTCTGACTTTTAGTCTTAGCAGAGTGAGCACATGACTATAGAGGGCTAAGAGGATGTAATGAGTGTGCCAGACAGCACAGGTGAAAGGAGGGCCGGAGCATGGATGTGATTCAGGGCCCAACACACTCCACCAACAAGTGGTGATAAGACAAATAACACTGGTCAACACCAGATTCATTGTCTAAGTTTTTGTTAGCCGATTCAGGACAATTTTGATGTGCTGAATCCAAAAATCACATTGGTTTTGCTCAATCAAGTCAACTTTTTGAACTATGGCCACATGTTTTTTACGTTTTTGTTTACATGTACAGGTATTTTTGCTTTATAATATGATGCAAAATTCTTTTTTATTTCTTGAAATTCTCTGAATTTTGAACAATGATGATGTAACATTCAATTTACATGTACTTACCTTTATCACCGTCTACTATTCAATACACAGTACAACTGTACAACTGCTGTACAACTGCTTACAACTTAGCATAAAAACCTGACCTGATCGAGAGAAAAGGATGTCATTTTCAGATTCAGCGGTGCAAAATTGTCTTAAATCAGTTGAAAAGACACAGACAACTTACAAAAAAATTATTTTTGTTATTATGATAAGAATAATAAGATTCTTATGATTGATTATAATCATCAACTTAAAACACTGCATTTTTTCAGTTGAATTTGTCATGTAGGTACGGATGATGAAATGGCTCAGCTTCAGCATAAATAAAGCTTAAATTTCCAAATTGTCCATCAACTGCATACCCTTCAAATCTCACCCCCTCCAAAAAAGATGCACATATCTCATTTGCACTTGCAAGTGCAAATGAGATATGTGCATCTTTTTTTTTTTTTTTAAAGGGGAAGCCAATTTTTCTGCTTTGACCAACAATGAGTAGGAACTGTGAACTTAAAGAACAAAAAGCAGGAATGGTTGGAGTAAAACTTTGCATAAATGCAGTAGTACCAGGAAAAAAGGGCCTACAGTGGTGTGAAAAAGTGTTTGCTCCCTTCCTGATTTTTCTTTTGTATGTTTGTCACACTTAAATGTTTCAGATCATCAAACAAATTTAAATATTAGACAAAGATAACATAAGTAAACACAAAATGCAGTTTTTAAATGAAGGTGTTTATTATTAACAGGAAAAAAAATCCAAACCTACATGGCCCTGTGTGAAAAAGTGATTGCCCCCTAAACCTAATAACTGGTTGGGCCACCCTTAGCAACAACAACTACAATCAAGCATTTGCGATAACTGGCAATGAGTCTTTTACGGCGCTGTGGAGGAACTTTGGCCCACTTATCTTTGCAGAATTGTTGCAACTCAACCACATTGGAAGGTTTTCAAGCATAAACCACCTTTTTAAGGTCATGCCACAGCATCTCAATCTGATTCAGGTCAGGACTTTGACTAGACCACTCCAAAGTCTTCATCTTGTTTTTCTTAAGCCATTCAGAGGTGGACTTGCTGGTGTGTTTTGGATCATTGTCCTGCTGCAGAACCCAAGTGTGCTTCAGCTTGAGATCACGAACAGATGGCCAGACATTCTCCTTCAGGATTTTTTGGTAGACAGCAGAATTCATGGTTCCATTTACCACAGAAAGTCTTCCAGGTCCTGAAGCAGCAAAACAGCCCCAGACCATCACACTACCACCACCATATTTTACTGTTGGTATGATGTTCCTTTTCTGAAATGCAGTGTTACTTTTGCGCCGGATGTCATGGGACACACCTTCCAAAGTTCAACTTTTGTCTCATCAGTCCACAGAGTATTTTCCCAAAAGTCTTGAGGATCATCAAGACGTTTTTTTGGCAAAACTGAGACAAGCCCTCATCTTCTTTTTGCTCAGCAGTGGTTTTCGTCTTGAAACTCTGCCATGCAGGCCATTTTTGCCCAGTCTCTTTCTTATGGTGGAGTCATGAACACTGACCTTAATTGAGGCAAGTGAGGCCTGCAGTTCTTTGGATGTTGCTGTGGGGTCTTTTGTGACCTCTTGGATGAGTCGTCACTGTGCTCTTGGGGTAATTTCGGTCGGCTGGCCACTCCTGGGAAAGTTCACCTCTGTTCCATGTTTTTGCTATTTGTGGATAATGGTTCTCACTGTGGTTCACTGGGGTCCCAAAGCTTTAGAAATGGCTTTATAACCTTTTCCAGACTGATAGACCTCAATTACTTAGTTTCTCATTTGTTCCTGAATTTCTTTGGATCGCAGCATGATGTCTAGCTTTTGAGGGTCTTTTGGTCTACTTCACTTTGTCAGACAGGACCTATTTAATTGATTTCTTGATTGAGAACAGGTGTGGCAGTAATCAGGCCTGGGTGTGGCTAGAGAAATTGAACTCAGCTTTCCAAAGATGTGATAAACCACACTTAATTTATGTTTTCACAAGGGGGCAATCACTTTTTCACACAGGGCCATGTAGTTTTGGAATTTTTTACCCTTAATAATAAACACCTTCAATTAAAAACTGCATTTTGTGTTTACTTGTGTTATCTTTGTCTAATATTTAAATTTCTTTGATGATCTGAAACATTTAAGTGTGACAAACATACAAAAAAAATGAGAAATCAGGAAGGAGGCAAACACTTTTTTACACCACTGTAGGCTCTTTATCAAATGTCTCTAATCCTTGTATTCTGTTTTTATATACATTTTACACAACATCCCATCTTCACTGGAATTGGGGTTTCTACTTTGTACTTTTAACCCTTTGAGTGTGAGATTCCACGTGCCCCTACTGGCAGAGTGTGGCACTGCACCTGTCAACTGATTTTACTTTCCTAAACACTGTTCACCTTTACTGAGGATTTGTACTGATCATGCCAGTTCACAAGGTGGCAGGCACGCATTGGAGGACTCATGAATGACACGTAATACACCAGAGAAGAAGAAATCGTCCTTCTTCTTCGTCGTCTTGGAGATCACAGCACAAGATGGACACCGGCCGTCATTATGGACATTCGCAATCGCCCATGGACAAGGAAATTCGGAGGATTTGGTCCCGAATTTGCCAACTATGATTCTAAAAAGAGATTATTTAGCTTATGAAGGTAGATGTTTACGTGTTCTTATAACACAGGGAGCATGAGGTTCATTGAATTCACCTGCCAGTACCCGGAGCACCATGTGACTGGAGGACAATCACCGGTTGTATGTCGTCGATATAAAATAAATTGCGGCGGAATAAAAGTGAAATTACGGTGGAATAATCAATAACAGTTTCTGGATGTAGGACAGAAAGCTAAAATGACCGGGAGAGGACAAAATAACCACTAGAATGCCGCTAAAGGACGCCACTTTGCCAGAGGTAAGTGATGAATGTCTTTGTTTGTTTGTATGCAAATTAGATGCATAAATTCACTCCTATCTGAAACTTTGGATCATATTCTAAGTCTTTCTAATTGACAGTAAGCCATTATCGCTTACCACTTTAAAGTTATAGCCTTGGAAAGTTCTGACATCTGATCTGACTAGTTTCTTGAAAAAAATCTTTACCACTGTTGACCAGTAGGGGTTATATCACAGTTTGGCGACAGTCACATTTAAATGGTTAAAACGTATGGAAATGGTCAACTGGAATGTTACATTTAACCAGCAAGTACGTAGCCACTACAGGCACTACAGTACCTGGTTACTTTCTCTTCAGCTCTGGCATAGGCAGACATGGTTTGCTGCTGGATTTAAAAATCAATTCTTTGACTTTGTGCATTGATTCAGAATCATCCATGTACAGTATACCACTGAAAATCTTAAGGACAAATTACCAAAGAAATATCAAATCAAACAGACAACATTTACTCAGGAAACATTACTCACAGAGAGAAACTCTTCTTGATCTCATTTTAATCAAGAAGCCACCATCTTCTGTATACCCATTACTGCATGTTATGAAGGGCACCAGTAAGTAACCCACCCCCACCTCTCCCTGTGTGCTCTCAGTAATAAGCCCCTCTCCGTCCCCACACCCCACAACCTCTCTACCAGCCTCGCCCAACCCTTCCAAAACCCTTGGGACATCTACTGTGCCCATTTTCATATCTAAGCCTCCTCCACCACCACTCCACTCTCCCCACCCTGCCGAACAACTTCCTCCCATCCCCCACTTTCCTCTCCATCAGATAATCCAAACCCATCTACGTCCCTCTCTTCCTCCTGCACCCTTTCCCCTTGTCCGGCCGTTGCATCATGACCGTGCCCGTAAACGCAAGGGGACATGAGAGGTTCTTAGGCAGGTTAGAGCCATATTTGGTGGGTCTTAAGACACACAGACTATTGCCCATTAGTATGAAAGTTTCATGGGCCTGTCTACCCACGTTAGTGGGAGGGGAGTGTTGTCAGACAAAAGAGTGCAAGTGTCCTCCAGCAATATGCTACAACATCTAATTGAGTGCTTGGTGTGAACATATTCACAAAAACAAAAAATGCACTTAAAAAAAGAGAAAGCAGACAAACAGTGACTCTTACCCACTCTGTAGTCAAAAGAGCTTTGAACTGATCTATGGTTAATTCTGCAATGCTTACACCATTCCTTTTCACTGTGTGCACACACAGTCATTGTGTTCACAGACCAGGCTGAGCAGATATTCAGAAGCAGAAGTGCAGACACACCCTTCCACTTTCTATTTCACCATGTCCACATTTGGGGTAAGCATGCATCCACTCAACTGTCACCCTCTGTCTCTCACACACACCGACTCTGGCCAACAACTGTTGTGGCTTCACTGTCATTGCTGAGAACCAAAATAAAGAGCCTCGCAGAGTGAAGGAAAAAACCCACGTTTCTCTTTTCTGGATCAAGAATTTGTTCATCGAGCAAATGTGGTCATTCGGTAGAGTTTCATTAATATTTGCAGACATGCCTCCTCTAACACTTAAACACTTCTCCCTCCCCCACTTATTTTCTTTCCATCAACGAGATTTCAAAGCCCATTTTGTTTCCTCTGCCACTGTTCCTCCCTTCCTTCCCCTCTCGCACTCCTTCCCCTCCTCTTGCTTGTCTCGCTCCAACCAAGTTCCACAGCTGGAGGTGAAATCATTAGCAATACCCCCTCCCTGTTTTTGGCCTCGCCTCCCTCCCTTCCCTCTTTCCCTTCAAGCTTTCTGCAACACCTTCCACAGCATCCTGCCTCCCTTCCTACCCCTTTTTCTGTTTTTCACTTTATCCGTTCGTTTTTACCACAGACCTTCACTTGAGATGATGACGATCATTTTCTCAAGTACACTTCTGCTGAAATGATCAGAAATACTATGCTAAAGGAAGACAAAATGCCAATTTTTTGTGTTTCGCTATATGAAATGGAACACAGACATTAATGGAAGACTACATTTTCAGTGAGATAGTGTATAATGATAAAGGTTACATGGATGCATCATACAGTTATCAGTTCAATCAGATGGAAACAGATTTTTCTGCCACTGTCCATTCAAAAGCAGTCCACTACAATAATCCAAAACACAGTGTCAGCATGGCTATAAATAAACACTGCACTTAAAACAACAAACATGAACATATATTTGTCAGTACTTGGGTGGGGAAATTGGCTGCAGGCTAAAAGGTTACTAATTTTGTATGATGTATACACAATGGTGTGCAGTCGATAAACTTACTTTAGCTTAGAGAAAACTAAACTATACCTACTCTGCTTTAAAGACATGATTAATGGCCTCAGGGATCAACATGGTTAACTTGATGCTAAAGGTTCCGGTCAACGTTTTAGAACATTCAATAATATGGGGGGAAAAAAAAAACAACAAGGCATTTCCTACCTTGTCACTCTCCCCTCCATATGCATGGTCAGGGTGGCAGTGGTAGGACCCACCAGAGGCTCCTACAAAAAAGAAGAGCAGAACAGGTCACACATTGAAGCTCCCCTGACAACTGGAACCTGTGGATGCAGATGATCAAAAGTTGTTCTCATTGCACTACTGTACATTCTAAACTACTTGGGAGTTTGTTTGAAATACCCGAGTCTCAAGGAGGAGGATGCCTTGTGTAAAACACATTTCATTCCTCACCTCACTCATTTAGCGTTACATCTTTCACCAAACTAGCTTACAGGCATTAAGCAACATGATATCATCCTAACAACTAGTGTTTTAAAATGGTACTGCAGTCCAAATTCAAAACCGCTGAAGCTTGGTCCTTCCCCCTCTCCTAACCAGAGCCACATGTTGCCATGTTGAGGACAAGATGAAGAGCACAGAGTCGAAAGCTACAATCACTCCTACACAGCAAGTCGTTCTTTTTAGGTTGGGTAGAAATGATCCCTGGTCCTGTTCTCTTGCTTGTTTCCATGACTACAGCACACAGTGTTTTCACCCATAAGTTTGCTCATCTCATATCTGGCAGCATAAGGTGGTTGAAACATGATTGGCTCTTGTTATATATAGGAAGAAGTCTAACCAATTCAAGACAAAAACAAATCTTTCCAGGCTGACTGTGAATTTTGCAAATGAGAATATTGGCTGTAATGCTAGAGTTAGAAAAGTCAAATTTTCAATTTAAATGTTTAATCTCTGGTGATACCTCATGTTTATTGCATAATATTTGCTAACACACAAGTCCTTTAACAGATCAGCTGGGGGGGGGGGGGTGGAAAGACAAAACTACAGCATCATACTGTCAGAATGACAATCAGAATGCCATTTTTGACCAGTTTTTTTTTTTTAAAATGTGTTGCCAAATTAGGAAAACATAGACCCAATAAAACACAAAAATATGAAACTTATGGATGCAACATGACAATTTTAATATCCCCTTAATGCAGGTGAATTGATAATTTCAGTATTGTTTTTCATTTTACAATAACAGAGAAACAGGTAGTTTTCTTAACTGAACCCAACCACTGCATGAAGACCCCCCCCCCCCACACACACACAAACACAATTTATCCCACCATTAATCCTTTTGTTATTGTTCTATCGTACTGTGGATTTAATACACAGCGGCTACAAAACAATGGCAACATGTTTGTGAGAAAGGGTGCTGACCTTGTGTATGGCACAAAAGTGACCGAAACACATATGGTATATTCTGTCTCTGCTCAGAAGCAGTGGATATAGACACAAAAAATAAACATAGTAATCCAGGATTAGAGAAGCTTTCTGATGATACCGCCGCTTGCATCACAGCTCAGAATTTTACTCTTTTGTTTTTCTACAATGCTTTTATCTTTTATATTGTATTTTCTATTTATTCTTTTTATTTTTCCCTTTTGTCATGAGCACATCTAGCTGGGGACGTCCTAGCCACAGATGGTGGTAGCAGCATTCTCACCAAGGGCAAGCGCTCCCAAGGGCACTCCAGAAAGGCTACCTTTACAATAGACAAGAAAACTAGAAGAAAATAGAAGCAAAAACTAAGCCTCTTTTAAAAAAAGTGCATTTCCCCTATCAAATGCTTGTTTGGGGATTTCTCCTCCTCAAAGTTTCTTTTAAAAGAAAGGCTATGGGAGAGAAAGATAGAGGAAAGAGAAAAAGGAACAAGAGGCAGACAGGGCGAGGGTTTCAAAACTGAATTTCTCAGTCCTTAAAAGAGACTTTCCTTTCATGCTGCAACCCGTAGAGTTAGCAGAATGAATTGATCGAAAAGGTAAGTAAAGTTTATAATAGTGCAGCAAAAACCAACTAAAAGGCTATTTCCAGTGAGATGACTTAGGACAGGAGTACCGGTGGAGCATTCATGAAGCTCGCCGGCTGCATGGCGCTCTTCTGTACAACATTTATTCATCCCCATCACAATAGGCAAAGATCCAGCACCCCTCTCAAATATGGTCTCACTTGCACATTGTCACAGTCCTGTAAATTGAGTCAGAGACAAGTCATTCAGTAAGACTCAGGTCTACGGGGGGGGGGTGGGGGGGAGGCACAGAAGCTACAGAACAGGTTTAAAATGTTTCAGTGACATCATGTCTACTGCTGGTTTTAACAGCACACACACAAGTTCGTTTCTATAGTCAGGAATCACAGAAGGCTCTATGGAGAAATCTGTGTGAGGAAACCAGCTTCCTCGCACATAAAGAACTATCAGACAACCCTGATAAAAGCAAACTTTATAACCGCTGATTTACAGTGCGACAATATACAAAATTTCCTTTTGAGACCAGAACTGGGACTCGGGGGGGCGGGGGGGGGGGGGGTCATTCATGGTCCCTCTTCCATGTGTACTGCAAATCTGATGCTTTCTTCTTGACCTTATCAGTTGTATTTGACAAGGGAAACTTAATCAGTTGCACTGAACATTAACCAAGTTGCACTGCCCACTGTGCCTGCTTCTTAATCTAAACACTGTGTAATGACAGACTGAGCCCATTTGAAATTTGAGCAGGTAAATCTGTTGGGAATTCGCTGCCTCTAAACTATTGTCAGGCCTCACCTCTTGTGCGTTTGACCTAGATAGCAACTTGGACTGCAACAAACAAGTATTTCCAGGAATGAGAACACTGCCACAGGTTTAATGTCATGATCAACATGTGAGACACGGTAAAACCATAAGCATCATTTTACAATTGCTGATTTAAAAAAAAAAAAAAAAGTCAAATGCATGTTTCTCAGAGCCATTTTCTGCAGGCTCCACCCTACAAGGTAAGCACTAAGCATTGCTGTCTGCTTAACACATTCTGGTTTACAGTAACTTGAAAGACCTCCAACCTGAAAGCAACAGTACCTTACACTAGACTGCTTATGTATTAGAGATGGTGTACTGTTCTTATTTTAATGTCATATTCTTGGACACTATTTGAATGGATCTGAATCAGCTGCAGTATATCCCTCAGTTTATCCTTTGTCTGAACATTAGACATTTTGGCTCCAGGAACTCTTAAAGCAATACTAAGATTTTCACCTTACAATAATGTTTCCAACCTCATTTTAATGGTACATCAACCTCTGACAGGGTGAATGTCACTTCCACCATAGCCTGAGTGAGTCTACCTCACTTGCAAGAGCACTATACAACTTTCCTGTTCCTAGTAAGAACACTGAAAAAACACTAGCTAACCACAGGGCATGATTTTAGCCACCAACTAACAAGGCACCCTGTGACCAGCTGTTGGGACTCCAGCAGTAAAATCTAACACTTGTAGCCTTTTTTGTGTTCCTACCAGTTCCACAGTGTTCCGCAGTGCTAGAGCTTCCTTCTGATTAGCTGCCCGTTACAAAGGTGTGGTGGGTACAGCATATGGGTGAGGCATCTGTACATGCAGGCAAAACTGCAGGTATCCACTCTATCTTTAGCTAATTAGTTTAGCTTCAATTTAGCTCTCAATAACAACTAAAACTTGAAATAAAGGGTACTCTGAAGCCTGAACTTTTGGTTAACAATGATAATTTGTAAATATACACTGGCCTTATAATTTGAAACTTTAGCCAGGTTTATTAGTATTAAATTCTAAATCAAAAATGGTTAAAATGTGAAGCCTGAGAAAGATTTCTATCATTCAGTCATTTGTATTTCAGGCACAGAGAAAGCACACTTTAAATAACATCCCACAAAATGAATGAGTTTGCAGAGCAGCCTATACAAAACCATACAATTTTCACACTCCACCACACCTTCCCCATGGCTGCAGAAAATTGTCATTGACTTCAGTTTGTTTCACAAAACCACCGATGGGAGGATAGGACGAACAGAGAAGTGTAGGAGATGCAAAGAGGGCAAAGAGGAGGTGCAGAAGTAGAGGACAGGGATGGAGACGCACATGAAAGGGTGAGAGCACCGAGGAGGAAAGAAAGACAGCAACAGACATGGACTGGAGGAAGAGAGCAGGAGAGAGAGAGAGAGAAGGGTGGGGGTTGTGGCTTCCCCTCTTGACTGCTATTGATTTTCTGTAAGCCTCAGAGTGCATCAGCTATTTCTATCCATTTCCTCCACCTCTCCCTCCCTTTCTCATCCCTCCCCTTGCACTCAGCTCAGACACCCTCCTTACACATCCTCCTCCTCACACTCTCCATCACTTCATCACCATCCCTCCCTGCCACCGATCCATTTCCCGATCTGCCGGCCTGTCTCACTCCCATACATCCCTGATGCGTTATCGCACAGCACCAACGTTTCCTTTCCCCTGCCCCATCGAAGCATATCTGTCCATGATCTCCATCACCCTTTCGCTTCCGGGCCATCTCTAACTGCCTCTTCCTCACTAATGTCCAACCAGAAAAAAAAAAAAAAAACCAAGAGAGAGTGGGTGAAAAGAAAGGGTGGTTGGATAGATCCTGATAGATTGGCAGAACGGTTACCAAACAAATCCCCAACTCAACAGTACCGACTGCTGCAAAACTTACAGAAAGTGAAGCGAATGAAACATAATGTGCAGCATGCACACCTCTCACGTCACCCCCGTCTTGTGAGCACATGTCACATCACATTTCACACCCTTAACACAAAAGCACTCAAGTAACAAGCTGGTATCCAAGCTTAAAATAGGGTGGGCACATAACACTTTGCCCAGCCATTACCTGCTTCACACGTGCTTGATGGCAAGAGAGTGTGTGCGCATACAGACAAGACACTCTCTCCCACTTCATTGTCCTCCCACATCTCCTTCCTCATTATCTTTCTCATTATCTTCTCTTCTGTTCTGCTGCTGCAGTCCTTGAGGTTGGCTCTTCCATCCTGCAGTTCTTCTCAAGTCTGGAAATTTAAAACCCACAGCCTGCAGCCTGCAAACGGTGTGCAGGTGTTCACACGCGTCTTACCTGAACACAAAGCTTTGTGTTTACAAGCACCAAGAGTTTTGCATATGGGCCCAATTCCCTTATAGCACATGTAATGTGTAGTTGCAGACAGGGATGAACTGGTATCACAAGAAGAGAAACAAAGTTAAGTAGAGGTTTGCTCCTTTTATTTACAAGTCTGTCCTAAACAATCCATAGAGAATATCCAATTATTCTGTACAATTTGTCCTTCTCGCTCAGTGGAGTACATCGGCATCAGTGTTTTTCAGAAATGTGACTTTACTTATAAATGTGGAACTTTTTCATGCATGTCTGAAACTTTTTATTGCATTTTTTTCCTCACTTTACATGTAACTTTACATTTCTTACAAATATACACATTTTTTATCCTTCCAGTATAAAGGTTTGTTTCATTTACAGCTTTTCATGAAAATTTATAACCGTTTCCTCAAATTTCCCATTTTTGTCAGGAAAATTTTAATCTTTTTTTCTTATATTTGCAAATGCTTTCATGTAGATCTGTGGCTTTTTTTGAGGGGGGGGGATTATATGACTCCCATCACATTGCCACATTTTGTGACTTTGTGAGATTTTTCCTTTGAAGTCGCATGGAATTTTTTTATTTTTTATAAAATTGGTAAATTTGTGATTCATCTACAGTGCTGGAAAAAATAACAGACCACTGCAAAATCTTTCCCAAATTAGAATCTCTACATGTATGGCAGCTAGGGATGTTAATGATTAACTGACTTTCGATTAATGTCAATAAGAATTTAGTTGACTAAATTGAATTAGTTGTCAATTAACGGGTAACTCAGCAGTTCTTTTCCAAATGGGAGCTTATTCTGTTAAATGTAGTGGTGTCACTGTCCAGGCGGGAGTGCATGTGGTCACCCATTGCTGCCTTTCAACCAAAACTAAAGAAAAAAAAGCAGAAGAAGACACCAAGTTCCCAGAGCGCATGCGTTGTGCAGAGAAAAAAAAAAAATGTGCCCTTCCAGGTTACATCGGAGTGCCAAAACAAGTTCCAGTGGCATGCAAGCCTGAAGAGTCACCAGCCTGTTTCAAGTCTGCAGAGTGGAGAAACAGGCCAGAGCAATGAAAAAGATTACATGAGCGCAAAAATCCATCCCTGCTGCCTTCAACCTGCTGCTAGACGGGAAAGCAGACCAGACTCAAGTTACTACTGAGGTAATAGACAACAGGGGAAGCCCAGATCATACTGGGTTTGCCTGGATTTCTGGGGTACTGTGATAATGTTTAACATGCAACACATGAAGCAGCTCACAATTGATTTTCCTGTTAAAGCTGTCTACTAGTGCATTTCAGTAAATTAGACCATGAAAGCTATTTTTTTTTTGTAATATAACTAAAAAAGATAAATTTTATGATATTGGTAATAGTTTTTTTAAAATAAGTTAAAAATCATGACATTTGTGAGACGTACCAGCACATAGTATACACTATATAGTACAAAATTTGTTAAATTACCAAAAAATGCCATTGTCTGTAGTAAAAAAAATGCAAATAGTGCTATAAATCATTGAGGAATGTAATGTTCATGTTTTATTCAGTATAACAAAAACAGTAATTAACTTTTTATGCGTTAAAGATAGAAAGACCGTATTGTAGGGCTGCAACTAATGACTATTTCAATAGTCGACTAGTCGCTGACTATTTTAAAGACTAGTCAACTAGTCATTAAGAACTGCACAAAAAAAAAACAATCTCTCATTTCTTTTTATTGCGAAAAATAAAACATTTTCCTTTAAAAAAAAAATAAGAGCATTTGGTGAACAAGAATTGCAATCAGCAATAAAATAAACATTTTTTTCTTAAAGTGCATTTTATGCATAACAAACAATGCATAACATTTTAACATTTGTTAAGTGTGTGTGTGTGTGTGTGTGTGTGTGTGTGTGTGTGTGTGTGTGTGTGTGTGTGTGTGTGTGTGTGTGTGTTCGCGCGCGAGAGAGAAAATCACTTACATTTGTAAGGGCTGTCTCATATTTCTTCTCCATCAAGTGGGTGAAATGGGTTCTGGATGGCAGCGTGTATTCAGGGTTGAACTGGTGAATCATTTGTTGAAATCCTTCCCTATCAGCCATGGAAAGTGGCCTCATGTCTTTCACCATCATATTTAGAATCGACTCTGTGAGGGCAGTAGCTTGTTGCGGAGTACACGTCTGCTTTTACTGAAAAAAGCCATCCATGGTCCCTGTCCTCTTCTTTACACTCCATAAATTTTATAATGAAATTGTCAGACAAAATGGCATTACTCTTTAAACCATCATGATCCTTCACACACGCACCTACAGTAATAGGCTAGTTACTAGCATGGGAGCTAATTATCTTACCAAGGGGCGTCTGACTCTTTCAAAATCTGTTTCCTCTTCAAATGCTCGTGCATCACCGTAGTGGCCCCATGGTACGCAAGGCTCACTTTACAGAGCTTGCATTGAACCATTTTGTTGGCTGAGACACATACAAAATGTTACCAAACTTTGGAACATTTGCTTGGCATGAGCTCTGCTTCAGCCTCTGTCATAGTGCTACTTTCCCTGCTCTGTTCCTGGTCACTAGCACGCATGCTCTATTAGCGCACCAAAGAGCTGGGAAAAGCGCATTTCTCACTCTGAGCTACTTCAACTGGCTACGTGTTTGTTTCATGCCGTGGGATACACACGATGACGTCACTAATGGTGCGTCGACTACTAAATTGTCGACAAATTTTGCCGTTGACTATTTGTCGACTAGTTGACTAGTCATTGCAGCCCTGCAGAAATTCAGATCCTCAGGAAAATTGCCACTTGGCAATTAATCATTAATCGATCGATAAGGTGAATCAACTAATGAATCGATAACTTGCATCCCTAATGGCAACCATTTAAACTGAGAATCGATCAATTGTCCGATTCAAATCGATTCACAAAATCCACAGATCGATCTTTTGCATCTGTGAAACAGACCAGCTAGCTGAACTTTCCCTGCACCACATGCTCACATCTCAACTTCCCTGTTTACATGAGCGGAGTTGCCAACTTGTGTGATAACGTCTCTTAATTCATCAACAAAAGTCACCGCAAAAGACTGTCATCGTCAGTTTCCGAATTTTTTCATAAAGCGGAGATAAATGGTTTTGTACTCCGTGCAGCGGTGTGTTGAAACGTGAAAGTCGATGACTGATAAACACTCTTCAAACGGAAAATACACGGAGAATGGCTGAAACTGTTGGAGCTGCTGAGAGAGTAAGTAAAATATTGTTTGTTTTTTAACATCTGTGTCATAAATTAATAATTCAGTGAGCATGATGGTGCTTTCTTTTACAAACTATGGATACAGTAGTTAACTGTTGGTTAAGAGCTGTAAATAAATGTGGAATAAAGGTATATTTTATGACATTACAATATAATGAAAATGGATGGTTTTTAGTCAGGACTTCAGGGCTTCATGACAGAGGCAGCTGCCTTCATGTAGTGTTTGTATTAAATGACATTTAATTTTGGACTTATAGCACTTGAGAAATTTGAAGATAATAATACTTATCACAATAAAACTAAAATGACAGAATTAATAAATGCTGCAGTAAAATGAGCCATTTTCACTCAATAGAACTAAACTGAAATGAACAAATCTTCCCAGGAAATGAACTGAAACCCTTTTAAAAAAATTTAAAGTTAATTTGTAATTAAAATATAAACAACAAAAGATAAAAGAAACTAAATTATTAAACCGTAATGTGGTGTGGGGATTTGAAAATATGATTAACTTTACTTTGAAATATATTCTCCTTTTCATATCCTCTCATCCGCTCGGGCAGCTCGATGACACATTGGTTAGCACAGTGGCAGCACAGTAAGAAGGTCACAGGATCAATTCCACCCCTGACCATCGTGGGTTCGATCCCACCCCCTGACCATCAGTGACCCTTCTCTGTGGCGTTGGCATGTTCTCCCCGTGTCTGCGTGGGCTTACTCCAGTTTCCTCCCACAGGCCAAAAAACATGCAAGTTAGGTTAATTGGAGACTCTAAAGTGGCCCTAGGTGTGAATGTGTGTGTGAATGGTGAAGGGATTGGCGCCGTACTGTGGCTGCCTCATCCATCCAGCTGGATGCCCTGAATTTCCCTCTGGGGACTAATAAAGTATACAAAATTAAAAAAAAAAAAAAAAAAAAAAAAAATCAAATGTGTAAACAGAAGTATTGTGAGCGTGCGGCACAGGGAACTCTCACGCGATTGTTCAATCACATGAGACTTCAGCCAGCCGCTTGGGTTTTGTGTTTCACAGATGTAAAAGCATTATATTAAAAGATCAATCTGCGGATTTTGTGGCTCGATGTCGGCTCAGTCAAACGTGAATTGATTCGAATCAGAGAATCGATCTGTTGAACCCACCCCTAGTTGTTAACTTGACACTACACACCCTTTGCACTAAAGAAAGCACTTGTTAGCACTTTGTGAAATCTTAAGTTAAATAATAAAAAGTGCATTATTGTAACTGATTTTGGGTCAGTTCTTTATGTGACAATCTATGGATTAACAAAGTTAGAGTAATCCTGGTATAATTTGCAGTGTCTATGATTTTTTTTTTTTTCCTGGCAAGTAAAGTAGCTATTAAACTGGTAATTTCCCTGATTGCATTAGGATCGGATCGAAATTAAATCAATTTAGAACCTCAAGAGTCAGAATTAGGGAGGCAAGTTATCGATTAATTCATTAATCATTAGTTGGTTCATCTCATCGATTAACCATTAATTGATAAGCGGCAATTTTCCTGAGAATTTCCCTCGGTACAATATAAAAAGTTAATTACTGTTTTTGATATACTGAATAAAACATGAACATCATATTCCTCAATGATTTATTGTACCATCTGCAATTATTTACTACAGGCAATGGAATTTTTTGTAGTTTAACAAATTTTGTACAGTATAGTGTGTACTATGTCCTGGTACAACTCAGTAAATTACAAATGTCATCATTTTTAATTTATTTTAAAAATTATTACCAACATCATAAAATTTATCTTTTTTAGTTATATTACAAAAAAAAAAAAAAAAAAAAAACTTTCATGATCTAATTTACTGAGAATCAGCACCTCCAAGTCCGAGTCCATGGTCCTCAGCCGGAAAAAGGTGGATTGCCCTCTCCAGATTGGGGACAGGCTCCTGCCCCAAGTGGAGGAGTTTAAGTATCTTGGGGTCTTATTCACGAGTGAGGACAGAATAGAGCGAGAAATTGACAGACGGCTTGGTGCAGCAGCTGCAGTGATGCGGGCGTTGTACCGGTCCGTTGTGGTGAAGAGGGAGCTGAGCTCTAAGGCAGAGCTGTCGATTTACCAGTCAATCTACGTTCCTACTCTCACCTATGGTCATGAGCTTTGGGTAATGACTGAAAGAACGAGATTGTGGATACAAGCAGCTGAAATGAGCTTTCTCCGTAGGATCGCTGGACTCACCCTCAGAGATGGGGTGAGGAGCTCAGTCATCTGGGAGAGGCTCAGAGTAGAACCATTGCTCCTCCACATTGAAGGGAGCCAGTTGAGGTGGTATGGGCATCTGATTAGGATGCCTCCTGGATGTCTCCCTCTTGAGGTGTTTCGGGCACGTCCCTCTGTGAGGAGACCCCGGGGCAGACCCAGGACTTGCTGGAGAGACTACATCTCCCAGCTGGCCTGAGAACGCCTTGGTATCCTCTCTGAAGAGCTGGAGCAGGTAGCTGGGGAGAGGGAAGTCTGGGCTTCTCTGCTTGAACTGCTGCCTCCGCAACCCGGACCTCCGGAAAAGCGGTAGAAGATGGATGGATGGATGGATCTAATTTACTGAAATGCAGCAGTAAGACTGTTTTAACAGGAGAATCAATTGTGAGCTGCTTCATGTGTTGCATGTTAATCATAACCACAGTACCCCGAAAATCCAGGCAAACCCAGTATGATCTGGGCTCCCTCTGTTGTCAGTTACCTCTCAGTGGTAACTTGAGTTTGGTCTGCTTTCCTGTCTAGCAGCAGGTTAAAGGCAGTGGGGATGGGTTTTTGCGCTTGTGTAGTACTTTCCATGGTCCAATCTGGTTCTCTGCCCTGCTGGTTTGAAGTGGGCAGGTGGATCTTCAAACTCACATGCCATTGGGACTTGTGTTAACCTGGAAGGGTAAATTTTTTCGCTCTGCACAGCACATGCGTTCTGGTGGCTTAGCATCTTGTTTTGTTTTTTTTTCTTTAGCTTTGGTTGAAAGGCAGCTGTGGGTGACCACGTGCGCCCGTCTGGACAGCAACGCCACTACATTTTATAGAATAAGCTCCCATTGAAAAGGACTGCTGAGTTATCAATTAATTGACAGCTAATTTAGTTGACTAAATCCTTAACAACAATTAATCGAAAGTCAATTAATCATTAACATCCCTAATCAGAATCGGTTCGATTCTGGAAATTAGTGTTGATTTCCAGCCCTACAATCTACCTAAGGAGGTACTGATTAGGTGATTGGCCAGGGAATCCTGGGTTCGATCCCAGCCCCTGACCAACAGTGATCTGTGTGGAGTTTGCATGTTCTCCCAGTGTCTGCGTGGGTTTACTCCGGGATTTCTCCGGTTTCCTCCCACACGCCAAAAACATGCAAGATAGGTTAATTGGCATCCAACTGGGGATTCTAAATTGTCCTTAGGTATGACTGTGAGAGTGAATGGTTATCTGTCTCTCTGTGTTGGCCCTGCGATGAACTGCCGATCTGTCCAGGGTGTACCCTGCCTCTCGCCCAAAAATGCTGGGATAGGCTCCAGCCCCCCCGCGACCCGAAAAGGATTAAGCGAAAGAAGATGGGTGGATGGATGGATGGATGGTATCTATTCATGGTAAGACACATGAAAGCTGAATAAAAATCATAAAAAAAAAAAAATCAGTTATTCCACAAATGTAGATTTCTAAGTTCATCCTAAGTTAAAGCTTTTGTCAACTGTCATTTTCTATAAATATTTTTAATATAACAATATTTTGACATGGAATTTGAGTGAATTGTTTTCAGTAGGTTAGAGAATAAAATACAATTGTTCATTTTATTCAAACACATACGTATAAATAGTAAAACCAGATAAATTGATAATTTCTCAGTGGTCTCGCTGGTCTGTTATTTTTTCCAGAGCTGTATCAGGGAGTTTGGGGGAGTAAGCAAATATCCAAATGCCAAATCTGAAAACCAAATACCAGTGTAATGAACCAATGTCTGGATACACAAATATTTATGGCCAATTTAACTTTTGTTTTTTGCTTCATTAACGTCACTGAAAAGCTACCAAGATCAAATTGTTCACCTCTGATTATTCCCAGCTTTTCTCTAAAAAAAAAAATTTTTTTTAAAAATCCAAAGTTAAAGATCAACTTAGTTTGGACCAGCTGTAAGCCTTGTAATGTCATCACTGAAATCGTGCCCCAAACTAACTATGCTCTCTCATCTTAAAAGTCTATCAACCTCTTCTTAAAGCACTGACAGGAAGATGGTTTACCAGACTTCACAGCACAGCATGTCCTCACTTGCTGAGTCTAGTCAAAAACAACAAAGGAGTTCAACTATGAGCACAGTCTGACACAGGAATACTGACTAAAGAGCATATACAGTCGTGAAAAAAAAATTAGGATGCCCCATTAAATATTTAGTTCTTTATTAAGAAATGTTCACATATCTATGTCTAACCTTGTTTTTGTTTTTATTTGCATTTTTTTAACATTTATTTTAGCCATTTTAAGTGGGAATGAATGTGGGGGTGTCCTAAAAAAGATGGGCAGTATCCTAACTTATTCCTCACAATTTGTTTAGTTATATTTTACAGAAAATTTGAAAAAAGTCTTTAATTCATTTTTAATTGTTTAGTTGTATTGCATGTATCTCCCAGTATTTTAAACACTGACATTAAATATACATATGTCCAAATATGTATTTAAAAAAAAACAACAACAACAAAAAAAACACAGGTTTATGCAGGGTATCCTAATTTTTTTCACATGACTGCAGGTTGTGTGGCCCATGCCCTCTTACGTTACCTTTTTTTAACCCAAATAAAATGCATCTCTGTACCAACAAGGACCTGGGTGTGGTTTTCGCTTTGTGAGTTCTTGCTATTATTGGGTGTCTGTTTATACGTTTTTAGGTCATGGGTAAGATGCACAGTTCAACAACGGCAACAACAGGTACATTTCTGAGAACTTGCTGACATTGCCATTGGTGCATAGTCAATCACAAGAAGTGCTCTAGTTTAACAGTGACACCAGTCCGTCTGTATGTACGTTTTCAACGCATCTATTCCCGCTCCCAGCCCACCCAGACAGCCAAAAAAGAAAAAAAAAAAAAAAGTCTTATGCGCACAAACACAAAGTCAGTCATGTTAAAGATACAGAAATTACACACAGCCAACCACTCCTTCATACACTGAAGACAGAAGGCGGTCCATGAAAACAGTCTCCCCGTCCACCCCAATGAAAGACAGAAACCATCTGAGAGGCCGTTTTAGGAGGCCCAGTAATGACCAAAAAAGGAAGACAGCAGTCCTAACTCTATAATAAATCTTTACTCTATGCCACAAATTGAATACTTGACTCCCTCAAACTAAAGTCAAATTAATTGGAAATGATTTATAAGGCTTACTTTGTACATTATCTTATTGGAAACCAAACTATGCTCTGATGCTGTGACTGGTTGGGCATTTTTAAATTTCATTGTTTATGTGACAATGACAAATAAAGCTTATTCTATTCTATAATTTATAAGTCCTCTTTTATTGTTAATAAATCTACAGTAAAATGACAAAATATTTTTTTTTAAAAAATGTAAAAACATCACACATTTAGTATTCTTTAATTTTGGCTTGGGGATAAATACTGCATTAGACAGATTATATCAAGAACTAAAAAAAAAAAAATTGTCTAAGCAGAATGAAAATTGAGCATCAAAGCTTTTGTTAAAAAAAAACCACCCCATTTATAATTTATTCATTTATTTATTACATTTTCTTTTAGGTCCTGCCAAATTTTCCAAGACAAAAAGAGCATGCAGGCTAATATTTGTTTCTAATGAAAATGTTGACAGGAGTCTCAAAACAGCAATGTTATCACATGAATGAGTTAACTTTGCAAAGGGGTACAGTATATATACAGTATATACAATACTCACAATGTATGTATATACACTGAGACAGACAGAGAGATGGATAGATTACACAACTGCTAGTCCAAACAGTGTTTCAATGAGCCCCATGCAGGCTTGAAAGGAAGCAGAAAAGCTTTGAGAACATTCATATAATGTTTTAAATTATCTTCTATGCCATTTCTGCAGCATTTGCACCTCTCTGCTAGCCATCTGTACACACAGTATGTTAAACCAGTCCATATTTAGCAAAACATCTTCATAAAGCCCTCAACATTCAAACACTGTAGCACATGCAGCCATATGCTGGAAAAGGGTGAAGGCTTGGAACGATCTTGACAAAATGTAGACAGAAGTAGATTATACTCCTTTTGGGCAAAAAAGTATCTTCTTTAGAACTATTCTAACTCTACAAAACAAAGCCATCGTTGAGCTAAATAGTTGCGGGGTATGACACCCCTCCCCCCTCAATTATCACTCGGAAATGACTTGAATTTTTTGGCTCTTCTTTCTAACCAATTTTAACAATTATTTTATTTATTACATCATATTTTTATATCATTTTATTATCAGTTGTTATGTGAGTGTCTGATGTTTTTAATGGAACAGACTGATATTTATTAGATTTGTTGACATTTTATGGATAGCACTTTAAATCTTGTTGTACTGGTTTTACCTTGTGAAGTGACAATAAAAGGATTCTGATTTATTTTTCAAACTTTCTACTTTAATATGCAGCTTATAGTACAATGTTCCATCTGTGTGCACAGGGTTGGATACACAATAATGCTTAAAAGTTTGTGAACCCTTTAGAATTTTCTACATTTCTGCATAAATATGACCTAAAACATCAGATGCTATTCTTTAACCATTCTTTGGTACAACATGTGTGCTTGGGATTGCTGTCTTGCTGCATGACCCACTTTCTCTTGAGATTCAGTTAATGGACAGATCTCCTTGCATTTTCCTTTAGTATTTGCTGGTACAATTCAGAATTCATTGTTTCATCAATGATGGGAAGCCATCCATGCTCAGATGCAGCAAAACAGGCCCAAACTATGATGCAGTACTACCAGCACCATTTTTCCCAGATGGGCTAAGGTTCTTATTTTTGGAGAAAGGAAGACTGAATTCCAGCGTAACACTTCTCATTCAAACCAAAAAGTTATATTTTGGTTTCATCCGTCCATAAGACATTTTTCCAATAGCCTTCAGGCTTGTCCATGAGATCTGTAGCAAACTGCAGATGAGCAGCAATGCTTTTTTGGAGAGCAGTGGCTTCCTCCTTGCAGCGCTACCATGCACACCATTGTTGTTCAGTGTTCTCCTGACACTGGACTCATGAACATTAGCCAATGTGAGAGAGGCCTTCAGTTGTTTAGAAGTTACCCTGGGGTCCTTAGTGACCTTGCCAACTATTGCACGCCTTGCTCTTGGAGTGATCTCAGTTGGTCAACCACTCCTGGGTAGGGTAAAAATGGTCTCCAATTTCCACCATTTGTACACAACCCATCTTACTGTGGATTGGTGGAGTTCAAACTCTTAAGAGATGGTTTTGTTACTTTTTCCAGCCTAATGAGTATCAACAACCTTTTTTCTGAGGTCCTCAGAAATCTCTTTTGTTTGTGCCATGATACATTTCCACAACCATGTGTTGACACTTTGACAGACCTTTAAATAAAACAGGGTGCCCACTCACACCTGATTGAAAACGCCCGACTAATTTCACCTTCAAATTACCTGCTAATCCTAACAGTTCACAATTTTCTGCCACTCACAGATATGAAATATTGGATCATTTTCCTCAAGAAATAAATGACAAAGTAAAATATTTTTGTATATTGTATATGTAATATTCATTTATTTAACTGAGTTCTCTTATCTACTTTTAGGACGTGTGAAAATCTGATGTTTTAGGTCATATAAATGCAGAAATTTAGAAAATTCTAAAGGGTTCACAATCTTTCAAGCACCAGCACATTAGATTAAAGCAAGACCCGTCACTTTAAACTAGTTTCCAAAATCATTTTGATAGTTTATCAACCTTTGATCTGGAATATATTTCTTACACCATAGCCTGAGCGGGCCTGTATTCCTTGAAACAGTAAAATGCAACTGATGTATGGATAGTAGTAGGGGTGTGCCATATCGTATCGTTCACGATAATACCAGTATAAATTTTGATACCGGTGTAAAAATGAATATTGTGATATTTGGGGTCCGTTATGTTGCCAACGGAAGTTATGTGTTACCACAGAAACGAGAGAAAGAAAATGTGGTGTGGGAAGCGGCGCTCCGTCCATGGAACGTCTCCGTCTGGTTGTGAGAAAGTAATTTAGTTTTAAAGCCATTTCATACTGCTGTCTTCCTTAAAAAAATAATGGTGCAACAATGTGGATAATCTGCCTGCATTTTTTTCCTCATGTCAACAACACCGCTTCGGGGAAAAGTTTTACTTCACCCTGAAGTGGTGTTGCTGACGTCCGAAGAGTCCAGAGGTTTACTTTCGTTCCATTGTGGCTGCTCCAGCGTGATTTATTCAACCAACCAAAAGGAAAAAACAAAACAAAACAAAAAAAAACACCAATCAGTTAACAGCCCCAGGACTTGTCTGTGCAATGGAGACTTCTAACATGGGTAAACTGAGAAAAAGACCGAGAGACGGGAGGTCTTACCAGCAGAAGTGTCTTGGAAAATGACAGGTAGGCCAGCATCATCACTCTATATAAATTTTAAGAAATTTCTGTGTGTGTCACGATCATAGGACAGCCTATGATGTTCCTATGATGTCTGCTTCATAGAACATCATGCCTGCCTTGATGTCTTTACGATGTCATATAGACCATGATGTCCTTCATGATGTCCTATGATGCAGAGACCATCCCTCACCTGTTGGTTGCAACATCTATGATTGGGGTCAATGCTGGACGCACTCTCCTGATTCCACGAATCACACTCACACCATCTGACATGTTTCCTTTCACCTTACAACATAAACAGTTTCCAGTAAGACCCTGCTTTGCCATGACTGTGAATAAGTCACAGGGCCAGTCTTTACAGCGCATTCGTGTTTTCTGCACAACAGATTTCTGCAGCCATGGCCAATTCTACGTTGCTGCAAGCAGAGTTTCCAGATCAAGCAGTCTTCGCATTCTTGCTCAAGATGAAGAAGCTAAGCAAAAGCGTCGCTTTCTGAGCAATGTTGTTTTTAAAGAGGTGCTGACACAGTAAAAATGTGTAACCTTGAAGAATGCCAGTCTACACTACAAATGTGTAAAATGCCAAGCAAAGCGCTGATTTTCTCCAGGTGCTCTGGTTTCTTGGTTTCTACGGGCATGCATGGGTCTTCCTGAACAGGATTGAAAGCCACTTTTTGCTCAGATCGATTTTCATGATCCTGTCCATGAACTGGAATTACGACGCACCTATCCCTCAACCAGTGGTCTGAACGAAGAAGAAGATGAAGACCCACCAGATGGAGAGCAACAGAGTGAGAAGAGCTGCTGCACGTCAGAAAAGATGCCGTGAAGACGAAACACCTCAGGTTTGAGCACTACGCCGCAGGCATGACTGAACAACACAGCTGTCTTGAGACAGAAGGAGACCCTTCAGCAACGGGGATGCAGAAATACTTGCTTATACTTGGTTTCTACGGGCATGGACGGGTATGCACGGGTATGTACTAGTATATTCAATATGATAAAAATGATGAAATGATCATAGTTTTAAATAAGCCCACTTCCTCCCCGTTTTATTAAGACCCTCTTCCTGACCCGGTCAAATAACATACTAGACTAAATATTATACTGCTGTGGCTGCTTATACTGTAGTTTAGGGTTTACATTTTTTAATGTAATAAATAGGTTGTATTAACCATAGCTAAATTGCTCTTACATTTATAAGGCAATGTTTTCAGGACTGCGATGTTTGAAGAAAAATCTGCAGAATTTTCAAAACTACAGGCTGTATGTATTCTGCACTACCAATTTTACTCTCATCTGCTTGTTACCATTCTCTCCTAAATTTGTTTTCTCTCATTAAACATCTTTTTATAAAGGTACATTTTTTTAAAAAAATTTCAACATTTCTGTGACAAATTTGTGACCTTTTTCATGCAGAATTGTAACTTTTTTTTTACCTAAAGCCTCTTACCTTGTGTTTTTACTCTGAAAAGGTGAAGAAATAAGAAGCAGCACTCGATTTAAATTAAGATTAGTCAAGCAGTTGTTTTAATAATCAATAGATCAGTTAACTATTACAATCCAGATTTATAATTTTCGTCCGACCCGAAGGTTGTAATTACATTTATAACTAGTTTGGCACCTCTTATTTTAAAATATTAACCTACCAAAACTGTAGTAGTTTCTGGTTTCCAGCAACAGGGTGGCCTAGGATGAAGTCAAATTCCCATCCTGAATTTTTGTCCCAGTCCACCCCTCAGTGCGCTTAAGATGTGATGGTTATATTTGATACAGAATTTTTAAAAAAAGTTTTAAACGCATTCTAAACTGCCCTTTATAAACTGGAGAAATAAAAGTTGTTTTGTTTTTAATGAATATGTTGAACATAATTAACACTGGCCTGTAAAACTGTCCTTTATATAAAGAAAAAAAACTATTACTTGACATTGTGAAGAATATCGTTATCATAAAAATTAACAGAAATATCATGATATCATTTTTAGGCCATATCGCCCACCCCTAGACAGCAGGGATGCAAGTTATCGATTAATTCATTAATTGTTAATTGATTCACCTTAACAATCGAACGATTAATTGATAGGCAGCAATTTTCCTGAGAATCCGAATTTCCTTTTGTACAATACGTTTTTTTCTCCTATCTTTAACATATAAAAAGTTAATTACCATTTTTTATATACTGAATAAAACATGAACATCATATTCCTCAATGATTTATTGTACCATTTGCATTTTTTTTTACTACAGACTGGCATTTTTTGCAGTTTAATTTTGTACTGTATATTATGTACTATGTGCTGGTACATCTCGGTAAAATACATTTACAAATGTTGTAGAGGGTGCGAAGGAAAGGATGTGGAGGCGAGGCACGAGCGTAGGTCGGCACAGATTCTTTATTGACCTTCTTTATTGACCCTCTAATTACCGTAGGATTGCTGGACTCACCCTCAGAGATAGGGTGAGGAGCTCAGTCATCCGGGAGAGGCTCAGAGTAGAACCGCTGCTCCTCCACACTGAAAGGAGTCAGTTGAGGTGGTATGGGCATCTGATTAGGATGCCTCCTGGACGCCTTCCACTTGAGGTGTTTCAGGCACGTCCCACTGGGAGGAGACCCCGGGGCAGACCCAGGACTCGGTGGAGAGACTATGTCTCCCAGCTGGTCTGGGAACGCCTTGGTATCCCCTCTGAAGAGCTGGAGCAGGTGGCTGGGGAGAGGGAAGTCTGGGCTTCTCTGCTTGAACTGCTGCCTCCGCGACCCGGACCTCCGGAAAAGCGGTAGAAGATGGATGGATGGATGGAAGTATTACCAATATCATAAACTTATCTTTTTTAAGTTATATTAGTGCATGCCCGTAGAAAGCAAGTATTCCTGTCTCAAACAGGCAGCCAAATCAGGCTTTACAGGCCCAAATGTAGGCTGTGTTTGAAAGTGGAATGCAGAGGTGTAGCCTATATGTAGGCAATCACACATGTTAAGACTTTGACAAATATGAAAGGGACTGAACTGAGATTTATTTGATTGTGTGAATATTAATTACAGAATAATTGAAAATGAATGAGACATCTAATATTAGCTACTGTTTAAGAACCGCTTGGGTTTTTTTTTTTTGTTTTTTTTTTTTTGTTTTTTTTTTTTTTTTAAATCGGATCACTTATTTGTGTGATCTTTTATGAGTTATATTCATAATAGTGTATCTTGCACTTTGGGGAATGGGAGTTGTTCAGTCACCATTATAATTTAGTTTATATGTGTAGTTTATAATTTATCATGAATAAACTCATGCAGTACTATAACAGGACACATTTACAAATATTTGAGATCTATTGTAGTGCATCCTTTTACATTTTAGCAATATTATAAGTACAAAACACCAAACTTTTTTTTTTTTTTTTTTTGTATTTATATCTTGTATACTTTATTGGTCCCCAGAGGGATATTCAGGGCATCCACAGTACGGTGCCAATCCCTTCACCATTCACACACACACACACAGCAGAATCACCCGTTTGGCTGCAACTGTTGCATGAGAGTTTCCCATTTGTCTGTAAATATTTAAATGAAAATGATGTATTTTGTTATCTGTGCATTTTTGCATCTTGTTGTCATTTAGTCAAAGAGTGCATATGTGCCGGCATATGATACGCAATTGATCTGGCCATTCCGTATTAAATTTTTAATTTTTAGATACTCGCGTGGGAGGGTGGACTCGCGGTCCTGCAAAGTACAGTGGTACCACACGGATGAAGCAGAAGCAGGTACTCCCGTCTACTACTGACTGAGCAGGCTAGGTGTGCCTCCCTGCGAAGGACCGTGGTCTGCCCGGTCGGGATGCTGCTTCTCCATTTCTGCATTTATTTACAGCGCTTAACCTACAGGTAACTCCTATATCTATAGTTTGTAAAAGAAAACATCATCGTGCTGGATGAATTATTAATTTATGACACAAATGATAAAAAACAATGGTATTTTACTTACCCCCAGCAGCTGCAAGTCGCTCTCTCTGGTCTGTTGTCCACTCTCTGTGCTTTCCATTTGAAAATTGTTTATCAATCATGGTCTTTTACGTTCCAACACAGCGCATAGTGCACATAGTACAAAACAGTTTATCCCTGCTTTATGAAAAATATTCGGAAGCTATTGAGCACAGTCTTTAGCTGTGACTTTTGCTGGTAAATTAACTTCAAATCCGCTCTGTGCTGCTAAATGTAAACACGGAAGTAATGTGAGCATGCAGCGAAGGGAACTCTCGCACGATGGTTCATCACACAAGACTTCAGCCGGCTGTTTGCGTTTTGCGTTTCATAGACTGTAAAAAGCATTATATGAAAAGATCAATGTGCGGATTTTGTGGACCAATATTGGCTCAGTCAAACGGGGATCGATTCGAATCGTTTCATCGATCTTTTGAAGCCATCCCTATCAATCATCACATACTATGTGGATAGAGACCACATTCCTTTTCATTTCAAGTCGTTTTACTTTTTCTGCAGTGTTTGGTGGCAAGACTGCACTGCTTCCAGATTGCAGAGGTATGTGGCCCTATGGCATGGTCATGCATGCAACTCCATGGACACATCTTAAAGGGGCAATACATGAAAAGCGCAATATATAAAATAATTTTCAAAAAATTCCTGGATCCAGACCATAATCCAGATCACCACCAAAATCTAATCATATATTCCCCATGCCATTACACACCTTTCCTGAAATTTTCATCAAAATCCTTCCAGAACTTTTTGAGTAATGTTGCTAACAGACAGATAAACCAACCAACATACAAACCAACCAATGCCGGCAAAAACATCACGTCCTTCCTTGGCGGAGGTAATAAAAACAATTTTATCAACAGGCACAGAAGCCCAGTACACAGCAACACCAGAAGTAAACACCTTTCTCCTGTACTTCTTTACTCTCCATCATCATTCATCCCTTTCCAACACATTCTTTTACATGCACTCGCAAAGTAAATGATGGTCTTGACGTCAATCATCTCCTCTGCCCTCCACATGTCTATCTGTTCCCAGCTAATAGTCCCCCCCCACACTGTATCCATGCCTCCTCCCAGGCTGTACTCTGCAAGGCATGTTTCCTCCCTCTACTTTGCTTAGTTAATATACAGCACATGACATGAATCCTCCACACTCAGCCCTAGTCCATGAAATTTGTCCACATCCTCCTTTAACTAATACTCTGTGGGCTCCATCTAATTATCCCTCCCTCCACCTCCTCATCCCCTCTGTACACCTGACCTTCCCAAAACTCATGCACTGCACTTCCTCACTGCACTTCTGCAATTGCCAAACCCCACCAATAGTGTCTGTTACAGAGCAGACTTACTGCTCTTATAGCCTTTCTGTTCTTCACTCCTTATACTGACCCTTCGCAAGGCTTTTAGTGACCTCTGGCATTCTTTCATATACCCCCTCTCTATGAAGAACTTTTTCCCTGAACTCCACACCAAAACTGGATTTTGATCTAATTTAAAAGGTCACTCACTACTCACCATTCCAATGATTCTGTCTTGCTGAGCAAAGTGAGTGCTTTGTTGTTTACTGGGAGTGACAGGGTAGCAGGGAACCCCTGCTATTTGGTCAATCCATGTGAAAGAGTTTCTCTTCAAATTGGGGGGGGGGGGTTGCCTGGGTGACAAGACAAAGGAAAGTAAAAAAAAAAAAAAAAAAAAAACGGAGAAGGGAAAAAACAGAGAGTGCATGTTTCCACTTCTGCTACAGACAGAAGGATGGGGTGGACAGGAGTGGAGTGGCAAGGTGGAGTGGCAGGAGCGTCCGCCTCACTCCTGCTTTGGGCAATCCATTAAAACGATCCCTCCATTAGACAAATGTTAGGGAGAGAAGAGAGCCAAAGAAAATGGACTGGAGGGGTACAGAAAGGGCTGACTGATCCACAGGGAGAGAAAGCAAACGTGACTGAAAGAGGACAGACTGTGACAGAGGTGGGTCAGAATCAGGGTAGGATATCAGCGGCTACAGACCACGGTTTTATCCACTTGTACCAATTTGGCAGCAGTCTTAAGCCTTTTGAGAGTACGGCTACATTTTCTGAGCTTTCTCCCTTTACACCTTCAGTCTCATTTTTGCAGGCACAAGCTTGCCGAGGTGTTTTTTTATCCAACACATTAATTTCCTAAAATTAAATTAGGTAAAATCAAGTGTATAGTAGATTGTCAAAATGGGGAATGAAAACTCATTGTACATTGTATTATGAGACATGAAAAAAAAAGAGCCACAAAGAGGAAAATGGAACCAGAATAATTAAAACAGATGAGAAGAGAGCAGAGCAAGGGAAAACTGAAGAGTATACAGCATTATCTTTCATGCCCGATGCAGGTGACTAGCATGGGAAGAAAAGACTGAGTGTCTCTCACTCTGTCCCAACAAGAAATACCCATTCTGGGAATGGAAAGAGGTTCTAATAAAAGGTGTGTAGTGGTGGGAATGGTCCGGCAGGCCAGCTGCTTCACTCTTAGAGAATATTCAGCTATAAATTAGTCCCCAAGCTTCTTCAGGCCGTGTTAACAATGTTGGGTTTATTTATTTTATCAAGAGCCATTTACACCGTTTTTTCTTTAAATGAAACCCTCCCTGTATTACTACACTAGCCAAGTGCGCGTACAAAATGAAGCAAAAACTTTTGTTTCTGCACATTTGCTCCTGCCAATCTTCTTTTGTACACACAGTGTAGAGCAGAGGGGAAATGTAAATGCATACACTTGCATACACCTGTACCCTTTCACAATATCCAATCTTTATGGCAATGTGGGTTTCAGAGCTTTTTAAAAACAATCAGAATATGTACTCGGTGAATGTACAGAGCCTTCTTCTTATGCTCTTCCAAAAATAAAAACCAAAAAAAAAAAAAAAAAAACATGAATCTAGACAGAAGGAAGACAGTCATTCTATCTATTGATCTGAGCTATCCTTATCTGTCAAAACTAAGCTATGATGACAGAGTACATGCCAGAGGTCTAAGCAGGCCAATAAATTGTTAAGATGACTGCTTTGGTGACTTGAAAAACTGATCTATAATTTTACTTCTATTGAAAAAAATTTGCCTCAGTTTCGTCATGTCTAACAAAAAACACAAATCTGTTTTCCACATTAACGCCACGGACTGGCGTGTGTCTATGACAGACAACATGGACGTACTGCTCTGACAACCTGTAGGCTGAAAGTCCAGAGGCTGCCTTTGTTTATGTTGATTCAGCTGACTCTCACTCTCCCAGACAGGTAATTCAAGTCTCCATACACACATGCTCAGACTTGTGGGTACATGCATGAGCTGACATCTTGTGTGCATTTGTTTATACATAAAAAACTGTAACTCAGTTGATGGATTTCACTGATTGGGTGATCTCCCTGTGTAACAGCAAGACAAGGAATAACCCGACATGCTGAGTTTTAGATAAAATTAAATACACTTGTCTCTCATACAGGTCTTGTTAAGGAAGAAGCGTAACCAGGTTGTTATTCTTTCAAGTTCAGGTAAATAATGTCAAATCCTTACACTAATATATGAGAGAGACTTCACATTTGTCCCACGGCAGAAGAACAACTTCAACTACTAAAGCACTTTTTCTAACTTGAAAAGCCAGTTAGGTGTGCTTAGAAAAAAAAAAAGACTTTCCCATAGCCTCAGTCAATGTGTAACGTTAGCCATGTTATTCAGTGTTATGTGATTCACTACCCTGCAATAGCTGTGTGATAGTGCCCTCAAAGGTATTCCACACCCAACTCTGCTCAGCACAGTTTCACCAGGTTTTGCTTTGAAGTAAGCCAAAACTCCAAAGCGGAGTTTTACTCTGGTAGTTAATAATGAAAAACCTTATTTGAAACAGTATATGGCTTTACACAAGATGGACACTGCATACCTGCGCAAGGCCCCGTCACACCTTGACGATTTAGGCAGCATATGCTGTACCCTGCCTCTCGCCCAAAGATGCTGGGATAGGCTCTAGCCCCCCCCCGCAACCCGAAAAGGATTAAGCAGAAGATGGATGGATGCCAACGTATCAAAATTTCTTTAAAACGCTGGCAAACGGCCAAAATTTTCAATTTTGGATGTATGCATCATGTATCCGTAACGAAATGGACGTATACGTAACATATTAATAACTTATATAGAACATTTCAATAGCATAGATAATTTATATCAACAAATGCTTAGCATGTTGCCGGCGTTCACAACTTATGTCCAACGTTAATCTAACTTATGCATAACTTGTGCATAGCTTATCCTTATTTATGCATAGTACGGTCATGCCAAAGTGCTGTCACCTCCCAATCCATGAATCCTATGTGTGCGAGAGCATGAAGGCTCCATCATCTTGGTTCAACCGAGATGATTTTCTCCTCCAAAGACCATTGCACAGCAGGGGGAGTGACCGACCTGACAGATCTGTCAAATCTGTCAGGTCAGCTACACCTACAGAAAGGATAAAACGGCTGATGTGACACAGCACGAAAGTCAGATGACAGTCAAAACATGTCAAGGTATGAAACATCTCTTTACTTTGTCTGAATAAAAGAACAAGACCAGTTTGACATGGACATCTGCTCACCATCGAGTTTTGACAGTTTCCTCCTGTGAACCAGTGCTGCCAATACACCACTATATGGTAGATGTTAGAAAGACATTCAGTAAGATACACATAGGTTCAAAGTGTGTTATTCATAGGTTAGAAGTAAGTTTTGGGTATGCTAGACATTATCTTGATGCATTTCGGCTTATGAGTAACTTACAAGTAATGTGTGTCGCATACCTTGCATATAATTTATGGCCCACGTTTGCGTGACATATGAACCATACGTTGGTTATGTCAATTCGATAACCTCGCTGTACTACGACGTATACCAGAATGCTTCAGTATGCTTTAACTTATACAAAACTTACCCTTAACTTATTAGACGTACGCCAGCATATTTGCCAAATTTTTTAAACTAGTATATACCCGTGCATACCCGTCCATGCCCATAGAAACCAAGTATTTCTGCATGCCTGTTGCTGAAAGGTCTCTTCCTGTCTCAAACGGCTGTGTTGTTCACAGTCATGCCTGCGGCGTACTACTCGAACCTGAGGTGTTTCATCTTCACGGCATCTTTTCTGACATGCAGCAGTTCTCCTCACTCTATTGCTCTCCATCTGGTGAGTCTTCTTCCTCTTCGTTCAGACCACTGGTTGAAGGATAGGTACGTCATAATTCCAGTTCATGGACAGGATCATGAAAATAGATCTGTGCAAAAAGTGGCTTTCGATCCTATTCAGGAAGACCCGTGCATGCCCGTAGAAACCAAGAAACCGGAGCACCCAGAGAAAATCAGCGCTTTACATGGCATTTTACACATTTGTAGTGTAGACTGGCATTCTTCATGGTTACACATTTTTACTATGTCAGCACTTCTTTAAAAACAACACTGCTCAGAAAAGTCATGCTTTTGCTTAGTTTCTTCATCCTGAGCAAGAATACGAAGACTGCTTGATCTGCCAACTCTGCTCGCGGCAACGTAGAATTGGCCATGGCTGAAGAAATCTCTTGTGCAGAAAACCCCAACGCGCTGTAAAGACTGGCCCTGTGACTTATTCACAGAACCCCAGCTGTGTTATCTTCATGGGATCTTTCCTGACGTGCAGCAGTTCTCCTCACTCTATTGCTCTCCATTTATGTAGCGTCTGGTTTAAATTAGTGTGTCCTATTCTTAATTGGGTGAGAAGTATCTCTTGCTTCCCGTTTCTGGCAACTCCCATTCCACAGTTTACGTGCTTTTGAATGCCATAAAGATGTCTTCCTGTACCTATTGAGTCCCAATATTCTTGCCACTTTTCGACTATATAATTTGTAATTACTGATTTGTCTTCTGCCTTACTGAGTGAGATTTCCAGATTTACTGCTTCGAATGGGTGTGGTTTAAAGTACTGTGTCCTATTCCTAATCGGGTGATGAGTATCTCTTCTTTCGTGAGTGATGGTCTATATGACATCATAAAGACATCAAGGCAGGCATCATAGGACATGTACTGCTTCGAATGGGTGTGGTGTAAAGCAGTGTGTCCTATTGTTAATCGGGTGATGAGGAAGATTTCCAGATTTACTGCTTCGAATGGGTGTGGTTTAAAGTGTTGTGTCCTATTCATAATCAGGTGATGAGTATCTCTTCTTTGGTGAGTGATGGTCTGTATGACAGCATCCTGAGTCCTAAGTTGCCTGATATCATAGGATCATCATAGGACATCATGCAGACATCATAGGCCGTCCTATGATCGTGACACACAGACAGACACACACACAAACTGACAAGAGAGTTCTTGAATTTATAGTGATATAGAGTGATGTCAGCATAAGCTGCCTAAATCGCCAAGGTGTGACAGGGGCTTTACCTCTTATGTTTCCCGATTTTGTCATTTGCATCAATTTAGGCAAGTATTTACAATACTACTATGTACTCTTATTAATGAAAAACAACAGTTATTATCACCGACTACTCATATTAACCTAAATATGTGCCACAATAAATAATTTGTGAAATACTGATTTTCTTCACTGTTTCAGCCTTACAAGTTTACCTTTACAGCTCACAAAACTAAACCCATGGGTTAGTCACCATTTTTACTCAAAGTACCCATGAAAGTCTTTGAAAAGCACAGACCATGCCTAGTTTAGACAAAATGGGCCTGACACCCTTGCGAGGCTTGTTACCTAGCTACATCAATATTTGTGTAAATGAGTAAAAGTAGACATGCCACAGTGCCTACAGAAATGCTGTCTGGTTAACTAACTATGCACAGCAGTTCGGTTGGCTAGAGGCTACCCCAGTCAACACCACAGACTGCTGTTTTTCATTTGCCTACTGTATGTGCTAACTGTGCACCACATCCACACTGCAGCTAAGTGGCAAGCACATAAAACAGCCCTTCTAATTAAAATACATCAAATGTGTTCACACATGCACTACTGCCATGCCAACCCCAAGACCGCCCCCACCTTCCTTCAATTTGCTTCTAAAAACGGTATCAAACATCTCCATGTCTATCCCTTTAACTTGAAGGTTGTGAGAAATGAAAAGTGCTAAAAAAAAAAAAATAAAAAAATAATGTGCAACTCCCCCTCCCTCTCGCTCTCAGCCCACTCTACCACATACATACAAATGACAATGACAAGTGGGGACATTTACCTGCAGCTGGGATGCGGTGCGCTCCGGGAACAGAGGGCAGCCTCTGAATGCCGGGAGAGGCGTTACTTCCTGGGGCTCGCTGCTGGTTCTCTGAGTGGGTGCTGTGAGTTCCAAGCGGTGCGCACCCGGCAACGTGCTGCTGCTGCTGCTGCTGTGGATGCAGCTGCTGCTGGTAATGGCTGTGGTGGTTAGAAGACACCATAAGTCCACTGCCAGCTATTCCACTGCCGTTTCCAACACTGTAAGGCTGAAAATATCCAGACCGAGAACGTGATCGAGTCCTTGGAGGCTCCATGGCCATTTGGTGGTGGTGGGTGTGAAGGGGATGGAGGAGGAAAGAGGAGGACGCGGCTGGGGACTGCGGTGGAGAGCCGTTTGTGGATCTGGGCTGTACAAAGTCGTAACTATAGCCCCCGAGTCCTCTGCCCCCTTCCGCAGACTCCGCCGCCCCCGCCTCTTCGAATAAATCAGCCCCTTTAGGGACAGGCTCTGGGGTGGAGGGCAGCCGGGGGCAAACTCTAGGCTCCTGAGTCGTTGGCTGTCCAGTGGCTGCGATTGGCATTTCCTTTCGGGGTGGGGGGGGATTTCCTTAATTTCTTTTTTTTTTTTTTTCCTTTTCCTTTTTTCAGCAATTTTCTTCTGGCTTCCTCTCACTGCAGCAGCTTTGACAGACTGTTCAAAAACACAAAGTTATACAATGATTGACTGTGGAAGTCCACTGAGGCTAAACTGAGAAACACCAACCAAAATAAACTGTTTATAACTAAAATTAACGTCAACCGCATGAGTTTATTTTGACAAGCACGTGTCATAATTTTGAGTTAGCTGGCGGTCAACTTCCCTCACGACACCGGGTCATTGCAGTTCCTATACAAGCCGTTATTAATATTTTCGGGTTTAACAAAACTCTAGTTAAGGATCGGAAAGTCGGATCCACTGGCGGAGACTTTGTTGTCCCAGTGGGGATATTTGTCTTGGGGGGGGGGGGGGACACAGAAATACTTTAGGAATGGGACATATAGATAAGCTACCCTCTCCCAATAGCTGAAAGGCTGCCATTATAAATGATACATAAGCACTGAATGAAAGTTCACTGTGCATTCTGTTCACTAGTGATTACTGAAAGGGGAGAAAAGAGAACTCGAACTAAAATGTTTTACATTTGAAGGCTCTGTGTCGTCTAATTGAAGGTAGAAGTTCGCTTTGCACTTTTTTCCAGCCGAGTTTGACAGCTCACCAGCGGCGTCTGTTTCACACCACCCGGGGGTTTGGAAGCCAACGGTCGAAGCCGCTGCCCTCCAGTTCTCAGCACGCTAGCGGAGTGTTGCTAACGTTAGACCCGCACTGTGGTAAAGGCGTTATTAATGTGCTTCCACGACCATCAGTACGACTTTACCACAAACAAACCTAACACCAAAACCGAGTTTGAAGCAACTTTACATACTTTCGCCGTCATTTGAACTTGTTTAACCAGTCTGCGTAACATCGTTCGGCAGCTAGCTTGGTAAGCCCGATCCAACCCCTCCTCCTCCTCCTTCAGCGACCAACACAAGAGAAAAAATCCCATAGCCAGCCAGCCAGCCAGCCACCCACGCCTAGATTGCATTAAAGATGCATGATTGATAGTAGAGAATAAAATAAATTGCACAAACTCAACCTATGTGAGTGATTTACGTTTCAACACGCCGGTAGTATTCACCCCCGGCTGACGGAAGGCAAAGCGAAGACAAGAAAGGCAAAGGAAAATAAGTGGTAAATAAAAATTGGATAGAAAAAAAACACGGATAAAATTAACACAACCTCAGCGAATGAGTCTTTGAAAACCTATTCCACATATTTGTGTAGCTGATTCCCCAAAGTAACTCACCCAGAAGGCGACTCTCCAGTCCTCCTGACTTGAATCTATCGACGTTATTGTGAGCCCCGCTGCCTCTGAATGTGTGTTTGAGCTCTATCGGTGTCAGCGTGAAATGTGACAGCCCAAGAAGCATTTCACCAGGCAGCGCCAACCCATGCCAGAAAAATCGAGCGCGATTGGAGTTGCCTCCAGCACACGCGGCCCGTTTAGTCACCAAAAAAGAACATAACGGCATGTAGCGTGTAACAGCGTGAAATCTCGCAAATATGCATTTTCACTTTGCTTGAAAAAGAACACTTCAGTGGCACTGCGAAGCCATACAGGATCGGCATTTGACTTTTCTAGCCTTCAAATCAGAAGCTGTGGATCTCAGAGAGGCAGGCTAAAAGGGGCTTTAAATTATTTATTTACAAATACCGAGCAGCCTTCCCGTTGCATCTGTTTCATCCGGAGCCGAAAGTTCGCTTTTGACATATTCATAATCTATACATTTACAGCATTGCCATTTTCAATAACCCAAGAAATCTGTCATGAATAGTGTTTACACCAAATTTTGATCAACATTTAAAATGTACAAATAGCCTATCTGAAATTAGGAAATTGGTGATCAATCTTTAACTGATGATTGAAAGAGAAGTTTTTACACCACTCGTTTAGGAAATCAAACAAGATACCACCCAAAATCTTCATTCAATCAGCATCACTACATGTATGGCAGCTGTTCCATTACAGTATTAGTGTGGAGGAACAAAATAAGTTCAGGCGTGACATGGCGAGCTTAAGGTTTCAGAGTTTTATTCCTCCATCATCATGAGACACACTGTAGCGCTGTGCGCTATGCTGTGTGAGTGTGTGCTCTGTGGGTGCGCTGTCTTGAGGCATGTATAGTCAGCTCTTTTATACAGACAAAAGAGAATGCATGGCACATTTGCATATTGATATACATATCAGTAAATACATATCAATCGCGTGATTAACTGGTGCCGGAATTCCTCTCCTTGCTCTGGGGATGTATAACAATAGTCATTGTTCTGGTTGGCCCCCTAGGGCTCTCTGTTCATATGCAATCCCTGCTGAGCCTGATTATTACCTCCGCCAGGCCGCAGGCCAGGAGGTTATGTTTTTGCCAGTGTCTGTCTGTCTGTCTGTTGGTTAGCAAGATAACTCAAAAAGTTTTGGACAGATTTCGATGAAACTTTCGGGCGTTGTTGGAAATGGTACAAGGAAGAACTGATTAAATTTTGGGGATGATCCGGATCACCGTCTGGATACAGGAATTTTTTAAAGGATTCTTTAACATTGTGAGATACGGCCATTTTCAACATGTGCGCAGGCGCAATGGAGGGTGCTGGTCGTCGTGTCTGACGAACACAAACTCCGCGTTCTTCAAAGTTTTAGGCACAAAAGCATGCGGAAAACAGTGGTGGGCAGGGCCCGGCAGCGTGCCCGTGTTTGCGCTACGCTGCAAAAGCTGAGACGGGCAGCTGTCCGGCGCCGGATTATTTGGCAGAAATTCCCCAGGCAGCCATAGTGGCTGCGCAAAAACGAGCTCTCTGCCAGGGAAGCTTCCAAATCCTCTTTTGCCGCGGAGCGCAACCCCAATATAAAACCCACGGCAACCTGTCTACCCAATTTGCATCCGTCAGTGAAGCCCTGAGTGCTGCTTTCAGTGGAGGAGATGGACACAACACCAACACTTCAGTTTATTACCTCTGCCAAGGAGGTAATGCTTTTACTACTGAACCACTAATCCTATCATTGTGAATCCAATTGCTAGTCATATGTTTTCATGGTCAAGGAATCTGAAAACGTACACACAAACACTGTATGGGGGGGAACTGTGGCGCTTGGCAGAGGTCTGCGCTCTCCAAGTGCTTTTCTAGTTATCAGTCTGCATTGTGCTGGGTGCCCACACTGTGTGCTGGGTGCCCACAATAATGGTACTTTTCCACTAGCCCCACTCGGCCCCGATTGGCAAACACGACACAACTTACAACGACTCGTTTCGGCCTCGATTGCGTTTCCACATTACTGCTGATATGCCTGCAGTGGGTGGGATTTCTTGAACAGCAAGGCGGCACCACATTCTCGTGACGTGAAGCGCGCAACCCAAGCAAACATAACATGGCGGCTGTACAAGGCGACTCCTCGGTCTGTGGCTTTTTTCGCCGTAAATACCAAAAAGGACCGCCAGACAAGGGTACAGGCAGCGAGACGAAACACTCTGGAATAGTTCTGCAGCTTCTGGCAGAGCCGAAGACATGAGGATACAAACTAGGTCATATATGACAGTAAGCTAATGGTTGCTAATGCTAGTTTGCTATAAGTACGTCGTGCTACACTGTAATGTCTGCAAGTTAGGTACTAAAATATGTACGCTGTGTGTGTGTGTTTCAGATGGCTCTGTTGTGGGGAAATTACCGCTTCAAACGGTCGGTCTGGCGTTCAGCACAGCCTGTCACTGATATCAACAGCCTGTCACTGATGTCAACACAGCTTCACAAACGATCAGTGGTTATAGAGCTTAAGAATGTCTGTAGAAACGTATATTTCCTGTGCAACAAATTGCTCTGCTCTGCGTGAAAATCATGGAGAGACTGTTGAGACATCATGGGACGTACCTGCTTCTGCAGCACTGAGTCTGAGGTGATGTCATGGCAAAAAATGATCAGCTGACACAACTTGATCGCCAGGTTAATAACTATATTAGCCACAAAATATATATTCAAAAAGTAAACAGTACTGAGTTAGGTATAATAAGATATATTTGACAGTTATCATGCATTTTAGGCCAAAACAAACTTGATCTAGGATTAAAAGCAATTAAAATAATGCAGTCACAAGGTTACATGGAAAATGCTTGATTTACTAGATACATGTACTGTAGAAATATATATTCTCTGCATCAACAATGTACTATACATGCATTCATGTAGTATTGCACTGGGAATTGCACTGACAATAAACCTCTAAAGTTTTTGCAGATATCTCTTTTTTATATGTGAAGGTTACCACCAAGTGACATAAATTAAATACTGAAAGATTGGAAAAGCTAAGAACAATCCAGCAGTTTGAGAAATCACTTTTGGTTTGGTGTAAGTCTGTCAACAGAATTATGAACCATAAAGCAGTTTGTGTTAAAATGTTAAATCCCATTAAACCTAATCCGGGGGCTTCCAATCATGTGTCATGGGGGGCCAAGACCCTGCAGGTTCTCTCTTCTACCCAGTCTCTTCAGCAGGTGTTCTCACTGATCAGCAGTCAGTGGAAATAGTTCAGTGGAATCTGCTGTTGAAGACACTGGTTGGAGGTAAAGCCTGCAGGGTCTTGGCCCTCCATGGCACATGATTAGACAACCCCGCCCAAACCCATTATGATGAAGAGCAGATGCTAATATGACCCAGGATTCCTCCATATACTGGTACTGTCACTAAAGTATGCAGGGTCTTCTGCGGTGGCACATCCAACAATACAGTCTTCAATTAATAAAATAATTGTTTTGGTTACTTTTTTCTTAAAAATGAGCCATTATTTTCAAGGTCACTGATAAATCCTTTGTACAGTTAAGATAAGATAAGATAAGATAAGATAAGATAAGCCTTTTATTAGTCCCACAATGGGGAAATTCCAGGATTGCAACAGCACAGGGATAGCAACACTCAGAGCAACAATCAGAAGGCAAGAAAAAAACAAAAACAGCTAGTAAACATGTACATATTACAATAAATAAATAAATATATGTATATATATATATATATATATATATATATATATATATATATATATATATATATATATATATAGACACACAGTGCGGAGCATTATGGTTGGTGAATGTGCAGCAGAAAGTCTAAGCTCTCTCTCCGCGGATGCGGCAGGCCAGCTGGAAGTCTTTGGGCATGATGGCGACCCCCTTAGCGAAGAAGAGACCACCAGGTAGGCCTCGCCGGCCTCCTGCAGAGCCACGACGGCGAAGCTCAGGAAGCGCAGGTCGGTCTTGGAAGTCCTGAGCGATCTCCCTCACCAGGCGCTGGATGGGCAGCTTACGGATGAGCAGCTCCATGGATTTCTGGCAGCGACGGATCTCTCTCGGAGCCACAGGCCTGTAACGGTGAGGCTTCTTCACTCCGCCGGTGGCCGGAGCGCTTCTCCGAGCAGCCTTGATGGCCAGCTGCCTCCCGGGGGGGCCCCCTCCTCCAGCAGATTTTACGGGCGGTCTGCCTGGTTCTTGCCATCGCTCTTTATCATTCCGTCTTATATTTCCCGCACGCCGCCCGAACTCCAGCCCGGCACCCGCGTCATTTTCGCCACAGTTCCCGGTATATCGAGTCTCTCCGCTAGCATCGGGTGGCGGCCGAGTGCTAGCTAGCACTAGCTCTTCCGTGCTGTAACGTCTCCTGCTGTAAACAGAGGCTCCGTCTGCTGACTCGGGAGACCTTTGGGGCGATCTGTGTGTCCGTGATATATATATAGAGTGAAAGGTGTAGAAAGAAGAAGGAAGATTAAAAAAAAGGCTATTGCAACAGGCAGCCAACTCGTGTGGCGCCACCGGTCCGGCGTAACCGGAACCGGAAAAATTGGCTCTTTTCCCACCGGTGTCTTAACAGACAAAATAGAAAATCATGATGCAAACACATAAGTCACTCAATTGTTTATTACAATCAGCAGCAAATTCCAGATTATTCAGAATGTGCAAAATTCAAACTGTAAAAAAGAAAAAAAAAAAAAAACTGGAATGGGTCACACACGCCAGCCACGCTGCCTCACTGAGAAGCAACTGGATCGGCCCCTCGTACTGGTCCTGGTTCAGCAGATCTTCAGCCTGCATCTCTGTAAATAGTGAGGCAAGGTCCAGTTGGGGTGGACAGTTTCCCTCTTGCCTAGACAAAAGACAAATGGGTGGTGGTTAATTAAAGCAAGTGTAAAACATATTTGGGAAATACACTTGTTGCTAAAAGCCAGTGGTGGAATGTGAATTAATGAATGAATCTTTATTTCGGATAGATTAAAAGTAAAGATTAAAAGAAAATAGAATAATATAACAAAGGAAAAAATCTAACAAGGTCAAATTAAACAATAACTCCTCTGATTATACAGTTCAACACAGGTTATCTGAAATGGGTAATGGCTGAAGCTGCAGCTTATATTGCCCACCATATTCCATCCAAGAATTCAAAAGAAAAACAAAACAGGAGGGATTACAGTTTGAATGTGACAATAAAGTACTTTGTTGTTGTATTTAACCACAATTTTCATGTAGCTGCACTTCAGTAGATTTTACAAGGGCTGGGTTACATTTAAAATCATCTGTTTTTACTGTGGCCTCAGCAATCAGAATGAATTAATACATTCACTTGAATGGAATATAGTACTTTAACTGAAGGTGTGCATCACCGAGTATGGAGTCGCTCAGTCAAAATATGAAGTTTTTATCAATAAAAGTTTGTCTTGTCTGTAAAAGTGTCTCTTCTTGCCCTGGCTTCATGTGTGGGCGGTGTTTTGTACTAGCATTGCTAAAATATAAAAGGAAGCACTACAATGGGTCTCAAATATTTGTAATGTGTCCTGTTACTGCATGAGTTTATTGATGATAGACTATAAACTACACATATAAAGTAAATTATATTGACAACTGAACATTTCACATTTGCCAAAACATACAGTTATGAACATAACTCACAAAGGATCACACAAGTGATCTGACAAAAAAATAAATACATTAACAAGGGGTTTATTTTACAGTTGATGTGCCATATTCACACAATCAAATAAATCTCAGTTCAGTCCCTTTTATATTAAGTGGAAATTGTGCTACTTTGGTTTTGACACATTACCTATAAAAGCAAAGGATTTCAGTACTTTCCACAGTGGCGAGGTCCGTTGTGGGGCGGCTGCTTTCCTCTTGCCTAGATGAACGACAGAAATGGATGGTGGTTAGGTTCAAGCAAGTTCAACACATATACAGGCACATCTCAAAAATTAGAATACCATGAAAAAATTCAATATTTTTGTCACTCATTTCAGAAAGTGAAACCCATATATAGATTCATTACAGGGACAGTGATATACTGAAAGTGTTTATTTTAATATTGATGATTACGGCTACAGCCCATATTAACCAACACCTCAGCGGCCAACATTTTTATTTAAAAACTATTTTTTAAAGTTAATTTTATGTAATATTCTAATTTTTTGCCAAATAGAATTTGGGGTTTTCAGGGGCTGTAAGCCGTAATCATCAAAATTAAAATAAATAAATGCTTGAAATATATCACTGTGTAATGAATCTATATAATATACGAATTTCTCTTTCTGAAATGAGTGACAAAAAATATTGAAGTTTTTCATGACATTCTAATTTTTGGAGATGTACCTGTATTAGGGAAATACAACTGTGAAAGTCAGTGGTGGGATATGACAAAAATGCTTCGTTTCCCTGACAAGCACTGCAGGATCCACAGAATAGGTGTGTGGGTCTATTCTGACACTTTAGAAAATTATATGAATGACTTTATAAATCGCTGGTTTGAAAAAGCAATTTTAATATGATGAGATTTCGGCTCCTGTGGTCCATTTCACCTGTATCCACAATATAAACACTGAGGGAAGCTAACCTCTGGCATGTGGAAACACATTCTAGCATTAAATTGCACACAATTTAATGCGCAACACCAAAGTGCAATATGTACACAAACCAGGACTTTAACCAGGATTAACATATTTCATCGTTTTGCTCTCACAAGCGAATACTTAGGAGAAAACAAGCGCGAATCAGCAGTTGGTACTAGCTAGCTACTAGCTAAAACTCGTTAGCCAGCAGAGAACGGCGCTGTATGGCTCAAAAAAAGTGAGCTTACCACCAACAGGATAAATAAGCAAATAGATGCACATTATTACAAATCACTCACCATCAATGGTTCTCTCACGTTTGTCTTCAGCTTGTCCGTAATCCGGTTCTATGCTGGGCTGCATCTGTAATGGGGCAGGTCGCTCCTCTCACTGTGGATCTGCCACCAAGCAGAGAAAACTCCGCACCTCTTCGTTGGACCACGGTGTAGAGTTCCGCAAAACCTACAATGCTGTCTGTATTAATATCGTATTTACTCCGTGACCGAGTTAGTCCGTGAAATATTGCAAATGGCGGTCGTGTAGATTCATCAGAAGACGGTCGCTTTCGTGACGTTACGACCTGACCAATCAGCGGCGACCAGTCTGTTGACATCACATCATGGCCCGACTCAGCTCGGTTGTACCCTGCCCTCGATCAGGTACGAAAATAGCGCCTGCTAACCGGTGCTGGGGCTAATAGAAAATGCTCAAACGCGGGCTGAGCGGTGCCGTGTTGAGCTAAGCGGGGCTAGTGGAAAAGGGCCTTTAGTTGAATTTCAACACAGGGACAACTCAATCTGCTTATCCAGGTACTCATTAGGGGATCACCGGAGCATGCCATGATGCATGGAGACGCATGGAAGTTGTGATTAAAAATCAGGGTTATTCCACCAAATAGTGATTTCTGACCTGTTACAACTATTACAAATGGCACTGGATATCCTGTTTAAAGTAACCAGAGCACACCCATAAATAGGAATCTTTATTTAATCAGACATCCCATCATTTGTATTTGAGACCAAGTATGTGAAACAGAAAATAATACAGTAGCCTGTATGGGACAGGGAAATTCTATTATAATATGTTCAGCACAATAAAATGCACCAGTTGTATTCAGAATAGCTTTCAATGACATTTAAGATAATGTTGGAGGTTAACAATGATATACTGTTTTATTTGGTTTCTTAATGTAAAGGGCAGGTACAATGACCCCCCCCATCCCCCCAAAAAGGGTCTGTTTGCTTTGCTGTACTTGTAATGATTGTTGAATGCTGTGTTTGTCCAAAAATGTTAATGTTCTGTATGGGTAATACATGTGTGATGTGTAATGGTTTTCGTAGGAACGTAATGTAGTATGGCGGTGCCCTAGGCTGGGAGGAGTGATGCCCTGCCTTCGGGGGGTGGCGTCACCTGGGATATATAAGCCTGGAGCAGGAGACATTGTCTCCTTGCTGTTAGTCCCGTACTCACGGCAGGGTCTCCCCATGTGTACATAGTTCTTGTAATAAACTTTATAAAACGTCACCTCGCCTCCTCACTTATTCGGACACTACATTTGGAGACGAGGATATACGGAGATGGAGAGGGCTGCTGCCGTGCTGCGCTTTGTGTTGCAGGCTCTGGGTGAGCCGTTGGTCCTGTGTACCAGGTGGCGGGTGGCCTTCGAATACTATCTGTTAGCGTTAGACCTCGGCGACTTTGATAAATTATGTGCACGGGCTATCCTAATCCATAACCTGGATGTGGCGAGCCAGAGGGTCCTGAGCACATTTGGAGAAGGTGACCTATTCGGCCATGTGACGAGGCTCATGGCGGGCTACTTTCACGCCGCTGGAAATATTATAAGGCGACACATGCAAGTCAAGCAGCAGAACCAGCGACCCGGAGAGTCGGTTCAACAGTTTGTGGCAGACCTTTGGCGGCTGGCGGGTGAGTGCAGGCTTGGGACTTTGGATGAGGAGTTGGTCTGCGACCAGTTAGCGGAACATGCAGCCGGCAACTCGGCAAGAGTTCGCCTGCTAACTCGCACTGGTGAGTTAGCACCAATAGCAGCCATGGAGCTAGCACGACAAAACGAGACAGCGGAACGGCTGACGACGCGTCTTAAGGACACGTCTTAAGGACACGTCTTAAGGATGATGGAAGCAACGCTGATGGCACGGCCATCGTGAAAACAAAGTCCACCCCAGGGAGGCTGAGATACTATGGCTGTGGATCCAGCAGGCACCATTATCGAGCCAGGGAGTGTACAGCAAGGGGCAAGCATTGTGGGTGGTGTGGTCTGCTCCATCACAGAGTTTGCCGCAATTTTGACAAGGAGGAACGGAAACCGGCAAAAGAAACTGCTAAGAAGAAGGTGCCTACAGTGGTCCACACAGTCTCGCCCAACACGGATGGTCGCATCGTTTGTGACATTTTGTTGGACGGGATGCCAATACCGCTGTTAGTGGACACTGGGTCAGCGGTCTCCATCCTCAACTTGGCAACTGTAAGTCGGTGTTTTCCCCACTATAGAGTGAGTAACACTATTATCACTTGTTATGGTTATGGTAGCCATCTGCTGGATGTCGTGGGCTCTGTGTTGCTGTCGGTGAGGTATAAAGGGGACTCCATGTGCGCCAACGAGCTCATGGTGTCGCGGAACGGTAATAACCTAATGGGCTGTGATTTATTCTATGGGCTCGGTTTCACCATTACCTGCAGTGAAGTGGAGAAGTGGTCAGGTGGTGGCTTATGGGACCAGCCTTTCTACATGGGAAGTGGCGATGAAGTGTGGGACTTTGGGTGGCCCATTCCGGGTGAAGAGGGACACCGCCACCACCTTAGTACGCCGAATAGGTGGGGGTCCCGTGCCAGTGTTTGTGGTCCCATGGACAGTGGACCCAAACGGCATGGTTTGACCTCTGCGGTGGCGGAAAGGTCCGAAGAGCGTGAGCTACAGGGCTCCGGTGGCTGACGAGTTCCAGCTGCTGAGCCAACAGTGACTGATGCCGCTCCGACGCAACATCATCTGGTATCCGGGGTACCTCCAGACGGCACAAACCCTAGCCGTGCTGATACCAAAGGCAAGGGACATGACTCTAGTCAACTTGGTGAACTGCTGAGGAGTCATAAGGGACCCAGAACGCAGCGCAGACAACGGAGGAAGCCAGTGAGTGCTCCCCTGGGCGAGGGTGATAACGTGCACCCTAGAGTCGAGCCTTGGCTTGGTCGGGTGCGCAGTTCCAGGAAACGGACAGCTGGGCAGGATAATCTGTGGGTGGTCCAGTCCAGCGGTGATGGCTACCTGAGTTTGACTGATGGGTCGAGACGGCATCCCAGCGAGTTGCGATGTCGAAGTACGAAAGGGCGTCTATGCAGTCCGTCTCCATTCATGACAAAACGGAGACGCTCTGGAACTGAGCTGCGTGAAGGACACTCCGGGGAGGGCCTTCGGGAGACCCGGGTTGGATGTATGAGGGCTTATGGTGTGTCTGAAATGTGCATTTATTAGTAGATGTGTTTTGTTTACAGTTATTACGGTTAATGGTTTCTGAATATATTCACATGTTAAAGTTGTACGGGAATGGGGTTGAAGAGAACCATGTGAGTGATGTGTAACGTGTATAAGTTGGTTCCCACAGACATTTACCCTATTCATGGTACAACTTATGTGACTATTTAGTTTGTTCTGAAGTTATTAAAAAAAAGTGTGTTTATAGAATTGTTTTTTTACAGATTGACCTGTTTGTGTGTGCGCCATCTCTTGGTCAGTGTAACTGTTTACAATATTTTGATATGTATTTTATTTCCAGCATGAGATGCTGTGTTTATTTTCCCTGTGTGGTGGGGTCTTTATGGCTGTTTACATTATTGTTAGTAATGGGACACCTCTGCCACTGTAACAGGGTGATTAAGGGATTGAAAGCACAAGACCACCGTTTTTGTGTGACTGTTGTTGAGTGTGAGATGCAGTAACACCTGGGTGTGAATGATTAGGTTTACTGCCCTATACTGTGAGAATTCTGTTTGTTTGGGGAGTTCTCTGTATGTACTTTTATATACCCTGTGAGTTTATGGGATCAGGTACCGACCTTGTATATGTCCATATTTGTTATGTGTTTAGCTTAGGAGGGATTAATTTAGTTTGGTGTGTGGCCCATTTTTCTTTCAGGGACTATTTGATTACATAGCGGAGAGTTCTGCTGGGCCAGTATGTTGTGTGAATGTGTAGGCCTATTCTCCTCTGTATTAGTATACGATTCAGGCGTAAATTATTTGGTTGGGTAATTTGTATGCTTGCATTTTTTCAAGGGGGAGGGGGATGTCGGATCGTAATATAGTATAGCGGTGCCCTAGGCTGGGAGGGGTGATGCCCCGCCTTCGGGGGGTGGCGTCACCTGGGATATATAAGCCTGGAGCAGGAATCAGAATCAGAATCAGAATCAGAATCAGATTTATTGCCATTGTTCATGTAGTACACAAACTAGGAATTTGTCTCTGTGCAATGCTGCAACATTAAACATGATTAAATAAAAGAAATAAACTATACATGCAATAAAGTGTAGAATAAGAGAGTAATACTGGTCAGCAGTTAAAATTTATTAGCGAGCAGCAGATAATGTGGAGAACCATATAGTGCAGTCGGTAATGCAGGAAGAAAACAGTGATGATTGACATGAGTCTGGTTGAGCTGCTGTACATAGTGCACGAGAGTCAATAAGTCACTTAGTGTTCAGCAGTCTGATGGCAGAGGGGAAGAAGCTGTTCATGTGACGGGAGGTTTTAGTCTGGATGGACCGAAGTCTTCTACCTGAGGGGAGGGGGGCAAACAGTACGTGACCAGGGTGTGAGGGATCGGCTATGATCCGGCCAGCACGCCTCCGGGTCCTGGAGATGTACAGATCCTGGAGAGATGGGAGCTTGCAGCCGATCACCTTCTCAGCAGTGCGCACGACGCGCTGCAGCCTTAGTCTGTCCCTGGCAGTGGCTCCTGCGTACCACACGGTTATGGAGGTGGTGAGGATGGACTCGATGATGGCTGTGTAGAACTGCACTAACATCTTGGTGGGTAGCTTGAGCTTCCTCAGCTGCCGCAGGAAGAACATCCTCTGCTGGGCCTTTTTGATGAGGGAGCTGATGGTCGGCTCCCACTTGAGGTCCCTGGTGATGGTGGTGCCTAGGAAGCGGAAGGAATCAGCAGTGGTGATGGGAGAGCCTGTGAGGGTGAGGGGGGGCAGAGGGGTTGTGACTTTCCTGAAGTCCACAATCATCTCCACTGTCTTCAGAGCGTTCAGCTGCAGGTTGTTGTTGTTGCACCAGGACGCCAGCTGGGCCACCTCTCTCCTGTAGGTGGACTCGTCGCCGTTGGAGATGAGCCCGATGAGGGTGGTGTCGTCCACAAACTGGTGGTGTCGTCCAGGAGACTATATTGTCTCCTTGCTGTTATTCCCATACTTGCGGTAGGGTCTCCCCACGTGTACATAGTTCTTGCAATGAACTTTATAAAACGTCACCTCGCCTCCTCACTTATTCGGACACTACAGTTTTGTTTTTCAACATAAATTAGTTAGCATTAGAAATGGGCAGGGAAGCGCGGTGGCGGAGTGGTTAGCACTGCGGCAGCACAGCAACTCACTCTTGACCGGGGGATCCCGGGTTTGATCCCAGCCCCCGAGCAACAAGTGATCTGTGTGCAGTTTGCATGTTCTCCCCATGTCTGCATGGGTTTACTCCAGGACTTCTTCGGTTTCCTCCCACATGCAAAAAACATGCAAGTTAGGTTAATTGGCATCAACTGGGGATTCTAAATTGTCCTTAGGTATGACTGTGAGAGTGAATGGTTGTCTGTTTCTCTATGTTGGCCCTGTGATGGACTGGCGATCTGTCCAGGATGTACCCTGCCTCTCGCCCAAAGATGCTGGGATAGGCTCCAGCCCCCCCGCAACCCGAAAAAGATTAAGCGGAAGAAGATGGATAGAAATGGGCAAAGGTATTGCCTCAAAACTCTGGCTATGGTGAATTTAAAATGGGAGGCATCTGTTTACTTTAAGTGCTGAAGAGTATTAAAAACAGTACAGTAATCGACAGTGTTTCAAGAAACTGAAACTCACCCCTTTTTCAGTTGTATGGTTACAGGAATGCTAATTTTATTAGCTTTTGACCTTGAGTCAATAGTGCTATGAGTCTCAGACTGGTTTGCTGTTAGGGTGACTTTTACAGAAAAAACCTGAAGCATAACTCACACATCACGACCAATCAGAGAATAAAAGAAATAAGAAAATCTGTCTTGGGAATGGAACAAGAATCAAATAGATCATTACATTATAATAAACTAGAGGGCACCCAGAGAGTGCATCTGCCAAAGCTGTTTTTCCACCAATTAAAATGTGTAAATAACAGTGCATCATAAATTGTCTGTGCCTATATTTTCAGGTTGATTAGCCTATTATTATCATGATATTATCTAATCAATTTTTAAAAGCTCTATCTGGCAATATTTTGTGCCTTTTTGCAGAGAATAATTAAGTTTTGACATCAATCAGGGACATACGTATATACAGCTCTGGAAAAAATAAAAGACCAAGAGACCACTGCAAAATTATCACTGTATCTGGTTTTACTCTTTATAGGTATGTATTTGGGTAAAATGAACAATTTTGTTTTATTGTCTCTAACCTGCTTCTCAGGAAGGCTGTGCAGATGGTCATCAACATTGGCCAAAAAATCATCTGCGGCCCTCTGCCCTCCCTGGAGGACATCTCCAAATCCTCCTGTCTCAGAAAGATCAAGGCCATCACAGGAGACCCCTCATATCCCGCCCACCACCTGTTTGACCTGCTTCCCACTGGATGACAGCTCAGATCAATTAGGTCCCACACCTCCAGACTGACAAACAGTTTCTTCCCATGGGTCATCCGGACTGCAAACAGTCAGAGGTCCCACCCCCACTCCCTCTGAACGCTCACATGCTCAGAACTGAGAACCTTTTTAATTATCACAATAATCACACCTGCCTTTGCAAACCGCACTTTCATGTAAATTGACCCATCTGTGAAACCACTGCCATACCTGTGTATATTTTTCCATAATCCTGGGCAATTGTATTCAATTGTGTGTTCAACTTTATGTTCAAGTCGATTTCAACCCTTACATGAAGGTGGACTGACCTAGTTATTTTCACCTTTAGGCAAGGTAGACATGTACCTCCAAAGTCTCTTCTGCACACAGGCTGGGATTTAAACCCATGACACTGTGATCTCAAAACCTCTCACTCTTACCACTGAGCCAAATAGAGCTTCTTCTGGTAGCACTAAGCTAGTAGTGGAGGTGTACCTTAAAGTGTCAGGAACTGCACCACTGACTAATTCCTTATGAAGGACTGGTCTGTAGCAACTCCCTCCATAAGGAAGCGCAGGTGTCAAATCCCGGACGATCCCCCACTTTCTGTTACGACCCACCTACTGGGCCAAGGCCAGAACTGTCTATTCAGCCTGGGATCTGCAAGTCCTTTTCGACCCTTATGTCAAGGTGGACTGACTTAGTCATTCACTAGAGGTTTTGAGATCACAAGTGTCCTGGGTTCAAATCCTGGCCTGGGATGTACAGTGGTGTGAAAAAGTTTTTGCCCCCTGCCTGATTTCTCATTTTTTGTATGTCACACTTAAATGTTTCAGATCATCAAACAAATTTAAATATTAGACAAAGATAACACAAGTAAACACAAAATGCAGTTTTTAAATGAAGGTGTTTATTATTAAGGGGAAAAAATCCAAACCTACATAAAAATGTGTAAAAAAGTGATTGACCCCTAAACCTGGTAACTGGTTGGGCCACTCTTAGCAGCAACAACTGCAATCAAACCTTTATGATAACTGGCAATGAGTCTTTTACAGTGCTGTGGAGGGATTTTGGCCCACGCATCTTTGCAGAATTGTTGTAATTAAGCCACATTGGAGGGTTTTCGAGCATGGACCGCCTTTTTAAGGTCATGCCACAGCTTCTCAATCGGAATCAGGTCAGGACTTTGACTAGGCCACTCCAAAGTCTCCATTTTGTTTATCTTAAGCCATTCAGAGGTGGACTTGCAGCTGTGCTTTGGATCATTGCCCTCCTGCAAAACCCAAGTGTGATTCAGCATGAGGTCACGAACAGATGACCGGACATTCTCCTTCAGGATTTTTTGGTAAACAACAGAATTCATGGTTCCATTTACCACAGCAAGTCTTCCAGGTCCTGAAGCAGCAAAACAGCCCCAGGCCATCCCACTACCACCACCATATTTTACTGTTGGTATGGTGTTCCTTTTTTCTGAAATGCTGTGTTACCTTTTACGCTGAATGTAATGAGACACACACCTTCCAAAAAGTTCCAACTTTTGTCTCGTCAGTCCATAGAGTATTTTACCAAAAGTCTTGGGGATCATCAAGATATTTTCTGGCAAAACTGAGATGAACCTTTATGTTCTTTTTGCTCAGCAGTGGTTTTTGTCTTGGAACTCTGCCATGCAGGCCGTTTTTGTCCAGTCTCTTTCTTATGGTGGAGTTATGAACACTGACCTTAACTGAGCCAAGTGAGGTCTGCAGTTCTTTGGATGTTGTTGTGGGGTCTTATGTGACCTCTTGGATGAGTCGTGGCTGCGCTCTTGAGGTAATTTTGGTCAGCCGGCCACTCCTGTGAAGGTTCACCACTGTTCCATATTTTTGCCACTTGTGGATAATGGCTCTCACTGTGGTTCGCTGGAGACGCAAAGCTTTAGAAATGGCTTTATAACCTTTTCCAGACTGATAGATCTCAATTACTTTATTTCTCATTTGTTCCTGAATTTCTTTGGATGATGATGTCTAGGTTTCGATGATCTTTTGATCTACTTCATTTTGTCAGGCAGGTCCTATTTAAGTGATTTCTTAATTGAGAACTGGGGTGGCAGTAATCAGGCCTGGGTGTGGCTAGAGAAACTGAACTCAGCTTTCCAAAGATGACCACAGTTAATTTATGTTTTAACAAGGGGGCAATCACATTTTACACAGGGCCATGTAGGTTTGGATTTTTTTTTTTACTCCTAATAATAAACACCTTCATTTAAAAACTTTGTGTTTACTTGTGTTATCTTTGTCTAATATTTAAATTTGTTTGATGATCTGAAACATTTAAGTGTGACAAACATAAAAAAAAAATGAACAATCAAGAAGGGGCAAACATTTTTCCACACCACTGTAAGTGTATGTCTGCCTTGCCTGACTGAAGAAGAGACTTTGGGAGTGTATGTCTACCTTGCCTAAGGGCAAAACGACTAGGTCAGTCTACCTTGACGTAAGGGTTGAAACGATCTTGGAGATCCCAGGCTGAAATAAGCAATTCTGGCCTGACTTGGAACACTACAGTACTTAAGTTTTAACTTAGAAAGAACTCAGAAATCTGTATTTGTGGAATAACTGATTTTTATTCACAGCTTTCCTGTGTCTTACAATGCTTAGATGATCATCTATAGTCAGTACCGCCTAAGTACTGTAGCTTGAGGTATCTGTTGTGTTTGGAAATAATAGGCTACAGACAGGTCCACGTCTTGAGGTTAACTTTATTGAATGTTAGCAGAACATGCTAGGAGGGAGCACACAGTGAGGTGAACTGGGTGGCACCAAAGGATACAAGACAAGAGACTGGCTTCTTCTTCTTCTTCTCTCGGTTACTGGCGGATGGCAAACAACTGAAAGGTGCATACCGCTACCTACTGTACAAGAGTGTGCAACATTATGTCATCTGAGCCCGACCCCTAAATTCTATGACTTAATCCTGTGTTATTTACAAAAGAGAAAAGAGCCTTTCTCGTGATTCTTATTGTCTCTCCATCTCCATCTGTTCCCAGAATCCCAGTTAAATCCCATTCCCTACCGGCCTCTCGAACTTCATTTTCCATTATCTGTCTTTCATTTCTGTATTTGTGACAGTGCTGTCTTCAGGGGAAATCTTTAATGAACATCTGTAGGGGAGCTTCTTCTTCTCTCGGTTACCAGAATCCCAGTTAAATCCCAATTCCGTATTTGTGACAGTGTAATAAGATGTGCTCGACATTTTCTTTTACTCCACATTCTCTACATTTGTCACTTTCACTTTCCCCCATGGTGAATAATGAGCCGTTTAAACGTGTGTGATCCAGTCTTGAGTCTTGCCATAATGATGTCTTCCCTCCTATTGGTTGTTATGAAATTCTTTATTGCAATAGATTTTTGTATTTTGTAATACGATCTACCTTTATGATCTTCATCTCATCTTTTTTTGCCATAGCTCAGTTCCTTTTTTCTTGGTTACTGCTTTCCCTTCACACTTTGCCCTGGGTAGCCGGTTATTATACCTGCGGTGTGATGATGTCATGCATGTGTACGTGCAACTGCAGCATGGTGCGTCATGTCGTTTCCCATATATGGTAAATGGTGTTCACTTATATAGCTCTTTTATTCTCATCTTTTGATGACCAAAGCACTTTACAGATCCTGCCATCCACCCATTCACACACACATTCACACAGTGATGGCGACATGCTGCCTAACATGGCGCTTCCAGACCCACCAGGAGCAATTGGGGGTGAAGTGTCTTGCCTAGGGACACAACGGCAGGATACTGGGAAGAGTGGGATTCGAACCGCCAACCATGTGGTTATTGGAAGACCTGCTCTACCTCCTGAGCCACTGCCGCCCCCATATATCACAGTGTTCTTGTGTTGGGAGTTCAGATACTCAAAATGAATGGCATACATGCAGAGACTAATTTAGGAAAGATTTTGCAGTGGTCTCTTAATTTTTTCCAGAGCTGCATATGTATTTTTAAAGACAAAAAAACAATCTCTGTGTTGTTTTGCAGTTCCTCAAAAAGAAAAAAAAAAAACGCCTGTGAAGCTGTCTCTCTTTTTTTAGTGCTCACTAATATTAACAAGACAAAGATAAAAATGGCAATACTCAAATGCAATATATTTCAAGATCATGATAATATTTTACTGTGGTTCAAATACTGGGATAATACTGTATCATTAGCTGAAGTGCTATGACACTATGTAAAATGCTCAACAGTTTTAGCTGAAAGGCTAAAAATGCTGAAATAGCTGAAAATGCTAAATTTGAGCCTTAAACTACAAAAATGCTAGCTTACATGCTTAAACAGTCTAAACTTGAAAAATGTTCACATAAAAGCAAAAATAGCTAAATGCTATCGGAAGTTAGCTCAAAAATGCTAAATATAAGTGTAAAACTTAAATGTTTGCTTCCATACTACGCCTTCTCCCTATCAGAGAAGCTGTCTTGGCTAACTGGAGGTTAGACATCTTGCTTCCTTTACATCACTTCTGTTTTAAACAAACAGTAAGTTATTCAAAAATGAACCCTCACTTGTGCTGAAATGTATAGAGACAGTCAGTGTGGACTGAGTTCTCAAGACAAATCTCATATACAACAAAAGAGAAAAAAAAAATATTTTTTACCTTGTAATTGGTTGTAATGTGAGGTGTGGTATTCAGCTTAAAAGTGTCCTACTGCCACCAACTGCGCTAACTAAATGTGTCAGATCAGAGGAGGCTCTGTGATGCTGTCACTGATGATGACACAAAGGCATTCTAAGAACTGCCTTTGGGAAAGAGCTCCTGACCAGATGGAGTAGGCTTGCTGATGATATAGAGTGAAGTACGTGGCGTAATGCACCTGTAAGCTAGTTGCCAACTGCCAATCAAATCTAAAAGAAGAAGAAGAACTGCCTTTGGTCTTTGACATGGTAACCATGGCAACAGTAACCATGGTGAAACCTGCCTTTGATCTTTGACGTTACCACTCATTCAGTGATGCCTGCCTTTGATCTTTGATGATGTAGCTGCCTGGCAACAGTAACTATGACAACATCTGTGCATCTATGATGTCATAGCTATGAATGCCCATAGCTCCACTATGGACATTCATTAAAGATTTCCCCTCCTAAACTTCCACATATCAGGGAAGGCTGAAATTCGGGGATGCACACCCTCGTAACCTCAGCACAGCATGTATAAAATCTGAGCCCAGTCCGATGAAAGGTATGGGAGATACGCAGGGAATTTGTGTGTGTGTCTGTGTGTCACGATCAAAGCACATCATAGGACGGCCTATGATGTCTGCATGATGTCCTATGATGATCCAATGATATCAGGCAACAGAACTTGCGATGCCATCATATAGACAATAGGACTGGCTACCTATGATGTAGGCATGATGTCCTATGATGCCTGCCTTGATGTCTTTATGATGTCATATAGACCATCACTCACCAAAGAAGAGATACTATTCTTCTTCTTCTAGACACTAAAATCTACAAGGGAAGACTTGGTAGATTGAGCTATATCACAGTTTATTAGGGTACACAGAGGTGGTGGAGAAGTTCAGTTTTGTTGGGTTCCTGCACATGAAGGGTTGAAAGGGAATGACAAATACGCAAAAGGTGCTCTTGCCAAAGAAATAACTATACCATTGTCTTTTGGAAAAGGTGAAGGGAAAGCAGTAATCAAGAAAAAGGAACTGAGCTATGGCAAAAAAGATGGGATGAAGATCATAAAGGTAGATCGTATTACAAAATACAAAAATCTATTGCGATAAAGAATTACATAACAACCAAAAGGAGGGAAGACATCATTATGGCAAGACTCAGACTGGATCATACAGGTTTAAACAGCACTTTATTCACCATGGGGAAAAGCGAAAGTGACAAATGTAGAGAATGTGGAGTAAAAGAAAATGTCGAGCACATCTTATTACACTGTCACAGATGTGAAAATGAAAGACAGTTAATGAAAAATGAAGTTTGAGAGGCTGGTAGGGAATGGGATTTAACTGGGATTCTGGGAACAGATGGAGACGGAGAGGCACTAAGAATCACAAGAAGGGCTCTTTTCTCTTTTTTAAATAACAAAGGATTAAGTCATAGAATTTAGGGGTCGGGCTCAAATGACAATGTTACACACTCTTGTACAGTGGGTGGTGGTGTGCACCTTTCAGTTGTTTGCTATCCGCCAGTAACCGAGAGAAGAAGAAGAAGAAGAGGAGAACTGTATAGAGTGAAGTATGAGGAGACGAAGAAGAGTGATGTTTGAAGATAAGAGTTGAGGTTCGATTGGACACAGCGGTGATGATGGAGGGACTACAGCTCCTGACCGGATGGAGTGCTGATGTACAGTGGGGTACGTGGTGGTAATGCACCTGTAAGCTGGCTGCCACCCGCCAATCAAATCTATAAGAAGAAGAAGAAATTTGATTGGCGGTTGGCAACCAGCTTTCAGGTGCATTGCCGCCACGTACTTCACTCTATATCATCACTCTATCTGGTCAGGAGCTGCAGTTCTTCTATCATCATTGCTGTGTACAACTGAACCTCAACTCTATCTTCAGACATCACTCTTCTTCGTCTAGAAGAGATACTTATCACCCGATTACGAATAGGACACAGCACTTCACCTGATTACGGATAGGACACAGTACTTTAAACCAAATGGGAGTTTCCAGAAACAGGAAAGAAGAGATCATCACTCTAGAAATTCAAGAAATCTCTCAGTTTGTGTGTGCTTCTGGGTGTCAGTGTGTGTGTCTGTGTGTCACGATCATAAGCCACCTATGATGTTCCCTATAAATTCAAGAAATCTCTGTCAGTGTGTGTGTCTGTGTGTCACGATCATAGGCCACCTATGATGTTCCTATGATGTCTGCATGATGTCCTATGATGTTCCAATGATGTCAGTGATCATAGAACCGTCTACATGATGTCTATATGATGTCAGATAAACTGTAGTCTATATGACGTCAGATAAGCCGTAAGGCTGATGTTCCTATGATCTCTGAAGGATGTCTATATGATGTCATACGGACCGCAGGACTCGCTAAAAGACATCACTCTTCACTTTATAAAAGCAAGAAATCTGTGTGTGTGTGTCACGCTTCATAGGACATCATAGGATGGCCTATGATCTCTGCCTGAACATCATAGGACATCCAATGAACTTAGGCATCATAGGACTCCATGTGTCTTTATGATGTCATATGGCTCCTAGACAAATGTGTCTTTATGATGTCATATTATAGACCATCACTCACGATGCCTAGACTAGTGTGTCTTTATGATGTCATATGGCTCAAAACTGGCAAGGTGAATAAGTCACAGGGCCAGTCTTTACAGCGCGTTCGTGTTTTCTGCACAACAGATTTCTGCAGCCATGGCCAATTTTGCCGCAAGCAGAGTTGCCAGATCAAGCAGTCTTCATATTCTTGCTCAAGATGGAGAAACTAAGCAAAAGCGCTGCTTTCTGAGCAATGCTGTTTTTAAAGAGGTGCTGACACAGTAAAAATGTGTAACCTTGAAGAATGCCAGTCTACACTACAAATGTGTAAAATGCCAAGCAAAGCGTTGATTTTCTCTGGGTGCTCTGGTTTCTTGGTTTCTACAGGCATGCACGGGTCTTCCTGAACAGGGTCGAAAGCCACTTTTTGCTCAGATCGATTTTTGTGATCCTGTCCATGAACTGGAATTATGACGCACCTATCCCTCAACCAGTGGTCTGAACGAATAAGAAGAAGAAGACCCACTAGATGGAGAGCAATAGAGTGAAGAGAACTGCTGCACGTCAGAAAAGATGCTGTGAAGATGAAACACCTCAGGTTCGAGCAGTACGCTGCAGGCATGACTGTGAACAACATAGCCGTCTGAAACAGGAGGAGACCCTTCAGCAACGGGCATGCAGAAATACTTGTGTAGACTTGGTTTCTATGGGCATGGACGGGTATGCACGGGCATGTACTAGTAATAACAATAATAGCAACCCAGGATAATAATAATAAGGTGAAATACAGAAAATCCCAACTTAAAGCGAGGATGTGGGCTGGGACCCATGCCCTGGAGACAAGGAATATCACATCACTCTATATATAATTCAAGAAATCTCTGTCTGTCATGATGTCATGATCATAGGACTCGCTCAAAGATCATAGGACTTGCTATGAGATCAAAGGCAGGCTGCACTCACAATCATAGGACTCACTATGATATCATCAAAAATCAAAGGCAGGCATTAGTCATGATCATAGCACTCGCTATGACATTATCAAAGACCAAAGGCAGGCATCACAGATCAAAGGCAGGCATCAACAAACGAGTGGTGATGTCAAAGATCCAAGGCAGGTTTCACCATGGTTACTGTTGCCATGGTAACAGTAACTTTCTACGGCCATGCAGAAATGTTTGCTTACACTTGCTTTCTATGGGCATGCACGGGTATGCACGAGCATGCACAGGTATGCATTAGTAACATGATAATACCCTATTCGGACTGGGTAAGAATTTTTTGAGCAGCCAGTCACAAGTAAGGAGGCAGTCAGGGTGTGTTTGTTTGCTAACTTGGAGAAATGAAGGTGGGACTTCTTGCTTTGTGACATCATAAAAACCAGGAAGTCCTTTGGTGTGTAGTACTTTCTACCTGCTGTGGAAGTCCCAAAAATGGTGTCATGCTTAAGTTTACAACATTAACCTGTGGGGCATACAGCTGGAAAAATGTCACTGCCTCCTCCTGAAACTGCACCTGGATGATTGTTGTTTACACTGCTAGCCTGCTAGCCCTTATTAGCACATCCATAGCAGGAGTACATAGATGGATAAACTCCCGACATTTCATTTCAACTGCAGAGCCCCCTGGTCTATCTGTCTACAGGCGAGTGGAAGTCTCACGTTCAAACTATTTTACTCTCCAGTATTTATGCTTTTATAAACTTTTACTCCGGTGATGGCAGAATGTCAAGGCTGATTAGTTATTGCTACCAAATCCCTCAGAAGTGAATGTGTGAATATTTGGATGTTTACATTAAGTATATGTAATCATGCCGGGCAAAAAATTCACTTCGTGTTTGGTGTGAATGCACCGTAAGAGTTTGATTAAATAAAGGCAGTGTGTATTTCGTTGTGAAGTGAGCATATTGATATTTTAATAGTATACATGGCACCCATGGATGTAATTCAAAAGGTTAGAAACATATGACAACACCATTTAACGCAGTAAATTAACTAACTAACTAACTAACCTGCACTTATAAGATTAATGAAGAATGCACATACTTTCTTGTTATACTTTATTAATTCCAGAGGGAAATTCAATGGTATCCACATTGCGGCGCCAATCCTTTCACACCTAGCGCCACTTCAGCACCACCAGTTAACCCAGCTTCCATGTTTTTGGAATGGATCACCCACAGTCAACTCGTGCAAGCATGGGGAGAACACGCAAACTCTACACAGGTGGATTTGAACCCATGACCTTCTTACTGTGAGGCAATGGTGCTAACCACTACACTGCCATGCTGCCCTATACTAGTTCAGGCCTGACTCAAAATCTAATGGCTTCATTCTTTTGATGAAAACTTCACTGAAATCTGTTCGGTACTTTTGCGTTATCTTGCAAAAAGGCAAGCAGATAAAACACAACAAAAACAGGATTTCCTTGGAGGTAGTAGTAATATTGATTTTACAAATACATATTTATTTTATGAATAAAATATGTTCTAATATTTATGGTATAGAATACCATTTAACATTGCAAAACCACTGATTAACTTTATTGTACTACTACGATCCACATCATCGCTCGATTGGGGTTTTCCCCTTAGCATGGCATCTCACATGTCTGGCTTTCTGGCAGTCTTCTGGATTGCACTATAATAGCTCTTTACCTTGATGGATATAGGCATGCCAGGATGTTCTGTCTTTAATGATGTCGAACCAGTTCTTAACAAAACCAAAGGTCTTCAGGTCATTCTTCATGCAGTCCTTCCATTGCTTCTTCAACCGGCCTCTTGGTCTTGTATCCTGGGCCACCTCTCGGAAGAGGAACTGCTTAGGCATTTGCATGTCATCAATTCTACAGATGTGCCCAAGTCAGCGAAACCTGTTACTCCAGATAAGCGTCTCAATGGTGGGCAAGTTTGCGAGCTGAAGAACCTCTGTGTTGGTGATGTGATGCCACTGCTTGATGTTAAACAAGTGTCGCGGAGAGCAATGATGGATGCCCACAGCAGTTGAGGCTGTAGTTTATCGTACTGCTTTAAAAAGTTAGGACATTTTTGTTTACCAAGGTAAGACTTGAGAATCTAAAAAATATATAAAAAAATTAACATGAACCCACTAAGCAGACAAAACAACTACAAAAAACAAACATTCAAGACATTTGCAAGGATCATAAAAAATATTGTCCAATACAGTTCTCCAAGGGAAAAGTATCCCTTTAGTTTAGACTTCATGCGAATTGTGAATACTTCCAAAAGCCAGAATTAAATAAGATTGGTTTGTGCGTGAGGAATATTCAAAGTGAAGTTTCTTTGCGTTTTGAAGTTATTGGATTTAACCCTTTGAGTGTGAGAATTTGTGTGCCCCTAGTGGCAGAGTGCGGCACTGCGCCTGCCTTCTCACTCTGACTTTGTCAAAAGTAAGTGAGAAATTTCTGTTTGTTTTTTTTTTAAATGCACTGATTTCTTGTTCATATACTTTGAAGCCACTCTCCAAGAGACCAGCAATCAACTAGGAACCTGGCTTGGAGAGATAGACAAGTCAGGGTTGCCAGGAAAACTCAAGGCTTGGATTTACCAGCATGGCACCCTACCACAACTCCTCTGGCCTCTGCTTATCTATAACGTTCCACTGAGCACCGTTGAAGGTTTTGAGAAGAAGATCAGCCACTTCTTCCATAGGTGGTTGGGCCTACCTCACAGCCTCAGCAGTATTGCCTTATATGGGAGAAGCAACAAGCTTCAATTTTTTATTTTTTTTTTGTTACTTATTTGTACCCGTAGGTAGATTTGGTTTGCAGTCTGGTGACAAGCCACCGGCTGCCGGTCGCTGCGTGCACGAGCGCCCTAAACCTACATGTTTTTTGGTATGCGGGAGGAAACCGGAGAAATCCCGGAGAAAACCCGCGCAACACAAGCTTCAATTCCCATTCAGTAGTCTGTCAGAGGAATTCATAGTTTCCCGGGCAAGAGAAGTGATGCTGTACAGAGATTCTAGTGACATCAAAGTCTCATTGGCTGGTATTCAGGTGAAGACGGGCAGGAAATTTAAAGCCCATGAAGTTGTTGAACAGGCTGAGGCACGGCTGCAGTTCAAAGAGTTGGTGGGAACAGTTGCAGCAGGGCGAGCAGGCCTTGGGAGCAACCCAAGACCTCAGTACAGCAAGGTTCAGGAAAAGGAAAGACGTCAGTTGGTTCAGGATGAAATCAGAGTGGGAGTGGAGGAAACACGAACCAGCAGGATAGTTGGAATGCACCAGCAGGGGCGTGGACCAGGTGGGAGGAGGCAATGGAACGTAAAGTCTCCTGGTCAGAGCTCTGGAGAGCGGAGCCACACTGGATCAAATTCTTGATCAAGTCGGTGTACGATGTTCTTCCAAGCCCAGCCAACCTCTTCTTTTGGGGCCTGATAGAAGCCCCTTCATGCTCTCTATGCCAGCAAAGAGGGTCCTGACCTGGGAAGACAGTTGAGATTCCCTGACAACATCATAATGACCACACTTAGACCAGACATGGTTCTTGTGTCAGAATCTTTCAAGCAGGTGATCTTGTTGGAACTGACTGTGCCCTGGGAAGACCGAATAGAAGAAGCCTTTGAACGGAAGAGGGCCAAGTATGGGGAGCTTGTTGGTGATTGCCGTAGTAGGGGATGGAAGACCTGGCTCTACCCCATAGAGGCTGGCTGTTGAGGTTTTGCCGGTCAGTCACTCTGCAGGGCCCTCGAGCAGTTGGGGGTCAGAGGGAGACTCAACAAGAAAGCCATCAAGAACATCACTGATGCTGCTGAAAGAGCATCACAATGGCTGTGGATCAGAAGGAGTGATCTGTAGACGTCTCGAGCCACCTAGACACAAGTCGGGGTTTGATCAACCCTGGCTGGGTTGCCTGTGAGAGGGTGTATGATGTATAATGACCCAAAACACCCGATGACCGCAGGTTACATCACTGATGATGTGTCTAGGCAGCACCGTAAGGTGTGTGTTAGAATCAATGAAAATAAGATGGTGAGGTACCTCTGTACAAAAAACGGTGTCAAAAGACTGAACCATTTTTTGTGTAAATATGTTCAAAGTCCAGTTTTGACTGAGCTATGGAATTTAAAGAGGTGCCGCTACATTATGCAAATTAGATGTGTAAATTAATTCCTCTCTGAAACTTTGGATCCTATTTTACATCTTTCTAATTGACAGTAAGCCATTATCTCTTACCACTTTCAAGTTATAGCCTTGGAAATCTGAACTATTTTATTGACAAAAAATATTTACCACTCTTAACTACTAGGGGGTATGTCGCAGTTTGGCAACATACACACTCATAGGGTTAAGTCAGAGGAGAGAAGTAAGGTGGAAGCTTCAACTGAGTAGCTTGGATGAATAATATCTTTCCTGAATGATTGCAGAGAAGGCTGTCCAACTTTTTTTTATGCAAGTAGAAATTTGTCATGACCAGCTTGGTGGAACAGTGGTTAGCACTGTGGCAGCACAGCAAGAAGGTCACAGGATTGATTCCACCCGTGACTGTCGTGAGTTTGATCCCACCCCCTGGCCATCGGTGACCCTTCTGTGTGGAGTTTGCATGTTCTCCCTGTGTCTGCATGGGTGTACTGCGGTTTCTTGCCCAGGCCAAAGACATGCAGGTTAGGTTAATTGACAGCAACTGGGATTCTAAATTGTCCTTAGGCTGCATTCACACCAGCATAATCCAGGGGTCTCGGTTTGATTGGGTGGGGAATGCCGAGAATTTTCGCACCTTCATTTGGTTTGGTTTACATTCACACTGCAGCGGACCAAACTGCGTGGACAACGTCACGCAGTTACAACAACTGCTCGTTTGGGGCACTGAAGCCAAAACCACCACTGACCAGGAAGAAAAAATCTCTGCAAAGAAGAAAAATCCGGCTCATTGATTGTCCATGACTGAAAACGGGAATCCGTTCCCTCCAGCCGGGTTGTCTATCCACCACAAACAAGACATTTTTTAACTTTTCTCCTCAGCTTTCTCTAGTAAAAGGATTTCTTGGATCTGCACGATTGTCTTTATTGTTATTCATTCATTCATCTTCTTCCGCTTAATCCTTAAACGCCACTTCCTCTTCTCAGACTGTGTTGCTATGGTTACACAAATGCTGAGGGGCACTTCCGCCTTTTGGTCCGCTGGATAGTCCGTTTGCATTCATACTGCAAGCGAAGCACACCAGACTTCATTTGCAAGTGAACTGAGACCCCCGTTTTCAGGCGCACCAGACTTCGCTTGTTTGGTGCGCACCAGAGTTCAAACCCGCTTTCAGACGGCACCAAACAAACAGAACTATCCACGGATAGTCCTTTAGTTCAGACCAAACAGTGGCCGTGTGAATGTGCCCTTAGGTATGAATGACAGTGAATGGTTGTCTGTTTCTCTGTGTTGGCCCTGCGATGGACTGGCGATCTGTCCAGTGTGTGTACCCTGCCTCTCGCCCAAAGATGCTGGGATAGCCACCCCCACCCCCCCATGACCTGAAAAAGATTAAGTGGTAGAAGATGGTTGGATGGATGGATGGATGGATGGAAATTTGTCATTAGGATGACATGGCGAGCACTTAGTTTACAATCATTAATACTGACAAATGTGTAAAAATGTGGGTTGATACAAAATTGAATAGGCTAACATAAAGTGTGTTTATGAGATCTGAGCTACAGCTCTCATTGATAGAAGCAGAGAGTTGCAGGTTTTTCCATAAAAGCTTGTGGAAAGCAGGCCTGGATTCAACTTTATACACATTCTACATAATAATGCAGGTCCAACAACACAAGAGATTAGCATCAACAACAGACTACAACTAAAATCGGGTGAAAATAAACGAAGCAGTCAATGCTTACAACCGAGCAGCGGTAGGCACTGGAGGGTTGTGAGAAATGTGTGAACAGCTTAGTAAAAACGTGCAAATTTGCAGCTGACGGTACTCAAAGGAGTTGGACTATGACAATCTCCGAGAGAAACCTTGACATCCTTTTTTGTGAAAGCCGTCTTAAAGCGGTTATGTGAATGGTCCAGCTTTTAAAGATTTGCTGCAAACTACTATGAGGTGAAGTTTTGTGGATGTGTGGGTTGAGGGGTGCAGCGGATGAAGAATGCGCATTTTCGATTTCTGCCCGTCCTCTCACTCCTTGCACCCACACACTCACCTAACCCCATCCCAGACCGTCTTCACTTCCTGGCTGCACCTTGCCCCCCCCCCCCCCCTCACACACACACACACTGGTCTTGTTCTCTCATCACACACACACACACACACACACACTCTCTCTCAACCTTAGCCCATCAACAGCACTCCTAATGCACACCCACCCAACCTCTTCTCATTACACTCCCTTTCCCTACTTTGATGATATGCAAATATCCCTCCCTCCCTACTTCCTCTCTCACTCCTCCTTCCCTCCCTCCTTCTCCACAAGCAGCAAGGGTAATGCTCTGTGGCAACATCCACAGACAGGCGGGGAGGATCAATTTTTCACCCAGTGTCTCTACCGATAGTCATAAGATAAGGCCGGAGAAGCTAGAGAAGGGGGGGTGGGATGGAGAGAGAGGGAGTGTCCGGGTATATGGGTGAGTGGAAGGAAAAGTGAGGGGAATGGCGATGAAGACTGGGTTCTTGGGGAGGGCGAGCACGGGTGAGACTGTAGTGAGCGAGAGAAAGGGTGGGGGTGTCTCATGGGTGTGTGGGAGGGTGGAGGCAGGATGAGTAAGTGGGTTAGGGGGTGGTATGGAAGGGGGCTGGGGGTGTAGCGAGGGCTCTGGGGGATGGGATGGGGAATGGATAGGGTGGTAAGGGAAACCGAGGGATGGTGTATGCGTGTCTGGGGGGGGGGGGGTATTTTGCTGACGAGCCCTCTCATTGGCTTGTTCAAACCCTGGGGGAGGGGCAGCTGCAAACCATACTCTCACCAGCTGTAGGGAAGAGCAGAGAAACAAAGAGAGGGAGAGAGATGTTTTAATGTTGATATTCTGGTCTAATTAGATTCCTGTCAGACTGGCGGAATGAATGGTGCTGATCATGTAGAAATGGGCTTTGTAGAAGAGGGAGAGGGCTTTGTTTGAGTCGGACAATTCTGTTTTCGAGGGCTTCTTGATCTATAATTGAAACATAGAGAGGAGCAAACAGCCGACACTGTCTCTTTCTGGTTTGGACGCGGCCATTCTCACATACTGTGTATTCTGCATTCTGCTGGAGGAGGTGCAGAATTCTAGATGTCACGTCATTGTTTGCACACTTAAGCAATATTGTACCAAAGGCTGCATCCGAAAATAACACACAGAAGTTACACGCGAGACATTTTTCTTCACCGAGATATAAAACTAACGGCGCTCCAACTTTCTTTAAAAAAGAGTCCGTGGAATTGAAAGAAAGATGGCATGGGAAGCTTTTGACGGCGCGGGGAGCGAAACACCATTCCAGCACACACAAGAAGGCGGACTGAGTGCCATGTGTTTGTGGAGCCCAGCTGAACCCCGCCCGCTAAACCAGTCCGCTGGCTGTGACAGACTGTCAGGCAGGGAAATAGAGAGGGTGGTGTGCGTGCGTGCGCGTGCGTGCGCGTGCGCAAGAGGAGAACAAGGCGAGAAAGCGAGGCGAAAATGAGACAAAGAGGCAGATTGATAAATACAGACAAAACGAGGGAAAAATAAAGAAACTAGACATAAGGAAGAGGCACGGTGACACACACAGAGGAGGAGTGAGGGGCAGATACTGTATTCATACGCAGAGAATGAGGCAGAAAGAGAGGCAGAAAGAGAGGCAGACCAGTGGAGAGGAGGCCAAGCTTTCTGTGGCTTAGCCAGACTGGAGCGATGGGACTTGGCTGGCTGTGGACCCTTGGCTTCGCTATTAAATTTAGCAAGGGAGGGGAAAAAAAAAAAATCACAGTCAAAAAAAAATGAAAAGGGCAACAAGCTATGCCAAGAATGCACAGGCAAGAAGCAACACATTAGGTTCTTTCCTTCTGCCTCTGTTTCCTCAAGCAGATCTAAACAATAGGCGGGACCAGCCTTGAGAGCTGAGCACTATACCATGAGGAGAGCCCGGCTTAATGACTGAGGCCCGCTCTTGAAGTATGAAGCCATATATAATGAGCATGCACACCCTTAGTACTCATTTTTAGTTTAACATTGACTAAACTGATTCTGCCCATGTGTACATTTACATATTATGGAAAACAGAGATATATTTGTAATGACGGTGTGTATATTTTGCATTATTAAATCTATGATTGTTTTATTTTTCATGCTTTTTTCACGCCTGTGCGATTGAAAAACTTTCCAGATTCCAACTGAAGTTCAAAGTAAACTGTGTTGGTGTAAGCAGTGTTTTGGCTGAACTGCACTGGCCCGCCAGTTGGGCACAGCATGTTACTAGTGTGACTACAGAAGCAGAGTTGTTTGATGATTCATCAGACTTTAGACAATTCCTCTTTCTTTGTTCTGTTAAAACAATAAGAGTCCGAAGTCACCTAGCAGCTCCTTGAGGCTGTTCTGATGCAAAGCGTTATTTCAGACCAACTGCAAAATGTCAATGCTGACATGGACATGCTATGTCAGCAACTTAGCACTTTTTCATTCATATTTGCAAGCGGTTGCTCATGTCCAAACTTTCCAACAATGAAAGTGACCTGATCGTCAGCATAAAAGTTGGGATTTTATCTGCTACCACATATTAGCTTTCTGTTACTACAGTGGTGTGAAAAAGTGTTTGCCCCCTTCCTGATTTCACTTTTTTTTTGTATGTTTGTCACATTTAAATGTTTCAGATCATCAAACAAATTTAAATATTAGATAAAGATAACACAAGTATACACAAAATGCAGTTTTTAAAGGTGTTTATTATTAAGGGAAAAAATCCAAACCTACATGGCCCTGTGTGAAAAAGTGATTGCCCCCTAAACTTAATAACTGGTTGGGCCACCCTTAGCAGCAACAGCTGCAATCAAGCATTTGTGATAACTGGCAATGAGTCTTTTACAGCACTGTGGAGGAATTTTGGCCCACTCATCTTTTCAGAATTGTTGTAATTCAGCCACATTGGAGGGTTTTCAAGCATGAACCACCTTTTTAAGGTCATGCTACAGCATGTCAATCGGATTCAGGTCAGGACTTTGACTAGACCACTCCAAAGTCTTCATCTTGTTTTTCTTAAGCCATTCAGAGGTGGACTTGCAGGTGTGTTTTGGATCATTGTCCTCCTGCAGAACCCAAGTGTGCGTCAGCTTGAGGTCACAAACAGATGGCCGGACGTTCTCCTTCAGGATTTTTTGGAAGACAGCAGAATTCATGGCTCCATTTACCACAGCAAGTCTTCCAGGTCTTGAAGTAGCAAAACAGCTCCAGATCATCACACTACCGCCACCGTATTTTACTGTTGGTATGATGTTCCTTTTCTGAAATGCTGTTACTTTTACACCAGATGTAATGGGACACACATCTTCCAAAAAGTTTGACTTTTGTCTCGTCAGTGTTGGATATTATATTTACATATATATTATTATGGTGGTACCTTAGGGTAGAGAGGTGGTGATGCCCCGCCTCTGGGGGGTGGCGTCACCTGGGGTATATAAGACAGCAGCGGGAGACATCTTGTCTCTTCGCTATGGCTCTCAGGCTAGCATTAGTCACTCCTGTGTTCCTGGTCTCGTGTCCATAATAACACTATAAAATGTCACCTCGACTCCTCATTAATTAGAGACACAACAGTCAGTCCATAGAGTATTTTACCAAAAGTCTTGGGGATCATCAAGATGTTTTCTGGCAAAACTGAGACGAGCCTTTATGTTCGTTTTGCTCAGCACTGGTTTTCATCTTGGAACTCTGCCATGCAGGCCATTTTTGCCCAGTCTCTTTCTTATGGTGGAGTCATGAACATTGACCTTAACTGAAGCAAGTGAGGCCTGCAATTCTTTGGATGTTGTTGTGAGGTCTTTTGTGACCTCTTGGATGAGTCATTGCTGCGCTCTTGGGGTAATTTCGGTCAGCTGGCCACTCCTGGGAAGGTTCACCACTGTTTCATGTTTTTACCATTTGTGGATAATGGCTCTCACTTTGGTTGGCTGGAGTCCCAAAGCTTTAGAAATGGCTTTATAACCTTTTCCAGACTGATGGATCTCAATTACTTTATTTCTCATTTGTTCCTGAATTTCTTTTTATCGCAGCATGATGTCCAGCTTTTGAGGATCTTTTGGTCTACTTCACTTTATCAGGAAGGTCCTATTAAAGTGATTTCTTAATTGAGAACAGGTGTGGCAGTAATCAGGCCTGGGTGTGGCTAGAGAAATTGAACTCAGCTTTCCAAAGATGTGATAAGCCACAGTTAATTTATGTTTTAATGGGGGGGGGGGGGGATCACTTTTTCCATACAGGGCCATGTAGATTTGGATTTTTTTTGCCCTTGAAAATAAACACCTTCATTTAAAAACTGCATTTTGTGCTTACTTGTGTTATCTTTGTCTAATATTTAAATTTGTTTGATGATCTGAAACATTTAAGTGTGACAAACATACAAAAAAAAAAAGAGAAATCAGGAAGGGGGCAAACACTTTTTCACACCACTGTATAATGCAGTCATGGGCCATGTATTTGACATCAAGACCTTCAGTGGTGTCTGATTGTACTTAATCCACCTTTAAATGATCAGGCCCATTGTTACTTAAAAGATTTGAAAGTACCTTGTCATCCTAACAGAGCACTATGCTCCCACAATGCAGGATTTGTAATACTTAGAATCCCTTAAAGTACTATGGAAGGCAAAGCTTTCAGTTATCAGGCTGTTCTCCTATGGAACCAGTTGCCAATCTGGATTTGGGAGACAAACTCAATTTCTGTTTTTAAGAATAGGGTTAAAATGTTCCTGTTTTACAAAGCCTATGGAGTTGGATCAGGTGACCCTGAACCTTCCCTTAGTTATGCTGCTAACAGGTTTAGACAGCTGGGGGACCTATACACTGGGCTTTCACTTCTTTCTTCACTGTCAATGTAGTATTTTGCAGGTCATAAACATTTGTTTGCTCTCTCCCATATATTGAGTACTCTCTACATGTCTGTTCTTTTCTTCTTCTCTATCCCCTCACCCTCCAGCCAGTCGTAGCAGATGACTGCCCCTCCCTGAGTCTGGCTCTGCTGGAGGTTTCTTCCTGCTAAAATGGAGTTTTTCCTCTCCACCATCACCAAATGCTTGCTCACAGGGGATCACCTGGTTGTTGGGGTCTTTCTGCAATTGTGGGATAATTGTGGGATAATTCCCATACAATCTGAAAGTGCTGTCTGTGAGACAACTGTTGTGAAACAGCGCTATAGAAATAAAATTGAGTTAATGCCATTACTATCATGCCAGTTATAGAAAGTATCAATACTATACCAAATAAATGCAATAAAACAAGGTGTTGCATTACAGACAGGTATTTCATGTATTGAGAATGAATGTCATTACTAAAGCATGAAACCCAATTAACAACTCGACAAGTCTCCTTTCACTACAGCCACAGCTGTTCCATGTACATCCCCTCAAGCAGAAACATCAATATTTACCCAATAAAATGACAAAAACATAAAAAAAAATGTAAACAATACATTTTACTCACCAAAGTTTACACAAATGAGCTCTGGCAGCTGGGATGCTTAAACCAGCAGTTACTCAGGTCCAGTAACAACAGATTCATTAACTGTACTGACTATTGTTCACCTCAAATCTTTTTGGAAACACTTTTCACTGGCTTGTTTTAATGAAAGCACCAAGGTACTGATGCCTTGATACCTATGGCATGGTAGCATGGGGGGGCTGTAAAAAAGTAATACTGCCACTTCTAGTGGTTCGGCATAGTTATTACAGTACCTTTTTTCACAGCTGCATTGATGGTAAAGGTGAGCTAAATTTGTGTTTATTTTGAAAACAAAGCCTTATCTGGAAATTGTGGCAAATTAAAAGTCGAGAAAACATGGCGATACAGTGATACAAGCCTTTAGTTCCAGCTGATTTTGAGCAGGTGAGCTGAAAAGCTGGGAACAGACAGGCAGATATACACACAGACACATGAAGTGATTGTTGTATTCCTATGTTGCCTTTGCGCTGAGGCATAAGAATACAGATGCACAATAATAAAATTAGGATCACAAAGAAAAATGCTGGAGTAACAGATTTTATTACTTGAATGCATATATAGTTACACGATGCCATGCAATAGCAGGTAAACATATCAAAATTTCCAAAAGCAAAAACATAATTATGATGAATATTAATGTTTCACACTTAATGTGTAATGACTATTGAGAGATTCTTAAAGGGGTCATTGATTGCACGTGTTACACATTTTAACAGCTCACTCATGTCTTAATGAAGTAATTATGACATATTTTGTTCACATTTTCTTTAATTTTTTTAATTATTGATGTCATGAGCTCCCCGTGCGCCTCTCCATGGCACACGGCCAGGGGAAAAAAGGGGAGGATTTAAATGCTGGGTTACACCACACACACATTTATTAACACAAAAGTGAACATAAAAAGACAAGACAGCTCGGGTACACCAAGAGATCTCTAGGCTGCCCAACACACACACTGGAGGTACACACATGGACAAAATTGTTGGTACCCCTCTGTTGATGAAAGAAAAAACCACAATGGTCACAGAAATAACTTGAATCTGACAAAAGTAGTAATAAATAATAATTCTATGAAAATTAACCAATGAAAATCAGACAATGCTTTTGAATTGTGGTTCAACAGAATTATTTTAAAAAATAAACTCATGAAACAGGCCTGGACAAAAATGATAGTACCCTTAACTTAATATTTTGTTGCACAACCCATCCATCCATCCATCCATCTTCTACCGCTTTTCCGGAGGTCCGGGTCGCGGAGGCAGCAGTTCAAGCAGAGAAGCCCAGACTTCCCTCTCCCCAGCCACCTGCTCCAGCTCTTCAGAGGGGATACCAAGGCGTTCCCAGACTAGCTGGGAGACATAGTCTCTCCACCGAGTCCTGGGTCTGCCCCGGGGTCTCCTCCCAGTGGGACGTGCCTGAAACACCTCAAGTGGGAGGCGTCCAGGAGGCATCCTAATCAGATGCCCATACCACCTCAACTGACTCCTTTCAATGTGGAGGAGCAGCGGTTCTACTCTGAGCCTCTCCCGGATGACTGAGCTCCTCACCCTATCTCTGAGGGTGAGTCCAGCAATCCTACGGAGAAAGCTCATTTCAGCCGCTTGTATCCGCGATCTCGTTCTTTCGGTCATTACCCAAAGCTCGTGACCATAGGTGAGAGTAGGAACGTAGATTGACTGGTAAATCGACAGCTTTGCCTTAGAACTAAGCTCCCTCTTCACCACAACAGACCGGTACAACGTCCGCATCACTGCAGATGCTGCTCCAATCCGTCTGTCGATCTCTCGCTCCATTTTCCCCTCACTCGTGAACAAGACCCCAAGATACTTAAACTCCTCCACTTGGGGCAGGAGCCTGTCCCCAACCCGGAGAGGACAATCCACCTTTTTCCGGCTGAGGACCATGGACTCGGACTTGGAGGTGCTGATTCTCATCCCAGCCGCTTCACACTCAGCGGCAAACCGTCCCAGCAAGAGCTGTAGGTCATTGCTGGATGAAGCCAACAGGACAACATCATCTGCAAACAACAGAGATGAGATCCTGTGGTCACCAAGCATGACACCCTCCATTCCCTGGCTGCGCCTAGAAATCCTGTCCATAAAAATTATGAACAGGACCGGTGACAAAGGGCAGCCCTGGCGGAGTCCAACTCTCACTGGGAATGACTCCGACCGAGTGTTGGCAATGCGAACTAAACTCTCACAACGGTCGTACAGAGACCGAATAGCTCGTAACAACAAGCCCGATACCCCATACTCCCGAAGCACCCCCCACAAAAATCCACGAGGGACGCGGTCAAATGCCTTCTCCAAGTCCACAAAACACATGTAAACTGGTTGGGCAAACTCCCACGAACCCTCAAGAATTCTCGAGAGGGTAAAGAGCTGGTCCGATGTGCCACGGCCAGGACGAAAACCACATTGCTCCTCCTGAATCCGAGGTTCGACCAACGGCCGGACTCTCCTCTCCAGTACCTTGGCATAGACCTTCCCAGGGAGGCTGAGGAGTGTGATCCCTCTAAAGTTGGAGCACACCCTCCGGTCCCCTTTTTTGAAGAGAGGAACCACCACCCCGGTTTGCCATGCCAAAGGCACTGCCCCCGACCTCCACGCAATGTTGCAGAGGCGTGTCAACCATGACAACCCAACAACATCCAGGGCCTTGAGGTACTCGGGGCGAATCTCGTCCACCCCCGGGGCCCGGCCACCAAGGAGATTTTTAACCACCTTGGCGACCTCAGCCCCTGTGATAGGCGAGTCATCCCCCTCGTCCCCAAACCCTGCTTCCTCTGTGGAAGGCGTATCAGTGGGATTGAGGAGATCCTCGAAGTATTCCTTCCACCGCCCGACGATATCCCCAGTTGAAGTCAACAGTGTCCCATCCGCACCATACACAGTGTGGACGGGGAGCTGCTTTCCCCTCCTGAGCCGCCGAACAGTTTGCCAGAATCTCTTTGAAGCCGACCGAAAGTCTTGTTCCATGGCCTCACCGAACTCCTCCCATACCCGGGTTTTTGCTTCAGCAACCACCCGAGCTGCACTCCGCTTGGCCTGCCGGTACACCTCAGCTGCTTCGGGAGTCCCACAAGCCAACCAAGCTTGATAGGACTCCTTCTTCAGCTTAATGGCCCCCCTCACCACTGGTGTCCACCACTTGGTTCGGGGGTTGCCACCACGAGATGCACCGACCACCTTGCGGCCGCAGCTCTGGGCTGCCGCTTCAACAACAGAGGTGGAGAACATGGCCCATTCAGACTCCATGTCTCCAGACTCCCTCGGAATGTGGTTGAAGTTCTTCCGGAGGTGGGAGTTGAAGACCTCCCGGACAGGGGCCTCAGCCAGACGCTCCCAGCACACCCTCACTATACGTTTGGGTCTACCAGGTCTGAATGGCTTCCTCCCCTGCCATCGGATCCAACTCACCACCAGGTGGTGATCAGTTGACAGCTCTGCACCTCTCTTTACTCGGGTGTCCAAGACATACGGTCGCAGGTCTGATGATACGATAACAAAATCGATCATCGACCTGCGGCCTAGGGTGTCCTGGTGCCAGGTGCACATATGGACACCCTTATGCTTGAACATGGTGTTCGTTATAGACAGACTGTGGTTAGCACAGAAGTCCAATAACTGAACACCACTCGGGTTCAGATCGGGCAGGCCGTTCCTCCCAATCACCCCCCTCCAGGTTTCACTGTCGTTGCCCACGTGCGCATTGAAGTCCCCCAGTAGGACAATGGAGTCTCCAGGAGGAGCACCCTCCAGCACCCCAGTCACAGACTCCAAAAAGGGTGGGTACTCTGAAACATCATTTGGTGCATAGGCACAAATGATGGTCAGGACCCGTTTCCCAACCCGAAGGCGCAGGGAAGCAACCCTTTCGTCCACCGGGGAAAACTCCAATATAGAGGCAGCAAGGTGGGGCGATACAAGAATACCTACCCCTGCTCGTCGCCTCTCGCCCGGGGCAACTCCAGAAAAGGCCAAGCTCCAGCCCCTCTCCAGGAGACTGGTTCCGGAACCGGAGCTGTGTGTTGAGGTGAGGCCGACTATATCTAGCCGGTATCGCTCAATCTCGTACACCAGCTCAGGCTCCTTCCCCACCAGAGAGGTGACATTCCACGTACCAAAAGCCAGTTTAGAAAGCTTGGGATCAGTCCGCCAAGGTCTCCGCCTTTGACTGCCACCTAATCCACATAGCACCGGACTTCCATGATCCCTCCTGCAGGTGGTGAACCTACCGGAGGGCGGACCCATGTAACTCCTTCGGGCTGAGCCCGGCCGGGTCCCATGGGTGGAAACCCGGCCACCAGACGCTAGCCTTCGAGCCCCTCCCCCAGGCCTGGCTCCAGGGTGGGGCCCCGGTAACCCCATACCGGGCGGGGTACACTGAATCCTTGATATACAATTTATCATGAGAGTCTGTTGGATCGTTCTTCGTCTGGCCCTTCACCCAGGACCAGTTTGTCTTGGGAGACCCTATCAGAGGCAAATTGCCCCGGACAACATAGCTCCTGGGATCACTGGGGCACGCAAACCCCCCCACCACGATAAGGTGACGATCCATGAGGGGGATGGGGGGATCCATGATGGTTGTGCATGTTGCACAACCTTTTGAGGCAATCACTGCAATCATTTCTGTAACTGTCAATGAGACTTCTGCACCTCTCAGCAGTTATTTTGGCCCACTCCTCATGAGCAAACTGCTCCAGTTGTCTCAGGTTTGAAGGGTGCCTTCTCCAGATGGCGTGTTTCAGCTTCTTCCACAGACGTTCAATAGGATTTAGATCAGGGCTCATAGAAGGCCACTATACAATAGTCCAATGTTTGGCTCTTAGCCATTCTTGGGTGTTTTTAGCTGTGTGTTTTGGGTCATTATCCTGTTGCAAGACCTATGACCTGCGACTGAGACCAGGCTGCCTGACACTGGGCAGCACATTTCTCTCTAGAATACCTTGATAGTCTTGAGATTTCATTGTACCTTTCACAGATTCAAGACACCCTGTGCCAGATGCAGCAAAGCAGCCCCAGAACATAACAGAACCTCCTCCATGTTTCACAGTAGGGACAGTGTTCTTTTCTTGGTATGCTTCATTTTTGCGTCTGTGAACATAGAGCTGATGTGCCTTGCCAAAAAGTTCCAGTTTTGTCTCGTCTATCCATAGGACATTCTCCCAGAAGCTTTGTGGCTTGTCAACATGCAGTTTGGCAAATTCCAGTCTGGCTTTTTTATGATTTGTTTTCAACAGTGGTGTCCTCCTTGGTCGTCTCCCATGAAGTCCACTTTGGCTCAAACAACGACGGATGGTGCGATCTGACACTGATGTACCTTGACCTTGGAGTTCACCATGAATGTGTTTAGAGGTTGTTCTGGGCTCTTTTGTTACCATTCATATTATCTGTCTCCTCCTGCGGCCATGTCCAGGGAGGTTGGCTACAGTCCCGTGGATCTTAAATTCCTGAATAATATGTGCAACTGTAGTCACAGGAACATCAAGCTGCTTGGAGATGGTCTTATAGCCTTTACCTTTAAAATGCTCGTCTATAATTTTCTTTCTAATCTCCTGAGACAACTCTCTCCCTTGCTTCCTCTGGTCCATGTTTAGTGTGGTACACACCATGTCACCAAACAGCACAGTGACTACTTGTCACCCTTTAAATAGGCCAACTGACTGATTACAAGTTTGTAGACACCTGTGATGTTAATTAGAGGACACATCTTGGTTGAACATGTCCCTATGGTCACACTATTTTCATTCTTTTCCAGGGGTACCATCACTTTTGTCCAGGCCTGTTTCATGAGCTTGTTTTTTAAAGTAATTCTGTTGAACCGCAATTCAAAAGCATTGTCTGATTTTCATTGGTTAATTTTCATAGAATTTTTATTTATTACCACTTTTGTCAGATTGAAGTTATTTCTGTGACCATTGTGGGCTTTTCTTTCATTAACAGAGGGGTACCAACAATTTTGTCCACGGCTGTATACAGCGGCGGACAGCGCACAGACAGATACTCATAGTGCGGGGGCAGGCCGGGTCGTCACAGCGATTATCATGAGCACACACAGAAAACAGTCCTTTGCAGACGTGGTGGTTAGGCGACGGAAACCAATCATCTAACACACACAATGATCCAGCAGCACCTGTCCAGCAAAGAGCTCCTTTAATACAGACGCCGCTGGTGTTACAAATAGGGAGCACCTGGGCGAGCGTGGGAAAGATGATTACCGGGGCGAACAGCTGGCTGTCAGAAAGAGGGGGGCGTGGCCGAACAGGCCAGAGCGGCAGCTACAGGCAGGAACAGAAACTCTGCGTGGACATGAAAACAACAAGAAATCAAAACACAACTCCACATAATAAACCCACTGCCTGAGTCCCCAGGATCGATCAGAACCGAGCCCACAGGAAACATGGGCTCGGTTCATGACAATTGAAGCTAATTTTTTTTTTTTTTTTTTTTTCTTGGCTTTCTTCAAACACTCTGATTTATAGCCTGTCACTTTAGAAACAGACTTCAACTGTTCAACTCCACCCTTCCTCTCACGTCAGTTAGCCATTAGCTGAGTAGCTTCTAGTTGGCCAGCTCCTTCCAGCTTGGATGAGTGGCACTGGTTCACTGATCCACAGTTGATTGTGTATCTCACGTTACTCCGGCCCATCTCCCACATTTTGCCATGATTCCAAAATAAATCGCTAGCACCAGACACCAGGCAACCAACCTGGCCCAGGACCCAAGGCTGCTGACTGAGCTGAGCTACTGAGCTACCGAGCCACGTGATCTCAAAGGGCAGTGTCTTGCTCTGCGGGACTCTGCTCCACTCCCACGGCCAGCTGGGGGATGCCCTGTTATGAGGTGGCTCTCGTACACTGCACACAGGAGCGGAGCAGAGTCATGGGGAGCCCTGGAGGACAGTGGGGGAGCTGGCTGTGAGAGCCAGCAGCCTCGGGTCCTGGTGTATGTGGTTGCCACGACCGGTGTGCTGGTGCTCGCGATTTGCTGTGGAATCATGGCGAAATTATTGGGAGATGGGCCGAAGTGATGCAAGGTATATTGTGGACTGTGGATTGGTGAACCAGGTGGTAACAGGGATGGTTATTAGGGTGACTAAGATCTGAAGAAAATAGCAATATAAGCCACGCTCGGTTTGAGCTTTCTGTTACCAGTGTTAGCTTGGGGCTAATAGCTCAGGGGCTAATAGGCTACCTTTAGCACCACTTCCATATACATGGTGGTGGTGTTGCACTGTATATTGATGACCTGTACAGGTGTAAGCTTGTAAATGAAATGTCCTCAGCACTACCAGGGATTTTGGAATGTGTTACTGTTGAGATTGACCTAGACAAAACAAAAAATCTAATCATAAGCTGCATATATAGAACGCCGGGAACTTGCATTGAGACATTCAGAGATAAATTAGTCGAGCTGTACAATAATATTACTAGTAAGAAAATGGTAGCAATTTGTGGAGATTTCAATATTGACTTACTGAATCCTCATCAACAAAATGTAGTTACAGAGTTCATGAACTCTATGTACAGCATGAGTCTATATCCCACAATAACACATCCCAGTAGAATCACAGTTCACTCTGCTACACTTATTGACAACCTGTTTGTCAATGTTTTCGATAAGAAAATAGAAAGTGGATTATTGATAAATGATATAAGTGACCACTTGCCAACCTTTGCACTTATCCATGGCCACACGGGGCCCAACGCAGAAAAAACTTCAAAATCGTTCAGACACAAATCACCAAATGCAATCAGTTCTCTTAAAGAGGACTTGCTGAAGCAAGACTGGACAGAAGTCTATGTATCAGATGTAAATGAAGCCTATGACACATTTATAAACATTGTAACCACTCTTTATGAAAAAAACTGCCCATTAGTAATAAAAAAGCTTAAACACAAATTTGCTAATAAGCCATGGTTAACCAAAGGACTACAAAAGGCGTGTAAAAAGAAAAATTCATTATATAAAGCTTTCCTAAAGAAAAGAACAAAAGAAGCAGAGCAGCGGTATAAAACATACAAAAATAAGTTAACATATATAATAAGATGTAGTAAAAGAGACTATTACAGTAAAGAACTGGAGAAAAACAGAGACAATATTAAAAATACATGGACAATAATCAACAGTATCCTTGGAAATAAAAGCAGAAATACAAGCTACCCAACTAATATTCCAAAAAATAATAAAACGACTCAGAGTGTGAATATCGCTTCACCTGCAGATGAATTTAATAATTTTTTTGTTAACATTGGACCTAAACTGGCCCGAGAAATACCCACTACGGTGCCAACAGGTGATACAATATGCAATAACACTGCTGTAAAAGACTCCATCTTCATAAAGAACACAGACGAAAGAGAGGTCATTGAAATTGTTAAATCGTTCAAAAGTAAAACATCTACTGACTGTGATGGTATCGACATGCTACTAGTCAAAACTGTTATCGAATGCATAGTAAAACCACTGACGTATATCTGCAACCTGTCTCTCCAATCAGGTATATTTCCCAATGCAATGAAAATAGCTAAAGTAATTCCAATATACAAGACGGGCGATAGAGGGGAACTCTCAAACTATAGACCAATTTCACTATTACCACAATTTTCCAAGATACTTGAAAAAATATTCTATGAGAGAATTGACAACTTCATACTGAAGAATGATTTATTATGTGAGCAGCAATATGGGTTCAGACACAAGAGGACAACTGCATATGCCCTAATGGAATTTACAGAAAAAATATCAACAGCCATTGAAAATAAAGAGTATTCAGTTGGAGTATTCCTAGATCTTAAAAAAGCATTTGATACAGTAGATCATAATTTATTATTAAAGAAACTACAAAATTCTGGTATTAGAGGTGTAGCACTGTCCTGGTTAAGCAGTTACTTAAAGAATAGATATCAGTATGTATGTGTTAGCAACAAAAACTCAGAGTTGCTGAAGGTCACCTGTGGAGTCCCACAGGGTTCAGTTTTGGGACCATTATTATTCAATATGTATATAAACGATATATGTAAAGTCTCAGAAAAAATGGACTTAATATTGTTTGCCGATGACACTAATCTGCTATGGAGTGGAAACAATTTGGAACAACTTCTGGATACACTCGGGAAGGAATTAGGAAAGCTTAAACTGTGGTTTGATTCAAACAAATTAACGCTCAATTTAAGTAAGACAAAATTTATAGTCTTTAACAACCATCACAACAATCCAGTACCCAAACTCAGTGTAAATGGTGTAGAGATTGAAAGGGTATCTGAAACCAAATTCCTTGGAGTAATAATTGATAACAAACTGTGTTGGAAGTCACATATTAATTATATTAAAGGTAAAGTCTCCAAATCAATTGCAATATTACACAGAGTGAAATATTTGCTGAATCAACCCACACTATACACCTTGTATCATTCATTAATACTCCCATACATGACATATTGTAATGAAGTATGGGGAAATACATATAAAACAAACATATATCCAGTCTTTATGCTTCAAAAGAGAGCTATTAGAATAATAAACAAAGCAGCTTACAGGGAACCAACAAACCCACTTTTTCTTAAACAAAAAACTCTCAAGTTGAAAGATCTGGTTGACTTTAAAACCGCAATAATAATGTTCAAAGTGAAGAATTTATCACTGCCTGCAAATATCCAAAAGTTGTTCCAAACAAGGGAGAAACGATATCACTTCAGAGGAACATGTATATTTCAAAAGCCTACAGTGAGAACAACCACCAAGCAACACTGTATTTCAGTGCAAGGAGTCAGATTATGGAACGATTTTGGACCTGAATTAAAATCATGTACAACGCTTGGACAATTTAAACAAAAACTAAAGGAAGAAATACTCCAAACATATTTACAAGACGACATGTAAACTCACATAAGGATTGACATTTCCAGCCTGTGTTGTGTTGTAGCTTAGTTTTTTTTTTTTTTTTTCTCTCTGTGACATTCTGTCTTAGATTTGTCTCGAATAGTAACTGCTTAACTTAGCTTAGCTTAGTTTTTTTTTTTTTTTCTCTCAGTCACACTTTGTCTTAGCTTTGTTCTAAATTGTAATCACTCTTGTCTTGTTTACTCTTTTTTCTTTGAATTCTTGGATGGAATATGGGTGGGCAATATAAGCTGCGGCTTCAGCCATCACCCATTTCGGATAACTCACGTGGAATTGTTTAGTAGAAGGAGTCTTTGTCTAATTTGACCTTGTTGTTATATTATACAGTTTCTTCAACCTGTACTGTATTATCCGAAATAAATTCATTCATTCATTCATTCATGACAGACAGCTGGGGGGGGGGGGCAATAATAGAGCAGTGGGCTGGTCTCAAGGTGGGTTGGCTTCTAGATGTGATGTTAACAATTTCCACAAAAAAGTCAAAAACCTTTCTGGCGTTTCTGAGAGAAAAAAAAAAAAACGAGTTAAAGACTGTTTTTGTTTTTGTTTTTTTTTAAAGAGAATTGACTGTTTTGAAAATTCTGGGATAATTAGGTGATCAGTAGACTCATTTCAGACAGTTAAAACCTACAAACATACCATTTTTCAGTCAATGACCCCTTTAAATTTGCAAAAAACTAAGTTTTTCCAAACACTATTTTACTGAAATACAGTAGCAGTTTTTTGTATAAAAAGTAAACATGTATTATTCTTATTTAGCTTCCAGCCTGTTATCTTCACAGCTGCTCTGGCTGCTGACCCTCAGGTTCACTACCATAGACCTCAGAGAGACAAAGAGGAAAGAAAAACAGCAAAAAAAAAAAAAAATGTGATTATTGTTACAGATGTGATATATAAAAATACAGATGTCATGTTTCTCCTCAGCTTAATAAATTGCTTGGGTTAGTGAGTGAATCATTTTAAAGTGAGTGAATGACGCATGTCACACCGTGGTGTTTTTATATTACTGATTGAGTATTAAGACAAAAAAAAATCAGCTGAACTTTAGAGAAAACAATTTAACAGGTTAAATTAATGTAACCAAGCAGTCCCCATTTGGAAAAAAATTGGACAATGGAAAAAAAATGTGATGTCACATAAGCTTTAAGAATAAAATATTGCACTTGTAGGAGTTATTAGTGTTTTAATATTGAAATTTCTGCATAATTTAAGCACAAAACTTACTTTTAAAGGTTTTTGACATGTTTCCAGAAACACCCAGAAGCAGACACAGGCTCAGCAACAATAATGATCTTTTATTGAATGAGAGTGAAGGTTTGTGTGTGTGTGTATGGTGTTGTGAAAGTGTAGTGTAGCAGGAGCAGGAGCATGCACAGTGGGACAGGTCTGGCAACCCTGGAATAACAGCAGAGATTGAGAGGTTAGACTCCGGCTGATAGGTAAGGATGTTAAGAGAGATTTAATAGTCTTATGGCAGCAAAGAGTTAGTCTGGCTCCCAAGAGATGATAATCCAATACCGGTCCAGCATTCCGCTGTCGTGCCGTGGTGCTGGTGCAGAATATTTACAGTGCAGCTAGGAGTGAAGAATGCGTGCTGTGTGCTCCAGCTCACCGATAGCGAGAAGGGGGAAGCTGCTGTACACAGACGAAGGTCCGGTCAGCCGCCAGGAGGAAGGAGAGGTCCGCCTGGAGGGTGGTCCACCTGTGCACAGGGAACAAAGGGAGAGTAGGCAGTTGCAGAGATACACTCTGAAAAAGCTTACGTGGTATTGGGGAAACGGAACTCCTGTGAGGCGAGAAGCGAGGAAACTTGTCGAGTTGTGGAGGAAGACCTTAGGTAGGAGTTCTTCCTTGGGAGAGAGCGTAGATATCGCTGTGCTGCCTTCTGGGCAGCGTTCTTCTTCTTCTTTTAGATTTGATTGACAGTTGGCAACCAGCTTACAGGTGCATTACTGCCACTGACTAGATTATCATCACTCTATATCTTTGTATAAGGAGTTCTGGACAACTCCAAGGGTGCTTAATGAGGGAATGCAGGTGTGCCCGCAGCTGTGAAAGATAATTAGGGCAAAGGCACACACAGCGCGGATCACCACAGTTTTTTGCTCCGCTTCAGCTGTCTGTTGTGGGCTGCCATGTTTTTGAGGCGAGGAATGAACTGAAAACTCCAGGAAGAAAATACATTGTCCTTCCTCTGCAAAACTAAACAGTAAAATGAGTGTGAAAACAACTGAGGTGATGAATAAATGGTGTAGTTGCTGAATACATGTTTTTTTCAGTAACCACTATTTATAATAGTTTAGTGAGAGATCGACCGTGGCAGGAAGTCATCCGTGTGCTGTAAAAATGTCGCACTGCCGCCTCTACTGGCCCAGCATAGTTATTACAATACCATTTTTCCTGGCTCCATTACAGGGCAATGGTGAGTTAAATTTGTGTTTATTTTGTGTTTTATTTTGTGTTTTATTTGTGTTTTATTTATGTTTATTTTGAAAACAAAGCCTTATTTGGAAATTCTGGCAAATTTCGGGAGCAAACCTGTGCTACGGATCCATAGAGAGGGCCTTTAAATCTCTTCCCCTTCCTCCTTTAGGATCCTCATATCACAACTGTGTACATTTGCTGCCCACATATAAAACTGCTCTCAGAAGAGGCAAGGCGAAGACCAGAGACATAAACGTGTGGACAGAGGATTCAGTGCACTGCCTCCAGGAATGCTTTAACTGTACAGACTGGGAGGTGTTCATGCTAGACTGAGGAGAAGATTTGGACTCTTTAGTGGACGTGACATGCTCATACATGGCTTTCTGCAGAGACATGATCGTTTCACGTAAACATGTCAAAATATATCCCAACAACAAGCCATGGGTTACAAAATCAGTTAAATCCTGCTTACAGAGGAAAGCACTTGCCTTTAAACAGGGGTCTGTTTCTGAGCTGCAGGTTGCCACAAAAGAGCTGAAGGCCAAAATTTTAAGAGCAAAACAAAATTATAAATCAGAGTTGGAAAGCAAGATGGCAACAAACAAGCTTGGCTCAGCCTGGGCCAGTATGAAAACTATTGCAGGCCTTCAGAGCACAGAGCGCAGTAATTGTGTGTTTTTAGATGGTTTTAATTCAGACACAGAGCTGGCTAATGCTCTTAATTGTTTTTATGGTCGTTTTGATTCCTTTGATTTTAGCACAGAAACCCAAGATTTGAAACAGAAACTCAAAGACAATCAGCACTTTAATATTGAGGTGCAGGATGTTAAAAGGGCGTTCTGTGCTGTAAAAGTGAACAAAAGTCAGGGCGCTGATAATATATGTGGGCGCTTGGTAAAGTCCTGTGCGCATGAGCTGAGTCCTGTGTTTCACTACATTTTCAATAAGTCCTTACAGACACAACATGTGCCTAAGATCTGGAAAGATGCTGTGGTTGTCCCCGTTCCAAAATCCAGCTGTCCTAAAACAGTAAATGATTTCAGACCAGTTGCTTTGACTTCAATTTTAATGAAAATTTTTGAAAAACTGGTCAGATTTGAGGTCCTAAAGCAGACTGAGCATGCATTGGATCCTTTGCAGTTTGCTTATAGGCCTCACAGAGGAGTGGAGGATGCCACTGTCACTCTGTTTAACATGCTTTTTAAACATCTGGATTTTAATGGGACACACACCAGATTTTTATTTGTGGACTTTTCTTCCGCCTTTAATACAATCCAACCTCATATTTTAGTTGAAAGGCTCCTGCAACAATTTGATTTGAGTAATAATCTGGTGGGTTGGATTCTGGATTTTTTAACCAACAGGACGCAGAGAGTAAGGGTCAATGGTACATTGTCTGACCAAAAGTGTTCTTCTACTGGCTCTCCTCAGGGGTGTGTGTTGTCACCACTACTCTCCATCCTGTACACAAATATGTGTCGGAGCAGACATGACAACAGACACATTATAAAGTATGCTGATGATTCAGTTGTTGTCAGTCTCCTCCAGGATGGTGAGAGTGGCCACGGCCCAGTAGTTGATGATTTTGTTCACTGGTGTGAGGATTCCTACCTGCAGCTGAATACGACAAAAACTAAAGATATGATTATTGACTTTAGGAGGAAAACTCCCAGGCACAAAGTCACTGTACTAAAAGGCCAGACCACTGAATGTGTGCAATCCCACAAATATCTTGGGACGATTATTGATAGTAATTTAAACTTTGAAGAGAACTGTGAAAGGGTGTGCAAAAAGGGTCAGCAACATTTGCATTGTTTAAGGAAACTTGCACGCTTCCAAATTGACCGAACCATAATGACAGTGTTTTATCGGGCTTTTATCAAATCTGTTTTATCCTTTTCTTTAGTTTCATGGTTTGGTCAGACAAAACTGAAACAGAGGAAATCCTTGGATCAGGTAGTTAGATGGTCCAGTCGCTTGCTTGGTGAGTCACAGCTGAGCCTGACATCCCTGTACACCAGACAGGTACAGAGGATTGCTACCTCCATTTTAAATGATGACTCCCACCCTTTGCACTGCAACTTTCAGCTTCTTCCCTCCAGACGGAGGTTTGCTGTCCCAAAAAGTAAAACCCAGCACTACAAAAACAGCTTTGTTCCTGCTGCTGTTAAAGAGTTGACCAAGATGTAACAATATATTGCACATAATTTAGTTACCTATTTATTAATTTGATTTTATATTTACTTATTTTTGTAGTTTTTTTTTTTTTATTGGGGTTCTAAATCTTTTATTGGGTTTTAGACTTTTGAGTTTTTAACCTCTTTGACTAGTCCTTAACTTTTTAATATGACCCTTCTCTCTTATCTCTTTGTTTTTTCTCTTATCTCTTTGTCCTATGTCCTGATTGGTGGAGCCTTGAGTACTTAAGTAACTTGAGTACAAGTAACCTGAACCTGAACCTGAAATTAAAAGTTGAGAAAATTTAGTGATACAGTGATACAAGCCTTTAGTGCCACTTGATTATGACCAGGTGAGCTGAAACAGACAGGTGGACAGACAGATACAACCAACCAACCACACACACAGATGCATAGACTATTGTATGCCTCCTTCACTGAGGCATAATAAAAATATCAGACGAAGGTTACTCGCAATCCACCATGTTAACCAGGAGCTGAAATCCATGGAAGACCGCCCACGGCTGTCAGGTGCAGCCTTTGCATTCTCAGCAGCAGGACTAATGAGAGTCTTTCCCCCAGGACAGAGCTCTTTGACTATTGGTTTCCACTACATCAATCGTTTCCCATCCACCTGGTTATGCCTCATTCCTGCGCTCAGCTCACAGAGATTAAATTTCTTATCTTCTTATCTTATTTATTATTGCTCTAAGTGCCGCTATCCCTTTGCCACTGCAATCCTGTAATTTTCCCATTGTAGAACTAATAAAGGTTTATCTTATCTTAAAGTTCTCCATTGCTGCAATGGATTTCCATCAATTAGAAAAGTAGGAAGAAAAAAAAAATAAAAAAAAGCTGGCTGTTCTGAGGTTAATGTACTGTTTGTTTTTCTATCCCTCAACTCAACACTTCTTAAAGTTATTCAAAAATTAAAGTAATCAGAATGGCTTGATTTCTTTGTGTGCTTTTATTATGAAAGGTCTCAACCAGATATACTTGTCTTAAAGCTTTAGCTTTACAGCTAAACGTTTTATTTGACAATTTGTAGAAAAATACTTTGTAAACAGAGTTTGAACAAGAGGACTGAAAAAAGAGAAGATTTTGGTTGTCTGGCTGATGTGAAGATGAGCGCTCTGATTCTGCCACAGCTGTGTCGCGTGGACTAGCAGCCTACTACCTCAGCTCCCAGGAAAAGTCTGAAGCTGATGGTCTTTTCAAAACTTTACTTAGGATTCACTGTAAAACTAAACAGGCATAGAAAATACTCATCAGCTGTTATCCTATTACAGTCGCTATTCAAGAAAAAATCATGTTGCATTATGCGTTTAAACTCAATGGAAACCAATATGTTAGCTCAAGGCTAATTTCTATGGAAAATGCCATAGAGATGCTAACAATTAGCATGTACAAATTAACATTAGATTAAGAGTGTATTTTTCATCGTTAAACACAGGTTGTGTTATGTCCATAACCAGTACTCGAATAATGAGGCCATAGATGCAGTCGAACAGAGCTTTATTAAACAGACTCACAGAACCTAAGGCGCTCCTGTCAAGGCAGAGGCGCTGGTCGTAAAGAGTCCATGCCTCTTCCGGATAGGCCTTTCATACCCTGGGTGACGGCGGAACCGGAATGGTGTAGCCGTCACCCAAACACACAATAACAATATTAATAATCATAATTAATATATAACATCCCCCCCATAGAAAAGTCCAAAACACACACCATTAGGCCCACCCAAATTTCAACTTGACTCACACACTAACAGTAAATATAATAACAGGGCCTATCCATGCACACAAATAACTAAAACTAGAGGGGGACAGGTGGACTACTGCCCCACCTCCGCACGGCCAGACGAGTTATTCTGCCGTCTCTATTATAAAACAGTCCATAGGACAAAATAAGCTGCCGTGTTCCTAATATAACATGAAAAATAATCCCAAAACATATATACAATCAAACTTATCAAAACACTTAACAAACAGACAATATGTACATCCACACCCCGCTGTGCCAGCCCCCCACCCAATACCCTCACCCCACAACTCAGGCAAATTACATATCATACCTGCAAGTTAATGCAACAATATAAACAGTGTTGGGACTTTTTTTTTTAAACACACACACAGGGCAATCCCACAGCGAGTAAGTGTGAAACATATTACCTCCATGGCTCGGGCAATACATACCTATTAACAAATTCTGCACAGAACCCCCCGATAAAAGTAGCCCACACTCTTTTTCGTCTTTTTTTTTTTTTTTTTTTTTAAATGAGCGCTCAACCCAGCCACTTTTATGCATATACCACGTCAACACAGCAATAACACAGCCCTGGTAGTGCACACATTGACATTTCAAACAGCATGTTAATAGGTCAACCCCAAAACGTATCGCCCCCTTACCACCATGCAGTATTGATGGGGAGACCACCTCCTGGAGGCCCGTCTGGCGGGTCCCAGCCAGAACTTCTTCTACGCTTTGCCCCCGGAGATGAACCACGTCAGCGCCTCGACACCTCCTTCTCCTCACCAGCACGTCTCAATTCGTTGGGGTGTCTCCACGACCCACCAGACATCTGAAGATAACCGTCCTCCCGGACGGCCACTGCCTACAGCCATCCCTGGTCCTCTCATCGTTTTCTCTTGCCATGGGCCCCCCTTAGCCGAGCCTTCTCCCTGGGTCGAACCACGTCAGCTCCACCCGCCGCTGCGGGCGTTCCACCATGCCACCCAGTTCCCACATCCAGGGTAACTTGGGCCCTGGCACTGGAACCGCCCCGCGATAGCTCTGGGTGGTCATGGTCCTGTCCATCTCCCAGAATACTAGGCCAGTCTTTGTCCCATACCACAATGTCCACCACGCACGGAACCGGTCGGTCCCACAAACCACGGCCCGACCACTCCTCTCTGGTACTGCAGGCGATTGTAAAGCTCAGCCCGTAAAACAGGTCGCAGCCCATCACATTCGACCCCCTCATAGTTACCACGAACTGGATGTTTGAGACCACAGCCGACTTGTACCTCGCTGTCAGCTCCAGCGAACCCACGATGGCTAGTCTGTTACCTCCATAGCCATAATACGGCATCGACAGTCCTCTTATATGGCATTATGGGAACAAACTCCTCACAATAGGCCAGTTCAACGTGGACACTGCTGCACCCGTGTCCGGGTCTCCACGACCCACCAGACATCTGAAGATAACCGTCCTCCCGGACGGCTACCGCCTACAGCCATCCCTGGTCCTCTCATCGTTTTCTCTTGCCATGGGCCCCCCTTAGCCGAGCCTTCTCCCTGGGTCGAACCACGTCAGCTCCACCCGCCGCTGCGGGCGTTCCACCATGCCACCCAGTTCCCACATCCAGGGTAACTTGGGCCCTGGCACTGGAACCGCCCCGCGATAGCTCTGGGTGGTCATGGTCCTGTCCATCTCCCAGAATACTAGGCCAGTCTTTGTCCCATACCACAATGTCCACCACGCACGGAACCGGTCGGTCCCACAAACCACGGCCCGACCACTCCTCTCTGGTACTGCAGGCGATTGTAAAGCTCAGCCCGTAAAACAGGTCGCAGCCCATCACATTCGACCCCCTCATAGTTACCACGAACTGGATGTTTGAGACCACAGCCGACTTGTACCTCGCCGTCAGCTCCAGCGAACCCACGATGGCTAGTCTGTTACCTCCATAGCCATAATACGGCATCGACAGTCCTCTTATATGGTATTATGGGAACAAACTCCTCACAATAGGCCAGTTCAACGTGGACACTGCTGCACCCGTGTCCACCAACAACGACACTTCCACGCCGTCCAGCATCACGTCACAATAAATCCACCCTTCTGTGCTCGGGGAGACAGTGTGAATAACCATAGGAGTCGTGGCGGGGGAATCCATTCTGTGTTGCCGTTCCCTTCGATCAAACATTTTGCTGGCCCTGGCGAAATGATGTAGGAGTCCACACTTGCCGCAGCGTTTGCTCCTCGCCGGACACTCTCTTGCCTTGTACCAGTGCCTGGTGGACCTGCAGCCCAAACATCTGGGCGACCCTGGGACGGATCTAATTTTAATAGCAGTAGCATAGTCTTCTTTATCTTCTGCGCTATCATTGCTACCCGGGTCCACAGCCTGCGCCGCTGATTGTGAGTCAGACTGCCTCAATGTCGTTGTCTCACTGAGGTCCTTTGATAGTTTATCTGCTGCTTCGTACTGTTGAGCTATCTCCACAGCTGCATTCAATGTCAGTTCACCAGAGTGTGTGAGGAGCCTGGACCGTGCCGCAGAACAAAGCGTGTGCTCCGCCAACTGATCGTGGACCATTTCTTCCTCCAAAGCCCCGAAATTGGCACTCTCCAGCCAGCTGGCGCAGGGCTGCAACATACCATTGCACCAACTCTCCCAGCCACTGGCGTCGCTGTCGGAACTGGACCCGTCAGACGATGACGTTCTCAGGAGCGCAAAAATAGCACGCCATTAGCTCAACCACATCCTCAAAACTATCACTCGCTCCCATTGTGCTGAGAATATGTTGCCCTTCCATGCCGAGATTATGGACCAGTATCGCTCGTGCACGTAGTTTCTCCAATTCACCGAGGTTGAGTGCCACCAAATAATTTTGGAATGCTGCAAACCACTTTGCCCAGGGAACTGGCGGCTCGCCTGGGAGCTCCAAAAATGTCCGAACACTAGAAACTCCTCTCTCCATAACTTCATCCTCGTTGCCAAATGTTATGTCCATAACCAGTACTCCAATAATGAGGCCGTAGATGCAGTCGAACGGAACTTTATTAAACAGACTCATAGAACCTAAGGCGCTCCCATCAAGGCAGAGGCGCTGGTCGTAAAGAGACCATGCCTCTTCCGGGTAGGCCTTTTATACCCTGGGTGGCGGCGGAACCGGAAAGGTGTAGCCATCACCCAAACACACAATAACAATATTAATAATCGTAGGAAGAAGATGGAGGACAAGCTGCAACAGAGCGACATCAGCGGGGTCTGGAGAAACCTCAAAACCATCTCGGGGCTCCAGAATACCTCCCCCCAGGCCACGGGGGGCAGGGAGTGGGCGAACAACCTGAATCTGTTTTTCAATAGATTTGACCAACCGCCCTCCCCCCTGTCTGCACAACAACCACTGCTGCCTCTAAGAAATCAAGTCCTGCTACCCACTCCCCACTCCACCGACACCCCCCCCCCCCCACTCCCAACACACAGCCCCCCATCCTGACCCTGACCAAGACCCAGGTGAGGACGGAGCTGAGGAAGATCAAGGCGAGGAAGGCGTCGGGACCGGACGGCATCAGCGCAAAGCTCCTCAAGTCCTGTGCAGACCAGCTGTGTGGGATTGTGACATATATCTTCAACATGAGCCTGAAACTGGGGAGGGTACCACAGCTGTGGAAAACATCTTGTGTGGTACCTGTACCAAAAACTTCCCACCCCAAAGACTTGAACAGCTTCAGACCGGTGGCCCTGACGTCCCACTTGATGAAGACCCTGGAGAGACTGCTCCTTGCTCATCTCCGCCCCCTGGTGGAACCAGCGATGGATCCACTCCAGTTCGCCTACCAGCATGGCATTGGGGTGGAGGATGCGGTGATCTTCCTCCTTCACCGTTCTCTGTCCCACCTGGAGAAGCCCGGGAATATGGTGAGGATCATGTTCTTTGACTTCTCCAGTGCTTTCAACACCATCCAACCGATGATCCTGAAGGACAAGCTGCTGCGCGCAGGGGTGGACCAGCACCTGTCATCATGGATCCTGGACTACCTCACGAACCGGCCTCAGTTTGTGAGAACCCGGGACTGTGTTTCCGACACGATCATCAGTAGCACGGGGGCCCCCCAGGGAACGGTGCTGGCTCCCTTCCTGTTCACTCTTTATACTGCGGACTTCTCACACAACACAACACATTGCCATCTACAGAAGTTCTCTGATGACTCTGCGATCGTTGGTCTCATCTCCAGCGGAGATGAAGCTGAGTACAGAGGGCTTATCCAGGACTTTGTGGACCGGTGCCATCGGAACTGCCTCCAGATCAACGCGAGGAAAACTAAGGAGCTGGTGGTGGACTGCCGCAGGCATGGGCAGCCCCTCACAGCACCAGTAAATATACAGGGAACAGACATCGAGATGGTGACATCCTACAAGTACCTGGGTATTCATCTGAACAATAAACTAGACTGGTCACACAATACTGACGCACTCTACAAGAAGGGACAGCGCAGGCTGTTCCTGCTGAGGAGACTCAGGTCTTTTGGTGTACAAGGGGCGCTGCTGAAGTCATTCTATGACACGGTGGTGGCATCAGCCATCACTTTTGGAGTGGTCTGCTGGGGCAGTGGCATTACTGCAGCCGATAGGAAGAGACTGAACAAACTGATTAAGAAAGCTAGCTCTGTCCTGGGGCAACGCCTTGATCCGATGGAGGAGATAGGAGAGAGATGGACGGTGGCTAAACTGTCATCTCTGCTGGAGTCCGAGTTCCACCCTATGCAGGACATACTGGATGCACTGAGGAGCTCATTTAGCAGCAGACTACATCATCCCAGGTGCACAACCGAGAGGTTTCGTAGGTCCTTCCTACCAACGGCTGTCAGACTGTACAACCTAAGCAGGGCTGCTCGCAGAGATAGCAAAAAGACGTAACAAACTAATAGTTTTTTGAATGCAAAAGATGCAATAGACTTACACAATGGTCCTCTCCGGCATACAACTAGGAACATACCGGTCGCTATGGAGGGTGAGAATATGTATGGGCACATAATCATACCATGTAGGATAACTAAATAGACGGTTATGCTGTTTCATCCCACCTAGCAACAATGCTCTGCACTGTGTGTGTTTATATATTTACATATTTATTCCATCTAGCTACAATGCTCTGCACTGGGTGTGTTTATATTTATATATCTATATATTTATTCCATCTAGCTACAATGCTCAGCACTGGGTGTGTTTATATTTATATATCTATATATTTATTCCATCTAGCTACAATGCTCCGCACTGTGTTTTTATATATCTACATATTATTCCATCTAGCTACATTGCTCTGCACTGTGTGTGTTTATATACTTGCATATTTATTCCACCTAGCTGCAATGCTCCGTACTGTGGGTGTTTATATATTTACATATTTATTCCATCTAGCTACAATGCTCTGCACTGTGTGTTCATATATTCATATATTTATTCCATCCAGCTACAATGCTCTGCACTGTGTGTCTGTGTGTGTGTGTGTGTGTATATATATATTTTATAGTAATATGTACATATGTATATTAGCTGCTCTTGCTTGCTTGTTTTTTTTCTTGCCTTCTGATTGTTGCTCTGAGTGTTGCTATCCCTGTGCTGTTGCAATCCTGGAATTTCCCCGTTGTGGGACTAATAAAGGCTTATCTTAATCTTAATATATAAAAGGTTGTACATCTAAAATATGCTTATATACAGTCTCAAAACAACTCAACATAAAAATACTCACAGGCAAACTTTTTCTGGCCAAAACAACAAACAGTCTTAAGAAAAATGTGGCTGCTCACTTCCCTCCATTACTTCTTCCGTCCATCCATCTTCTCGGGTCGCGGGGGTGGGGAGGGGGGGGGGGGCTGGAGCCTATCCCAGCATCTTTGGGCGAGAGGCAGGGTACACCCTGGACAGATCGCCAGTCCATCGCAGGGCCAACACAGAGAGACAGACAACCATTCACTCTCACAGTCATACCTAAGGGCAATTTAGAATCCCCAGTTTTATGCCAATTAGCCTAACTTGCATTACTTCTTAACTGACTATAAGGGCAGTGTCAGTGTTGCCAGAAGGGAAATGTTGAAGCATCGTACCAGTGGCTTAAAATTATCGTATTTTGAGGAAAATTATTGTACACACCCAGTTTTCATTCTGTCATGGCTCAGGACCATCTGCTTCAGAAACATATTATCACAGATCGTGCATATTATGGACTATAACGCAGTTTTACCTTTAAATAATCTAACAGATTGGTTGAAAAAAAGTGCCCCTTGGAGACCAGCACCTCTGTGTGGAGTACATGCCTGGCCTGCACTGAACAGCCAAAATATCAGTCATAATTAACTATCTTCTATATGTCTTCTGTTGAATCATTATATATCAAGGTGTTGCCTCATAAATATTTTGAGAAGTAATCTGTTTATACATTAGGAATAAGCATCAAAATCAATCCACCTAAACTACTGCTAAAATGCCTCTGATAATTTAATAAGTAGAAACCGGTTGTAGTTTTATTGAGAACCACAATCCAGTGACATTTTTGCAGACATTTGTATGTTGCAGCAGCAACAGAAAGTTTTAGTGCTAATGCCAATGACAGATTTGAACCACCCAGTAAAACTAGGGTCTGCTCCCCCTTTCGTTTCTCAACCTGCTGGTGATGTTGCTTACTTGTTACCTCCGCCAAGGAGGTAATGTAATCGGGGTGGTTTATCTGTCTGTGTTTGTCCATTTGTTAGCAGGATTATGCAAAAAATACTGGACAGATTTTTTTTTATGAAATTTTTACCAGAGGTAGCCCTTGGGCCAAGGGTGAACCCATTAAATTTTGGTGATGACCTGAGAGTGCATACCTCCACCAAGGCCCTTGTTTGAATTTGTGCAGCAGGATTACACAAAAACTGCCAAATGGATTTGGATGAAATTTTCACCAGAGGTGGTCGTTGGGCTAGAGCGGAACCCATAACATTTTGGGGATGATCTGAGAACACATACCTCCACCAAAGCTCTTATCTTCTCACAGTGTGTTAGCAAGAATACTCCAAAACTACTGGATGGATTTAGATGATTTTTTTTTTAACCAGAGGTGGTTCTTGGCCTAGAGAGGAACCACTAACATTCTGGTGATGATCCGAGAATGCATACCTCCTCCAAGGCTCTTAAGAATATTCCAAAACTACTGGATGGATTTGGATGAAATTTTTACCAGAGGTGGTGCTTGCCCTAGAGAGAAACTCATAACATTTTAGTGATGATCCGAGAATGCATACCTCCACCAAGGCTCTTATATTCTCACAGTTTGTTCACAAGAATCCTCCAAAACTACTGGATAGACTTTGCAACAATTTTCACAAGAACTGGCTCGTGGCCTACACACGAACCCATTACATTTTGGAGGTGATCCATGATGGACAAAAGGAGTCTTGGAGGAGGTATGCACTCTTAGAGTGCTTTTATAGTTGAGTCTGCCATGCCTGCATTAGTGCTGTAACATATGCAAATGATTCGATTAAGTGTACTAGTTTTTATGGGTGAATGTACTGTGTGAATCACTCACCGGAACTGTACGGGAGGCCAGGGATCTGTTATGTATGGTTTTACCCTGGTTCACAGATGAGGCAAGATGGCATGTAGAACACAGCTTTATTGAACACTCTGAAGATGGCGGTGTTCGGAGTGGGGTTAGGTGTGGCCCGGGTCAGGAGGTCCTCCACTACATTTTCTTTGCCTGGTGTGAACTGTGTTAAAGTCATATGCTTGTAGACTTTCTGTCCACATATAGATGTGCAGAGGCTTGTGTCCCAACCCCGATATTTCCAGCAGTGCCGTGAGGACTCTGTGGTCTGTCTGCAATGTGAAGTGTCATCCATATAGATACATGTGCCAGTGTTCACACGCCCAAATACACGTCAGTGCCTCCCTTTCCCCACTGAATACTTCTGCTTGGCTGAAGTAAGTGACCTCGAGGCGAACGCCACTGGGCGCTCCGTTCCTTCTTGCAGTTGTGACAAAATGGCTTTGACCGACATGCTGGAGACATTGCACATCAGGATTGTGGGGCTTTGTGGGTCGAAATGGGCGAGTACTGGTGGAGGTCCAGTTTGGAAAAGACCTTCGAACTGTGGAATGCTGCCGTCAGCTCTTCCGTTGTGGGCAGGGAATATTTATAGGGGATCACCACCTTGTTCACCATTCTGAGGTTATCACATGGTCGCAGGCCACCTGTCTTCTTCTTCGCCACCACCAAGTTAGAGATCCAAGAGGATGCGTCAACCCGCTCATTGATGCTGGCATCTAGCAGTTTCCGTAGTTCCACCGTGATGTCGTCCCATAATGCAAGGGGTAGCTGGCGGAGGGGTTGAATTTTTTTTGTTTGTTTGTTTTAGTTTATTGATTTATTTGTCAGGGACCATGTACAGAAAAAAAACATTAAACACAGCTTAAAGATGCTCTGTACCAGATTATAGTGTTCTCACTAATTTCCATCTGTAGTCCCTGAGGAGGGCAGGAAGATATTAAAGAAGAACAGCACATATAGAAAGCAATTCAGGTCGGGTTTCAGAAACTGTTGACCCTGAAACAAGCAGAGAGTAAGTTTAAAAGGTAAAAAGATAAAAGAGACGGCACACATAAAAACAATTTGAGTAACAATTTCAAATCCCATTTAAAGGGGAGTCATTGTTGGTAGGCTTGATTACTTAAAATCCATTTTTTAGTTTCTGTGGTAAAGTCTTTGTAATTTGTTCTGGTCTTCAAAGCAGTGGGGTGCTTGTTCCATTCCGTTATAGCTTTGTATGAGAATGCTGATTGTCCAAAAGCATTTTCGGGGAGACCTTCGGGTCAGTGAGTGGTCGGTGGTTGAAAGAAGTAAGACAGTCCAGTCCAGTGAAGAGCACTGGCCAACGCTGCTGCCAGGATGAAGTGACTGCCAGAACGGTGGCACCCATTTGGTTGGTAATGAAGAAACCCAGCTCACTGATCAAATCCATGTCTAGCAGGTTGGCCCCCTTGCGCATCACATGGAAAGTGAGTGAAGGAACGGCCTAGGAGCCGTATCACACAGCAAAATTGACCGTCCCCACCATACCTATTTTGGTGTGGCCATAACTGAATAAGTCCTCCGCGTCAGCTGTAATTATCTTTCTAGGGAACAGTTTCCTGACCGTAGATATGCTCAGGAGGGACCTCAAGGTCGCCATGTCTAGCAGCAGCGACATGTCAACGCCATCCAATTCCACTGTGCACCATCTGAATGTCCAGTTTTTCACGCCAACTGAGTGAATGGCGGCTGAGCCGGCCATCGTATCTGTGATGGTTGAGCGACAGACTCTAGCAAAATGGTTCAACTCCATACAGCAGTAGCATTTCACCCCTTTTACTTGACAGGCGGTTGATTGGATTTGGTGCCTAGGTGAACCACAGCCATCGCAGGGTGGGCACTCACCTGTGTCATCCCGCTTTCTTCCCTTCTTTTTCCAGTTGTGGTGGGGGGAAGCGGGGCCGGCACGTCGGGCAGCAGCGGCAACGACCTGTGTTCATGGGGTCAGACAAGGAACTTGTTGCCTAGTCGGCATTAGCTACAATAATAGCTGGTCCTCTGCCTCCATTTGGGACGCCAATCTCATAATTTTGTTCAGTGTTAGCTTATCTGCTATTGAAAACAGCTTACTCCGCAGCCTTATGCTGTGACTCATGTCACAAAATTTGGGCTGGACGCAGTCGTCCACGGTCGAGCACTGCGGACACTAGCAAAGTGGAGACGATTACATAAATTTCGTCACACGAGATTTCCGGTTAAACCTATGTGGACAGCAGAGGTGCAGCATGAATCCAACTTTAGACAAACTTTATCTGGTTTTCAACAAATTTTCTACAATGGATATCACTTCCACCCTGCACGCTCTATAAAATAATTAACAAGAGTTATAGCACCACCTTGTGGTTAAAACAACGGACACTTATAACTTGGACAAACTTAGCACGATTTTCACCAAAATTTCTACGATCGATATTAGTCCCACCCCGAACGTGTCTATATAAAAATAATTAACAAAAGTTATAGCACCACCAGTGATTAAAGGAAGAATTGCTGACAACTGTTGTTTTTATAAATTTTTCTCTCACCAGGTGCAAAAATGACATGAAGGAATGACTAGGACTCATTGACAATACATGTACAGTACATAGTACAGAACCGTTTCCATGGCGACCGGCATGCTTCAATGGCTTCCTTGCCATGCAACACATGAGAGTTACAGCTCAGACAATCCTCGTCTGATTTGGACCAAACTTTGCACAAATCACACTAAGCCCACTCTGAACAGGTCTGTATTATATTCACAAAATTGTCACAGCAGTACCTACTGTCGATATGAGGTACTGCACAAAATTGTATCAACTTTCGCGCAAAGATCAGTAGTCAGAATGATATGGCATTTCCTGTGGTTTCTCAGAATGCATTGGATTACCCTCAGTGGAAGTCACTTTTGTCCTGCAATCATCACAGTTGCCATGAAAACCCACTCCTTGCCATTCAATACATTTTTTACTATGGAAGGTTGGGAAAATCCGAGCGTCACGAAATGTGGACTGTAAGTCAAGATGACTCTCTTCTCTAGTCCTATATGGATCTGCAACGTGTACCTAATATGTAAGCGCTGCCACAGCCACATGTCAAAGTTTCCCTCCTGGCAGTACATTGGACAGCTGTCACTTGGACAAACTTTGTCCAATTTACCCCATAATTGCGACGATGGATCTTAGGCCCGCCCCACCTGCTCCTACATAAAAATCACTGACAAAGTTATAGTGCCACATACTGTTCACAAGAAAATACTTTGCCAAATGGTTTTCTTTATTATTCACACAATGCTTGCCGCAACGACAGGAAATTTGCTGGGTCCCACAGGCGTGTGGCGTGTGAGGGCCTGCTTGCAGCTTTAATTATTATTATTATTATTATTATTATTATTATCCTTACCTTATTTTTAGTTCTTTGTTGTCTTCTTAGTATTATTATTATTATCATGGTCTTGTTCATGTTCCTTTATTCTGGTCCTTGGGTCTGTGATGTATTGTGTCCATCCCCTGTGCGTCCTTGTTTACCTGTAGTTCCCAGCCCCTCTTGTTTTCCTTACTTGTAGCCTGTCTCTCATGTGTTATCAATTCATTCTTGATTTGTCCCCACCTGTCCAGCATCAAATTATCACTTACTCTTTATATGTTGATTTGTTTTCCTGTTCTGTGTGGCATCATTGCAGTATCTGGTCCTGTGTCATTGTTTGTTTCCCCTAAGGCAGGGGTGTCCAATCATGTGCCATGGGGGCCAAGACCCTGCAAGATTTCTCTTCTACTCAGTCTCTTCAGCAGGTGTTTTCACTTATCAGCAGTCAGTGGGAAGAAATTCATTGAAATCTGCTGTTGAAGACAATGGTTGGAGGTAACGCCTGCAGGGTCTTGGCCCTCCATGGCACATGATTGGACACCCCTGCCCTAAGGTATTAAGCATTATCTGCTCTCATGTGTTTGACAGCCCTCAAGCTGTATTTATCTGCTTTTGTTAATAAATCATCTTACACTGAAGTCTGTCCCGCCTTAAGGATTCAGTTATTCCTGTTCTGCTCGAGGTAGTACCTCACAGATTCTGGTAGTTTTTAGGAAAGCAGAGAAGACCTTGTTGGCCCTGATGGCCCACCACTAACTAAAAAGCCTTTTACCATAATGTGTAAACACATTTAGGCAGTAGATGGAATGCTTAGAGACCCAACCCCCATAAATGCACCTAATGCATGCATAAACTTAAAAAAAGGTTTAAAGAAAAATCCCCCAGTGACTTTAGCAAGACCTTTACAAAACAATAGAGGCCCCATAATGCAAACTGAGTGACCCAGCCACTCATGGCCACTAATCATGGTGTAATAGTCACCACGCCACAATCATATCACTACACAGAGGCATGAGGGGACTTATGGGCTTTGGCAGATTAATAGTGAAAAACAACGACTTGTTTTTCTGACTTTTCCATCCGCTGATACCCTAAGTAGAGGATAATAGCTTTTAGACTGTTTGACTCCAGGAAGGCTGTCACTGGTGGGGTTGGGGGGACAGGGGTGTGTGTGTGTGTGTGTGTGTGGGGGGGGGGGTATTTGTGAAAAACACACCCCAGAAATGGCTTGCCACACCACAGTGTGCAACACTCCAAATTATCCATCCGACTGTGCCAAATACACAGTAGAATGGCTTGTAACAGCAAAGGGTGAGAGACTCAGATTTGGCCCACTTAGTAAGCTGTTTCAGCTTATTTTTGCAATGTAGTGATTAGAAAGAAGCAAAAATAATCTATGAAAACTGATATTTTTACATCAACTGTAAAAAAAAACTACGAGGGGAAAGTTTAAATGGGGGGGGGGGGATTTCTTCCATGTAGCTCAATGTGGTACCACCATGTGGCCTTTGGTTGTCTTCAACTGTCGAATGTTTGAAATGCTGCTTGGTTTTCCTCGCCATATGTCTTATACTGTGTGCGTATGCAGCTGAGATGCAACCCTAAAGCCATGTCATAGTCTGGGCTCGGAGGAGAGAGGAGAATGCCAAGAGCTGAAACGTGATGACTGCTGTCTTTATGTGTGTGTGTGTGTGTGAGAGAGCGAGTGGGGAAACGGATTCCTTCCAAAGGCTCCATTTGTGCTGTGCGGCTGTACATTCATGTGTGCACACATGTGATCGGCAGTGCATTTATGTGTGGGAAGAAGGAATCCTTCCAGCCGTTTTCTTTCCTGAGCCTCTTCCTGTGTCCCCCCCACCCCACTGCACACAACTCTCAAAGCTGGCGTCGGAGGGTTTGGCCTCTGCAGAAACCAGCCCACCAGAGGACACAGAGGAGCGGGGCCAGCGTTTCTCTCCCACTCTCTCTCTCTGTCTTCCCAGGCTGGGTGCTTCCGCCGCTCACTGAATGTTACTGTAAATCCGCACACATTCCCACATTTCTCTGTCCAGCGCGTGTTGGTGTATCATGCGACTTGGCAGACGTGGACTGTGTATACGGTATGTGTGTGCCAGTGCCGGAATGTGTCTGTTAAGAGTTTTGGCAGTTTTCTCGGCGCAGTCCTTACCAAAAGATCCACTGGGAAATGTGGTTTCAACGCCCCCTCTCTCTTCTCTCCTCTCTTACTTCCTTTCTCTCTCTCCATTTCACAGTTACACATTGCCTCTGTTTCACCGCGCTCTGCTCCCTTTTACTTTTTAATTCTTTCCACTTTCCCTCAATTTTGCTTAATTTTTCTCAAATTCAACCTGCAGAGGTCTTCTTCACTTCGCTTCATTAAAGACAACTGTGTCTGCTTGTTGTGGATGTTCAGTTTTTACCTTTTTTAATCTTGTCGTCATAATTTGCATCAGAAACCACTGCATGCACTGTATAAGGGCCTTCAGTTCCACATGTATCTGCCAGAGCCGTGCATACACAGTGAATGCTGATAGAAAGATGCAATAGGTTATCCTGTAGGGAAGGTTGGTCAGATGAAATTGCTACTTGATATTCCATCCTCTCTGCAAAGCATGAGACACAAGATATGAATACTGGCAAATATGCAAAAGATGGAGTAATTTATATATGCTATGGCCTTCTGAAGTTCATCGGCTACAAAAACGATATGACTGAATGTGGAAGGTATGGAAATATATTTTTATACATCACACACATAAAACAAATGTCATTGTGAATAGTAATAAGAACAGCTCTTGAGTTTTCCACTTTTTCCTCTTTTTTTGTGCCTGCAGGAAAACAACTTTTCTTATGGTTTGCCATTGACAATTTTTCTTTGGTTTCTTTTTCATGTTATTTTTATTATTTTTCAGTGTCCAGTTTGTCTTTGTAATTTCCTGTTTTATTTTGTTAATTACTTTTCCTGGGACATGTTTTATTTTACTTCCCATATTTTCATTTTCCTTCCATTGTTCGATCAGACTTCATCTTTTCCAAACTAGTTACTCATGGTTTCCATTGTTTCCAGTCGGTCTCATTCTGGCTTGTAATATACATACATATTACCATTTGGTCAGGGCCCTTCTGTGTCACACACCTGATGTGGAAAGAACTCTTTGGGCTTACATTAGGGCTGTTTGATATGGCAATATATACTGGATGATGAGATAAAAAACATTTATCGTTTCATTTAAAGCTCTTCTGTTTATATTGGGATTTAAAATGTCCATCCCCTGTTTCTTCAGCAATGTTCTTCACACACTACTTGTCAGCGGCCCGCCTCACCCTAGCAGTGCACGCAGTGGAACAGGTGTAAATGTAGGTTTCATTCTGTTGGTTACCACAGCAGCTAACTGTAAACTATTGGTTTGGTCAAATAGCTGCTACTTCTGTTTGCCAGGGATGTGGGACTGTTTTCCACTGTACTGCATCACAGACAGGGTTGTACGTTAACTTCTTTTGCACAGAGGTTCATAGTCATGTAGCACAAGACATAAACTTGTAGCGTGATAAAAAAAAAAAAATCTTTTTCTTCTCTAAAACTGACTGCAAGGATAAGGACTTCAGTGTTTCCTCTGGCTTAAAGACCATGGCGCGGTGGCAACATAGTTTTCCGGGGTGGGTGTGTGTGGCAGTAAACACATGACACTATTGTTACCGGAATATGTTAATTTTATACTATTTGTTTATTTATTTACATTTTGCACAGTAACTTTGCATATGGAACTTACCATATGAAGTATTATACAGCTGAGGCTTGAATATTGGAATACTGGACCAGCTGGGGTCCCTCCCAGACGTCCCACCTCTCCTGGACCCGCTGCCTGAACACTTTCCTCTCCTTGGCTCCTCTCTTCTGTTTCATCTTGCCCTTTCAGAGACAGAGAAAGAACCTGAATTAGACAGAGCTCTGTCTAATTCAGGTTCTTTCTCTGTCTATGGTGGTATACAAACAGGTTAGAAAATATCAATGTCATGTTTTGTCCTGCAGGATTTTTTTGTCATGGTTTACATAAATGACAGAAATATGTATATTTTTATTCGAGTGTTTCTTTTTTTTTTCCACTGAGAGAGTAAGGAAGGGAAAAAACATTCATAATAGTAATTTACTCATGCATACTTAAATTATATGATCATGTGGATATAGTAACCAGAAATTCTACTCATGTAAAATCAGTGCTTTGAAATTAATAATTAAAAATAGACAACCAAAAATTTCTCGTAGAGTTAAGTGTACAAAGAGCACCCACTTAAAAACTTGAGTAATGACTTCAGTCTTGAAGGTTTGAGGTTTTTCTCAAAAATTTATAACAATTTTCTTATAATTTTCTACTTTTCTCTGGAAATTTATCTAAATTTGAAACCTTTTTCTTAAAATTTGTAATTTCCTCTTGTAAAATTGACTTTTCCTGTACATTTGAGACTTTATTATAAATTTGTGGATTATTTTATGGCTAATTTTTGTCTATTTTTAAAAAATAAAATTAGGGTTTTTTTTAATAAATTTGAAAAAGACTGACATTTTTTTTTTAACTTTTTCCTTATAACAATTTATATTTTTGACCAAAATTTTGCAGAGCCAGAACAGACCAATAATTTAAATCTGATTTCAAAGAAAAAATATTAATAAATTTGTATTTAATTAAATAAATTAACTTAAATGACCAAAGATGCAGTTATTTCTGTTATAATATTACTATATTCATTCATCTTCTTCCGCTTAATACTTTTCGGGTCGCGGGGGGGCTGGAGCCTATCCCAGCATCTTTGGGCGAGAGGCAGGGTACACCCTGGACAGATCGCCAGTCCATCGCAAGGCCAACACAGAGAGACAGACAACCATTTACTCTCACAGTCATACCTAAGGACAATTTAGAATCCCCAGTTTTATGCCAATTAACCTAACTTGCATGTTTTTGGCATGTGGGAGGAAACCGGAGAAATCCCAGAGTAAACCCACGCAGACACGGGGAGAACATGCAAACTCCACACAGATCACTGTTGGTCAGGGGCTGGGATCAAACCCAGGATCCCCAGACCAAGGGTGAGTTGCTGTGCTGCCGCAGTACTAACCACTCCGCCACCACACCGCCCATATTACTATATATTTATAGTTTGTTTTTTTTTTTTAGAAATCTCCTCACCACCCAGACAGCAGGAAAAACTTCCCATCCATCCATCCATCTTCTACCGCTTTTCCGGAGGTCCGGGTCGCGGAGGCAGCAGCTCAAGCAGAGAAGCCCAGACTTCCCTCTCCCCCGCTACCTGCTCCAGCTCTTCAGAGAGGATACCAAGGCGTTACCAGACCAGCTGGGAGACATAGTCTCTCCACCGAGTCCTGGGTCTGCCCCGGGGTCTCCTCCCAGTGGGACGTGCCTGAAACACCTCAAGTGGGAGGCGTCCAGGAGGCATCCTAATCAGATGCCCATACCACCTCAACTGACTCCTTTCAATGTGGAGGAGCAGCGGTTCTACTCTGAGCCTCTCCCGGATGACTGCGCTCCCCACCCTATCTCTGAGGGTGAGTCCAGCAATCCTACGGAGAAAGCTCATTTCAGCCGCTTGTATCCGCGATCTCGTTCTTTTTGTCATTACCCAAAGCTCGTGACCATAGGTGAGAGTAGGAACGTAGATTGACTGGTAAATCAACAGCTTTGCCTTAGAACTCAGCTCCCTCTTCACCACAACAGACCGGTACAACGTCCGCATCACTGCAGATGCTGCTCCAATCCGTCTGTCGATCTTTCGCTCCATTTTCCCCTCACTCGTGAACAAGACCCCAAGATACTTAAACTCCTCCACTTGGGGCAGGAGCCTGTCCCCAACCCAGAGAGGACAATCCACCTTTTTCTGGCTGAGGACCATGGACTCAGACTTGGAGGTGCTGATTCTCATCCCAGCCGCTTCACACTCAGCGGAAAACCGTCCCAGCAAGAGCTGTAGGTCATTGCTGGATGAAGCCAACAGGATAACATCATCTGCAAACAACAGAGATGAGATCCTGTGGTCACCAAGCATGACACCCTCCATTCCCTGGCTGCGCCTAGAAATCCTGTCCATAAAAATTATGAACAGGATCGGTGACAAAGGGCAGCCCTGGCGGAGTCCAACTCTCACTGCGAATGAATCCGACCGAGTGTTGGCAATACGAGCCAAACTCTCACAACGGTCATACAGAGACCGAATAGCTCGTAACAACAAGCCCAATACCCCATACTCCCGAAGCACCCCCCACAATAAGGGAAAAACTTCCCTTATTTTGAAATCCAAATGTTGGCATGTTTAGTTTGTCTGAAGGCTGCTGACGGATTAAAGTCATTGACTTCATGAATTTTGGTCATCTTAACTTTCCAGGAACATAATAGTGAACATCATCATCATCATAACAGTCTCGTGGGCGACAATGACTGTTTCATTTAGGTCTGATCAGATTCCTCCACACAGCTCTGTCCTTAACCTTCCGCTGCCAGGAACTCCTGTCTATGTCCAACTTCTTCAAGTTTCTTTTTACAGTGTCTTTAAATCTGAGCCTTGGTCTACCCTGATTGCGTTTGCCCTCGCATAACTGTGAGTAGAGTAACTGCTGAGGGAGACGCTGGTGGTCCATCTTCTCAACATGTCCAAGCCATCTCAGGTTCATCTGTATTAGCATGTCCTCCACTGATGGTAGACCAGCTTGTTTCAACACTTCTATGTTGGTTATCTTGTCTTTCCATGAGATGTTCATTATGGCTTGAAGGTGTCTCATCACGTACGCGTGGAGTTTCTTCACCTGCACTCTGTAGACAGTCCAAGTTTCAGCACCGTACAATAGAGTAGCCAGTACTGTTGCTCTGTATGCTTTGCATTTCACATGGATAGACACATGTCGATTGTTCCACAGTCTCTCCCTCAAGTTTCCAAACACAGCGCTCGCTCTTCCCATTCTGAGAGATAGTTCATCCTCCAGCCTAGCATTCTCTGAAACAGTACTCCCTAGGTACTTGAAAGTCTTGCACTTGACTAGTGGCTCTGTACCAATGCTGATCTCTTCTGGTAGTGATGTTGATAATTGGAACTTTGGTGGTTGATAAAGGCACTCTGTCTTCTTGATGTTGATTTGGAGGCTGAATTGGCTAGCTGCTCTTGCAAATTTCTCCACTAAAGATTGCATATCTTCCACACTGCGTGCAACTAGAGCACTGTCGTCGGCAAAGAGCATTTCTCTTACTACCTTTATTGATGTCTTACTCTTGGCATTAAACTGTGCCACATTGAACAAGTCTGCTTCTTTCCTTGTTTGAATGTATACTCCTTCTGAAGTGTCTTTGAAGGCCACCTCAAGCATGGCTGCCAGATATAGCGAGAAGAGTGTAGGTGCCAGCACACACCCTTGTTTCACCCCGTTGCTTACTGAAAAGTCTTTAGATACTGAACCACTCATTGCCACATTTGCTTGCATACCTGTATGGAGTGCCTCGATCAGGCTGACAAACTCCTCTGTACAACCATATTTCTTGAGTACCTGCCAAAGTCCTTGTCGCAAAACAGTATTGAAGGCTTTACTGAAGTCTATGAAGACTACATAAGGCGGCATGTTCTGTTCGATACACTTTTCTTGAACCTGTTTCAAGCAGAAAATCATGTCCATTGTGCTTCTTCCACTTCTAAAGCCGCACTAGGTTTCCGGTAGTACATTCTGTGAGATGTGTTCACTGAGTCTGTTAAGTAGTACACGTGAGAGAATCTTACCAACAGTGGCTGGCAGTGATATACCTCGGTAATTTCCACAATCCTTCCTGTCACCTGTCTTGAACAAAGGCACAATACTTGCATCCTTCCAGTCTTGAGGTACTTTCTGGGCATTCCATATCTCTTGGATGAGCTTGTGCAGGCAGTTGGTCAGCTGAACACCACCAAATTTCCACACTTCTGCTGGAATTCCATCCCTTCCTGGAGCTTTACCATCCTGTGTTGTCCTGATAGCTGCCATTAGTTCATCAAAATTTGGTGGTTCATCCAGACTTGATACAGCTGGTCGCTGCACTAGAGCTTCTTTAGCCTCTTCAGTGAGATCTCCAGGGCTGTTTAGTAGTTGGTCAAAGTGGTCTGCAAATCTGTCCAGGATCTTGTCTTTCTCCTGGAAAACCATTTCACCATCCATAGCCTTTAGTTGGATCAATCCTCTTGGTTTAGGGCCATAGATTTCTCTCAAACCTGTGAAGAATGTTTTCATGTCCTTCCTGTCTGCTGCAGTTTGAAGTTTCTCCGCTTTTTCATCCCACCAGTTGGACTTCATCTCTCTGGTGTACTTCGGTAGCTCACTCTGAGCCTTTAAATATTTCTTCTTCTTTGACCTTGTGTTACACTGTAGGTTTTCCTGCCTAGCTGTATTCTTCGCTTCTAGTAGTTTCTTCAGGTGTTCATCATGCTCATCAAACCAGTCTTGATGTTTCCTCTCAGGGTAGCCTAATACATCACTCGCAGTCTGATACATCGTATCCTTCAGTGTTGCCCATTTCTCTTCCATGTCATTCTCTGAGTTGTTGCTGTCCCAGTCTTTCAAGTTTTCATCCATTTCCTGTGTAAGTTCTTCCTGCTTTTTTTGGCCTTTCAGTGCACTAGTGTTTAGCTTCCGTGGTGGCTTCGCACCCATCCTACAGTGCTGTTTTCGTCTCCAAATCCTTAATCTAGATCTCAGCATAACATGATCAGTGCCACAGTCCACGCCTCTCATTGCTCTGGTGTCCAATACATCCCTTCTGTCTCTCTGCCTGACTATGATGTAGTCTAATAAGTGCCAGTGCTTGGATCTTGGGTGCATCCATGTCTTCTTGTGTGTGTCCTTGTGCTTAAATAGAGTGTTAGTTATCACAAGGTTGTACTCTGAACATAGTGCGAGTAGAAGTTCTCATTAGCATTGCACTTGCCTACTCCATGACTGCCTAGCACTCCTTTCCATTTCTCGGTGTCCGAACCAACTCTGGCATTAAAATCTCCAACGAGTATCAGCCTGTCATCAGTCGGTACACGACTGATAGTCTCACGTAAGTCACTGTAGAACTCTCCCTTCACCTCCTCTGTGTTGGTCATTGTTGGGGCATATACACTGATGAGTGTGGCATACATCTTCTGCTGTAGTGGGAGTCTCATAGTCATTATCCTGTTGTTGACTGGCACCGGTTCCTCATCAAGCATTGCTGCTATCTCCTTTCTAACTGCAAAGCCCACTCCTGCTTGTCTCCTTTCTTGAGTGGATCTCCCACTCCAAAAGAAGATGTACCCATGGTCTTCCAAGCTGTCATATCCAGGCAATCTTGTTTCACTAAGTGCAGCTATGTCTACATTGTATCTGTTCATTTCCAGGGCCACAACCGCGGTCTGTCTTTCTGGGCGCTGTGATGTTGTTCTGTCCAACAGAGTGTGTACATTCCATTCTGCTACACACAAGGTTGCTGTTTTCCTCTTCTTTTGTCTCCCTGCTCCTAGCTTACTTTTTGCCGCCTGTCAGAGTGTGAACAGATCAGCACGGACCTTGTAAGCCCGGGCGACGTCCGAGCCAGTATGAGTTGCTTTCTGATTGACCATTTCATGAAACTGCTTGCAAAGTATTTGAGTACTGCTAGCTTTTGCTGGACTAGCAGCACATTCTTGGCAGATAAAGGTATTATCAGTGGCAAGGACAAGCCAAGACAAACTGACTCCAGTATCTGTTGCAGTGACTGACCAGATGATAGGTTTATTTATCTCTGCTCTTTGTGTAGTGCATGTCACAATGCACCGACTGGCACAGTCCACCACAGACCTTGTGACAGATGTGTTTATCTGCCAGGATGTCCAGTCTCACCCTGTGTAACTGGGAGTGGTCCACCATAGACCTGTGACAGATATTGTTTTTAGTTCTGCCAGGATGCCCTGTTTCACTCTCCACGCCCTCGGAAGGGCGGGGATGCCGGTTGAGTCGCTGACGGCCCGACCCATGAGGCAGGTAGTACCGGTTTTCATGGTTATCTGGTAGCAAGCAAGCCAATGCCTGACTTGACACAAAAAAAAGGGGATGTAAGTCTCAGTTAAAAGCTGCTAATTTCTGACCAAAAAAGTGGAATTTTATGGGTAAAAAGCTGCAACTTTAGCAAAAAGGCAAAAAAAGGTGTAAATTTCCAATTTTTTACAACCTAAAAACGCTGCAGATCTAAGATTTGAGTAAAATGCTTCAAGTTTAAGCTTTTTTTTTTAAACTGCAAATTCAAGAGTAAGAAAAGTTCTAAATTCATGAGGAAAAAGCTGCAAAATTATAAATAATAAAAAGCTGTAAATTTTCAAGTAAGAAGCTGCACATTTCTGAGTAAAATGGCTCTAACTCTGCAGGAAAATCCTACAAATTTATGAGAAAAATCCTCACATTTACAAAAGAATGTTTCTAATTTACATGAAAAAGGATGTGATAAATTGGCGTGTGTTGGCCATCTTTTTAAGACAGCCGTGAGGAGGAACTCAAAGGTGGTGTTCGGAGGTGTTTAATTCTGCAAATCTGCATTAATCAGCAGGGAAAAGAAGAAGAGGAGTAGGTGATCCCCAGCAGCAGAAATAATTCAGTTAACCCAGGAAGAGTAAACACATGACACCCCATGACACCCAACAGATCACCCCCCCCCCCCCATGACATCAGTGGGAACAGCTGGGCCAAACTTCACACCTCTGTCGATTTACATGTTCCCTTCTGAGGACAATTCAGAGCTGCTGCTGAGATGGAAACCAAAGGGTTAAAGGGTGACATGGCTTTATCAGCAGCACTGACCTCCCTCCACCCGCCCCCCCAACTGACCTGCTGGCCAGGAACTAACGACTCCTCAGACCTGTTAACACAATTTTAACAACAAAAGAACATGCAAAAGAACAAAGATTCCCTCTGATTTAACAGGATAACAGCGTGAATTTTCTGGTCTGTGAATGAACAGAGCAGCCATGAGTGTTTCACGGAGTCACTTATTGAATTATAACGGTTAATCTAAGTCACAATTTCAGGAAACATAAACTTCAGGGGAAACTTAAATCCATGACACACTGTTTTAAATTTTGCTGATTTTTCTTTTTTTTCCGCTTCTCTTCCAGTCCTTATGGCCACTTTCTGATTGCTTTGAGTTTTTAAAACATCATTTTAAGAATAATGTTAACTGACTTAAAGTACATTTCTAACTACACTATATCATACAATATGCCATTTGACATACAGTTTCATTTGATCACATTTAGATCTTAATTCAAACAAGCAGAGTATTTGCAACCAACTTAATTAAGACTTGAACAAAAACAATCAATCTGAATACAACTGGGAGCGTTTAAGAATAAAAATCTTTGGATTCCTTAATGAAGTTCTGCCTGCAGATCACCTGCACTCAAACATTCCAATTACCACTCATGAGACGGACCAGATTCCATACAAAATGTTAAAAATTTTGCTTTGGATTCATCTTTAAGGGGTTACTGTTCCAGTTAAAAGTCTCAAGTGTTGGAGAGTCCAGCTTTGTATAAAACGGCCAAGTCAGTATTCCACAAAAGGCTCAAAGTTGCTAAGATAATCCAGAGATTAAACCGGCTGTAAATGTCATTTAAGCCCTTCATGGTGTCGACAACGTGGAACCGGCATTTCACTTTGAAATGGATGGCTCGAGTTATTGCAAACGAGCAAGTTTAAAACACATAACACTAAAGTTAAGAGTATTGCAAGAAGGAAAATAGTTTAATATAAAACACAGCTGTCTTACCTTGAAATTAAAAAGTGTTCCTTTAATCTCAGTAAGCTGGACTAGCCTGCCACAATTTCGATATCCAGCTTATTTTTTCCCATTAAAATCTGATGTGTTTTCAAAGTGTTCCCTTTATTTTTTTGAGCAGTATATATACAGTATATATATATATATATATATATATATATATATATATATATATATATATATATATCATCAAAGTCATCATGTTGAGAGAGTTTGACACTTCAGTAAGCATCCTCTCAGCTTTCCTATGTCTTTATTTTACTCACATTGACCACAGCACGTCTAATCCCACATCCTCTATTATCCTATGAGCTGGAATTTGTCACCCTCCGTCATCATGAAAGAGCTTCTTTCCCATTCAAGAGCCAAGGAAGAGGTTTCTTACACAGAACAGGCAAACACATGTGAATCTTACGTGAAAAATCTCACCGACTTGCACCACCACTTAACATTTAGCATCTTATTTCCTCCGTCTTCACCATTTTCATCTAGTGAATGAATTCACTATTGAATTCTCAAAAGTGAACATAAATTAGTAAATATTAACTAAGGTAAAGATTAAAAACAGCTCCTTTTCATTCTTGTCTGAAATAACAAAAACAAAACAAAAAAACAATAATTAAACAAAATGAACTGTCAGAAAAATGTACACACATGTTATCATTTTTAATGTCTAAGCCTTATACAAGTGTAGAAGTGTGGAAAAACACGGAGACTGAATGCAGGGAGCCAGCTCTGCTGGAAAAGTACAGGAAGCCCCCTGTAAAGCAAGAGGACACAAAGAGCCCCCTGCGGAGCGAGAAGGGGAGCAGGGTCCCCTTTGTTCTTTTAAGAAAGCCAGTACACCTGGCTCCGGTTTAACGAACTCTGTCAAACTCTGTTAATAATGTGCCAGACTTGTTTCACTCCTTTTTTTCTGTGATGTATTCAGCTTAAACCGTTTGTGTATTGCAACTGCCTCTCACATATAAGCCTGCTCGCTGAAGCCAGTCTTCAGTACTGACCTCCTGCAACCTGAGGTTCATACTCCTTGTATATAATTTATACAAGTAAAAACTCTTAAAAGAATATTCTTGTGTCTCGAATCTTTATTGAGGTAATGAACTAATATACGATCACATTCTGAGTGTTTTCAGAGATTCCTGACATATGTGGTGCCGTGACTCGGATGACCAATACCCTAGACGAGCCAGGACAACCAAGCCTTCCCCGGTTTGCAAAACCCATGCATGGTCTGACCAACGGTCAGTTTTGGAAACCCACCTTCAGGGAACGCCGGGGAGGAGACTGGCTCCTGACTCTGTCTAGTGACGGTCATCCTCACTAGTAGGGTCATAAAGTAAGTGATGTCTTTTTATTATTAAAGAAAAAAAAAATGAAGGCGTGAGATCTAGTTCCAACAACAAGTGAGCGCACTTCAAAAGAGTATTATTAAGGAAAAAGGATATAGTATATACTATATGCGTTAGAAGATCCTCCCAAATCCAGCCTTGAGTGAGTACAGTGATCCCTCACTTATCGCGGTTAATGGGTTCCAGAACCGACCGCGAAAAGTGAAAAACCGCGAAGTAGTGTCACCCCTAATGACGTCACCCATAAATAATACGTACGTTCATTCCCTCACTCTCTCTCTCATATGATACGTGTGTGTGTGTGTGTAAGTGTACATACATACGTAGATGTAAATAAAGTGTACTTAAATATGTTTTTAGAACTCTTTTATTCTTATAACAAGATACGTAACTCAAGATGAAGATGATTTACTGCACAGGTTAATGAGAGCTTTACTGCTCCTCAGGTGACGCCTCATCGTCAGGTGCTAGAGGCGCAGCATCGTCTAGGGCAGCTTCCGATAGAGCTGGAGAAGCTGCAGGAGGCGGCGTAGTGGCTCGACGGGAAGACTATTTCGCACAAAAAGGCACAAGAGAACAGCGAAAAGTTCCACGCGGCGAGACTAAGCAACACGAGCGATAAAGAACAATGAATGCGGTCTTCCTTCGCTGGGTATGGGCGCTCGGCAGGGAGAGAAGCTGGGTAAAATGTCTCGGCCAATCAGCTTGCGAGATTCCCGAGCCGAGCCAACACGAGAACAGCGAACAGAGAGGTGGATTTTGAGTTGTGCGGGCTCTCCGTGTTGATACCTGATGTTCTAATGTAGTCTCCCTGCCTTCTGCTAGAGCCCGCCCATTTTTTCTCAATTTTGAATTTTTGATGAATATTTTTGAAAAATCCGCGATACACTGAGGGCGTGAAAGGTGAGGCGCGAAGTAGCGAGGGATCACTGTAATGTAAAATAGGCCACTCCAACATGTTACTAATGTAAAATGGGATGCGCTCCTAAATATGTTACTAATGTAAAATAGGCCGCTCCAATATGTAAAATTGGATGCGCTCCTAAAAATATTACTAATGTAAAATAGGCCGCTCCAACATATTACTAATGTAAAATAGGATGCACTCCTAAATATGTTACAAGATCCTCCTAAATCCAACCACGAGTGACTAACGCAATAAGAGAGTGAAGCACGCGGACGAGTAGTTGCAACGAGGAAAAAAAGGTTTTGTTTGGGTTAAAGTCCCGATTGTGTTGTTTTCCGGCCGAAGAGTCAGGTTTCAAAAGAGTAATAAAAGTAAAAGGTGCTGTGTATTGACTGATAGGTCAAGCTTTAGCTAGTAATGGTAATATAAGGTGGCGTCCTATATATTTTTCCTATCTGATCATACCAGGTAATGATCCTGTAAGAAATTACAGGAGTCCTAATATAGGTTGCGTGAGATCTAGTCCCATCAACAAGTGAGCGTATCCTGAAGGCGTGAGATCTAGTCCCAACAACAAGTGAGCGCACTTCAAAAGAGTAATAGTGTTGCAATATAGGTTGCTTGAGATCTAGTCCCATCAACAAGTGAGCGTATCCTGAAGGCGTGAGATCTAGCCCCATCAACAAGTGAGCGCACTTCAAAAGAGCAACGTCCCTGACTAACATAAAAAAAAAATGGGTAACTGTACAGGAAAAACAAACAAAGCGAAAAATAAGCAAAAGAAAAAAGAGGAAACTGCGCGCCGAATGGTAAAAAATTACAATAACCGGTTAAAAGAAAAAGATCAGATAAAGGATCCTGAAAAATATTTAAACAAATGGGGAAAAAAGATTATTCCTTTAAACCCACACTGGATATGGATGAATGCACAGTCTTAGCGTCGACGGAAAAACTTACAACAAAAAAAGATAAAAATCAAAACCAACCGAGCATTGAACCATTATTAAATGATAAAGATAATCCTCCCCCAGCTTACCAATGCCGCGATCCTAAGGAGGGTCCAAACGGCAAATTATTTAAAGAAGCCCAAGAGGCTGGGAAAAGGAGGAAGCAAATAAAATCATAATAATTAGACCACAATATTTAAAGACGGACGGATTAAATGGCAACAGAACCAAATAACGTTAAAATGGACAATGAGAAACAGTTATTTTATCTATTCTTTGTGTGTGAGCCTTAGATAGAGGCAGCGGCAGTGTAGAGAGAACAAAACTCCTCTGTTCTCTGTTTGTGTGTGTGTGGTTGATCTGTGAAGAAGTGTTTGCTGCACGGATGGTGCAAGGTGGGGTTAGACCCAAGACAGGCAGGTCAATGCAAGGGAATGATGGAAATTGGGATGTTTGTTTTAACTGTGGCAAGCCTGGTCACTGGGCCCGTGATTGCAGGTTTGGCCAAAGAGGTGGATTTGGAGGCAGGATACCAAGTAGAGGTAGAAGAAGATTTCAGGATGATCAGAGAGGCGAGCGACAGGCTTGCTCTGTAAAAAATAGAAGCATGAACAGTAAATGTGAAAGGAGGGGCTGCTGAAGGAGCATCTCTCTCTCTCTCTCTCTCTCTCTCTCTCTCTCTCTCTCTCTCTCTCGGTGTGCTTACATTTTTTTTTTGAAGTGTGCAATAAAGGCTTTTTTCAAAGTCTCTCTGTGTCCCCTTTTGCCTCAGAGGCGGAAGGAGCAGGTTTTGAAGCGCTGTAACTGACCTTTTTCTTTGACTGAAGCATGACAGTGCACTTTATAGGAAGGACTGACATGTGACAACGTGAGATTTAGAGCACAGAGGTTCAAAAGAGATTGATAATTAATGCGTCTGTGCATATGATCTGCCAGAGGCTATTGATTATCAGACAAAGGTCCCAGTCATAGATCAAAAGAAAGGAAGGAAGAGATTTGCCAGATGGGTCAAACAAATGCAGGACAGAGGAATGTTTGCAGGATGTGAAAACTGGCCCCCCTGATGGTGATTAAAAACGGGCCGTCACAAACAGCTAAGGGGGAGCCTGAAGGTAGTGACAAAATTAAGGAATTTCTAGAAAGTGCTACTGTACTCTTCTCACCAGGTTATAGTCTTGTAGGCATGGTGTTAGCTCATATGGAGTTATCTGTTCAGGAGAAAAAGACAAGACTCCACCACACCAAAATACAGATGACTCTGTTAACTTTAATTTTCAGAGCAACCAGCAGATGTCTTATTTTAATACATTCCTTGAGAGGCAGATGTTCAGACCCAGAGGCATTATTTAATTCCAAAACAAATTCAAAAGGTCAGGCACCCAATTCCAGGGTAGAAATCAAGAGATGAGTTTTGTCACAAAACAGAATTTTGAATTGAGCCATGTTGGTTTGGTATAAAGCTGACTTTCCAGAATGAAACCGATCACTTTTATGTTCAGGATCTTGCATGGAGCATTTGCTGTGGACAGTAGTCAGTAGTATGAACGACGGGACAGTGAATCATGAATAAGACAAGCAGGTGGTAACAGAATGTTGATGAAGGCTGAAGAGGACGGAGACCAGATGGATGAAGGAGGTTTTAATACTGAAAGAGATTATAGATGTGAGATGTTTCATCAGCTAGTCCAGGGAAAGGTGAAGCCTTGTACACAGATGGATAGTGGATGGAAACAAATTGAGTGAGTGTTTCTGATGGAAAAAGTACGTAGGGGAAGAGAAGAAGAACGGTGGGTTTAGCAAGTGTAGAAAATATTTCTGATGTTGAGATGGAAATGGAAAAAGAAATGAAAGCAGAGCATGTGTAACCAAAGAAAAATAAAGATCCACGTAAGATTTGAAGCTGTAGCTTTAAAAACCAAACAAACAGAAAACCAACAATAAATAAATTAAATTTTTGGCTAAGAGTGCCAGGAAGAAGGCACAAATGGAGGCAGCCGTCTTAAATGTTTCCAAGTACTTAAAGCAGCAATGAGGCATTAGGTGTCCATTCTTTCAGTGCATTTCCTTAATTGTGAATATTAACATTTATTTAGTAATGAGCAAACACTCACAGCGAAGATTATAGCCTCACTATATACTCGGTTATTTAAAGTTAGTCTAACACCCCAGTTATGTTCCTCCCCAACAGAGGGTATGCGTTTGATGTTACTCACCACATAATGGTGTGACAACGTCATATTTCAGGAATATGACAATAATGAGGAATGTGTTTTTCCTGCGGTGGCCAAGCTGAGTCAGGGTAAACTACATTCACTCCACAATTTACCAAGGAATATATAAAATGAGGCATTCAAGGAAAAATTTGAATCAAATTCTAATTAGGCAAAACGTCCACCTTTCTGCTGACTGAAAGAGTGTGACACAACTTTTATTCATTTATTCAAATTCAACCCGTCTGTGTTCAACTGGACAAACTGATCTTATTTATCAATGCTGAAGCATATCAAAGATGCACAGATAGTTATTTTGTTTTTCTTAAATGAAATTTGTCACAAAAGAAGCTGTGACTATTGAAATCTTATTTTTGAGGGAACTGGGCTACCCGCAAATTTTATCTAAAATTAAAAATGGTAGCACACTTCCTTTCAGCAGAAGAATCAAGCAAATACCCTGTAACTTTGCTGCATGTGTGTCTCCATGTATCAAAACAGGGGGTATCAGGGGAATTAATTAGCAAATAATTAGCAATACTCAGAAAAATAGGTAATACATAAAAATGATCAACAACTGATAATGACTTGTTTTATCCTTTCCAAAAGATTTTCTATATTAATTAAAAGATGATTATACCATTTTAAGAACAGAGCAGACATTTCTGGCAGACAATGACAAACCCAATGATCAAGGGTGAGGCACATTGTTTGGCTAAGACAGTGCAGCAGTCACGACATTGTGCACAAAAGAGCACCGCCCTCATGGCTGCTGTACTGCCAGGTCATATCCTTGAAGGACTAGGAAGTCCACAGCCACTGCACGTTACTATGAAGTATATCAGATGTTTTGAACTTTTTGATTGTGCCTTGGCTGACAAATTGTATGACAAAGATGCCATCACAGTGCAGATGGACAATTTGATTTCAATGAGCAAGGAGCAGCTGCACTGTCGATGAAATTGCCCGAAGATGTTACCTCCTTGCATGATGTTAACACTCCCTATGGGGACCAGACAATTACTTTTGGGCTGCTTGTGGACAAATGGTTGAGAAGGCAAATCATGTAACTGATTGGGTGAAAACTCCTAAGAAAAATGTGCAGTACTCACAATCCACAGGACTATTTATGGTGCCTTTACAAGTGGTCATGACCCTTTGGGTCACGATTCATCCATTTTCTCTGTGGTAGATTTGAGTAAAGCATTTTTTACTATCCCTGTGCATGAAGAAAGCCAGTTTTAGTTTGCATTTACGTTTAAGGGAAAAAGATACGCATACACCAGATTACCTCAAGGTTATTGCGAGAGTCCGACCATTTTCTCACAGGAAATGACTGCTCTAATGGCCAAATTTAGCCCACCAGCCGGTTCAAAAATTATGTTATATATGGATAACATTTTGGTTGCCTCCCCCACTGAGGAACAATGTCGACAGGACTCTTTGGCCCTGCTGCACTTCCTGTGTGAACATGGACTAAAATGTGGCAAGAAAAAACTGCAGTTTTATCAACCTGAGGTTAAATTCATTGGCCATATGCTTATTGCCGACGGGAAAACATTGGAACCAGATAGAATAAAGACCATTCAAAACTTACCTTTGCCACAGACAAAAAAGCAAACTTAATCAGCAAATTTAAAAGAAAAAAGTCATAAATTTACAACAAAAAGTTGTAGATTTATGATGAAAAAATGTGTGAATTTATGAGGAGAAAAGTTACATGTTTACAAGACAAAATAAAATTTATGAGAAAAAAGTTGCAGATTTATGAAAATAAGTAGCAAATTCATGTGAAAAAGTTGCAATTTTACAACAAAAACGGCACTATTAGGTACCCTGAACTACTGCCGCCAGTGGTTGCCAAACCTCTCACAGCACACGGCTCCACTGTATGCACTACTTCACGGCCCACAAGAAAATTTGCATGCTAGTATGAGCTGAAAAACATGACTATGCCACCCCACACATACTTAAATGCCAACAAACTTTACTGCACTGCCAATGACAAAATTGTTCTCCCTCCCTCACTGCACCGCTGGATGGCACAATGTGCCAACAGGAGGGATATGATTGAGATAGCTGAAAAACACTTCTTCTGTCCAGGAATTCTAAAAGAAATGAAAAAGTTTGCAGTCAAAATAATGCCCAAGGTGCAATGAGAACTAGACAGAGGAGTTTTCCACTACCAAAAGCACCCTTTTCTCAATGGTGCATGGATTTTATAGAATTATCAAAAGTGGGTCAACTCCAATACTGCCTTGTTCTCATTGACACATTCACAAAATGGACAGAAATACATCCTACTGCTAAGGCAGATGCAAAAGTTTTTCTATAAGGTTTTTGCAAAATAGTATATTCCTAACTTTTGGAATACCAGAGATCATTTATGCAGACAATCAGACAAATGCTGGCAAAAACCACGCATGGTAAGGCCATTACGTGGCCTGAAGCTCTTAAGATAGTGAAACTAAACAACTAATACCATCCCAGATAAGAAAACGGGACTGTGCTTTTCACTGCCCTTATGGACTGCCAGGTCTGTCATTACTAATACCACACAAATACATTGATTCTGTTAGAGCTCTCTCCACTCCACAGGAGGAAGTGATCAACCCACTGCAGCCTGGTGACTTTATCTTCATGAAAAATCATCACCAGCAGCATTGGGACTCAGTAAGGGTCGCTGAACGACCATCCTGGATCCACCTTTCACACGTGAAGAGACTAAAAGTGCCTGCAAGTGAACTAACCTGCTTCCCTGAGTAAGTCCAGTTACAAAGGGGGGTGTGTCCTTTTAAGGACACGACCATCTCAAACTTGGTGAAGACAGAGGCCCGGAGGGGTACTCTCTCAGGTGGAAGTAAAAATGAAGGCACTGCTACTTGCTGCTGGTGTGACAGATGTGTTTACAGGAATAATATGGATCACTTCCCCCGACGCCAACTTGATAACCAAGAGGGAGACGACAGCCTATGACAGCATTCCCCTCATTTGGAGTGGCCTATTTGAGTCACAGAATGAATAATGTATTTTGGGCTTTGGAGGACCTCACTGAGAGAAAGGAGGCGTAATCGATTGGCTGAGAGGACTGCAACAACACTTGAATGGCTTTTTTTTTTTTTTTTTGTTACTTATTTGTACCCGTAGGTAGACTTGGTTTGCAGTCTGGTGACAAGCCACCGGCTGCTGGTCGCTGCGTGCGCGAGCGCCCTAAACCTACATGTTTTTTTGGTGTGCAGGAGGAAACCGGAGAAATCCCGGAGTAAACCCGCGCAACACGGGGAGAACATGCAAACTCCACACAGCTCACTGTTGGTCGGGGGCTGGGATCGAACCCACGATCTCATGATCCCCGCGGTCCCCCGGCCGAGGGTAAAACTGTGCTGCCACAGTGCTAAACCACTGCGCCACCGTGCAGCCGTGCACCGTGCATCCTGGCTTGAAGGATGTGCCACAAAATTGGGACCTTTCCTCTTGGTTCCTTTCTGGTCAATGGTGGCAAGTTCTGTTGAAGTGGTTAACTCCAGTAACAGTTGCATTGATTCTATCTTGTGTACTATTAGGTCCATGATAATTAGAGCTCTTGCTCAACACACTTTCATGTTACAATCTGTTATGGTCCAAAGGGAAGTTCCTGTACAATATACTGCCTTGAGACAACGAAGTGATGACAGAACCACTGTTTAGATTTGGAAGTGATGCCCAATGATGACAATGTAGAAAATCATGAGAAGATACATTGTACTGATGTTTGCATGTGAATACAACAATGATAAAATGATAAACAGGAGGGAATTGTCAGAAAAATGTACACACATGTTATCATTTTTAATGTCTAAGCCTTATACAAGTGTAGACGTGTGGAAAAACACGGAGACTGAATGCAGGGAGCCAGCTCTGCCGGAAAAGTACAGGAAGCCCCCTGTAAAGCAAGAGGACACAAAGAGCCCCCTGCGAAGCGAGAAGAGGAGCAGGGCCCCCTTTGTTCTTTTAAGAAAGTCAATACACCTGGCTCCGGTTTAACGAACTCTGTCGAACTCTGTTAATAATGTGCCAGACTTGTTTCACTCCTTTTTGTCTGTGATGTATTCAGCTTAAACCGTTTGTGTATTGCAACTGCCTCTCACATATAAGCCTGCTCGCTGAAGCCAGTCTTCAGTACTGACCTCCTGCAACCTGAGGTTCGTACTCCTTGTATATAATTTATACAAGTAAAAACTCTTAAAAGAATATTCTTGTGTCTCGAATCTTTATTGAGGTAACGAACTAATATACGATCACATTCTGAGTGTTTTCAGAGATTCCTGACATGAACCAACTCAAGCTCTTAACCACACCTGTTAGCTAAGAGACTCTTCCATTATTGCTCCTGCTACCAGCGGGTTAAAACCAGGATACATGCCTCCAGTGCTTACATACATCTTCTACTTTTTTCTGCATTTAAAGTACTTTAATAAGCTTGTGTTCCTCTCAGACAGTCACGCTAGTAGTGAGACACTCTGTCTGGCTGGTGACTAGAACACGCGGATGAGGCACTTCTGATTCTCTGCGCGGATGACGGTCATGCGCGTTGTTCGTGTGCGTGCTTGCGGATCGTCATTCCTTCATAAATTTTTCTTAAATTTATGTCCTGATAGAGCGGCAGAAATTTTTCTGGCGTGGCGAGCTGCCACCGGGAAATGTTACCGGAGGAAACCCTGGACTTGGACTTGTATAGCACTTTTCTAGTCTCAAAGACCACTTAAAGCGCTTCACTAGTACTAACCCTCTATTCTAAGAGCCTGTCGGAGATAGATACCTAGGGACCATTTAGAATCACCAGTTAACCTAACATGCCTGTCTTTGGATTGTGGGAGGAAACCAGAACATCTGGAGTAAACCCATGCAGCACGGGGAAAACATGCAAACTCCACACAGAAAGGTTCCCACCTCTGCTAGCCTGGGGGTTCAAATCTGGAATCTTCTAGCTGTTAGGCAACAGTGCTAACCCATGTAACTCTGTGCACGTAGTGTAGTTTCGTCATCGTCATCGGCCTCCGTCGGTCTATGATGACCATGGAAGAGAATCCTAAATGTCTACTCTGCTGGAACAGCACCGCCTGTGGCTGAACAGGCCGATGCACAAATGGCAGTCCTTGTCACACAGATCGCATTTGTGGGTGGTCTCTGTGCTGCTGGGTCTGTGGCGGTTCTTCCTGCAGGTCCTTTTTTCATCTGCTGCAGCAGTCAGTCTCTCTTCACCCGCCTTGAGCTGTCTGGTCAGGGTGCCTCTCCATTTGGAGCGGTCCGTTGCAAGGTCCTCCCAGCGCTCTGTGTTGATCTCCAGGGCCTTCATGTCTCTCTTGCAGACGTCTCTAAAGCGCAGCTGTGGGCAGCCAACGTCTCTCCTGCCAGACGCAAGTTCTCCGTAGAGGACGTCTTTGGGGATTCTGCCATCCTCCATACAGTGAACGTGGCCTAGCCAGCAGAGCCTGCGCTGCCTGAGTAGAGTGAACATGGAGGGAAGGCCGGCGTGGGACAGAACTTCTGTGTTGGGCACTTTGTCCTGCCAGGATATGTCCAGGATGTGGCGAATGCAGCGCAAGTGGAAGGAGTTCAGTCTTTTTTCCTGCCGGGCGTATGTTGTCCACGTCTCACTCCCATAGAACAGTGTGCTGATGACGCAGGCGTTGTACACTGCCATCTTCATCTTGATAGAGAGATTGGGATTCTCCCACATTCGTGTGGTGAGGCGAGCGAGTGTGAAGGCTGATTTTCCAATCCTCTTGTCGATCTCTGTATCAAGGGAGAGGTTGTTGCTGATCGTGGACCCCAGGTACGTGAACTGATTCACGAACTCCAGCTCGTAGTCTTTGATGGTGATGGTTGGTGGTGCTTCTGTGCCTTGCGGGAAGACGTTAGTCTTCTTCAGGCTGATGGTAAGCCCGAAGTCCTTGCATGCCTGGGAGAAGTGGTCCATCAGGGTCTGAAGCTCCTGCTGTGTGTGGGTTGCGACTGCAGCGTCGTCTGCGAACAGCATGTCTCTGATTAGAGCCTTGCGTACTTTGGTTCTGGCTTTCAGGCGGGCGAGGTTGAGAAGCCTGCCGTCAGATCTTGTGTGCAGGTAGATTCCCTCTGTTGCTGTGCTGAAGGCATGCCTCAGGAGCATAGCAAAGAAAATCCCAAAGAGGGTTGGCGCAAGTACACAGCCCTGTTTCACTCCGCTGCGTATGTTGAATGGCTCTGAGACGTTGCCGTCGTGCTGCACTATCCCCTACATGTTGGTGTGAAAGGATTCGATGAGGCTTTGCAACTTTGGTGGGCATCCTATCTTTGGCAGGATCTTGAAAAGGCCCTCTCTGGTGACCAGATCGAACGCTTTGGTGAGGTCGATGAAGGCGACGTACAGGGGCATGTTCTGTTCTCTGCATTTCTCCTGGAGTTGGCGGATGGAGAATATCATGTCTACCGTCGCTCGCTCAGCGCGGAAGCCACACTGAGACTCGGGGTAGACACGTTCGGCAAGCTTCTGTAGATGAAAGAGAACAACTCGTGTGTAGACTTTGCCAACAACGCTGAGGAGGAAGATGCCCCTGTAGTTGTTGCAGTCGCTTCTCTTCCCTTTGTTTTTGTAGAGGGTGATGATCTTGGCGTCCCTCATGTCCTGTGGTACGGCACCTTCCTTCCAGCACTGGCAGAGGACGTCATGCAATGGCAGCAGTAGGGCGGTCTTGCAGTGCTTAATCAGGTCGGGGGGTATGCCGTCGTTGCCGGGTGCCTTGCCAGCGGCCAAGCTATCAATTTTTTTTTTTTCCGGTTCCGGTTCCGCCGGACCGGCGGAGTTGGCTGCCATTTGCAACAGCCTTTTTTTTTATCTTCCTTCTTCTTTCTACACCTTTCACTCTATATATATATCACGGACACACAGATCGCCCCAAAGGTCTCCCGAGTCGGCGGACGGAGCCACTGTTTACAGCAGGAGACGATACAGCAGGAAGAGCTAGTGCCACCCGGTACTAACGGAGGAACTCGACATACCGGGAACTGTAGCTAAAACAACGCGGGTGCCGGGCTGGAGTTTAGGCGGCGTGCAAGAAATATAAGACAGAATAATAAAGAGCGATGGCAAGAACCAAGCAGACCACCCATAAAATCTACTGAAGGAAAAAGCCCCCCAGGAAGCAGCTAGCCACAAAGGCTGCTCGGAAAAGCGTTCCGGCCACCGGCAGAGTGAAGAAGCCTCACCGTTACAGGCCCGTGGCTCTGAGAGAGATCCGTCGCTACCAGAAATCCACGGAGCTGCTCATCCGTAAGCTGCCCATCCAGCGCCTGGTGAGGGAGATCGCTCAGGACTTCAAGACCGACCTGCGCTTCCTGAGCTTCGCCGTCATGGCTCTGCAGGAGGCCAGCGAGGCCTACCTGGTGGGTCTTTTCTTCACTAAGAGGGTCACCATCATGCCCAAAGACTTCCAGCTGGCCCGCCGCATCCGCGGAGAGAGAGCTTAGACTTTCTGCTGCACATTCACCAACCATAATGCTCCGCACTGTGTGTCTATATATATATATATAGTAATATGTACATATGTTTACTAGCTGTTCTTGTTTTTTCTTGCCTTCTGATTGTTGCTCTGAGTGTTGCTATCCCTGTGCTGTTGCAATCCTGGAATTTCCCCATTGTGGGACTAATAAAGGCTTATCTTATCTTATCTTAATGGCCTTGCTGAGTTCGTCAATGGTTGGCTCAGCATCAAGTTCGTCCATGGATGGCAGGCAGTCGATGGCATCAAGGGCTGACGGTGTCACGGTGTTCTGTCTGGAGTAGAGGTCGGAGTAGTGTTCCACCCATCTCTCCATCTGCTTGTTCTTTTCTGTGATCATCTCCCCAGTGGAGGATTTGAGGGGGGTCGTCTTGCTCTGAGCTGGACCAAGTGCTTTCTTGATGCCATCGTATATACCACGGATGTTCCCTGTTATGGCAGCGGTTTGAATGTCTTGGCTGAGCTGAGTCCAGTACTTGTTGGCACAGCGCCGAGCAGTCTGCTGAACTTTGCTTCTCGCAGCCCTGAGAATCTGGAGATTCTTCTCGTTTGGGTACTTCTTGTACTCAGCAAGTGCTGAGCGCTTGGCTTCAATGACGAGGGTCATCTCGGTCAACTTGGCATCAAACCAGTCCTGTGACTTCGAGGTCTTCCTCCCAAAGGTAGCCAAGGCTGTGCGGTGGATGGTGTTTCGCAGCTCTTCCCACTTCTGCTTTGCAGATTCTCCTTCTTGTGGTACACCAAGTTCCTTCTCAAAGGTGGAGGCAAACTGCTCAACAAGTTCTGGTTGGGCCATCTTGCTGGTGTCAATCCGTGCCTTTCCAGGCTGTCTAGCATGATGGAATTTCTTCAGCTGCAGCTTGACCTTGCAACACACCAATGAATGGTCTGTGTCGCAATCTGCACTCTGGAACGAACGGGTGATTAGCACGCTCTTCAGTGAGGTGCGCCTGGTCAGGATCAAGTCCAGCTGGTGCCAGTGCTTTGAGCGTGGATGTTGCCAGGAAACCTTGTGTTGTGTTGACATCCCTAGACTAGACCGTAAAAACACAGCCTCCGTTGCCCTATGGAGCTTCCTCTTCCTCCATTGCACTCCTCCAGAAACCTGCACAAAATGAACCCGCTGTGGGGTCAGGAAAAGCCGGAAGAGACAGAAAAAATGTTTCTTTTATAAGAGCATTTTGTCAGTCACTCCCAGAGCCTGCAGCAGTGAATGAATGAATGAATCTTTATTTCGGATAGATTAAAAGTAAAGATTAAAAAGAAACAGAATAATATAACAAAGGGGAAAAAATCCAACAAGGTCAAATTAAACAATAACTCCTCTGATTATACAGTTCAGCATAAGTTATAAAAAATGGGTGACGGCTGAAGCCACAGCTTATATTGCCCACCCATATTCCATCCAAGAATTCAAAAGAAAAACAAAACAAGAGCGATTACAATTCAGAACAAAGCTAAGACAAAATGTGACAAAAAAATAAACTAAGCAACAACACAACACAGACTGGATATGACAATCCTTATGTGATTTTACATGTCATCTTGTATATATGTTTGGAGTATTTCTTCCTTTAGTTTTTGTTTAAATTGTCCAAGCGTTGTACATGATTTTAATTCAGGTCCAAAATCGTTCCATAATCTTACGCCTTGCAATGAAACACAGTGTTGCTTGGTGGTAGTTCTCACTGAAGGTTTTTGAAATATACATGTTCCTCTGAAATGATATTGTTTCTCCCTTATTTGGAACAACTTTTGGATATTTGCGGGCAGTGATAGATTCTTCACTTTAAACATTATTGCTGCAGTTTTAAAGTCAACCATGTGGTCTATATTAATCATATATCCCATAACCTACATATGTATAAGCATGTGAGAATGTTTGGTGATTACATATGTAAAGCAACTTCACACCTCAGAGCAGGACAAGAGGTCTCAACCGTCAGCGGAGATCAAAGAGCATCCGAGGCGCTGCGGTGGAGACCAGATCGATCGCCCTGACCTCCCAGGGCCAGGTGGAGGGATACAAAGACAAAGGAGGGGGATTAAGATAATGCGGGATGTCAGCTTGATATGCATGTCTTTTGTTATGTGTAGGTATAAGTATGTAGAGCTGAATGTGTTCTTCCTCTATTCTACTTCTGCTTCTGCACTGAGATGAGACTTGTTAGAGGAGCGAAGCTGATAATAAACTTTGGTTTATAAGTCGCATCGCCTCGTTATTCCAAGCTCTTCTACAAACCAGATCTTTCAACTTGAGAGCTTTTAATTTAAGAAAAAGTGGGTTTGTTGGTTCCCTGTAAACAGCTTTGTTTATTATTCTAATAGCTCTCTTCTGAAGCATAAAGACTGGATATATGTTTGTTTTATATGTATTTCCCCATACTTCAGTACAAATGTCATGTATGGGAGTATTAATGAATGATGCAAAGTATATAATGTGGGTTGATTCAGCAAATATTTCGCTCTGTGTAGTATTGCGATTGATTTAGATATTTTACATTTAATATAATTAAAATGTGACTTCCAACACAGTTTTTTTTTTTTTTTTTGGACTTATTTTGTACCCGTAGGTAGATTTGTTTTGCAGTCTGGTGACAAGCCACCAGCTGCCGGTCGCTGCGTGCGCAAGCGCCCCTTAACTCCCTAACCTGCATGTTTTGGCATGTGGGAGGAAACCGGAGAAATCCCGGAGTAAACCCACGCAAACACGGGAAGAACATGCAAACTCCACACAGATCACTGTTTATTATCAATTATTACTCCAAGAAATTTAGTTTCAGATACCCTTTCAATCTCTACACCATTTACACTGAGTTTAGATACTAAGTTGTTGTGATGGTTGTTAAAAACTATAACTTTTGTCTTACTTAAATTGAGCGTTAACTTGTTTGAATCAAACCACAGTTTAAGCTTTCCTAATTCCTTTCCGAGTGTATCCAAAAGTTGTTCCAAATTGCTTCCACTGCATAATAGATTAGTGTCATCGGCAAACAATATTAAATCCATTTTTTCCGAGACTTTACATATATCATTTATATACATATTGAATAACAATGGCCCCAAAACTGAACCCTGTGGGACTCCACAAGTAACCTTCAGTAACTGTGAGTTTTTGTTACCAACACATACATACTGATATCTATTCTTTAACCTCTTGCACTCTGTTGTACCGCGGGCAGGCAAGTCTCTGCGTCCTAGAGCGCACGAGGGCGCTCTCGTGCGCCCTCGTGTGCTCTAGGACGCATGATGGAGATGCTGATGATGGTGATGTAGATGGTGATGTAGATGGTGATGGCGTCCAAGCGCGCACTGAAAATAAAAGCTGCAGACACAGCCGCGAACAGATTAGTTCATCTGATTGACCTCTCATTCGACTAATAAGAGCCTTGAATTGGGTTTCTGAAACCTTGAAGAACCAATCACTGAAAACCTAGCAAGCAGGACCTGCCTACCAACGGCTGCGAATACGAGCCAATTGAAGCAGAGAAGTTTGACAGCTGACGTGCGTCTCCCTGCATAAAATCTCTTTTGCCTAAGCCGCTGGGTGACTGACATTGAGACCTGCGCGGAACGGTAGCATCAGTCAGTCTTGTTTGGAAAAATGGTTCGCCAAAACCGCAAGCGTGGAAGCGGAGATGTTTGGACCGGGTCGGGTGACCAGAAGCACGAGTCCGTTACAACCGGACCAGCTTCATGTTCGTCTGACAATGAGGAACTTACTGCTGTTGTGGACAGGTAAGTGTTATAAGCTAAATTATTCTTTCTCGATGAAAATAGTAATAAAAATCACTTTTGACCGATCGGTAATTCCAACGGTGCGTCATGGCCACAAGTTTTTTGGTGTGCAAAGTTCCTCTGTAGCGGGGCGGGGGTGTTATCCTCTGCATTGCAGATAGATATTTTAGCATAATTTTTATTGCACTGTAGGCTATTTTTTCTTGTAAAAAAGGCCACACATTTTTTATGTGGCATGTTTTTGTGTGTGTGTGGGGGGGGGGGGTTGTTTGTTATCCATCCATCCATCCATCTTCTACCGCTTTTCCAGAGGTCCGGGTCGCGGAGGCAGCAGTTCAAGCAGAGAAGCCCAGACTTCCCTCTCCCCAGCCATCTGCTCCAGCTCTCCAGAGAGGATACCAAGGCGTTCCCAGACCAGCTGGGAGACATAGTCTCTCCACCGAGTCCTGGGTCTGCCCCGGGGTCTCCTCCCAGTGGGTTGTTTGTTACCCTCTAGAAATGTAATAATGTTTTAGTATAATTTTTATTGCACTTGAGGCTATTTTTTCTTGTAAAACAAAACAAAACAAAACAGGAACTGTGCTGTGTATGTGAACTCTGGGAAAATAGGAGAATAGTGAAAAATAAAAATTGAACTTTGTAAATGACTTTATTTTCACATAATAGACAAACTTCAGATGAAGACTCTGGTGGGGAGTGGGTGCCAGACGAGCACTCTGCTAGCAAGCGCAGAAGAAGGGAGCTGCAGGCGAGCTCGTCAGAAGAGGAAACCCCTACCCCAAAAAGAGGGACACCACTGGGGAGAGGAAGAGGAAGGAGAGGAAGATGAAGGAGAGGGAGAGGAAGAGGAAGAGGAGGTAGCAGGAGAGGAAGAGGAGGCGAGAGTGGTGATGGCAGCCCTCAGCCTGGGACATCGGCCGGCCCTTCATCAGCTGAGGAGAGGTGGCATGATTCCGACACCCCTGACATCATTCCACCACAGCCCATTTTTCGTCCCAAAAATCCACCTGGACCTCAGCTAATTACAACAGCTTCATACACCCCCGTTCAGTTGTTTGAGTTATTTTTCACTCCATCTGTGCTAGACCACATTGTTGAGAACACCAACCTACATGGCTCTGCACACTACAACACACCCACCAGCTCCTGGATTGACCTCACACGCTCCGACCTGCTCTCATTTTTTGGCCTGATTATTTACATGGGTATAGTCAAGTGCAAATCCTTTAGTGATTACTGGCGAGGGGGACACCTGTACAGCCTTCCTTTCCCCAAGAGTGTAATGACCAGGACAAAGTTTCTCCTGATCAGCTGGGCCCTTCACCTCAGCAGCCCAGCAGCAGAAGAGGCCAATGAGCAGAAGAGAGGCACGGATATGCATGACCGCCTCAGCAAAATCTTGACACATGTTCTAGGAATGAGTATGATGAGTAGGATTAGAAAATTATATTTGATTGAGAGGGTATTGCTGTCAACTTGTAAAATATCCCGTCGCCAAGTGCTTGCTCACAGGGGATCGCCTGATTGCTGGGGTCTTTCTGCAACTGTGGGGGTTCCCCCTACAGTTGATAGTGCTATGAGATGACTGTTGTTGTGAAATGGCGCTATATAAATAAAGTTGAATTGAATTGAATTGAACTGAATTTGTTGTTTGTAAATAGTATGTTTTGTATATTGACATTTTTGTTCAGTAAAGCGTGTTTAGAATTGAAACTTCATTTTCTCTGTGTCATTACTACTGACAGTGTTTCTGGATAGCTAACAAGATAGCCCTGAGTGTCACCTTTCATTAGAGCCCAAGATGAAGCTTCTATGTTGAAGCATTCAAAAGTTCTAGACGTTTTTCCAAACTGTGCCAAACTGTGCCATTTGGCACAGTTTGGCACAGTTCAAAAATGCCTGGGAACAACCTGAGAAAAAAAAAAACATTTTTTGTGGTATTGTTACCAAATTTGGATCTCAGCTTCATAACACTTGGTTCTACATTTCTGTTGCATTTTCCAGCAGGATCGGACAGCTGTGTGTTATTTGCAAGCATTTGTATCCAAAAAAACACCCAGGCCAAATTTATTTTCTTCAAGTTCAGTATGTTTAGATGACTGTAACTCAGTGGCCGGAGCACGTAGAGAGATTATGTTTTTTTTTTTTGCCAAAAAATTCAAAGTGTTTTCTTTTAAATGAGACCAACCCCATGAAGATGCTGCAAAGGGTTGAAGAACAGCTTTCGATTTACTTTGGGCACGTTATTTTTTGGCATTTTTAGGAAAATTGACCGGAGTGCAAGGGGTTAAGTAACTACTTAACCAGGACAGTGCTACCCCCCTAATACCACAATTTTGTAGTTTCTTTAATAATAAATTGTGATATACTGTATCAAATGCTTTTTTAAGATCCAGGAATACCCCAACTGAATACTCTTTATTTTCAACGGCAGTTGATATTTTTTCTATAAATTCCATGAGAGCAAATGCAGTTGTCCTCTTGTGTCTGAACCCATATTGCTGCTCGCACAATAAATTATTCTTCATTATGAAGCTGTCAGTTCTCTCACAGAATATTTTTTCAAGTATCTTGGAAAATTGTGGCAATAGTGAAATTGGTCTATAGTTTGAAAGTTCCCCTCTGTCACCCGTCTTGTATATCGGAATTACTTTAGCTATTTACATTGCATTGGGAAATATACCTGTTTTGAGAGACACGTTACAAATATACATCAGTGGTTTCACTAAGCATTCGATAATAGTTTTGACTAAGAGCATGTCAATACCATCACAGTCCGTAGATGTCTTACTTTTAAACGATTTAACAATTTTAATGACCTCTCTCTCGTCTGTGTTCTTTATGAAAATGAAGTCTTTTATAGCAGTGTTTTTGCTTATTGTATCACCCATAGGTGCCGTAATGGGTATTTCTCAAGCCAAATTAGGACCAATGTTAACAAAAAAGTTATTAAATTCATCTGCAGGTGAAGCTGCATTCACACTCTGAGTCGTATTATTTTTTTGAAAAATTGGTTGGGTAGCTTGTATTTCTGTTTTTATTTCCAAGAATATTGTTAAGTATTGTCCATGTATTTTTAGTATTGTCTTGTAGCGCCCATATTCATAACTGTTTGTAACTGTATGTAGCTCACATATTTGCATGCTTAGGTTTAAACACAGAAGGACTGTGGGCTTGCAATGTGGATTGACCTCACGCCTCAAATGGACAATGAGTCTGGGCCACCTGTGGACTTAGAAGAAGGACAGAGGCTCAGGGATGAGAGCCTGAAGGAACTTCGGATTAAGCGTGAATGGAAGGATGTAACATGGATGTGTGACTTTGCCTTTGATGTACGTTATGAATAGAAAAATTTGATGTAACGTGAATGTGTGACTTTTGGTGTGAGGGATGAATAGAGGGATTTGACTTGAGTGGGTGACTCTGTCTGTGGGGGTGCATGATATATATACTGTATATGTGTGGGTTTATTGCAGCACTTCCTCTTTGTTTCTGTTTGAGAGAGAGAGAAGGCTGGAGATGTAAGATGCAATAAACTGGAACTAAAAAGCAACCAGTCTCATCATTTCGTGATCTCCAGTCTCTGTTTTTCTCCAGTTCTTTACTGTAATAGTCTCTTTTACTACATCTCATTATATATGGGAGGGGAGGAGGTGTTTTAATTTACATCAAAGAGAAATATAAATGTCAACTGGTTGATTTGAATACTTCACTTGAATGTTTAGCTGTTAATGTATGTCTCTCTCCGGTAATGAATTTCAACATTGCAGTAGTGTACAACCCACCGTCACACAACTCTTCCTTTTATAATGAATTAAGTGATCTGGTTAAACAACTTGAGAAGAACAGAGAAACAATAATTCATGGTGACTTTAATATCAACTGGTCTGATAAAAAAGACAAACAAAAACTGAAAAGCCTCATGACTAAATTTAATTACCAGCAAATCATCAAAGGACCCACCAGGATAACCAAACAATCCAGAACACTTATTGACATGGTATTTACTAATAAACCAGAACGAATAACCAGAACCTATAATCTTGTAACTGGTCTCTCAGATCATAACATGGTTCTTGCTGTCAGGAAACTTACTAAAAAGCGACTACAGTATTTTGGGGGAGTCGATATTGACAAATCAAATTTTATTATCCCCAAATCAAAAAATGAGGAGTTTGAACATTACTTAGAGAATCAAAATTGGGAGCAGCTCATGGCAACATGTGAAGTAGATGATTGTTGTAATTTTATAACTGCAACAATCACAAAGTCTATAGAAAAATTTTCAAAGCAAATTAAAAGTAGACAACAGAAGATTAGCCTACCATGGTTAAATAATGAAATAAGAAAACTTATGAAGAGGCGAGACTATGCACTGAAAACATCACTAACCTCCAAACTACAAAATGATCACCTTGTGTACAAAAGTTTAAGAAATAAAGTGGTACATGAGCTGCGAAAATCAAAAATATCTTATTACAATAAACTGATAGATCATGCAAAGGGTAGCAACAGTTCCCTATGGAGGCATTTAAATAACTTAACTAATAAAAAAAACGATCAGAAGGGGGTAAAGGAACTTAGAATCAATGGCAAGACCGTCAGTGACAAGGCTACTTTGGCAAATGAATTTAATTCACACTTTGTGGGCTCTGTGGAAGACTTAACAAAAATTTTTGTGCTGCCAAATGTGCTCAACAACACAAATTCCATACTCCCAACAGATACTTTTCACATCGATGAGGTAAATGAGAAGTTAATTGCTGGTATTGTTAAAACACTGTCAAACTCAAAAACTAGTGATATCTACAATATGAGCACCTCCTTTCTCAAAATGCACAGCAAAATATTAATCAAACCACTGACTCATCTCATTAATCTCTCCATTAGGTCTAGTACATTTCCATCTGGCTGGAAAAAAGCTGTCGTCATACCAGTTCATAAATCAGGCAGTAAAGACGATATATGCAATTACCGCCCAATCTCTATCTTACCAGTCCTATCTAAGGTTCTTGAAAAAGTTGTAGCTACACAGCTGATAGACTACTTACAAGACAGTCAACTTCTTCATCCACATCAATTTGGTTTTAGACCAGGATACTCAACAGAAACAGCAAATTGTTGCCTTATTGAAAACGTCAAACAGTCCTTGGACAGGGGTAATGTGGTAGGAGCTGTTTTTCTAGATCTCAAAAAGGCTTTCGATACTGTAAACCACAGTTTGCTTTTATCCAAAATGGTATCTTTTAACTTCTCCCCAAATACATTAGAATGGTTTGCATCTTATCTCCAGAATAGAGAACAGTGTGTAAAAGTTCACCAGGATAAATCCTCATTTTTAAACAACCGCATGGGTATCCCACAAGGGTCCATTCTTGGTCCTTTACTTTTCAGCATTTTTATTAATGACTTGCCGTTACACTGCTCAGCTGCAACATGCCAACTTTATGCAGATGATGCAGTTATTTACACAGCTGCCAAGACTCCAGCACAGGCTGCAGATGTACTGTCTACAAGTATGGTTGATGTCCAAGAGTGGCTCCTCAAGAACCATCTATTGCTGAACCTTCAGAAAACAGTCTCAATGTGCTTTTCAATCAAAAAATGTAACCTGCAACATTTTAAAGTTAATATACATGATCATGACATCAGTTTAGCTACAGAATTCAAATACCTTGGCATTGTACTAGATCCTCAACTCAAATTTAATCTTCATATAAAGAAAATTTCAAAAACAGTAAAAAAAAAATCTGAACTGCTTTAAATTAATTAGATATTACATACCTTACGAAGCAGCTGCACTGTATATGCATTCTATGGTTTTTTCTCATATATCATACTGTTTGACAGTCTGGGCTCAAGCAGCCCCTTCCACAATAAGACATATAGGTTCATTATATAATCAAACCCTAAAAATCTTGGACAAAAAGCCCATTAGGTGGCATCACTGTAATGTTTTAAAAAAATACAACCTATTGAGTTTTGAGAGCTTCATTGACCTCTGTCTTCTGAAATTAACGTTCAAATGTTTCCATAAATCAGCACCCGAGCCACTTGCTGGTTTCATCCAAAGACAGGACAGCAGCAGAGCCACCAGGAGTTCTGTTAACAATAACTGTAAAATATTCCACCGCAGAACCACATTTGGACAAACAGCTTTCTCTATAAAGGGCAGTCACATCTGGAACACAATGCCAAATGAAATTAAAATAATAACGGACTTTAAAACATTCACTAAAAATGTTAAAAACTGGCTGAAAAATAAACAAGAATGTACTCATGTATGAATTATTTGTCTGCAAAGTGAGAGTGAATGAAGGGAAGGAATAAATGTGTTTGTTTATAGTGAGTGACGGAGGGAGGAAGGCCTGAAATAGGCAAATGTGAGTTATGTTATATGTGTTAAATGTGAGTCAGGCTGTTATATTTGTGTATTTATAATATTTATGTTAAAGGTGAGTCAGGCTGTTATATTTGTGTATTTATAATATTTATAATATTTATAATTGTGTATTTATAATTTTTCTGCATTGATGTATGTGGTTATTGTGTATATTTTTATCTTGATTCTTTTTTCTAAAGCCCATCCAGGGACAAGAGTTGCAAATTAGCTAATAGCTATACACTCTATGTGCAACACATCAGATTGATTGTCTTTGATTAATTGTCTATGTTTATTGCACTGTCCCTGTCAAATAAACTAATCTACTACTACTATGTTAACTTATTTTTGTATGTTTTATACCACTGCTCTGCTTCTTTTGTCCTTTTCTTTAGAAAAGCTTTATATAATAAATTTTTCTTTTTACACAGTTTTTGTAATCCTTTGGTTAACCATGGCTTATCAACAAATTTATGTTTAAGCTTTTTCTTTACTAATGGACAATTTTTTTCATAAAGAATGGTTACAATGTTCATAAATGTGTCATAGGCTTCATTTACATCTGATACATAAACTTTTGTCCAGTCCTGCTTCAGCAAGTCTTCTTTAAGAGAACTGATTGCATTTTGTGATTTGTATCTGAACGATTTTAAAGTTTTTTCTGTATTGGCCCCCGTGTGGCCATGGATAAGTGCAAAGGTTGGCAAATGGTCACTTATATCATTTATCAATAATCCACTTTCTATTTTCTTATCAATAATATTAACAAACAGGTTGTCAATAAGTGTAGCAGTGTGAACTGTGATTCTACTGGGATGTGTTATTGTTGGATATAGACTCATACTGTACATAGAATTCATGAACTCTGTAATTACATTTTGTTGATATGGATTTAGTAAATCAATATTGAAATCTCCACAAATTACTACCATTTTCTTACTAGTAATATCATTGTACAGCTCGACTAATTTATCTCTGAATGTCTCAATGCAAGTTCCCGGCGTTCTATATATACAACTTATAATTAGATTTTTTTGTTTTATCTTGGTCAATCTCAACAGTAACACATTCTAAAATCCCTGGTAGTGCAAAGGACATTCCATTTACAAGTTTACACCTATACAGGTCATCAATATACAGTGCAACACCACCACCCTTTTTTGAGATCTGTTAATATGAAACAACTGATATCCCTCTATTGCCATCAGGGGAGCCTGCTCTTCATTAAGCCAAGTTTCAGAGACTGCAATGGCTGTAAATTTTCTGTCTAGCTGTTTTAAATAGTCCTGAATCTGTGGAAAGTTTTTGTTAAGACTTCTGCTGTTGAAGTGTATTATTGATAGTTTACCATCTAGTTGCACTTGACTTTTAAATTGCTTTTCAGTGTAATATTCACAATGATTATGAATATTATTGAAAAAGTGGTTATCAGGATCAATATCATTCTCCATCTCTTGTAGTTTATGTTCAGCATAATGGCATATTTTCAGAGTTTGAATTTCCTCACTCTGTGTCAAATGACTTCCTCCAACTGGGTATAATTGATGTCTACTCAAGTCAGTCATAAGTGTTTTTGTTTGTTTGGTTTTTTTTTGTTTTTTTTTTAAAAGTACATTGACATGGTATGTCAAAAGAACTACTCTTGCTGTGTGTGTGGATATGGATTACCATAGTCTCTTAATTTTCTTAATCAGTGTTCATCTATATTTATTTAAGTCAGTAATCTCTCTGATTATTAGTCACCGGGGACAGAGTCGCTTCTCCGTGTTGGTGCTAGGTGCTACAACTAGCTATGGCGTTAGCTATAGCGATAGCGTTAGCCTTGCAAACGCTTCAGGTAAAGTGTAGCAGCAAACCACGAAAAGAAACGCCAATCAGTTCACTCACGAATGAGAGCAGTCCCAAAAGTCCAATTCTCACAGCGAGCGCAAAACGACTCTTAAAAACAGAGATCGAGTCTGACCCCCGAATCCAGACCGGCTGAACCACAACTAAAAAAATTTATTTAAGCTGAGCCTGCAAGACTGAGACCACTCACTCCGCCATCTTCTTCCCCGCCCCTCCAAGAAGAGACCAGTCTGTCCTGTAGGTGGAGAGTAATCTGTGCATCCTGGTTCACCTCGCATCTGCTCTTTTTTCCCATGACAGTCCTCTCCCAAATAAAACATGTCTCGTTTTGTATGGCACTAAATGCGACACTTAAAAGTGCAGCCTACGCAGTCAAACACAAGGTGTCTGTTTTTGTAAATATGAAAGCTGTTCAGCGCCGATATGAAAAAGAATTTCGGGTGCACTTTGCAGTTCTGTCCATTGTAATGGAGGACAAAGAGCAGCAACCACTGAACTCTATATATCGGTGTATTCCACCACTGATCTGCACTGAGTTTGACATGGGGTGACAAAATTAAAAGAAGTAAAAATGCTGGTGACTCTCAATAGTTTCTCATCGCACCGGTGCTACATCAGTTCATTCATTCTTCGCACAGACCAATTTTCACATCGCATGTGCGACATACTGTATATATCGCATTGTACAGCCCTGAAAGAGGATAGTCCGCTAACCCCATTTTAATTGGAGGTACACATGGACCAGAGGAAGCAAAGGAGAGAGTTGTCTCAGGAGATAAGAAAGAAAATTATAGACAAGCATGTTAAAGGTAAAGGCTATAAGACCATCTCCAAGCAGCTTAAATTAAATCACCCTTTATTGTCATTCAACTGTACAACCAATCATGTACAGGAGAACGAGATTGTGCTTTACCTATCTACAGTGTTAATCACACACACCCCAAGTGTAGAATCAGAGGGCTGCTGCCATGCAAGGCGCCGCCACAAATTTCCCTCCTCCATTCCATTATTGCTGAGCACCAAGCTGGACGGCAGGAAGTTCCACTTTTATATGGTCCTCTGCATGACCCTGCCGGGATTTGAACCCCTGCCTCCCGAGTGTGGGGCAGATGCTCTACCAACTGGGCCACCACTCCGGTGGTGGCTTGATGTTCCTGTGACTACAGTTGCACATATTATTCAGAAATTTAAGATCCACGGGACTGTAGCCAACCTCCCTGGACGTGGCCGCAGGAGGAAACTTGATGAAAAATGGAAGAGACGGATAATACGAATGGTAACAAAAGAGCCCAGAACAACCTTTAAACACATTCAAGGTGAACTCCAAGGTCAAGGTACATCAGTGTCAGATCGCACCATCCGTCGTTGTTTGAGCCAAAGTGGACTTCATGGGAGAAGACCAAGAAGAACACCACTGTTGAAAACAAATCATAAAAAAGCCAGACTGGAATTTGCCAAATTGCATGTTGACAAGCCACAAAGCTTCTGGGAGAATGTCCTATGGACAGACGAGACAAAACTGCAACTTTTTGGCAAGGCACATCAGCTCTATGTTCACAGACGCAAAAATGAAGCACACCAAGAAAAGAACACTGTCCCTGCTGTGAAACATGGAGGAGGTTCTATTATGTTCTGGGGCTGCTTTGCTGCATCTGGCACAGGGTGTCTTGAATCTGTGCAGGGTACAATGAAATCTCAAGACTATCGAGGCATTCTAGAGAGAAATGTGCTGCCCAGTGTCAGACAGCTTGGTCTCAGTCGCAGGTCATGGGTCTTGCAACAGGATAGTGATCCAAAACACACAGCTAAAAACACCCAAGAATGGCTAAGAGCGAAACATTGGACTATTCTAAAGTGGCCTTCTATGAGCCCTGATCTAAATACTATTGAACATCGGTGGAAGGAGCTGAAATATGCCTGGAGCAGAACCTGGAGAAGGCACCCTTCAAACCTGAGACAACTGGAGCAGTTTGCTCATGAGGAGCAGGCCTGTTGAGAGGTGCAGAAGTCTTGCCTCAAAAGGTTGTGCAACAAAACATTAAGTTAAGGGTGCCATCATTTTTGTCCAGGCCTGTTTCATGAGTTTGTTTTTTAAAATAATTCTGCTGAACCACAACTCAAAAGCATTGTCTGATTTTCATTGGTTAATTTTCATAGACTTATTATTTATTACCACTTTTGTCAGATTCAAGTTATTTCTGTGACCATTGGGGTTTTTTCTTTCATTAACAGAGGGGTACCAACAATTTTGTCCATGTGTGTAGATAACATTAACAGCATTTCACTCTTATCATTGTAAAGCAGCAAATGCTAAATGATGATGCTTAGTTTGTCACATATAGGAAATATTATTATCAGACCATTGTCTCTTTGCTTTAAATTTCTGCTGGATTTCTTAGTTTTGTCTGAAGAAATTATATTAAACCTGCAAAAGTGCATGATAGCAGCACATACATTCAAAATATATAATAAATCAATTAAAAATGTGTTGAAGGAGCAAACTGGCTCTTGTAACTTACTTGATTTCTAATAATTTTAATTATGCCTCATTGAAACTTTGGCATACAGTAATCAGTTAGCGCATCTGTTTGTGGCTGTGAGGCTGTGTGTATGTGTCTGTCTGTCTGCCTCTCTGTTTCAGCTTGCCTGGTCAAAATTAAGTGGAACTAAAGGCTTATATCATTGTATCGCCATATTTTCTCGACTTTTAATTTCCCAGAATTGTGAGATAAGGCTTTGTTTTAAAAATAAACACAAATTTAACTCACCATTTCTGTCAATGCAGCCATGAAAAAAGGTATTGCAATAACTATACCATGCCAGTAGAGGTTGGAGTGCCACTTTTTTACAGCCACCCATGCTACCATGCCACAGGCACCGATGCACAGCATTTTGGTGCTTTCATTAGTCAAGTAGTGATAATGAATAAAGTTGAAGTCATCACTTATATTTTTTTTACATTATCTTTTGTGCCTTTGATTTTCAGATCATAACCAATCTGAAATATTTTTTATGAAGAAACATACTTCACAAGTTTAAATCAGGCCAGAATGGCAGTTTTCAGGCTGTTGATCTACACTTAAATTTGATTGATTTATTTGTTTAGTTGATTTTTATTTATTGATATTTTTTGCAGGCATGATGCTTAATAAAGATAATTTCACCAAAGTATATTAATAGCTAATTTATATCTGTAGATGGCAGTGATGGGTGATTTTCTCATTTTCAGACTGACATTTTTTTCAAGTTATTGCTATTCTCCTCTGGCTCAAGAAGTATTCATTCATCTTCTTCCGCTTAATCCCTTTCGGGTCACGGGGGGGCTAGAGCCTATCCCAGCATCTTTGGACAAGAAGCAGGGTACACCCTGGACAGATCGCCAGTCCATCGCAGGGCCAACACAGAGAGACAGACAATCATTCACTCTCACAGTCATACCTAAGGACAATTTAGAATCCCCAGTTTTGATGCCAATTAACCTAGCTTGCATGTTTTCGTATGTGGGAGGAAACCGGAGAAATCCCGGAGTAAACCCACGCAGACACGGGGAGAACATGCAAACTCCACACAGATCACTGTTGGTCAGGGGCTGGGATTGAACCCAGGATCCCCCGGCCAAGGGTGAGTTGCTGTGCTGCTGCAATGCTAACCACTCTGCCACCGCGCTGCCCGCTCAAGAAGTATTTAACTATTTAACTTATTAATGTTTATTTTTATTCATATATGATCTAGAAGAAAAACCTCAAATTTATGAGAATAAAGTCTCAAATACACATTAAAAATATAACTTTATAAAAAAAACACTACAAAATTATGAGGGAAAAGTTACATAAAAATTAATGACAGATGAATTTGTACATTTTTTTCAGTATGTTATTTAAAATGTTTAAAAAAGAGAGATGGTCCTTTTTATGTGGTTAAAATATGTAACTAGAATTTATATAAAATGTACATTAGGATATACATGTGCATCTCAATAAACTAGAATGTCATCAAAAAGTTGATTTAATTCAGTAATTCAATTCAAAAAATGAAACTCATATATTAGGTAGATTCATTACACACAGAGTGATACATTTCAAGTGTTTATTTCTTTTAATTTTTATGGTTATGGCCTATAGCTCATGAAAACCACAAATTCAGTTTCTCAAAAAATTACAATAAAATTTATTTTAAAAAATGGATTTTTAATAGAAATGTTGGTGGACTGAAAAGTATGTCCATGGGCACACTCAATACTTGGTCGGGGCTCCTTTTGCATGAATTACTGCATCAGTGCGGCATAGCATGAAGGCAATCAACCTACTACTGAGGTGTTATGGAAGCCCAGGCTGCTTTGATAGCTGCCTTCTGTCATGTTTTGCCCTTCGGGGCAGGGAATAGGACTCCAATGCGCAGTAAGCAGTGAACATTATTTATTAACATTAAACGGCTCGGGAGCCAAAACAAAAACTAACTCCGACAGGACAGGCAGACAAAACTTAGATAACTCATGGGTAAGGCAGGCAGAAGAGAAGCCTATGTAAATGCCAAACAGACCAGGAACACAATGAATGACGCCACAGACAACTGAGAGGCAGTGTCCTTTAAATAACAGGTGCACTAATTGTCAAACACAAAACAGCTGTGACTGATCATGAAACACAACACTCAAATCAGGCCAGACTAAGGTGAGAAATAAACACACATAAAGCACAAGAATACAGAACATGAATACAAGAATCAAAACAATAAACAGGACCAAGGAAATAAACCATAATAAATACAAAAAATACAACTTGAACCCAAAAAACAAAACACACAAAGAAACAGGAATAAATCCAGAGTAGGAATGACCTTCCAGTCATCCCTGACATAGCCCCCCTCCTTAAGGGGTGGCTTCCAGACACCCCACATTGCTACATTAAAAACAAACAGAATAACACCCTCACAAGGAAGGTGGTGGGGGCCCAAGGCCAGGCGGGCCAAAGCAAAATATCTTTCCCCCCTCACAGAGTCAAAAATAAGGAGTACCAATCATCGGGCATAACCAAAGACCACGGCTCAAACCAAAACCAAAAACTGGTCGGGTGGTCTGCCCAAGTCCCAGGGCCACCAGACCAAAAAACAAGGCGGGTCGGGTGGTCTACCAGAGTCCCTGGGCCACCAAACAGGAGAAAACACATGAGTCCTTAGCTCTGAAAACAGCACCAAAACTCTTTCTTCCAAAGAAAATAACATAGGGGCTTCACGCCCTGGAGCAGGCAACACAAAAACTCCAGCCTCGGAAGATGACAACATAGATCTTTTAAACTCAGAAAAAGAAAACATAGACCCTTTAAACTCAGAAGATGATAACATGAAAACTTTAAATTCACAAGATGGTAATGTAGAACCTTTAAACACTGGAGACGTCATAGACGCCTAAACCTCAGATGGTAACATACTGTAGGAGCTCCAGGGTCTGAAAACACAGGAGCTTCTTGCTAGTTAACTCGGGAGCACTGTGCTTTGAAGCTAACACAGGAACATCATACTCAGAGGATAACGGGAATTTTTACCTCAAAAGGTAACATGGAAACCTTGAACTCGGGAGATGGTAACAAAGACATTTTAACCTTGGGAAGTGACAACATAGGTACTTTAAGCTCGGGGGATGTTAACATAGACACCTCAACCTTGGGAGGTGAAAACATAGACACCGCAACCTCAGGAGATGACAACAAAGTAACTTTAACATCTGGAGAAGATAACAAGGACACTTCAGCCTCTGGAGGGGATAACATGGACACTTTACCCTCTGGGGGTGACAGCATGGACACTTTACCCCATTAAGGTGATAACATAGATGCTTTACCCACTAGAGGTGACAACTTGGGAACATAGACCTTGGGAGGTGAAAACATGGGAACATAGATCTCAGGAGGTGAAAACTTGGGAACACAGACCTCTGGAGAACATAACATAAGAGTCTCTTGCTTAAACACTGCTGGCTGAGGCGCGCTAACCATAACAGTAGATGACTGGTGAGCACTAGCCTCAGAAACACATGATGGAGGAATTCCGGCCACAGGAACACATGACAGGAAATCCTCGGCCTCCGGGACACCAGAGGCGAGCTGACCATCGGCAAAACCAGACGACAAGGGCTGAAGGTCCTCAAGTCCAGCCATCTGGGGATTCATCCCCAAACCAGCCACCTCAGGTGGGAGGAAAGAACATTGGCTCGGGGTCTTCTGACCTCAGGAACATCAACTAAAACATAGTCCTCCTGCGACCCCATCCTCGACCAGGTCACCTCGGACGAAGGAGAAGGGCAGGATGAGGCGTCACCAAAAACACCAGGAGCTAGGCAAGACTTAACTAATATTGATGTTATGAAAGTAAAGAAAAGTGCTTGCCTGAGCTCCTGATCCTCTGCTGCAGGGGTGACCTCCTCAGGATGAGGAACACAGACAGGTGGGGCAAGATCAGGAACTAGGGAGTGATGTGGAACAGGTACAGGAACCAGGGAACGACGTGGAGCAGGTTCACGAGCCATGGACTGACATGGAGCCGGAACTGGAGCAGTGGAACGATGTGGAGCAGAAACTGGAACTGTGGACTGACATGGTACAGGAACTGGAACAGTGGAACGATGTGGAACAGAGACTGGAACTGTGGAATGACATGGGGCAGGAACTGGAGCTGGGTGGCATTGTGGAGCAGGCACTGGAGCTGGAGAACAATGTGGAGCAAATACCGGAACAGTGGAACAACACAGAGCAGGAACTGGAACTGTGGAGCGATGTGGAAGAGGAACTGGAGCTGGGTGGTGCTGTGGAGCAGGTTGAGAAGCTGGAACGTCCATAGCCAGCTGGATTCGACCTAGCTGGGATTCGTGCTCTGGAAGGAGCCATGGCTTGTAATCCAGCATTATCTCCTCCTAAACCAGCGCAGCCTGCCAACGCTACTCCTGTTCCTCCTCGTCACCCTTACACAAGGGTTCCAAAGCAGCAGTCCCAATCTGGCAAAACTTGGTTTCCAGTGGCATCAGAGTAGAGGCAGCTGCTGCTTGAGGGCCCTCTGACACAGCACACTCCTCCCAGATGATCCGGTTTCCACCCAGAATTGGCAAACACTCCGAAAAAACAGAAATAGACACAGGGGTTGCAGGTGAGGATGAAGGGATGGAGCAGACAGCAGAGTGAATGGCAGAAGTGGGTGGTAAGAGCTCGGAGTAGCAACCGGCTGCCGCTGGCCCCTCCCACCGGGAATCCAGGAAGACCTATCATAGGATGTCCTATGATCTCAGGCATCATAGGACACAAATGCATAGACCATGTGTCTTTCAACTCAGACAAATGTGTCTTTATGATGTCACATAGACCATGTGTCTTTTGATGTCACATAGTGCATGTGTCTTTGTCTTCATGCATCATAGGACACATAGACAAATGTGTCTTTATGATGTCACATAGACCATGTGTCTGTGTCTTTATGATGTCATATAGACCATGTGTCTTTGAACTCAGGCATCATAGGACACATAGCGGTGGTGTCTTCCTGAACAGGGTTGAAAGCCTCTTTTTGCTCAGATGTATTTTCATGATCCTGTCCATGAACTGGAATTACAATGTATCTATCCCTCAACCAGTGGTCTCGAAGAAGAAGAAGAAGAAGAAGAAGAAGAAGAAGAGTTTGAGTTTCAAAAAATCCCTTTATTGCACAATTCAAAAATGCAAGAGCACCAATATCATTCCACCGAGCGTCTCACATGTCAAAAGTGCAAACATAACTCACCCCCCTCTCCCACACAACAGAAAATATGCCCTACAGTCCATCTATTGGTGGATGCCTCCAAATTGTCCACCATTTTATAGTAAGGAAAACAAAAACAGGATCCACAGTGCCGGTGTTAGTAGTCCGATTCTTCCATGTAGTCCGTGCAAAGAAGAGCCACAGGCCTCCAGTTGTTAAGCAAGGCCAAGTCCCCTTCCTTCGGCAGCAGAGACAGCACTGCGTGCCTGCAGCCAGTTCCATAACAGTCAACTAGAACGCCATAAAAGTCTGATCCAGTAACATCCCCAAAGTGCTTAAAAAAGTCAGAAGAAAGACCATCAAGTCCAGGTGCACGTCCCAGAGACATGTGATTAACTGCTGCAGTTGACTCATCCAAAGTCAGTTCACAGTCCAGAACAGGCCTGTCCTCTGGGCTGAGCCTGGGAAGACCTCCAAAAAGTTGGTGTTGAGAGTCTATGCAACATGGTTCTGCACCAAACAGGGCCCCGTAAAAATCCACTGCATCTGCATGGCTCCTCATCTCGGATGGATTTGTAGTCCCTTGACCATGTGGGAGTTTAAAGCAGGTCATCTTTGCAGCAGTCTTGTCCAGATTGTAGAAAAAAGATGTTGGGGCATCCATGTCCTGCAGGTGAGTAAACCGTGACCTTGTAGTCCGTGCAAAGAAGAGCCGGGCAGCAGAGATAGTACGCACGCCGGCAGGAGACCGGTAAAGATCCAGTTCTGTAACAGTCAATTAGAACGTCATAAAAGTGTGATCCAACAATATCCCAAAAATGCCTAAAAAAGTCAGAGTAAAGACTGTCATTTATTCCTTCTGTCGGGCACGCTTGACCTTTTGTCCTCCCCGCTGCTTTACGCAGGGCTGTTAGGTGCTTTTTGAGGCGAAAACGTTTCCTTTCATCCAGGAGGTCAAGACCAACCTGCCTTTTTAGCACATTAACAGACTTAATAAATTTATCAGTGTCACTGAAGTAGTCAGTGACTTTAATGGCCCTGTAACAGGTTTCATCCAGAAAAGCATTTATTTCTTCCAGTGAATACAAACTCGTGTTTGTACTGCAAGTTGCCCCAATAGACTCAGTATTAGACACAGTGTCGGAATCAAATTCCATTTCCTCGTCAGCACAACTCAGCTGACTGGTTGATTCAGCTGGTACAGCGGATTCATCATGAGCCACATTTTCCTGGACGCCACCCACAGCAGCTGACTGGCGTTGTTCCGTCTGCTGCTCTGAAACGGTAGCAGCCACCGGAAGCACAGCCGCTGATGTCACACAGCGAGATTCTGACGCATCATCAGTGACTTTTTGGGCGCCATCACCAGCGACGCTCCCAGCCGTAAGCTGGGCTGCGGGCACCACAGCCGGGCTGTCCACAGACACAGCGGCAGGCTCTGGAGCAGGACCGGCGGAAGGCCCCGCAACGTCGTCCATAGTAGCGGCGGGAGCGGAGGCCGTACCGCCGGCTCCAGCCGCAGCTCCATCAGAGCCCCCCACCCACTGCCTGTGCGGACAGGCGAACCGTTCATGGCCCACGTCTCCACATTCAAAACACTTCATCTGTCCTGAGCTCGCATACACCATATAGGAGCCGTCCTCATGTTTGACCCGGAAGGACACTTCCAGAGTTTGAATTGGCGAGTCCAAAAACATGAACACCTGTCGCCTGAGTGATTTCACATGTTTTAACTTGGTATCTTTGCACCCCAAAGCCACAGTTCTAAACGGGCCCCAAACTTCCCAAATCTGCGGAGCTCCGTCTCCAACTGCTCGTCAGTGATGAAAGGGGGAACACCTGAGACGGTGATACGCGTTGATGGGACAGATAAGGGGAACACCTGTACATACGTATCCCCGATAACAACACCGCTCCCAATCAGAGTGTGGACATCCTCCTCAGCAGCCAGAAACACGACTACAGCTCTATTCATTCGGGACGCAAAGCAGATCGCATCATGGCCCACCTGCTCACCCACAGCCAGAAGCACCTCCTCCACAGTAACGCTGCTGTCCGGGGGAAAAAGAAGAACTGAGGTTCCAGCAGTACATCGCATGCATGACTCTGAACAACACACCCATCTGAGACAGGAGGAGACCCTCCAACAGCATATGGTACGACAGACAAGGGATGCACAAACACACAGGAAACATGTGGCAGCGCGCCATGCACGTGCTGAGTCACTTGAAGCCCGAAATGCCCGCAAAGTGAGCAATGCTACACGCCAGGCAAGGCACAGACAAGCTGAGACCGAGGAGATGCGGAATAGTCGGCTGGCCGCCAACACCAGTATGCCACAGGCATGACTGTGAACAACACAGCCATCTGAGACAGGGGGAGACCCTTCAGTGGTCTGAACGAAGAAGAAGAAGACCCACCAGATGATGTCTATACGATGGCATATAGACAGAGCACATGACTCCCTACAAGACATATATATAGACACGGGTAAGCAACATAACACAGAACAGTGACAGGCAGGAGAAGAAGTAACAAGCAGGGCCAAACAGCCCCAGATGGCAGGGCATATTTTGTTTGATTTTTATGTTTTGCTGCATACAAAAGCCGTCACATGTAATTGCCACTTAGTGCTGTGTTGCTATACCAACTGTCCTGTAACTGGCAAGAATTCTATTCCAATGCATCCCCTCTACGGGCATGCACAGGTTTCTACGGGCATGCAAGGGTATGCACTAGTTGATGTTAAAAAATGAACAGGTACTTGCCTGAATTCCTCCTCTGCTGCCGCTGAATGTCCAGACGTCTTCCCCTGGGTGGCTCTGGAGATCGTCTGGCTGGGAGCTGTGGGTGAAGAGGCAGAGCGACGAGAGGAGCCGCATCTCCTCAAATCTTCTTTCCACCTGGGGCCCCCGAACCCTAACTTGCAGCTGAGAAGCTCCCTCCGTTCCGCTGGAGAGAGAACAGGTGGCCAGAAAGCTGGCTCCGATGAGGAGGAGTCTGTAGGGAATGGAGGTAGTGGAAGAAGCGCCAGTCTCCAAATCCGGGGATGAGTGTGCAAACTCGGTCATTTGGAAGTCAAGGTCCCAGAGTCTGGAGGAACAGTGGCGAGGTACAGAATCCAAGTTGCTTGAGGTCCAGTGTGAAGTTTCCACAGTCAGTGATGATTTGGGGAGCCATGTCATCTCCTGGTGATGGCTCTCTGTGTTTTATCAAGTCCAAAGTCAGCACAGTCGTCTACTAGGAAATTTTAGAGCACTTCATGCTTCCCTCTGCTGACAAGCTGTATGCAGATGCTGATTTCATTTTCCAGCAGGACTTGGCACCTGCCCACACTACCAAAAGTACCAAAACCTGATTTAATAACCATGGTATCACTGTGCTTTATTGGCTAGCAAACTCTCCTGACCTAAAACTCATAAATCTATGGGGTATTGTCAAGAGGAAGATGAGAGACAGCAGACCTACCAATGCAGACGAGCCGAAAGCCACTATCAAAGCAGCCTGGGCCTCCATAACACCTCAGCAGTACCACAGGCTGATCACCTCCATGCCACACCACACTGATGCAGTAATTCACGCAAAAGGAGCCCTGTTCAAGTATTGAGTGTGTACATGGACATACTTTTCAGTCGACCAACATTTCTATTAAAAATCCATTTTTTTAAAATTAATTTTGTCTAATATTCTAATTTTTTGATCTACTGAATTTGGGGGTTTTGTGGATTTATTTATTTTGATGGATAAGCCATAACTGTGGTATATATTACTCATATATTCCATACCTGCATACGTTAGAGCATGTGGAAATGTTTGGAGCAACATATGCAAAGGAACTTCACACCTCCGAAAGGACAAAGGAATCTCACCGCCGTGTGAAGACCAACGACGTCACAGGACGCGGCGGCGACAGACTTGACACCTTCACCCCCTAAGGCGAGGAGAGGTTTTCCCATCACCTCCCAAGACGAAGGGAGGAGTTAACAGGACAATGGGGGGATTAAGATACGGGGGATGTCGGCTTGTGTTTTGCATGTCTTTGATGTGTGCCTGTATTTAACCAGCGAGCTGGGCAGAAATCTTTCTCTTTTGCCTTCTGCCAAGCTCTGCACCAGATGAGACAAGATAGAAGAGTTGTTCATTAAAGACTCTGTTTTTAATACAAAACCACCTCATCATTTCCAGCTCTTCTACACTGGTGACCTTGACGCGAGTATGGACCTGAGGCGTTCTTCAAGCGACTCATCCATGGCGACTCTGACATACGCCAGCGACGACGCAGACGAGGGAACAAGCGGACAGCTGTTCCCCCCGGCAGAAGGAATTGAGAGGGCTCAACCGAGCTCCAGCACCGCCGTGAGAGCCGAGGAAAGGCACTCTCACCCGGCGGGCACAACAGTGATGGTGTGCACGAACGCCGTCACTGTCCAGCTGCCAGACTTCTGGCGAGAAGACCCCGCCTCTTGGTTTCAACAAGCTGAAGCCCAGTTCATACTGGCGGGCATCACAGCAGATGATACAAAATTCTACCATATCGTCTCCAAACTCGACTCCGCCACTTCGAGGTGTGTGCGGAGCTTGATCCGGCGACCACCGGCCCGGGACAAGTATGAGACGCTCAAGGCGACCATCGTGGCGAACTATGTCCCACCAGCGGAGGAAAGAGCCGAGAGGATCCTGGCGATCTACGGCCACAGAGGGGGCAATCCGAAGGCCCTCATGGAGGATTTGCTGCAGCTCAAGGAGGTGGACAATGACAATTTCCTTTTCCAGTTTATTTTCCTCAGCACGCTTCCACCACACATGAGAGGGACACTCGCCAATACGAAGTGCAACACCCACCAAGACGTCCGCACCCTGGCCAGCGAGGCTTATCGGCTCGTCAACGCCTGCAAGGAGCGGACACCTACAGTGGCATCCGCGGACCTCAAAACTGACGCCCCGAGCCACAGAGAGCCACGACCCACGGAGCAGACCCAGCCCACGGTGACAACGGCGCGGCCCAAGCGTAACAAACAGATCGACGTCTGTTATTATCACCACCACTTCGCCGAGAAAGCCCACAAATGCTTTCCCCCCTGCAAGTTCACGATGTTGGGAAAACGCCAAAGCCAAGGGCCGTTAACAGCAGCGGTTCTCGGCGAGAAAAATAAGCTGTTATACGTGACGGACGGACACACAGGCAAGCAGTTCCTCATCGACACAGGAGCTCAGCTGAGTTTCGTCATGCCCTCCCACGCAGATCGAGCCATGGGTACCCGGGGCAACGGAGCAGTGGCAGCCAACGGCTCTGACATCGACACGTTTGGTGAAAAGAGCCTGCACCTCCTCATCCACGGCCGCAGCTACAGATGGACATTTGTTGTAGCAGCGGTGAGCTTTAACTTGTTAGGCGCAGATTTTTTGTGTGCACATGGGTTATTAGTGGATCTGGCAAATAGGCGTCTGGTTAATGCACTATCTTTTGCTTCTATTCCATGCTCAGCTCGAGTTTCTCCACCACCTGTGCAGGCCAACGTCACCACGGCAGGAGGTAAGTTTGAGCAACTCCTCACCCAATTTCCAGCACTCACAACCCCCAAATTCTCAGCCACTGTAGCTAAACACGGGGTTAAACACTTCATTCCTACAACGGGACCTCCCGTTTTTGCCAAAGTCCGCCGCTTAGATGCGGCCAAGCTCAACATAGCACGTGACGAGTTTGCAACTCTAGAAAAATTGGGCATTGTTAGACGCTCAAAGAGCCCCTGGGCTTCACCACTTCACATGGTTCCTAAATCCGACGGTTCTTGGAGACCGTGCGGAGATTACCGCAGATTAAACAATGCTACAGCGCATGACCGCTACCCCATCCCTCACATACAGGACTTTTCACTACATTTAGCGGGTGCGCGCATTTTTTCAAAAATAGACTTAGTCCGCGGTTATCACCAAGTCCCAGTCCAAGCTGAAGACATTCCTAAAACAGCGGTTATAACCCCTTTCAGCCTTTTTGAATTCCTGCGAATGCCTTTCGGCCTCAAAGGCGCTGCTCAGACTTTTCAACGTATGATGGACGCAGTCTTACGCGACCTCCCCTTTGTTTTCGTCTACCTCGACGACATGCTGGTAGCCAGCTCATCTGAGGAAGAGCACGAGCAGCACCTCACTACCGTTTTTCAGAGGCTAGAAGAGCACGGATTAATAATTAATCCAGCCAAATGCAAATTCGGCGTATCGCAAATTGATTTTTTAGGACATAGAGTCTCCCCGAAAGGGGCAGTTCCGCTTCCAGACAAAATTCATGCGATAGAAGGTTTTCCACGGCCCCAAACGGTCAAATCGCTACAGGAATTTTTGGGGATGGTTAATTTTTACAACCGTTTCCTCCCTCATGCAGCTCAGCTCATGCAGCCCCTGTATGACGCGCTCAAAAAAAAGAAAGCTTCCAACGCGGTCGAATGGACCCCGGAACGCGAACGCGCTTTTGCGGAAGTTAAAAACGCCCTAGCTGATATATGAAGGAAGATGGCGGAGAGACATAACGCTTAAACAGAGAGCTCTCCCTAGCCGGATTAAAAATCATCGGTAAATGGCCAACTCGACATAAGCGCTCAATAAACTAAGGGATGAAAACACGAAGGAGCCGGGCACAAGGACAAAAGCAGGGTAAAATTGAAGAATTCCTCTCCAACAACGCAGGAAAAACCGCTGAACGCGAAGCCCAAAAAAACGAGGTGTCTACAGCAGAGAAAATGGAGGACGCCAGACTAGAAAACATGAACACTGGCATCGCCAGTTTGGGTAAAGAGTTGAGAGAATTCAAGCGGCAGCTACAGCAGGATTTAGCGGCTCTTAAGGAGGAGCTGAAAAAAGAGATTAAGGAGGAAATTATGGGCCTCCGAAGAGAAATGGAGCGCAAGCTAACAGAAAACATGGAGGAGCTGCGCTCCCAGCGGGCGTGTATGACAGAAGCGCAGGCCCGAATATCGGAGCTGGAAGATTGGAAAAGCGAGGCAAACAAACAACTACAGACCCTGACGACGCAAACGCAGAGGATGCAGGAGAAAATAGACGACTTGGAGAGCAGATCCAGACGAAGCAATATGCGCATCTTTGGAATTCCGGAGGGCATTGAAGGCAACTCGATGACAAAATTCATGGATCATTTCTTAAAAAAAGAGCTGGAACTGTCCGAAGAAACGGATCTGCAGATTCAACGAGCGCACAGAACCCCGGCACAGAACCCGAAACCAAACGCTACACCCAGGTCAGTTGTGGTAAACTTTGTGAAATATGACATAAAGGAAAGAATCCTGACGCAAGCATGGAAAAAAAAGATACGAATCGGCGACAAACAGGTATTCTTCGACCATGACTACCCGACAGAAATTGTGCAGCAGCGGAAGAAATATGCCAACATTAAAAAAACCCTGAAAGAGAAAAAAATTAGATTCCAAACGCCGCTAACGAAAATGAGGATTCATTGGGAGGACGGCGTAAGAACCTACAACACGGCAAGAGAGGCAGCGCGGGATATGATGGAGCGGGGCCTTGAGGTGAACGTGCCGGAGGAAACGGCTGGAGCAGCGGCGGCCCTGAACGCATCACGACAGCCGGAGTGGAGACGAGTGAACGGCGGAAGAAGGGGGAGAGACGTGGCGCAGCGGGCCCAGGACAAGCTACAAGGCTTTCAACTGAAAGCCTAGATCATAACAAAGATTAAGAAAGGCACAGAAGAAATGAAGGCCAAGAAGACAAGGTAAAAGAGAAACAGACGGCTAGGAGAGGTTTAAGTGATATTTGTTGGACATTTCTAGACTAATGATTATTACTTGGATAATAAATACAGGTCTAGGGAGGGCCCCTCACTCGGTGAGGACATTCCCTCCACCCACCAACAGGGACCAGTGGGCAGAAGAAAGGCCCAAAGTACGGAGGTCGAGATTTTTTAATGTGTTTTTATATAAATATGTGTTATTTTTGTTGTTAAAGGGGCTAGGAGCACAAGTTAAAAAAATGGAAAAACATGAATATGGGTAAAAATCTTAAGATAATGACACTAAACGTGAATGGTCTGAACTCACCTGTTAAAAGGGAAAGAATAATAAGAAAATTCAAGAAGGAAAAAGCCGAAATTATATTTATGCAAGAGACACATTTGAGCAAGACAGAACATGTGAAACTAAAGAGATTTGGCTATAAGAACTCCTACTACAGTTCATTTAAGGGAGGAGCAAAAAGGGGGGTTATGATACTAATTTCAAACAAAATACAATTTGAAAGTGAACAGGAAATCCAGGATAAAGAAGGCAGGTATGTAATAATAAAGGGAAGAATAGATGGTATGCAGATTACATTAGTGAACATCTATGCCCCACCAGAAAGTGACAAGGGTTTTTTTCAACATCTGTTTGATCTCATAGCAACACACAGTGAAGGAGTCCTAATTTGTGGAGGAGACTTAAATGCTGTCATGGATCATGAAGTTGATACAACAAGTGTTAAGAAAACAAAAAAACATGTAACAAAGTTCATAAGAACCTCACTGGCAGAAATGGGTATGGTAGACATATGGAGGGACCTACACCCACTTGAAAAAGACTATACACATTATTCAACAGCCCATAAAGTACACTCTAGAATAGATTACTTCCTTATGAATGAAGGTGACAGACACAGGGTGAGAAATTGTTGGATTGGAGGGGCAGAAATATCAGATCATAATCTTATATACATGGAAATATATTTAAACAATAGAAAACGACAAACAACATGGAAACTTAACGTAGGACTGTTAAATGATGAGAAAATGAAAGAAAGAATAAAAATAAACATAAACGAATATATCCAAGAGAATGACAATGAAGAAGTGGACCCAACAATACTATGGGACGCACTAAAAGCCGTGTTAAGAGGAAAATTAATTGTTGAAACAGGAAAAGCAAATAAGACTAAACTGGAAGCGTATGAACAAAGATGTGAGAGACTGAGGGAATTAGAACGTAAACATCAAAGCACAAATGATCCAAAAATATATCAAGAAATTAAAGAAGAAAAAACAAAGATAAAAGAAACACAAATGGATGAAATTGAAAGGAAAAATAGATATCTAAAGCAAAAATATTATGAAACGGGACCAAAAGCCACAAAACTGCTGGCAAAACGGTTAAGAAAACAACAAACAATGAATAATGTATACAAGATTAAAGACCCCACCACAAATAAAACCACAGTTAACCCAGAAAACATCGAAGAAATATTCCATAATTTCTACCAAGAACTATACTCGCAACCTGAAGAAACAAATACTAAAGATATTAAAAAATTTCTAGGCACATTGGACTTGCCATCAATAGGAAACCAACAAAATGAAAAGCTAACAGCAGAAATAACAACACAAGAGATCAGAGATGTGATTAAGTCACTTAAAAACGGTAAATCACCAGGTAGTGATGGATACCCCTCTGAGTTTTATAAACTGTTTATAGAAGAACTCATGCCACAGCTCCTAAAGTCATTTAACTGGACGTTGAACAACAACAAAATACCTCCATCATGGAACGAAGCTATCATTTCAGTTATTTTAAAGCCAGGGAAAGATAAAGAACAATGCGGAAACTATAGACCAATCTCTTTATTAAATGTGGATTATAAAATATATACAACAATTATATGTAAACGAATAAAGACATTCTTGACGGAATTGATAGAAGATGATCAAACTGGTTTCATAGAGGGACCCCAAACACATGACAATATCAGGAGAACAATACATATAATTAACCAAATACATAAAGAAAAGAAAAGCGCAGTAATAATGAGTTTAGACGCAGAAAAAGCATTTGACAGGGTTAACTGGAAATTCCTATATAGTGTACTGGAGCGCTTTGGATTTAACGAAAAATCAGTACAATGCATAAGGACGCTATATCAAGAACCTGTGGCAAGAATCAAGATAAACGGTAGCTTAACAGACAAAGTAAATATACAAAGATCAACTAGGCAGGGATGCTGCTTATCGCCCACCTTGTTTGCTCTGTTCATAGAACCATTGGCTCAAGCAATACGACAAAATAAGAAATTAAAAGGTGTAACAATAAAGGGGGCGGAACACAAGATTGGGCTATTTGCAGACGATATTATAGTTTACCTTGAACAACCAGATGAATCAATAATAGAAATGATGAACTTGATAGAAAATTTTGGAAAATTATCAGGATACAAGATAAACATAACAAAAACACAAATACTGACATTCCACTATAACCCTCTAAACCAGATAACTGATAAGATCAAACTAAACTGGAAACAAAAAGAAATAAAATACCTTGGAGTGAACATACCTAAAGACCTAAGCAAAATATATAAAGCAAACTATGATAGGTTGGAACAAGAAATAAAAAAAGATATTGATAGATGGTCAATCTTAAATATGGATCTGAATTCAAAAATTGAGACAGTCAAAATCAGCATACAACCTAGATTACTTTACCTCTTCCAGGCTATACCAACAGAGATTCCAGATGCCCAATTCTCAAAGTGGGACAGGATGATATCGAGATTTGTTTGGGGAGGTAAAAAACCAAGAGTGAAATATAAAACTCTCCAATTACCAAAAGAGGAAGGAGGCATGGGCCTACCGAGTCTAAAGGAATATTACTACTCAGCACAAATAAGATATATCATATGTTGGTGCGACGAGGGATATGAGGCAAAATGGAAAGAAATGGAAAAGGAAATTGAGGGACTCCCAGTACAAAGCATAATAGGAGATAAAGATGCATATAAGCAAATCAAACAAATAGACCCAATCACTAAATTTACTTTAGAACTGTGGTATAAAATAGTACAAAAATATAATATAAAGGAAGACATAAAACTATTGAAATGGGTAGCATTTGACAGTCAGTTTGAACCGGCAAAACAAGATAGGGGATACAAAAATCTGGTGAACAAGGGAATCACAGCATGGGGCAATATCGGAAAAAAAGATCTCGGGAGCTTTGTAAACATCAGGAAAAAATTTAAACTAGAAAGATCGGAATTTTTCAGATATCTGCAGATGAGAGATTATTATATGAAGAAGATTAGGCATAACCTCCAAACAGATGTGAGCGAGATTATACAACTCATTTTAAGCTCATATACAGGAAATAAAATAAGAATCATTTCAAAGCTATATCAGAAACTTATGACAAACAATCATACAAGTAACTATATAAAGGAGAAATGGGAGAAAGAGCTCAATTTAAACATAACAGAAGAAAGCTGGCAGGAAATATGGAAAACACAACACACATCAACAAATTCAAGGACATGGAGGGAATTTGGATGGAAAAACCTGATTCGCTTTTTCATTACACCACAGATTCAAGGAAAATATACAAATACCCAATCTTTATGCTGGAGGGGATGTGGGGCTCAAAATGCAGACCACTCACATATGTTTTGGAAATGCTGCAAAATATCATCATTCTGGAAATCTATACATGTGACAATACAGAGGATATTAGGATATAATATACCAATGAACTGTAACCTGATGTACTTATGTAATCTTAAAAGAGACAATGTTATACAGGCTGAGGACAGATATCTAGTTAAAATCTTGTTGATTGCATGTAAAAAAACTATCACAAAAAAATGGCGATCAGAAGTTCTTCCTGACCAAGAACAATGGACTGACATTGTTGAGGACATGCGTATGATGGAAAAACTAACATATCGACAAAGAATGCAAGAAGGACTATGGGAAAAAAAATGGCGGAAATGGACACACTACAAAGTGCAACAACGAGGCAGAAATTGAAAGAATAACCAAAGACACTGAAAAAACCAGAAAAATTAAGAGATGGAAACTAAAAACTTGATGCTCCAACATTTGTCCCCCCCCCCTTTTTTTTCTTTTTCTTTTTTTTTCTTTTTCCCTACCCTAACCCCTTTGTTTTTTAAATGTAGAATGTGATCTGAATGCATTATATATGATGAAAAATGAATAAAAATCTAAGTTACAAAAAAAAAAAACGCCCTAGCTAACGCCACAATGTTAGTCCACCCAGATCCCTCGGCCCGCATTGCTCTAACCACAGATGCTTCAGACTTGGCCATAGGGGCAGTTGTAGAGCAACTTGTCAAGGGGGTCTGGCAACCTTTAGCATTCTTTAGCAAATCGCTAAACCCGACGGAACGCAAATACAGCACTTTTGACAGGGAGCTGCTGGCGCTCCATTTGTCCATCCGCCACTTCCAGTTTTGGTTAGAAGGGCGGAGTTTCACGGCTTTTGTGGACCATAAACCGCTCACCTTTGCTATGGCTAAAATTTCAGAACCTTGGTCGGGCAGACAACAAAGACAGCTAGCTGCGATTTCAGAGTTTACCACAGACATTCGACATGTAGCGGGCAAACTTAACGTAGTAGCGGACTGTCTCTCTCGCGCTGTGGCACCACCAGAGCACGAGGAGACAGATTACACTGCCTCAGCAGCTGAGCTTTTCTCTAACGCAAACACATATGCAGCACCTATCCATGAAGGGATAGATTATGCAGCCATGGCGGAAGAACAAGGCAGTGATGCGGACGTGCGCGCGCTCCTGTCTGGACCAACAGGGTTAAGGCTGGAGAAAAAAGGGTTGCGCGATGGCGTGCCCCCCCTATTATGCGATGTTTCAACCGGCCGACCTTGCCCGTTAGTACCAGCTGCTTGGCGCCGCCGTATTTTCGACGCAATTCACTCCCTCGCGCACCCAGGTGTGCGCGCCTCGGTCAAAATGGTTGCCGAAAAGTTTGTGTGGCCAGGCCTGCGCAAAAACGTAAAAGAATGGGCAAAAACTTGCATTCCTTGTCAGCGCGCCAAAGTACACAGACACACAAAAGCCCCTCTGGAGCCTTTTCCCATCCCTGCTAGAAGGTTCGACCACATTCATGTCGACCTCGTGGGGCCACTGCCTTCCTCCCAGGGTTTCACACACCTGCTAACAATGATAGACCGCACCACGCGCTGGCCAGAGGCAGTCCCTCTAGCGGCAACTACAGCGGAGGAAGTCGCTCGTGTTTTTCTAACAAATTGGGTGGCACGTTTCGGCGTCCCATCAGACATCACGTCAGATAGGGGGCCTCAATTTGTCTCAGAGCTCTGGTCAGCCATGTCCAACAGTTTAGGGGCAACAATTCACCGTACCACAGCTTATCACCCTCAGGCTAATGGGTTATGCGAGCGTTTTCACAGGTCCTTAAAGGCCGCCCTCAGAGCCTCATTAACGGACACAAATTGGGTAAATAAACTTCCTTGGGTTTTATTGGGGTTGCGTGCGGCACCTAAAGAGGATTTAGACGCTTCCCCTGCAGAATTAGTCTTTGCTCAGCCTATCAGACTACCAGGTGAATTTTTACCAGAAAACCCGGAACCAGGGCACCTCCCAGTCCCAAGGTTTTTAGGCAGTAACGGACCGGACTCTCTCCACGGTCCAGCTCATCACTCCTTTCCACGAGTTTTTGTTCCTCAAACTTTAAAAAACGCCGAGTTTGTTTTTGTTAAGCATGAAGCCCTAAAACCAACGTTACGCCCAGTATACGATGGCCCGTTCAGAGTGCTGGAAAATGGTGACAAACACTTTGTGTTTGATTATGGGGATAGAAATGAAACGGTCAGCACTGACAGACTCAAACCTGCCTTCTTGTTGAGAGACGAACCTGCACAGTTGGCGCGAGCACCTCGGCAAGGCAGACCCCCCAAGGAAAAAGTCTCAGCCCCCAGGCAGGGAACAAATAATCTCTCTCCTTCCCACACTGCAGATTCCTCACAACAAGGTCCCAGCAGGACGCCTAAACCAACCTACAGCAGCTTTGGGAGAAGATTAAAACCCAGACTGCACAGGGACTGATTACACCACTCTGCAATTTTTCGCTAATTGTGCCGCAACAGTTTAGGACTGACTTATGATTATACTATGCTGTTATGTTTTCACTGAACTCTCTTAGGAGCATGGCTGCTTGAAAGTTTCTTCTGTGGCAACAGCTGTAACACGTAGTATGTCTTAGTAATTACCCTAGACTGTGAATATTTCTGTGTCCTTTCCTAGTTGTTTGGGGGTCCTGTGGTATATATTACTCATATATTCCATACCTGCATACGTTAGAAAATGTGGAACTGTTTGGAGCAACATATGCAAAGGAACGTCACACCTCCGAAAGGACAAAGGAATCTCACCGCCGTGTGAAGACCAACGACGTCACAGGACGCGGCGGCAACAGACTTGACACCTTCACCCCCTAAGGCGAGGAGAGGTTTTCCCATCACCTCCCAAGACGAAGGGAGGAGTTAACAGGACAATGGGGGGATTAAGATACGGGGGATGTCGGCTTGTGTTTTGCATGTCTTTGATGTGTGCCTGTATTTAACCAGCGAGCTGGGCAGAAATCTTTCTCTTTTGCCTTCTGCCAAGCTCTGCACCAGATGAGACAAGATAGAAGAGTTGTTCATTAAAGACTCTGTTTTTAATACAAAACCGCCTCATCATTTCCAGCTCTTCTACATAACCATCAAAATTAAAAAAAAACAACACTTGAAATATATCCTATATAATTCATTCATTCATTCATTCATTCATCTTCTTCCACTTAATCCTTTTCGGGTCACGGGGGGGGGGGGGGCTGGGGCCTATCCCAGCATCTTTGGGCGAGAGACAGGGTACACCCTGGACAGATCGTCAGTCCATTGCAGGGCCAACACAGAAAGACAGACAACCATTCACTCTCACAGTCATACCTAAGGACAATTTAGAATCCCCAATTTTGATGCCAATTATCCTAACTTGCATGTTTTTTGCATGTGGGAAGAAACCGGAGAAATCCCGGAGTAAACCCATGCAGACACGGGGAGAACATGTAAACTCCACACAGATCACTGTTGGTTGGGGGCTGGGATCGAACCCAGGATCCCCCGGCCAAGGGTGAGTTGCTGTGCTGCCGTTATAGAAGTTAAATTTTTTGAATTGAATTATTGAAATAAATCAACTTTTCAATGACATTCTAATTTACTGAGATGCTCATGTATATCGTTATTGGGATATAAGATTATTTATATAGGGATATGAAATTTTGGTCATATCGCATAGCCCTACTTACAGTCTTTATGGGGATGGGGGGGTGGCAGGTTAACAGAGTGGAGGACAGAGGGAATTGTCTTTTCAATTTTTTGCAAAGATTTAATTATTTGAATGGCGATTTAATATTTTATTTGTTGAAAGAAAAGCCTTTTCAGATTTCAGAGATTTGAAAGATTTATGTTTTAGGAATGAATATTTATTTTTTGCCCATTTTTTGTCATTGACTGTTTGTCCTGTAAATACATAATTAATGATGAAGACCATGGTCTCTGTGGGACTTGATAATTTTGTAAAAATCTATGGGGTATTAAATATTTCTATGAGTATATAGGTATTAAAATAACATTATTACACCAAGTACAGTAAAATTTGTGTTACTATAAGTAACTTTACTTTTTCAGTATTTAGGAATACTTTTTTTTGTTGAGAACCTGCCCCCAAAATGTCTGTGCACATCTGCTCATCCATTTCCCTTTTCCGTTCCCACAGGAGTCTCACTCCTCACACAGTGGGATCTGTAACAACTTACAGTTCAATAAAATCACTCTTTTGCCTCAACTCCTGTCTCTGTCTGGTTGTGCTCTGCTTCTGAGGCCTCACCTGGTAAAATCATGACACTTTAAAGCTTTTGTGCATGTGCAAGATGCCAGAGTCAACTGGTAGAAATTAAGAGGAGATTCCTTCAATAGTGGCTTTCTCTTTGCCACTCTCCCCCAAAGGTTTGAGTTGTAAAGAACCTGGGAAACAAATGGTGTATCAGAGCCTCTTCCAATTAGCTTCTGAAGCTGTTAATTCCTTTGGACTATTCATAGGTATCCAAGTAGCTTCTCTCAACATTCTCCTTCTTGCGTCGTCATTCAGTCTGTGAGAACATGTGCCATATTCCTTCCATTTCTTAATGATGGTAGAGACATGGATTTTTTTTAAATTTCCATCACCTAACATACTTTTCAATATCGTATTCTTGGAGTTTCCCAGAGTGTTCTTTTGTCTTCATGCTTTAAATGTAGCCAGGGAGAGTAATTAATCAGTGACTGCATGGACCTTCTACACACAGATATCTGAATGAATGAATGAATGAATTTATTCGGTAATGAACATACATACAATAAGAACAACAAAAATATGTAGAACATATAAAAGAACAACCGAAAGGGTGTAGACTGAAGCTAATGCTTATATAGTGCCTACCCTGTTACAATTTTAGAATCAGTAACATAAAAATTCAAGTCATACCCAAAATCAACAAAGAAAATCAAATAGAACAAGTAGACAAAAAACAATCAAAAACCTTTAAGTTATTACAAGTTTATCTCCTAGTATTTACAGTGAGCTACTGAGCGATTTTCTCATCTTTGCACAATTTTTTGAATTGCTTCAGAGTAGAACATGTTTTAATATTTTCAGAGCAACAGTTCCACAGTTTAACTCCGGTGACAGACATGCAATAACACTTCGTATTTGTTCTAACCTTTGGTTTATTAAAAACAGAGTTACCTCTAAGCTCATATTTGCTTTCCCTTTTTTTAAACAGTCTCTGAATATTAACAGGTAATTGGTTATTATTTGCTTTGTACATGATTTGAATGACATTATAATCTACTAGATCTCTAAATTTAAGAGTATGTAATTGAATGAATATTGGATTTGTTGGTTCACAGTAAGGTTTCTTTGATACAATGCATACGGCTTTTTTCTGTAGTAAAAAAATGAAGCTTGTGTTTGTTTTGTATGTGCTTCCCCAGATCTCCACACAGTATGTCATATAAGGAACTATCAGTGAATTATATAAAACGTAAAGAGATTTTTGACACAGGAGATCCTTAACTTTATACAGTATGGCAATGGATTTAGACATTTTAGTTTTGACATAATTTATGTGTGATTTCCAGTTTAGTTTGTTATCAACAATGACCCCTAGGAACTTGATTTCCAAAACAGTGTCAATTTCAACATTGTTTATTTTAATTTTTCTTTGATTATATAATTTGCGGTCTCCAAATAGTAAACATTTTGTTTTTCCAAGGTGAATAGATAATTTATTGGCAGTGAACCATTGACTGATTTGTTTAGGTTCATTTTCTACTGAATCCAAAAGCTGCTTAAGATTTTCTCCACTGCAAAAAACGTTGTGTCATCTGCAAATAAAATACACTTGAGCAATTTAGACACAGAACATAAATCATTAATATACAAAATAAACAGCAATGGACCAAGCACAGAACCCTGTGGTACCCCACACATCATCTTAAGCAACTCAAAGTCTGTATTATTCACATGAACATACTGATATCTGTCTTCTACATAGCTGTGTAACAAGTCAAAAGCAATTCCTCTTATGCCATACTTATGTAATTTACTGAGGAGAAATTTATGGCCAGCTGTATCAAATGCCTTCTGTAAGTCCAGAAATATTCCAGCTGTGTATTCTCTTCTGTCTGTTGCATCCATAATCTGTTCAACAAAGTCCATGAGTGCCAGTGAGGTGGTCCAATTCTTCCTGAATCCATACTATTGTTCGCAGAGTATATTGTGCTTATCAATGAAATCATTCAGTCTCTTAACAAATATTTTTTCCAGTATTTTGGAGAACTGAGGTAACAATGAGATGGGTCTGTAAACAATGATATGGGTCTGTATTTTTGCATTCACTGGAGACCAGGGGCGGACTTAGCCAATTTGGGGCCCAAGGCAAAGCCAGAAATGGGGCCCTACTTTTTCTTTGTTCTACACTTTCTTTTCAGGCCTTATTGAAATCCTACCTGAAACTTGTCCTCAGAAGTCTTCAAATGATGATATCATTCAAGCATCAGGAATTACATCTGTAGAAAAACAAAGAAATTTAACAAATTGAATGTAGAGTCTTGTCTATTATTTAAAAAAAAATTCACATAGAAGTTCTGTTGTTTGTTCACACTTACCAGTCCCTCCAGGATTTTGCTATATTGCGATTGCACTAACTCACATGAAATCAGGCCATTGCTGCATCTTTTGCGTGACCTTGCAACTTTGTCCAATCACCGCAAGTTTCCCGTAATTTTGGCCAATCCTCGTCAACTTCCACCAATTTCACCAATCAAATTTGTCCCTGAGTAGCACTCAAACACTTAGCCTAACCAATCAAATGTGTCGCTGCACCGCAATCACTTCTGTGTTTACAGTGAGTATTAACAGAACACATCAGCGAAAAACAGAGTGTGCGATTTAAAAAAAACACTCACCCACAAGTTTTCCTACACTGTACCTTCCTATGTCTCCCCTGGCCTGCCGGTAGACGTCTCCCCACGTCTCTCTTGACCACATGTACGAAGTTTGTGTTGAAAAAAGTCCACCTGCCTGAAAAGCACCCTGTTGCAGAAGCGCACCTGAGGATAAAACCACAAACAAATGAGCAAATCTAAAACTACAGCCAGTGTTGTAACATTTTATACATCTTCAGAGGTAAAATCATAACTACATCTTGTCAATGAGCTTTAAAGCTTTGAATCTCCGGTCTGAACATGGACCAATGTGCACCCCCGGCAAACCCCCAAGGAGAGCCCCTCATCCTGGTAAAACTCCCCTTAAAGGAAAGATGAGTATCTGATGCAACAGGTGAGTGTCAAGATGTGCAGCAGATAGACAGGTAGGAATCAGGCAGGGAAAGAGAGAGAATATTCAGCATTTTTTTTTTTTCAGAAAAACACATACTTCGATAGACAATACAGAGCAACAGAATAAATTATTTATTTTGTCTCTGCACTCAGTGTGATGTTGTGATTTCTGTTTTATTGTGAAGTGCGGTGTAGTGGCGGCCTCTCTTCCTCTTTCGCCACTGCACCGCCCTATAAATACCAGGGGGCATCCATTTTATGGCCTCTTGCCGATGTTGTGTGTCCATCCTTTCAATAAAGCTGAGTTTGACCATTCACCTGGCCTCATCCTTGCACAAAGGTATTTACATACATAACATTTTGGCGACGAGGACAAATTATGGAAGCACGTGTCACACCACTTCGCCCCTTCCTAGAGCTCCCGGGCGAGCTGCCTGTGCCTTGGCTGAGATGGTTCACGGCCTTCCAGAACTACATCATTGCGCTCTACCTGGGTAAGCTAGATAAGCTAAGAGCGCGTGCACTCCTGGTGCATAATATAGGGATTGAGGTGCCAGTATATCCTTTGCACACTTGGGGCTGTGGACTCATTTGAGGATGTAGTCAAACTGCTGGCGAGCCATTTTCACACCCCGGATAATGTGATTGTCCGGATGATTAGGTTTTGGCAGCGACACCAGCAGGTGGGTGAGCCAGTCCGCCAGTTCATTGCTGACCTGAGGCAGCTGGCTATCAAGTGCCGTTTTGGGCCATTGGAGGAAGAAATGGTACGTGACCAGCTGGCGGAGCACACGAACAGCACTGCTTTATGAGCTAGGCTACTCACGGCGCCATGTGACTTCACGTTAGCTAGGGCTGTTGAGCTAGCTCTCCAGATGAGACCGCGGACAAGCTAACCTCTGAGCTAAATTGGCACCAGTCACAGCGGCAGCCGGAGCCTTCCGCTGCAGCATTAGCAGCGGATCCAGATAGTGAGGATAGCATAGATGACGATGTGATAGAAACTAATGCTACCAGCTGAAGGTCTGCCCCGGGAAAACCCCTGTGCATGGGTTGTGGGTCTGCAAAGCACCAATATAAGGTTAGGGATTGCCCGGCTAAAGGGAAGCATTGTGGCAAGTGTGGACGCTTGAACCATGATGCCAGAGTGTGCCGTGCGTCTGAGCCGGAGAGCCCACGGAAGAAATCACTCTGCCCACCCCCGACAGTTACCAACACGGTGTCCCCAAGTACCAACGTGTGCATATTTTGCAGAGTAACACTGGATGGTGTGGAGGTGCCACTGCTGCTCGACACGGGGGCGGAGGGATCATTGCTGAATTGGGCCACAGTGAGGAAGTTTTTCCCCCATTACAGGATAAGAGGTAACCCAGTGCCGCTTTACGGTTATGGAGGTGGCAGGTTGTGCACGGTCGGAACATTGTAATTAACGGTTCGGTACAAGTCGGTGGTGATGACTGAGTTCACGTTCCACGTCATGGCCCAAGGCAACAGCATCATGGGCTGTGACCTGTTTTACACACTGGGTTTCGCCATCCAAGACGACACTGGGGAAGAATGTTCTGGTTGTGACCAGTGGAATGGTCCGGTTCCGGTGGTGGAAGACGATGCTGTATGGAACGAAGACCTAACGGACACCACGGCGGCCAAGCAGGACCAGCCTCACTCAGGTTTGAGGCAGGAGGGTTTCAGTGCCGGCGCTTGTGGCGAGGCGCCTGCGACGGCGAGTGACACCAACATGATAGCCCCAGACTCCTCCGGAGCTTGGCCACAGAGGGCTGGAGGATCTGCAGCTACCATGGCGACTGCTGCAACGACTTTAAAAGAGGTCGGAGTCAGACCAACAGGTATGGAGAGACCGCGTGCCAAACAGCACCACTGTAGGCTAAGCAGAGCCCCTCTTAGAGTTATGAACTTGGTCCGGGCTCGAGGAGAGGAACGTCCACGGCAGGTACAAGCTAAGCGACAGCCAGCGGAACATCAAGGACACCTGTGCATTGTGGCTAAGCAGGGCACAGCTTACTTCGAACTGTCGGAAGGCTCGAGGAGGCACACCAATGAGCTGCGGCGTGTCTGGGAGGAGGCTTCTGATGGTGGGTCCAGACGAGCGAGGCGGTTGGAGGTGATGAGAAGAGGCGCTTTCATCCATGAGGTCAGCTGCAACCCTGGGGGCATGCTGCCTCCAGGGGCAGGTCTGCTGAGGGGCTGCCCTTGGCCCCCCACAAGCCGGTTCTGCCTTTTCCTGCCAGAAGGACAGTAGCGTAAATTTAACAATTAGTTCTGTGTTCATATGTTTGTGCATGTAAAAAAAAACAAAACTAAAATGTTATTGTTCTGGGTGTTAGTTGTTTAGGAACATGGCAGTAAATTTAAGTTTTTAATGGACTTTATTTATTTTACAGGTGGCAGAATAATCCACCTTGGCGTGTGGGCAGGACGATAGTCCACCCGTCATCCCTAGTTTAAGTTTTGTTGTGTGAATGTAGTAGGCCATTTGGTAATTTCAGTTTTAGTTTTCTTAGTGCATGATTTAGGTCCTAAATTGGGGAGGGTCTTAATTGTGTATGTATTTTTGGTCTCTCTAAGGGGGGGGGGTGATGTTGTGATTTATGCTTTATTGTGAAGTGCGGTGTAGTGTTGACCACTTCCTCTTCCGTTACTGCACCACCCTATAAATACCAGGGGGCATCCATTTTATGGCCTCTTGCCGATGCCACTGCCTAGTGGCTGTGTTGTGTGTCCATCCTTTCAATAAAGCTGAGTTTGACCATTCACCTGGCCGCATCCTTGCACAAAGGTATTTACATACATAACACTCGGTACCAAGTGGTTGGGGACTGCTGCAGTTAGGAAGTTTTTAAATGAAGATGCGGCCAGTAATTTCTAAATCGATACTCTTTAACATGCATTCACTGCAGTTTAGCTGTTGTAATGGATCTTTTTTTTTTTCATCCTTTTTATTCAAGTTCTCAGCAAGAGTAGCCTACAGTGTTGGTCTTTTTAATGACAAATTTATGAGTAGTACTTCATTCTTACTTAATTGTGTTAAAGTCTGTATTTGCTATTGTACAAAAGAGTTTTCTGTATAGTAGAAGTTTTTGCTTAAATTACAAATCACTGTTTAATAGGAATTTTTGACAATTGTGCTTTTCTTGTGGTGTTATATACAATATCATTGCAGTAAACTATGGAAAAAGGCACCTGCTTTAAAATTTTGAATTCTTCTCTCAACTTTTAGTGCAAAAAAACTCTCAAAACTATATTGAATCTCATGTATTGTCATCTGCTGAGGCTGCAGATCTCCTGTGCATGGCTATGGAGCACAGTTGGTCATATTCAAATTTAACAACGTGAGCCTTGGCCTATGCAAATCTTGCAATTAGAAAAAATAATAAAAACATTTTGTTGTTTGCCTGTATTGTCAGCAATCGGTGTCACCGCTGCCTCCTCATTAACAACAGGTGCTCGTCATTAGCATCACGTGTGCTCGTACAAGCAGCGTTGCTCGCTATCTGCTCTTCGGGAGGGTTAGTGTCCTTTCAGGTTGAAGTAGAAAAGGTTGTTTTGACAAAAATTTTCTGTATTCTTCTCTTTATCTCCATTTCTCTGCACCGCTCGGATAACTTTGTTTCTATGTTGCTGCTATTCTACATGCTGTATGGTTTGTTTACAATGCAACCAACGATACGCGCATGCACATGTCTCAGAGACGCCATGGAAGAGTCCAACAGTCTGAGGGGAAGGGGGGAGGACGCTACGTTTGTGATTTGATTTGCTGTTTATGTAAATACTGGTGTTTCTTTATTTTGTCGGACATCATGTTAAATATGCTAAATATTGAAAAAAAAATATATGGGGCTCCTGCTCCTAGTAGATCGGGACGCTTAGCAGATTGGGGCCTAAGGCAGTCACCTACCTTTGCCTAATGATAAGTCCGCCTCTGCTGGAGACACATTCACTTCACTCAAGTGTTCTCCATTTCACTATTTTGTGTGAGACTACTAGCACCAACTGGCTGGTCCTCTGTTGAAATAGATCAATCACTTTATAATGGATGAATATTTATAAACTCACTTATTTTCCATTGTATAATTTTATCTAATTTGCATTACCTTGTAAAAATTTTAAGGAGTTTAATGTTTATTTGAAAGGGACATTTCATACTAATGAACATTAATAAAAATTTAAGTATGCCAGATTTAGCAATACTGCTAATTTGCATCTGTAGTCCCCCGGCGGGTCACAAAAACACAAACAATCATACATGAGAAAAACATCTGCAACAAAACTGTACAAAGTGAATATGCAAAAGTGCAAGAGTTAAGGTGCTGCTGCTGTAGAAATTTGTGTTGTGTTTAACATATTAGGTTCCACAGGGGATGACAGGAAGTAGCAATTTGGGGACTTGTCCCGGATAAAGGTGGGAAGGCCTGCTGAGGGGGGCCGTAATACCCCCTTCTATAAAAATGAACTACATGTTTGTTACAAGTGGGCGATCCGAGTGTGAACAGAGCAGGCCAGACAGATACAGACAACTCAGCCTGCACACACGGGGTGAGTTTTGATGCCCTCCTCCCGTGATCCCCTCATCCCCTAGTTCCAACTGACAATTTGGGGGCTTGTACAGGATAATAGTGGGAAGGCCTGCTGAGGGGCTGTAACACATAAAAAAGGTTTTGCTTTGTAAGTCTTTGTCAAAAAAAATGTTGTCGAACTATAAAGGTAATGAAAGGAGAAACCATCTAAGGGGGTGAGTCCTTTTTTTTTTTCCATAGGCAGTGTATGGGAAATACCGTGTTTAATTATAGTGCAAAAAATGAAAAAGGTACATAAACTTTACAAGTACTTGTGGTTACTTGGGACGTTTTGCTGCCAGCTTTGCATGCTTTAATAACTGTTGGTGGTTGCAACTAAAACTTTAATGCGCAAGTACCCTGTTACCCCGACAGCTGCTGTATCCCTGCTCCAGTCATCCAGGCTATGATAGGGATCGAACCACACAGACAGTTGCCTGTTCTCCGCAGGGACGTTCAGCTGCCCCGTCCTGCCCTGTGAACTTCACTGGAGTTCATCTTCTTTGTCCCCGCTGAGCTGAGGCTGCCTACTGTCTCCAGCCTCGTCTCCCCCAGCTCTTCCCCCCCCACACACACACCATCCCGTCTGCTTCCATCACCCGTCCCGAGGGGATAGCTGCCTCCACCACCCACCCGACCAGCCACCCCCATCTGTCCCCTCCGCCAACCCGGCCTCACCCTGCCTCTCCCTTTGCTCTTTGGCTGCAGCCTCTTTATGTGATGTCACCAAGCAGAAGGATGGCCTTTTTGGTGTGTGTGTATGCATCCATGTGAGTCAGTGAGCAGGAGGTGTGTGTGTGTGTGTGTGTGTGTGTGTGTGTGTGTGTGTGTGTGTGAGTAAGTGACAGGGAGAGAAAGAGAGAGAGGAAAAGAAAGGCACAAGTGTCAGATTTCCTTTTTCAGTCCACAAGCTCAACTCCTTGTTTTTAATCTAGAAAAGAGGGTGAAAAGAGCAGGAAAGGGGAGAAGATAGCTGGGAATCTGAGCTGCTGACAGCTGTTTTTGTCCCTTTTCTCCACACCCCTCTTTCTCTCTTTCTCACTGACTTCACAGTGTCATAGCTTGCCGCACAAAGCATTTGTTTGAAGATATATACAACAGTCTGTAAAATGATGGCTATTCATCCTGCTTCAAATCTTTTGTCATAAACTGGAGACATGGCTGTCCTCGTTTTCTTTCTTTACTAATGACACTGTTTACTCCTCAAATCTCAGGTTTGACTCTCTTCCTGTGACGTTTCACTCACCACATCCTGGTTGAGTCTGCACAAGACGCTGACATATCTGCAGCTTAACGGTTTTCCTGTCAATTTTCAGTTCGTGCTCCTGCGCACACTTATGATCTCGCAGGATACATCTATTTCTGGATAAGCTGCATATGCATAATTATACCCTGATAAATAATTATACGCTAAAATGGTAGGATACTGTCCAATCTGTGGGAAGCCTGTCTACTTTGGTGAGTTTGACCTGATTTTTTTTACTCCATGTGCTTGTCTTTCTTTTAGATCTTTTATTTTCGCTTCATAGATTTTTTTTTTCCATTCTTTGAGTCTTTTCTCATTGCAGGATTTTTTTTTTGTCACTTTGAAGAACAAAATTACACAGGAAATTAACAAAACCACGCACAAGAGTTTTATTGGCTCTAAAATGATCATTTCTAGTTGAAAAGGTCAAAACTCATTACAATAGTGAAAAATCTAATTTGTTCAATTATTGTGTAGTCTGGATATAAAACACAAAAATTAAATCAAAAATATCACCTACACCATGCTATATGTTATGTCCGAATAACATGACACGGGAGCCTCCATTAACTGAGTACTGAACAATTTTTATTATCGTGAACAACAGAATATATACTCTAGCCGTAGCCCACCTGACGTCATTATCCCAACCCCCTCAGCTAGGCTACGGCAAGCCCCGAGAGTCAAATCCCACATATAGCACCTCCCCCCCTTTACAAAGTCAAAGAACCCCCCACCAAAGAGAAGAAACAAACACAGTGTCATCTACCCTATATTACGCTAACTAGGCAAAACTCAGCCAACCAAACGGGCATCTGGGTAGACTACCAGAACACCCCACCGTGTTGGAGCGGCTTATTCTGCCGCTTAGTCCCAACAGGCATCAATTATTGTTGTCCTCAATACATAATCCTCCAGGTACCTGGGCCTCTGACGAACTCTAGCCGGGCGTCCCCTAAGCGGGGACTCTGCACCGGGCACCGTCGGCCGCGTCTGTGAGTTCTCACCACCCCAGTCCAACCAGTCCCACCTCACGTCAGACCGTCTTGTCGTAGCTCTAGTCCTCTGTTCTGGTGGTGACTTTCTGAGTCTGCTGGAGTGCCACAGCGACCCATCTGCGAGCTCGAACATGTCCTGGCCCCGTTGCCTCATGATCCGCAGGGGATCCGTCCAGAGCGGCTGCAGCTTATGTGTGTGGTTAGGGTGTCTAATCCAAACTCGGTCCGACACCTTCAGTCCGTGGGCTCTCGCTCTATGCTTCCTGTCAAATCGACGCTTCATTTTACGCTGTTGCGTAGCGACCCGGTCCCGTGGAGAGTCCATATTTCTTGGAGAGTGAGTTGTGGGCAGCCTCAGTTGATCCAAAGGTAGAAGCAGTTCACGTCCCAGCATGAGAGCCGCCGGGGAACATCCTGTCGTAGCATGGGCCATTGCCCTGTAGTGAAGTAGTGTGCTCTGGAGGGCGTCCGGAAACGCGAAGTCGTCCGCCAAATGGGCTCTCAGTCTGTTTTTTAGGGTTTTGTTAAAACGTTCATTGGCCTGGGGATGGTAGAATGCAGTTTTAATGTGTTCCACACCCTTACTGCTCAAGAACTCTTCAAACGCCCCAGAGGTGAACTGCGGGCCATTGTCAGTTGTAATTGCATTTGGTATCCCCCACCTGGCGAACAGTGACGAGAGGAAACCCGTAACCACATCCGTCGTGACTGAGTTAGTGGGTAACATCTCCGGCCACTTTGAGAACAAGTCGTAGGCCATGAGCAGAAACCAACTGTTCGGGGGTGCTGCATGCAGTTCGCCACAAATGTCCAGCTGTATGTGTTTCCAAGGGGCTTCTGGGTACGACAGCGGCCGCAGGGGTGGAGGGGGTGGTCCGCCGGTCTTCCCGCTCTCCAAACACGGAATACAGTTTTTCACCATAACTTCAATGTCCTTATCAATACCCGGCCACCAAACAGAGTCCCTGCTGTGCTGTTTTACCCTGACCACGCCCAAGTGGCCCTCGTGGAGCACCGCTAGGACACGCGGTCTCAGAGACACCAGGATTAGCGTGCAGTGCCCCCTCGCTACACACACGTCATCCCAACAGCTCAGTTCATCTTTATACCGGTGCAACGGTGCCAGCCCATCCTGCACTTTTGCAGGTCAACCCTCTCTAATCACCAAGCACAGTTGTGACAGTACGGGGTCTCGTTCCGACTCCGCCCAAAGTTCTTGGGAGGACACTATATCCCAGAGGGTCCCGTGCAGCGTATTAACCAGATCTGTCTCTGTTGGGTCGTCGTCATCGTCTGATTGTACGGAGTTGGCCATGGCGCGGGACAGGAGATCTGCCACTGTTATCCTTGCCAGGAGTGAACTAGGTGTTAAAGTTGTAGGCCCTCAGCTGCTCCGTCCACCTGTGGATCTGCAACGGTCTGTGTCCCAAACCTGACGTTTCCAGCAATGTCGTCAGTGCTCGGTGGTCTGTCCGCAGAGTGAAATGGCGCCCAAAGAGGTAAATACTTTTTTGATTTTGTATACTTTATTGATCCCCAGAGGGGAAATTGAGGGCATCCACCTGGATGGATGAAGCAGTCATGGTATGGCGCTATCCCTTTACCATTCACACACACATTCACACCTAGGGCCACTTTTAGAGTCTCCATTTAACCTAACCTGCATGTTTTTGGCCTGTGGGAGGAAACGGGAGAACTCCCAGAGTAAATCCACGCAGACACGGGGAGAACATGCAAACTCCACACAGATCACTGTTGGTCAGGGGCTGGGATTGAACCAGGGATCCCATGGCCAAGGGTGAGTTGCTGTGCTGCCGCAGTGCTAACCACTGCACCACCATTCACATGCCCAGACGCAGGTGAGAGCTTCTCTCTCACCTACGGCGTACTTTTGTTCAGCTACTGAGAGACACCTTGATGTGAACGCCACCGGTCGCTCCGTGTCGTCCTGCACCTGGGACATAACTGCCCCCACTGCTGAGCCAGACGCATCACAGGTCACAATGGTAGGCCGTTTTGGATCAAAATGGGCCAACACCGGAGGGAAAGTGAGTTGACACTTCAGCTTAGTAACTGCCACTGAACAGGCTGGGGTCCATTGCCACAGTGTATCCTGTTTCAACAGTGCCCGGAGGGGTCCAGTATTTTCCGAGTAGCAGGGAATAAAGCGCCCATAAAAGTTCACCATACCCAGAAACGAGGAAATCTGTGCAGGTGTCAATGGTTCTGGGAGGCGTAGAACTGCCTCCACGCTCGAATGCAGGGGCCACAGCGCCCCCCCCCCCCACCGGTCAACCGGAACCCCACAAACTTGATAGAGTCCGCCGCAAAAATACACTTTTCTCCGTTCAGGGTGACTCCATGTTCCTGCAGTACCGTCAGCACTTGTTCCAACCGATCATCATGTTCCTCACGTGATGTGCCATGTACCATGATGTCATCAAGGTATGCCACCACACCCTTGAGGCCGGCCAGAATCATGGACATTATTTTCTGGAAACAGCTGGGTGCTGAACTCAGACAAACGGCATGCGGGTGTACCTGAACACACGTGGGTCACGACTGCTGTCAGGTTCCTGCTGGCTGGGTGGAGGGGCACCTGCAGGTAACCCTGGCGAAGGTCCAGCTTCATGAACACTTGTGAACTGCTGAATGTTGCAGTTAGCTCCTCCATCATTGGGAGTGGGTACTTGTCCCGGATGATCGCCTTATTTACCATCCTAAGACTGATACATGGACGGATGCCACACGATTTTTTTCTTGGCCACCACGATATTTGATATCCAGGGTGACGCATCCACTCTCTCAATGATGCCTGCTTCCAGAAATTTGGTCAACTCCGCTGTGACATCGTCCCGTAGGGCGAGGGTAAGCGGTTGAATTTTCACCATCACACTTGGTTCTATGAACGGGTGGTGGTGGAATGCGCTGATGCATCCCAGGCCTCTGAACAGCGCTGGCCAGTGGACATGCCATTTGAGGTATACTGTCAGTACCGTAGAGTCCTCTGGGTCCTTGATGGAAAATCCCAATTCACCCAGCAGGTCTGTCCCTAGCAAGTCCGCCCCCTGGCATGAGATTTGGAAGGTGAACATAGGGACCGTCTTCAACCCACATTTCACTGAAAAGTCAGCTGTGCCCGCCATTTTAATCTCGGCATGGCTGTATCCAAACATTCTCACTGTTCCTGCGTTGATGGTTTTATTCGGGAAAAGTCTCTTCAGAGTAGCCATACTCAGAATGGACCTGCTAGCCCCAGAGTCCACCATGAGCAGCATGTCAACTCCATCGAGTTTTAGCATGTACCATTTCAATGGTCCCTTTTTTGCGTGTGCCACACACACCTGTGTCGTGTTTCTGGACTCCACCGCCAATGATTTAGCAGTGATAGAGCAGGCCCTGTCCCACGCCCTAGTCCGCTGCCTCCTGGGGGACCGCCGCAGAGAATTAGCCACCTTGCTAATGGCTGTGCTTGGGGAGCAAACTTGAACAGCTACACTCCCTTTCGCCAACGCTGGTAAACTCCACTGAACTGTGGACTCACTCTGCCTAACCAGTTCGAACATGTTTTCCAACAACAGGGTATCTTTAGCTAGCCTTAGCTTGTTCTTCAGCCACACGTTGTTAGTGCCCTGGGCTAGCTTATTCCGGACCAACTCTTCTCTGATAGACCCGAAGGCGCATTCTTTTGCTAGCCTGCGTAGTTCCATAATAAAGGACTGAGTGGACTCACCTGTTTGCTGTTGGCGGTCAAAAAACTCATACCTCCATGCCGTGACGGTGGAATGGTCTCCGAAAACACAGTCCATCAATTCTAAACCATCCTTCTGCGAGCCGTTGTGAGACAGCCCAAAATATATCCGCTGGCCCTCCTCACCGAGGTAGTGGACCAGTAGGCTCCTCCGTCTCTCCTCGTCGGCGCCACTCAGATCGGCTGCAGCCACATACATGCCAAACATCTCCCTCCAGTGGGCCCACGGTATAGCTGGTGTGCCTGGAGACTGCAAAAACGGAGGTGGTTGTTTGATACACGTGCCCATTTTAGTCCTCGTCGCCAAATGTTATGTCTGAATAACATGAGACGGAAGCTTCCATTAACTGAGTATTGAACAACCTTTATTATCGTGAACAACAGAATATATACTTTAGCTGTAGCCCGCCTGACGTCATCACCCCAACCCCCTCAGCTAGGCTACGACAAGCCCCAAGAGTCAAATCCCACATATAACACTATATCTGTACATTTCTTTCAAAATCTTTATTATCTGCTGGGAACAAAGTGTAATATCATCCAATTTTGCCAAAAAAAAATACCTAATTACAGTCTTACAGTAACTGGTAAATGAGACATTTCTTTATTTCTTTCCATCTGATTTTTGGCTTCTCTCTCATAGAAACAGTCTGTGAAATGCACGCACTTACATTCATGATGACAACAGGATGTGGGCCCAGCCAAATGTGTGTGCTCAGTGTTCTCTGGGTTTCCTCCACACCTTCTGTCTCTTCACTCCATCCACTCCTCTTCCACTTAACTATTTGGTGCATAACAGCCTCCCCCCCCCCCAAAAAAAAGTAACAATTATGATGGCTCAGTTCTGATCTTTTCCCACTGTAGTTTGGCTGGCCTATTCATGTGTCGGCTAAGTTCAAATTCTGTGCTGTGACCTGGCCTACTTTCCTCTTTTCCTCCCACAGTCCCTGCCCTATTTCTGCTGATGAGAGGAATAGCCTGTAAATTCCAAAACCAGACACATGAATTAAAACCAAAATGTCTGCAATGAAACAGCTGTTGCACTTTTAAAACACTGCTATACATGTGTGCAGATGAAAAAAAATCCCACCAAATAAGCCATCATGCATCACGTTAACAACACAGATTTCCACTTTCTTTGGTGCAGGTGAGAAGAAGAGGTCCTTAGGGAGGGACTACCATCCTCTGTGTCTGAAGTGCCACAAATGTAACAGACAACTCACAGCTGGACAACATGCTGAGGTATATAAGGACAGTTGGATGAATGAGCCAATGTGGTATTTAAGTACAACAGTAAGAACATGAATTACTGAATGAGTAACCACGTGCCACTCGTTGTGTTTCAGTATGATGAGAAGCCGTACTGCTCCCACTGTTATCTGAAGATGTTTGGCCCGAGAGGTATAAACGTACATACAGACCATGAAAGCACACGTTGACACCCACACATGGACGTGCACAGATGTTCTTAGGGGCTGTTGCTCTAATCTGAAACAAAGGAAAAACTACAATAAAAGCATGAATTTAAAAGGCAACCATCCCAAATTCATGAGAAAAAAAATTATTAGGGAAAGAGTCACATACTGTATGTATAGTGTAATTGTAATTCTAACCCGCGGACAACAGATGGAAATAAATAAAAAGCACCAAGGTGCTGTGCCTTGGTGCCTGTGGCATGGTTGCATGGGCGGCTGTAAAAAAAAGTGGCACTCCAACCTCTATTGGCCCGGCATAATTATTACATTTCCTGTTTTCATGGCTGCATTGACAGAAATGGTGAGTTAAATTTGTGTTTATTTTGAAAACAAAGCCTTATTTCACAATTCTGGCAAATTAAAAGTGGAGAAAATATGGCAATGCAATGATATAAGCCTTTAGCTCCACTTAATTTTGACTGGGCGAGCTGAAACAGAGAGGCGGACAGACAGACAGACAGATACACAGCCACAAACAGATGCACTAACTGATTACTGTATGCTTCTGTTTCACAGAGGCATAATTAGCCACTGGCTACAGTCTGGCAAGTTTACATTGATTGATATCAATGTTCATCAACTTGCACTGTCCTTAAAAACAGCAATTTACAATTTACAAACATAATCACTGAAAATGTATAAGAAGACAAGAAATGTATTAAAAATGCAATAAACTTCTGAGGGAAAAAAAAGCTTTAAATTGCTGAGAAACCATCACAAAAATACAAAAGTAATATATTTAAAGTTTTTTTTGAAGAAAATAATCAACCAAAAGGTATCAAAAGGAAAAATGTTGATAAGTTGAAAAGTTGGATTTTAAAAAAGATGCAAATATATGACAGAAAGTCACAAATTCAAGGGAAAAAAGTGAAAATTCCTGAGCAAAAAAAAGCCTCAAAAAACAGAAAAAAAAATCTCAAACACGACAAAAAAAACAACTTATGAGTTGTTCCAGTCACATATAGAAATTTCAAATTAACAAGGAAAAAACTAATTTATCAAATACAGAAATTTCACAGGAAAAAGTCACAAATCTATAATTAAAAAGAATAAGAATAAAGTCTCAAAGTTAAAAATAATATGAGAGAAATAAATAAATAAAACCCTTCAAATTTACACAAATTGACAGTTTAGGAAAAACTATTATTATTATTCAAGATTTAAAGATTTTATTTGTCAATACTGCTATACATACAGGACATACAGAAGAATTGAAATGCCGTTTCTCTCTCTTCAGTGGTGTGCACAATAAAAAAGAATAAGGCTGGAAAAACATCAACAGCAGTCTATGTACAGTAATGCTACCCATAGTGCAAATAAAGATAAACGATAAAACCAGGCAATCCTATATACAGAAAAAGTAGAGCAGTAATACTCGTAGTTGCAAATTTGATGCGGTAGTGTAGGTGCAGACAGTGACAGATTGGACTTCATTTTTATTAGTAATATCATCATCATCATTATTATTATTATTATTTTCCTCTGGAGGGTCGGCTCAGACAAAGTTGGTAAATACACTGCTGCCCGGGTAACAATAGCCCATACCTGTGCACCTCCTTGCACCCACATACAGCATGTGTGCAATCTCTAAATCTTTGTTCTGTATGAACCTTCTCTTGACAGGTAACAGGTGATTGATGTGGCAGTGGCCTCAGCAGAAGGGTGAACCCGGTGTGAACGAGCACATGCTGACATTTAGCTTCAAAGCCAAAAACTATGGAAGCAAATGAGAAGCAATGAAAGACAAAAACCCCTATAGAACAGGCTGCCTTGGTTCCCCTGGTTACAGTTTCGCAAAATTAGATATTTATAACCGATGTGTACCAGTTTGTTCACTTTTATTATGTAAATTAACTTTACATGCACACAAATAAATGCTTTTGAAAAATGTGCTGTATATACTCGTAACGACAGAACTTGGTTGATGTTTTGAAGACTTTTTTTTTTTTAATGACCAAGAGTGCATGTTAAAAATTTCTTTGGCCATGAGCTCAGAAACTAATAACTACTATAATCACCATCAACACACGTGCCAGTTAGGAAAGACAGAAAGAAAATGAGTTGGGGCCATAGGGCTCCCCCCCATCGAGCAGCCAGGGGGAAGGCAGGGATGGATAAGGGTGGCTGCTGTTGGCAGGGGGAGCCAGATCTTCTGCCAGCAGAATGTGCCGCTGCTGGAATGGGAGGTGTACAGTGAGGAAAAGACAGATCTCTCTCTCTCTCTCTCTCTCTCTCTCTCAAACTCATACACACGCGCACACACACATGCATGCATGCCGTGCATCCGCAGTGTGCCTTGACTGCTGCAGGGCCTTGTCACCCAGTGGTGGGTGAAGTACATAGTTTCAATACACACATACTCTTCCTCTCTCTCTCTCTCTCTCTCTCTCACACACACACACACACACACACACACACACACACAGGAGAGACGTGCCTTCTTGTTCAAGTCCTCTGTGTGTGTGTGTGTGTGTGTGTGTGTGTGTGTGTGTGTGTCACAGGAGGGATATTTCAGGTATTCGCCCTTGGAGATGGATATTGAAATAAAAGGGTGAGGGAGGCTGAAGCAGGAGCAGCACAGAGGGGAGCAGATGGGCAGAGGGATGGTGGGGCTGTTGTGACAACACAGCTGATGCCTGTGTGTCTGGTCAGCAGCGAGTCTTGTGAACCTGTCCATCTCCCTCTCCTCTTCCCACATCAGTCCTTCTTAGCACCACCTTCACCACCCCTCTCTCTCTCTCTCTCTCTCTCTCTCTCTCTCTCTCCACGTCTCCTTCACCCCCTAACCCCCCACACACCCACCCCCACCCCCACACACACCCCTTTACCTTGATAGATCACATGGCCGCTGTGATACCAGCTGGCTGGCTGTTCATTTGCATGTGTTTCAGCACTCCCTTATTAGAGAGATGGGTAGTGGAAGTGGTGGTGGTGGTGGTGGTGGTGGGGGGGGGGGAGTAGTATAGGTGGAGAGGGGCTGGGGATAAGTGGGTGCTGCAGAGACCACTGGGTGATTGAAGGGCACTGACAGAACGGGGGGGTGGGTGAATTTATAGGACTGACAGCAAGAGAAGGGGGATAGAAAAACAAGAGGAAGGGAAAAAAAATTACCATATTAAGTCTTGCTAAGTTAATGCAGAGGTTACTCAATTTGCATTCATTCACCTTGGGTCCAAATGAGAAAATTGAGCTAATAATAAAACAAAAAAAAAGGAAAATGTCATTATCCTGCCATGAGGTGGCAGCAGTAAAAGGTGGAACTTGTGAAGCCAATTTCTGACTTCAGAGGCAGGTCGAAGCCAGGAGGTGTTATGACCAGAAACGCTGAAAACAGTGACTACTAATGAGGGACAGGAAACTCAGTATGGATGAGTATTTTACAGAGTGTAAAAAGAAGAAGACAAACTAAAGAAAATACACCTGGAAATTTTTGTGTAGGGTCGATTCACTGTTGGCTATAAAAACTATTGCCTTCAGTTTTGGTTTTATTTGTGCTTTTCTGTCGCCATCTAGCGGCCATAATAAGCAGCTACGTTTAACCCCACAGAGTCAAGGTCTCCCTGTGACCACTATTAGACTATTTAATTTATAAAATAGTAAAAATTGTCTTAATGAAACATTTAAAATGTTAATGAAGCCTAATCCAGAGCAAGTTTTAGTACAAAATTTTGTTCATGTAACAAAGTGTCTTTGACCACAACGATAGAAAAAATGGAATTAAACCCACCTAGAAGTTTATATCATAATCTCCAATGTTTCTTGTAAAGTAACTGTAGCTAAATTTATTCATGACAATATCTTAAAGCTGGATCACCTAAACTAGTGTTTTTTAACCTTTTCTGAGCCACGCACATTTTTTTATAGGCCACCAGAGTGGTGGCACTTTCTGCTTTCTAGCTTGGTTTGAAGCATAATAGAATAGGGAAAGGAAAGTTAATGCACAGAGCTACGCTGTGTGGCCTAGGGTCAGAGAAACGGAGATAGGTGCCACCCCTATACACGACATGGTGTCCCACGTGCTCTGGAAGGGAATTAACTTAACTAACTTAAACCCACTTAGTTTATATCACAATCTTCAGTGTTTCTTGTAAAGTAACTGTAGACAAATTTATTGATGACAATATCTTAAACCTGGATCATCTAAACCAGTGGGTTTTTTTTTTTTTTTTTTTTAACCTTTTTTGAGCCATGCACATTTTTTTATATTAAAAAAATCCTGAAGCATACCACCAACCAAAAATATTACAGAATGACACATTGTAGCCCATTACAGTATAATGACAATCCAGTCATACAATTTGTTTACACTCACTCTGAGTGAAACCTGGGCCTGTTTAGTCATGTCTAAAAAGTTTACCAGGCACGTGATATCATCCAACACAGGAGCTAGGTCTACTGATAAAGTCTTGGCAAGGAGTGCATTGTAATGTAAAAAGCCTCTGGGTGTCTCTCTTTCACTTTGCTACACAAAAATATCTCTAGGGGTTTACAGAGACTGGTCTGAAAAAGAGAAAATATCCAGTGAGCAGCACTTCTCTGGGCCCAAACACCTTGCTGATCCCAGAGGTCAAAGGAGAATAGCCAGACTAGCTTGAGTGGGCAGAAAGGCAACAAAAAATCAAATAACCACACATTACAACCAAAGTGTAAAGAAGAGCATCTCTGAAGGCACAACTGACCCTTGAAGCAGATGGGCTACAGCAGCAGAAGACTGTCAGCTAAGAACAGGAAAAGTGAGACCATGCACATTTCACACAGGCTCAACAAAATTGGACAATAGAATGGAAGAACCTTGCCTATCCGAGTCTCAATTTTTGCTGCAAAATTTGAATGACAGCCTACCCTACCATCCAAATGTTGCGGCAACCAACAACATATGGTAAGCAATGTAGAAATTGGCCAATTTCGAACCCTACATTGTTTGCCCTATGTTGTTTATGCCCCATGTTGGCACCAGTGTAAACATGAAAGAATGAAAGCATACATGCATACATAGAGCGCCATTGATGTGAGCAGTCAACAAATCTACAGCAAATGTGTCATGTTAGCATATGAACATGGACCAATACTGTGGTGTGAAAAAGTGCTTGCCCCCTTCCTGATTTCTCATTTATTGTATGTTTGTCACACTTAAATATTTCAGATCATCAAACAAATTTAAATATTAGACAAAGATAACACACATAAACACAAAATACAGTTTTTGAATTAAGGTGTTTATTACTAAGGGTAAATAAAATCCAAACCTACATGGTCTTGTAGGAAGAAGAGGGCTTTTAGGTCTGGAGACGGAGGAACTGAAGTGAGTGCAGCGGGAACTGAAAGAGATGCTGAGGATGTGAAAAGACAATGGCAGGAGGAAGCTGGAAGAAAAGCTACAGCAGAAAAATGTGAAGGATGTGCGGATTGGAATGAAACACCACTGGGTGTAGGGGGAGAGACAGATAGACATCGGGGAGCCTGGAGAGAGCTGACGAGTTAAGCTGTATTCATGCTGCACCTCCGCTGTCTGCGTACGTGCAACCAGAAAACTTGGTGTGACAAAATTTACGCCATCGTCTCCTGTCCACTAGTGTACACAGGGCTCTTCTGCGGACGGCTGTGTGCAGTCCAAATTTTATGACCGCGCGGCCTGCCCATGACCTGAACGCATTGACAGCGTACACTACCGTTCAAAAGTTTGGGGTCACCCAGACAATTATTTTGTGTTTTCCATGAAAAGTCACTTATTTACCACCATGAGTTGTAAAATGAATAGAAAATATAGTCAAGACATTAACAAGGTTAGAAATAATGATTTGTATTTGAAATAATATTTTTTTCCTTCAAACTTTGCTTTCGTCAAAGAATCCTCCATTTGCAGCAATTACAGCATTGTAGACCTAACATGATTGCACAAGGGTTTTCTAATCATCCATTAGCCTTCTGACGCAATGAGCAAACACATTGTACCATTAGAACACTGGAGTGATAGTTGCTGGAAATGGGCCTCTATACACCTATGTAGATATTGCACCAAAAACCAGACATTTGCAGCTAGAATAGTCATTTACCACATTAGCAATGTATAGAGTATTTCTGATTAGTTTAAAGTTATTTTCATTGAAAAAAAGTGCTTTTCTTTCAAAAATAAGGAAATTTCTAAGTGACCCCAAACTTTTGAACAGTAGTGTATGTGCAAGACTGAACATCCCATTCACAAGGTAGCACTATCAACACAGCATACAAAGAAAAAGTAGACGAGGAAGACAATGAGGATGCGGAAGATGAGAATAAACAGATGAATCCTTTGCAGCAGCTTGAGTGGAGAAGAGCACTGGAAAATGGTAATTCCTCCTTTTGTCACACCCGGCTCTAGGGAGCCGGGCAATCAGAGCCAGGGACAAGCCAGTGAGTCGAGATGTTTTATTAAGGGTAAAGGATAAGGGATGAGGAGAGCACAGATACTCATGCAGACGTACACTCAGGTTGCACAGCGCAGAGGTAAGAAGCTCGTACCGGACATGGGGGTAACAAGACGTGCATACTCACAGCGGGATACAAACAGGAATGCTGCAAGAGGAGTAGAAGCTGACACCAGACGAAGGGGCTTCAGCTTAGCAGTACATATGTCGCAGCCCCGAGTCATTGAGGCTGCTCCTATTTATCCTCATTGGCAGCGCCCCAGCTGATGAAGACTAATTGGCCCCAGCCGTCCATAATGCTGCCAGCTGGGAGCCTGCTGAGACGCTGCTCAATGGGAAGCAGGGATGAGGGAAAACATGGGCTGAGTGCCGAGACGGCATCTCAACCCATGGTGACAGAGCCCCCCCCTCAAGGTCGGGCTCCTGAACGACCAGGAACATCCCAGCCCCCCCCACCTAGGGTGGGAGGAAGGGAGGCAGGACCGGAGGGGAAGAAGCCAAGGGAAGGACAACACCAATGGGGCAATGTAGGGTAGCGGGAAAAAAAAAAAAAAAAAACCAAATACAACACTGACAAAACAGGGAATAATTAACCCAAGTACAGATGGGGAGAAGAACTGGGTCAGCACGCCGGTTACACACTACTCAGAGAGTACCAACAATGCGTGACCCTGAGCAAGGAAAAAAAAAAAACACCAAAAAGGTACAGGGCAAGAATGCCGAGTATGGTCAACAAAGGAGAACAATACACAGCGCTAATATATACACACACAGTCACCAAGAGAAGTAAAGGTGACTGGAACAAATGGACAATTACAGAGCATGGTGACAAGGGAAACAAAGCACATGACTATAATGAACAAACAGGGCATAAAAAAGAAATACTGAGTGCGGGCAAAGGAAAACCAACACACACGAATATATACTAGATACCCACAGTCACCTAAAGAAATGAAAGTGACTGGAATGAATGGACAACTGCAGAGTATGGTCTGAAAGGAAACAAAACATAACTCTACAATGAAAAAACGAGGCTAAAAACATGGTACAAAAAGTAAAATGCTGAGTATGAGAGATGGAAAACAGCACTATAAATACGAATCCACCAACAGGACAAAATACTACACCCGAGTGACCTTAATAATGATAAAAGAAAAAGTGACACCCGAGGAATATGGCAGGCAGAGTCCACAAATAGCCGAGATGGCTCCGGAGATCTCCCCGCCCATCGTCCAGTTGGCGAATCAGGGGAAGAGAAATGTTCGGACGGCGAACTCCGGACCCAAATCCCAGGAATCCAGTCCACCGGCAGCCGAACCAGGCCGCCCAGAGGCAAACAGACCAGTGGGGGGAACCAGATCACCGAACCGAAAGTTTTGTGGGTCAGGTCGTCGACCCGCATCACTCAACCACCAGGACCGTTGAGACGGACGAAGGGTCAGAGTGGATCCTGGTGGAAGAGGCTCAGGGGAGAGCCGATGACGAGGGCGGCGGGCGTCAGGCCGCAGGGAAACGGCCCCCTCCTCACCGGACCTGGACAATACTGGGACAGCACCCACGTCGGACCCCGATCGGGCCTCAGGCGAACCCACGTTGGCCACTGCACCAGAACCGACCTCCAACGTTGAACCCAGACCCTCCAGCACCACGAGGAACAGCAACTCCTCGCCGGTGACCCTGGAAGAAGGCTCAGAAGAGAAAACAGAACCGGGATCAGGATCACCGGCAGCGCCAGAACCCGGCGAGACGAGCTCAGACGCAGCGGGCGGCTGCACCCTGCTCGTCTCCCCCGGAGATAGGCTGAAGTGCTCAAAGACAAAAAGAGAGAAAAGAAAGGAGAGCACTCGCCTGATCTCGGGTTCTGACACCGTCCAGGACTGCGAAGATCCAGGATCCGTCGTCAGGAGGTCGTTGTCAGGCTCCCATCTAGCCGCGTCGGGCCCCGCAGCCAGCACGATGGTCAGCGCAGCTTGAGATCCCTCCAGCTCAGGTAACCCCGCCGACGATCCACTCGGCGTGAAGCCAGAAGAATCTCGTCCCGCTGGACCGAACCGCTCCTCCGTGGAGACCCGGGGACGCTCAGTCGTCGGCGTAGACTCCACGCAGCAGTCAGTCCCCCTCCTCCGTCCGCAATGTAGCTGCGGAACCACAGGCCCTCTCCATATCCCACCACGTTGACCCGGAGCCGGGGACCGCTCGGCGGAGAGAGACACAGAGGATGCGGGATTAGGCATACAGGTTACAGCAGGTGGGGAGAGTTCAGGGAGCTGCGAACCCTGAACTTCTCCTCCAGGGATGTGACAGAGCAAATCATTAAGCAGGTGTGAAAACACAATGACTTGCCTGCCCCCTGGAGGTTGAGTATCGCCTGCTGTAGTGGAATCTGCTTCTTCCTCTCCCTGCCCGGCGATAACGGAGGACCCCCCGGGGATTCGTCTGAGGATCGCTCGCGTTGTCTCCAGCAGAGAGCTCACCAGGCCGGGATTCCAGGCACACACAGCGGTCAGGAAGCGCGTCGAGGAGGAGGGGGAAACAGCCGGGATGAGCCAGCCCGAATGTCCAGGAATGACAGCGGGGGAACGAGGCTCAGGGGACGAGGCTGTAGAATCTCCACACAGACGAGGCGAAGAGGTGACAGCTGCGTGGGAGGAACGGTCCTGACGATGGCCCAGAACTGGATCCGGACGAGGTTCGTGCAGAGGTGACTCGGCAATGTGATGACGGCTATTCCCAGGGGACGAAGCGAGGGGGAAACCCAGGATTCGCCGCTCCAGATCGGAGATCGAGACGAGGAAGGCGTCGAGCACGGGAAAGCTTTGTAGCCCTGAAGTCCTCTCCATCAATCTCACTGCCGCCGCCACATGCCTGAAGGTGGTGACAGGAAACAGAGCTCGCGACAGCCACTCGACCCCAGACATAACTGCTGTCAGCTGCGGCTCCTTGAAGGGAATCCCGAGTGACGTGGCGCAGGTCGGGGAGAGCCCTCTGGTTGGCGCAAACTCCCGGACTGGAATAGCGGCAGGAACGGGACTCCGAAGCGGGGAAAGGCGTCGCCCACTTCGACTTCCTGCCGGGATTTCCATCCACCCCGTGGAGCTTCTCTCGCTGTGTACCTGCAGCGTCTATCCTGGCGCTGTCCTCCAGATGGAACACAGAATGAGGGTGACAGTCCAGGAATTCCTCAGCACGGCCCGGATGCCAGCGTCTCGCGTTGGAGGCGTCGTGCAGGGTGAAGAGCGTCCTGTCGACAGCCTCCGAGATGGACCTCAGCTCGTCGCCCTGGCGCCAGAAGTGACTCCTGGGAAACGGCATGCTAGCAGCGCTGACACCCGGACAGAAAGGTACATTTCCACGGCGACTCACGGCCGCCGGTAACTCTTCTGGCTGCGACATACTGTCACACCCGGCTCTAGGGAGCCGGGCAATCAGAGCCAGGGACAAGCCAGTGAGTCGAGATGTTTTATTAAGGGTAAAGGATAAGGGATGAGGAGAGCACAGATACTCATGCAGACGTACACTCACAGGTTGCACAGCGCAGAGGTAAGAAGCTCGTACCGGACATGGGGGTAACAAGACGTGCATACTCACAGCGGGATACAAACACAGGAATGCTGCAAGAGGAGTAGAAGCTGACACCAGACGAAGGGGCTTCAGCTTAGCAGTGCGTATGTCGCAGCCCCGAGTCATCGAGGCTGCTCCTATTTATCCTCATTGGCAGCGCCCCAGCTGATGAAGACTAATTGGCCCCAGCCGTCCATAATGCTGCCAGCTGGGGGCCAGCTGAGACGCTGCTCAATGGGAAGCAGGGATGAGGGAAAACATGGGCTGAGTGCCGAGACGGCATCTCAACCCATGGTGACACCTTTTCCTTGAAACGATGCCATTGTTTTTGTCACAAAAAAATGTGTGTCGCTCTCGTGTTTATACCCGGTGAACAAACTTGCGTATTAGTGCATTTGTGCTATCCATAGGGTTGGGGTAAAACTACACATAACAGTTGTGTGCATGTGTCAACCGCTTGGCCTGGTAGATTAAAAAAACTGAGCATGTACAATGCTGCGTGCGCGCCAGGCTCATCCAAAGCGCACGGTGACCAAAGCGGACCAGAAGGGAAATGCAACATGAATAAGGCTTTAAACCTGTTTTTTAACAGGTTCAACTCACCGTCTGTCACCCCCACAACACAGCCAGACCCCCACACCCCCCTCCCTCCTCACTCCCTTGTGTAGCACCTCTCCCCCCACCCCCTCCACTGAAGACATCAGCACCAACCCCCACATCACTGTGACTACAGGCCAGGTTAGGAAAAAGCTGGAGAGACTCCACCAGTGGAAAGCTGTGGGTCCTGATGGTATCTCCACCAGGATCCTGAGGACCTGGGCCAATCAGCTATCTCCAGTACTGAAACACCTGTACAACCTGAGCCTGAGTCAGGAGAGAGTACCAGTGATGTGAAAGATGTTCTGCCTGGTTTCTGTTCCCAAGAAGTCATCTCCATTGGACCTGAACGACTATCGACCAGTTGCCCTCACATTGCATGTGATGAAGGTCCTGGAGAGACTGGTCTTAGCCAACCTGAGGCCGCAGGTGAAGACATGGCTGGACCCTCTACAGTTTGCATATCAGCCCTATTTAGGAGTTGAAGACGCTGTCATCTACTTGCTGCAACAAGCTCATTTACACCTGGATGGCAGAAGAAACACTGAGAATCATGCTCTTTATTTTCTCCAGTGCCTTTAATACCATTCAGCCACTTCTGCTGGGTGAAAAGCTGCAGGGGAGGGGGTTAACAGCGCTGTGATCTCCTGGATTACTGACTACCTTATAGGCAGGTCACAATTTGTCCGGCTGGGCAGTGTCTTGTGTGATGTGGTGGTTAGTGATATGGGAGCTCCACAGGGGACTGTGCTTTCTCCTTTTCTTTTCACCTTATACACCACCGACTTTCAGTACAACACCAAGTCATGCAACCTGCAGAAATTCTCTGATGACTTGGCTGTTGTTAGGTGTATAATAGAGGGAGGAGAGGGAGAGTACAGGGCACTGGTAGATTTGTGGAATGGACCGAGCAGAATCACTTGAGATTGAATGCCAGCATGACCACAGAGGTGGTGATTGATTTTGGGAAGAAGACGACACCTTCAAAGCCACTGTGGATTAGGGGGGAGCATGTGGAGGTAGTGGAGGACTACAAATACCTGGGTGTCATCAGCAACAGACTGGGCTGGAGATCTAACACCGATGCTGTGTACAAGAAGGGGATGAGCAGACTCTACTTCCTGAGGAAGCTGAGATCCTTCAGTGTGTGCAACAAGATACTGGAGTTCATCTATCAGACTGTTGTTGCCAGTGCCATGTTCTCTGCTGCTGTCTGTTGGGGTAGCAGTATCAGAGCCAGCAACACCAACAGACTTGACAAGATTATCAAGAAGGCTGGCTCTGTAATTGGTCACACACTGGAGACTTTGAGACTGTGGTGGAGAGGAGGACACTGAACAAAGTGCTATCCATCATGGACAATCCTGATCACCCCCTCCACCACATACTGGTCAGACAGTGGAGCACTTTCTCCAGCAGACTACTACAGCTCTACTGCTGAACAGTTAGGTACAGGAAATCTTTCCTGCCACATGCCCTCGCACTTTACAATAACTCATTCTAATGTTGAATCTTTGTCATAACACTGCTGCCACACTGCACCTTACAGTCTAATTGGTACCTCACATTTCAGCCTGCACCTTATAGTCCTTTTTTTGTACAATTAGTACTATCCATATACAGTATCTCACAAAAGTAAGTACACCCCTCACATTTTTGTAAATATTTTATTATATCTTTTCATGGGACAACACTGAAGATATGACACTTTGATACAATGTAAGATAAGATAAGATAAGCCTTTATTAGTCCCACAACGGGGAAATTCCAGGATTGCAACAGCACAGGGATAGCAACACTCAGAGCAACAATCAGAAGGCAAGAAAAAACAAGCAAGCAAGAGCAGCTAATATACATATGTACATATTACTATAAAATATATATATACACACACACACACAGACACACAGTGCAGAGCATTGTAGCTGGATGGAATAAATATATGAATATATGAACACACAGTGCAGAGCATTGTAGCTAGATGGAATAAATATGTAAATATATAAACACCCACAGTATGGAGCATTGCAGCTAGGTGGAATAAATATGCAAGTATATAAACACACACAGTGCGGAGCAATGTAGCTAGATGGAATAATATGTAGATATATAAAAACACAGTGCGGAGCATTGTAGCTAGATGGAATAAATATATAGATATATAAATATAAACACACCCAGTGCAGAGCATTGTAGCTAGATGGAATAAATATGTAAATATATAAACACACACAGTGCAGAGCATTGTTGCTAGGTGGGATGAAACAGCATAACCGTCTATTTAGTTATCCTACATGGTATGATTATGTGCCCATACATATTCTCACCCTCCATAGCGACCGGTATGTTCCTAGTTGTATGCCGGAGAGGACCATTGTGTAAGTCTATTGCATCTTTTGCATTCAAAAAAAAAAACTATTAGTTTGTTACGTCTTTTTGCTATCTCTGCGAGCAGCCCTGCTTAGGTTGTACAGTCTGACAGCCGTTGGTAGGAAGGACCTACGAAACCTCTCGGTTGTGCACCTGGGATGATGTAGTCTGCTGCTAAATGAGCTCCTCAGTGCATCCAGTATGTCCTGCATAGGGTGGAACTCGGACTCCAGCAGAGATGACAGTTTAGCCACCGTCCTTCTCTCTCCTATCTCCTCCATCGGATCAAGGCGTTGCCCCAGGACAGAGCTAGCTTTCTTAATCAGTTTGTTCAGTCTCTTCCTATCGGCTGCAGTAATGCCACTGCCCCAGCAGACCACTCCAAAAGTGATGGCTGATGCCACCACCGTGTCATAGAATGACTTCAGCAGCGCCCCTTGTACACCAAAAGACCTGAGTCTCCTCAGCAGGAACAGCCTGCGCTGTCCCTTCTTGTAGAGTGCGTCAGTATTGTGTGACCAGTCTAGTTTATTGTTCAGATGAATACCCAGGTACTTGTAGGATGTCACCATCTCGATGTCTGTTCCCTGTATATTTACTGGTGCTGTGAGGGGCTGCCCATGCCTGCGGCAGTCCACCACCAGCTCCTTAGTTTTCCTCGCGTTGATCTGGAGGCAGTTCCGATGGCACCAGTCCACAAAGTCCTGGATAAGCCCTCTGTACTCAGCTTCATCTCCGCTGGAGATGAGACCAACGATCGCAGAGTCATCAGAGAACTTCTGTAGATGGCAATGTGTTGTGTTGTGTGAGAAGTCCGCAGTATAAAGAGTGAACAAGAAGGGAGCCAGCACCGTTCCCTGGGGGGCCCCCGTGCTACTGATGATCGTGTCGGAAACACAGTCCCGGGTTCTCACAAACTGAGGCCGGTTCGTGAGGTAGTCCAGGATCCATGATGACAGGTGCTGGTCCACCCCTGCGCGCAGCAGCTTGTCCTTCAGGATCATCGGTTGGATGGTGTTGAAAGCACTGGAGAAGTCAAAGAACATGATCCTCACCATATTCCCGGGCTTCTCCAGGTGGGACAGAGAACGGTGAAGGAGGAAGATCACCGCATCCTCCACCCCAATGCCATGCTGGTAGGCGAACTGGAGTGGATCCATCGCTGGTTCCACCAGGGGGCGGAGATGAGCAAGGAGCAGTCTCTCCAGGGTCTTCATCAAGTGGGACGTCAAGGCCACCGGTCTGAAGCTGTTCAGGTCTTTGGGGTGGGAAGTTTTTGGTACAGGTACCACACAAGATGTTTTCCACAGCTGTGGTACCCTCCCCAGTTTCAGGCTCATGTTGAAGATATACGTCACAATCCCACACAGCTGGTCTGCACAGGACTTGAGGAGCTTTGCGCTGATGCCGTCCGGTCCCGACGCCTTCCTCGCCTTGATCTTCCTCAGCTCCGTCCTCACCTGGGTCTTGGTCAGGGTCAGGATGGGGGGCTGTGTGTTGGGAGTGGGGGGGGTGTCGGTGGAGTGGGGAGTGGGTAGCAGGACTTGATTTCTTAGAGGCAGCAGTGGTTGTTGTGCAGACAGGGGGGAGGGCGGTTGGTCAAATCTATTGAAAAACAGATTCAGGTTGTTCGCCCACTCCCTGCCCCCCGTGGCCTGGGGGGAGGTATTCTGGAGCCCCGAGATGGTTTTGAGGTTTCTCCAGACCCCGCTGATGTCGCTCTGTTGCAGCTTGTCCTCCATCTTCTTCCTGAAAAGTAAAGTAGTAGTAGTAAAGTAAAGTAGTCAGTGTACCGCTTGTATAACAGTGTAAATTTGCTGTCCCCTCAAAATAACTCAACACACAGCCATTAATGTCTAAACCGCTGGCAACAAAAGTGAGTACACCCCTAAGTGAAAATGTTCAAATTGTGCCCAATTAGCCATTTTCCCTCCCCGGTGTCATGTGACTCGTTAGTGTTACAAGGTCTCAGGTGTGAATGGGGAGCAGGTGTGTTACATTTGGTGTTATCGCTCTCACACTCTCTCATACTGGTCACTGGAAGTTCAACATGGCACCTCATGGCAAAGAACTCTGAGGATCTGAAAAAAAAAGAATTGTTGCTTTACATAAAGATGGCCTAGGCTATAAGAAGATTGCCAACACCCTGAAACTGAGCTGCAGCACGGTGGCCAAGGCCATACAGTGGTTTAACAGGACAGGTTCCACTCAGAACAGGCCTCGCCATGGTTGACCAAAGAAGTTGAGTGCACATGCTCAGCATCATATCCAGAGGTTGTCTTTTGAAAATAGACATATGAATGCGGCCAGCATTGCTGCAGATGTTGAAGGGGTGGGGGGTGGGGGGGTCAGCCTGTCAGTACTCAGACCATATGCCGCACACTGCATCGAATTGGTCTGCATGACTGTCGTCCCAGAAGGAAGCCTCTTTTAAAGATGATGCACAAGAAAGCACGCAAACAGTTTGCTGAAAACAAGCAGACTAAGGACATGGATTACTGGAAACATGTCCTGTGGTCTGATGACACCAAGATAAACTTATTTGATTCAGATGGTGTCAAGCGTGTGTGGCGGCAACCAGGTGAGGAGTACAAAGACAAGTGTGGCTTGCCTACAGTCAAGCATGGTGGTGGGATTGTCATGGTTTGGGGTTGCATGAGTGCTGCCGGCACTGAGGAGCCACAATTCATTGAGGGAACCATGAATACCAACATGTACTGTGACATACTAAAGCAGAGTATGATCTCCTCCTTTCGGAAACTGGGCCGCAGGGCAGTATTCCAACATGATAACAACCCCAAACATGCCTCCATGATAACCACCGCCTTGCTAAAGAAACTGAGGGTAAAGGTGTTGGACTGGCCAAGCATGTCTCCAGACCTAAACCCTATTGAGCATCTGTGGGGCATCCTCAAACGGAAGGTGGAGGAGTGCAAGGTCTCTAACATCTACCAGCTCCATGATGTTGTCATGGAGGAGTGGAAGAGGATTCGAGTGGCAACCTGTGAAGCTCCAGTGAACTCCATGCCCAAGAAAGTTAAGGCAGTGCTGGAAAATAATGGTGGCCACACAAAATATTGACACTTGGGGCGCAATTTGGAGATTTTCACTTAGGGGTGTACTCACTTTTGTTCCCAGCAGTTCAGACATTGATGTCTGTGTGTTGAGTTATTTTGAGGGGACAGCAAATTTACAATGTTATACAAGCTGTACACTGACTGCTTTACATTGTATCAAAGTGTCATATCTTCAGTGTTGAACCATGAAAAGATATAATAAAATATTTACAAAAATGTGAGGGGTGTACTCACTTTTGTGAGATATTGTATATACAAGGGCCGTGCCCGCCTGGCATCACACCAGGGGTGGGTATGGCAGCACACCATACTCACTACACCACAATTCCCCTTTCCCTTACAAAAATGCAGCCATACACACAGTTGAGACCCTCCCCAATTTAGGACCCAAATCGTCCACTAAGGAACCAGGAATCATAAACTGCAGGAAAATGGCACATCCCATTCACACAGAACAACTAAAATCAGCGTTTTTCCTTTTTTGTTTTCAAAATATACACAGAAATAACTAAATTGGACCATGTCTCTAAAAGAAGCAAACTAATCCCATAACATACATATTCACATGCACACCAGCAGAGAATATCTCTACATATTTACATCAAATACATTTAAGTCACACCTATGTCCACTGGCAGCCAGAGGTAACACCGGCCCGGGGGACCAGGGCAGCCCCAAATCATGCACGCCCCTGGCCGCTGTAGATAGGACCGGCTCGGAGGTCCCAGGCAACCCCACAGCATGAATGCCCCTAGCCGCCGTCTGCCTCCAGGATCAAAACCAACCTCTTCTGCAAAAATGTCACTCTTCACCGCTGACTGCCTCATTCCTCGGGACCCGCCATGCTGCTGTCCGGCACACTGTCTCTCCATGCTTGTTGTTCCACTCCTGACTGCTTTCAACACCACTGCAGCTGCCATCGTTGTCCCGAACACTCCGGCCCCCTGTGATCGCACTCTGGGGAAAACCAAAGCCTGTTCGTCGGCGCTGCTTGCTGCCTCGGGCGCCTCGCTGTACCACCCAGCACCCTCGTCCAGGGCGCGTTGAGCTCCCGCACTGAAACACTGCCCTACCTCCGTGGCACACTGCTGAACACTCCCAGGGCTCACAGCATTGCTTTTGCCGGCATTGTTCCCGACCCAGGCACCTTGCTGCTGCTCCCAGCACCCTCATTCCAGGCGCTCCGCTGTGCTGCCTCCGTGTCCGGCTGCTGTTGCACTCCCTCAGGGCTCTCAACTTCACTGTCCAACCCAGGCGTTTCGTCGCTGGTCTCGGTATCTTCGTGCCAGGCGCTCCGCCGCGTCGTCTCCATGCCCCGCTGTCGCTGCTCTTCCCCAGGGCTCTCAGCCTCCATGGTCCCGCTCACTCGCTGTCTAGCCTTCAACTGCAGGGATGACTCCTGCTGCTCTCCCTCTCCGCTGTCGTTGCACACTGCGCCGTCCGAGTCATCGGCGCTATGGTCCTGTACCATGCTGACCTCCCTGACTGGCCCGCCATCTTCAGTGACTGGGGGCTCTTCCACTCGTGACCCCGTTTTGACCTCAAAGTCTAGCTGGTAGCTTGATTTTGGCACGAAGTTAGCTTAGCGACTAACTTGTCCATAGGCACAGAATGGGTCACTAGCTTCTCCAAGCTAACTAGCTCAGCCATTCCTGGTGCCAGCAGCTCCATTACCCACAGCTTCATGGTCATCGTCTGCTTGGCGAAGTACTCGGCCAGCCGCTCGACAGCGTCCTCATAGTACTCCGTTTCACCCAACGAACCGAGAATTCTTCAGCCCTCCGCACCGAGATTGTGGGCCAGAAGTGCTCGCCATCGTCTCCCGTCGAGTCTACTTAAGCCCAGCGCCCCGATGTCATCCTCGAACATGGCCCTCCACTTTGGCCACAGGCTCACTGGCTCTCCTGTGTACTCTAGAAACGGTGCTAGTGGTGGAGGTAGCCCGTACGCTCCCATAATTTCTATCCTCGTCGCCAAATGTTATGTATGAGGAATGAGAGGCAGGAGGCTCTTCTGTCATGCAGCAAGTCCACACTTTATTATAAGAATAGAACTATTTATATACAAGGGCCATACCCGCGTGACGTCACACCAGTGGCGAGTACGGCAGCACACACACACACACACACACACACACACACACACACATACACACACACACACACACACACACACGCACCACACTCACTACACCACAAAACCCTCCAATATGACTGAATTTAAACAATTCTGCACAGAAGAGTGGGTCAAAATTCCTTAACAGCGATGTAAAAGACACATTGCCAATTGTTGCCACCAATGGTGGCACAACCAGTTATTAGGTTTAGTGGGGCAGTAAGGGGGCAATTACTTTTTCACACAGGGCCAGGTAATTTTGGATAGCTTTTCTCCCTTAATAAAAGAAATCATCACCTAAAAACTGCATTTTGTATTTACTCAGGTTACCTTTGTCTAGTGTTAAAATTTGTTTGATGATCTGAAACATTTAGGTGTAACAAATGTGCAAAAATATAAGAAAGCAGGAAGGGGGAAATACTTTTTAACAGGACTACTGTATATCCATGTTCTGGATAGATTTAAGTCCCCTGGTTTATTTATAGCGTATAGTTTGGGGTGTCATATGATCTATGTAGGTTTTACTTGTTTGTTATTTGAGTGATTTAAAAATAACACAAAGAAGAGAATATTTGTTTCTGATTTCCTTTTTTTTTCCCGATAAAGCTGCAGAAACGAAAAGTACGTGGACCTGATATGAAGACTAACCACTCTTTATGAAAAAAACTGCCCATTAGTTAAAAAAAAGCTTAAACACAAATTTACTGACAAACCATGGCTAACCAAAGGACTACAAAAGGCGTGTAAAAAGAAAAAATTATTATATAAAGCTTTCATAAAGAAAAGGACAAAAGAAGCAGAGCAGTGGTATAAAACATACAAAAATAAGTTAACATATATAATAAGATGTAGTAAAAGAGACTATTACAGTAAAGAACTGGAAAAAAACAAAGACAATATTAAAAATACATGGACAATAATCAACAGTATCCTTGGAAATAAAAGCAGAAATACCAGCTACCCAACTAACACTCCAAAAAATAATAAATCGACTCCGAATGTGAATATAGCTTCACCTGCAGATGAATTTAATAATTTTTTTGTTAACATTGGACCTAAACTGGCCCGAGAAATACCCACTACGGTGCCAACAGGTGATTCAATATGCAATAACACTGCTGTAAAAGACACCATCTTCATAAAGAACACAGACGAAAGAGAGGTCATTGAAATTGTTAAATCGTTCAAAAGTAAAACATCTACTGACTGCGATGGTATTGATATGCTACTAGTCAAAACTGTTATCGAATGCATAGTGAAACCACTGACGTATATCTGTAACCTGTCTCTCCAATCAGGTATATTTCCCAATGCAATGAAAATAGCTAAAGTAATTCCGATTTACAAGACAGGCGACAGAGGGGAACTCTCCAACTACAGACCAATTTCACTATTACCGCAATTTTCCAAGATACTTGAAAAAATATTCTATGAGAGAATTGACAACTTCATACTGAAGAATGATTTATTGTGTGAGCAGCAATATGGGTTCAGACACAAAAGGACAACAGCATATGCCTTAATGGAATTTACAGAAAAAATATCAACAGCCATTGAAAATAAAGAGTATTCAGTTGGAGTATTCCTGGATCTTAAAAAAGCATTTGATACAGTAGATCACAATCTATTATTAAAGAAACTACAAAATTGTGGTATCAGAGGGGTAGCACTGTCCTGGTTAAGAAGTTACTTAAAGAATAGATATCAGTTTGTATGTGTTAACAACAAAAACTCAGAGCTACTGAAGGTCACCTGTGGAGTCCCACAGGGTTCAGTTTTGGGACCATTATTATTCAATATGTATATAAATGATATATGTAAAGTTTCAGAAAAAATGGACTTAATATTGTTTGCTGATGACACTAACCTGCTATGCAGTGGAAACAATTTGGAACAACTTCTGGATACACTCGGAAAGGAATTAAGAAAGCTGAAACTGTGGTTTGATTCAAACAAATTAACGCTCAATTTAAGCAAGACAAAATTTATAGTGTAGCGAACTCAATATGAGCACCCTACTTGGCTTGCCGAGTGGGTTAACCCTATTGGCGACACAGGTAGGGTGCGGGACTCCGGAGCGGGAGGCGTGAGTTCGAATCTCCCGGTGGGACGTCGCCATGTCGAGCAGCACGTTACACTGGTGTCAGAAGTGGGATCTCCTGTCCAAAGCAGTAATGGGGCGCTGACATCGGGACGATGTCGAGAACCAGAGGGGAGTAGTGTAGCGAACTCAATATGAGCACCCTACTTGGCTTGCCGAGTGGGTTAACCCTATTGGCGACACAGGTAGGGTGCGGGACTCCGGAGCGGGAGGCGTGAGTTCGAATCTCCCGGTGGGACGTCGCCATGTCGAGCAGCACGTTACAATAGTCTTTAACAACCATCACAACTACCCAGTACCCAAACTCAGTGTAAATGGTGTAGAGATTGAAAGGGTATCCGAAACTAAATTCCTTGGAGTAATAATTGATAACAAACTGTGTTGGAAGCCACATATTAATTATATAAAAGGTAAAGTATCCAAATCAATTGCAATATTACACAGAGTGAAAAATTTGCTGAATCAACCCACACTATACACCTTGTATCATTCATTAATACTCCCATACATGACATATTGTAATGAAGTATGGGGAAATACATATAAAACAAACATATATCCACTCTTTATGCTTCAAAAGAGAGCTATTAGAATAATCAACAAAGCAGCTTACAGGGAACCAACAAACCCACTTTTTCTTAAACAAAAAACTCTCAAGTTGAAAGATCTGATCGACTTTAAAACCGCAATAATAATGTTCAAAGTGAAGAATCTATCACTGCCCGCAAATATCCAAAAGTTGTTCCAAACAAGGGAGAAACGATATCACTTCAGAGGAACATGTATATTTCAAAAGCCTACAGTGAGAACAACTACCAAGCAACACTGTATTTCAGTGCAAGGTGTCAGATTATGGAACGATTTTGGACCTGAATTAAAATCATGTACAAAGCTTGGACAATTTAAACAAAAACTAAAGGAAGAAATACTCCAAACATATTTACAAGACGACATGTAAACTCACATAAGGATTGACATTTCCAGCCTGTGTTGTGTTATAGCTTAGTTTTTCTTTTTTCTCTGTGACACTATGTCTTAGATTTGTTTTTGAATAGTAACCGCTTAACTTAGACTAGCTCAGTTTTCTTTTTCTCTCAGTCATATTTTGTCTTAGCCTTGTTTTAAATTGTAATCGCTCTTGTCTTGTTTTCTCTTTTTTCTCCTTTGAATTCTTGGATGGAATATGGGTGGGCAATATAAGCTGCGGCTTCAGCCATCACCCATTTCGGATAACTCACGTGGAATTGTATAGTAGAAGGAGTCTTTGTCTAATTTGACCTTGTTGTTATATTATACAGTTTCTTTTAACCTGTAATGTACTATCCGAAAAAATAAATAAAATTCAAGAATTGCTAATAGGTTTTAAATTTCCTGACGTATGGCAGCTCTTGAATGCAACTTTTGTCAAGGGTTTTCTTTGGTGCCGCGCAGGCGCAGAGGTGAAAGAGGGAAGCGGATGACAGGCGTCACGGCTTATGTGGACGTTCCAGCGAGGGAGCAAAAGAGCTGCCAATTTGTTAGAGTTTTGCCTAGTGTTTAAAAAGAAATGAGCTGCTGACAGTTCCGGGGGAAGTCAGTGCCATTTAATGTACATTTAACTGTAATTATAAGACACGGAGCGACAATGATGTCAGAATGCGACCCGACAGAGACCGGGGAGCCCGTGTTGGATACCGGGGCTACAGCAGCCGTGTCGGAGCCAGAGCCCAACTTTCACTCCGCCGAACCTCTGAGGATATTGATATTCGACAAGAACCAACCAAGTTTGGTCCCTGGTGGTGCCGTACGCATTTCCGACTCCTGTGAGAGCATTCTGACCGAGCTGGAGGCTGACGGCTCCGGGGAAGAGGCGCTGCTGTTGCCGTGTTTAGCGGGGAGCTCGACGTCGCCCAGAGGGGTCCGAGAGAAGCGGAGCAGGCGGAATAGACACAGCTCGTCCTCGGATAAAGACACCTTGGCCTCCCCAGGTAACGCATGACGGATGGCAACTGGTTATCAAGGCATACAGGACGTGATATGATTTTTTTTAAATTATACCTTCCTTCCTTGTAGTCTCTTTACGCATCTGGTTCAGGGCCAGCATATACATCATCTGATTACTGGTAAGCGCACAGATAACAATTCGTGCAACGTGGTTGCATCAGTATATTATATAAGCTTTCTAAAGAGTATTGGCAAGTTCACTATGGGTCCCTACTTCTCCCTCATGCGCCCATATAGAGTATGATATTCGGATGAATTCAGTTTTATTTGTATAACACATAATCACAACAAAAAGTCGTGTCAAGACGTTGGATACCCCAAAAGTTAGTGATTCCCTTTGAGTAACTACGATCCGGGGCGGAAAAGTTCATAGTGGTCAGATTTGACCAAATGGGGTTTATTTTTCAACCGCAGGGATCCAAGCGCTGCAACACCAGTGGTTAGAAGTGTGTGGACCGAAGGGGAGACTGCGTTGAAAAATAAACCACATTTGGTCAAATTTGACCAGTATGAACTTTTCAGCCGGTACAAGGCAACAGTGGGAAGGAAAAGCTCCCTCCGTCCCCACTGCTTCTGCATCATGGGCCCCAACTTCAGAAAAAATATGTATGGGAGTCAATGGCAATAAATAAATAATTTTTAACATCCCGATCGGATTTTGTCATGAATTACACATATGTTTGTCAACTTTAAAGCTAATTTTCCACATGAATAAAGCCGTAGGTTGTCATCTTAACTGTTGAAGTATAAGGTTGTAATAATATGTAAATGGAAAGACTAGAAAACCCAAAGTAGTGTAATGATGCGTTCAGCCCAAACGCGAACAGGTGGTGTGAATACGTACAAAGTCAATGGAAAGAGGCGAGCACACACGAATCTCACACATTTGCGCGTTCACGTCTAAGAGATGGTGCTAGCTGGTAATGGCCTTGAGATTCTGCCGTCACTGGAGTAAAAGTATCAACATTGGAGAGTAAACTAGTTTGAAAATGAGACTGACACTCACCTGGAGACAGAAGGACCGAGAGCTTTGCAGCTGAATCAGTGTCTGTTTTTTTTTTTTTTTTTTAAACCCTTTTTTTAAACCCTTTAAACCCTGCCACAGACGTGCTAACAAGGCTAGTAGTGTAAACAACTCATCATCCAGGTGAAATTTTGGAGGCAGGGACAATTTTTTTCAGGTGAGACCCCGTCGGATAATGTAAACCTAAGCATGACAATGTTTTGGGTATTTCCACAGCAGGTTGAACACAGATGCCAAAGTTATAAAGGCAACTTCACCTGTCTGCAACTCACTGAGACTGTGAATTCATGTCTGTTTGCGTGTTTACATAAGAGTTAAAATGTAATTGGGCTGGGCAAAAAATACGGCCTTTCACATTTGGTCTGAACGCACTGTTAGTTATGTCATCATTTTTGAAGAGACTTGCAGCCCTTCGGAGTAGCTGCAGCTCTCAACATGGTCAGATTTGTTGTAGTTTTCTTCTCTTCAGGATGCTTTTTTCACCAGCAAGAAAAAAGGAGCAGACAAACTTGAAAGCACTCTTTGAGTGCAAACCTTTTCCAAGGCAGCTATTTGTCTCCCTCGTGTTTTATTTAACTTTGCTTAATAGCCTGACTGTTGGCAGACAGGGTGAATGTGATTCGAATCACCACCAGAACAAATAGACTGGTCCTTGGACCAATGAAAATTTAATCACAATTTGTAAATAACTTTAAGAGTTATGGTGCAAACACACATAATGAACACAGGTGAACCATAACCTCCTTGGTGTAGGTAACAAAGAACTGGATGGATCAATACTTGGACAAAATTAAATTATCTGTTATCAGTTAAAATATGTAGCGACACCATGACATTAAAAATATGCAGTAATTACAAAGAATCAGTAGTCACCTTTCTAAAGACCATATGTTCATACTTCCATAATTGAACTTACCACTGGTACATTAGTCTGCCTTCTGTGTATATTGTCTCATCACTTATTAGTAGTTTCTAATGACCAGCTACTTCTTTTTAAATCTGCATTTAAAGGTGAACAGGACTGTATTTTCATGAAAACAAATATAAAAAAACACATCAAAATTGTTTTATAAAGGTGCAGAATTATAGTCTTTGTATTCTTCAAAAATAATACACTGATGAAAAAAAAATTGAAATAATTTTTACGGGTCCTAATTACTTACTTAATCCTCACCTGGCCACTTAAGTGACCGTTGCAGCCAATCATCTGAAGGCAGGGCAATCTTGGGCTAGGGCAATGAGGTCGGCCAGAGGTCTTACCATTGCAACTTGGGTTATCCAGGACAGTCTGGGCCGACCTTTGGAGCGATGCCAGCCCTGGGAGGGGGGGGGGCGAGCGCTGGTGGAGAGGGCCTGCTTGGCCGGTGTCCCGTCTTCCAACCTGGACATGTGGCCGAGGAGCCGCAGCCTCCCTCTTCTGATGACGATGGGGATGGGACAGCCAGCCCTCCTTTAGACCTCATCGTTTGTGGTGTGGTGGCACCATTGGATGCCAAGGATGTTATGGAGGCAGGTCCAATGGAATGTATCCAGATGGTGGGTGGTTGTGGTGGAAAGGGTCCAGGTCGCTGACCCGTAAAGGACAGGGATCATACAGGTGTTAAAGATTTGCAACTTTGTGGTTGTGTGGATCTTCCCACTCTGCCAGACTCTCTGGAGGTGGCCAAAAGCACTATGAGACAGCTGCAGGCGGTGAGTAATCTCTGGGTCTGACGAGTGGGAGCTGGTGATCTTAGATCCGAGGTAGACAAAGTCTTTGACAATCTCAACCGGCTTGTTGGTGGTGGTGGTGGCAAGAAGTCTGACAGCGACTGGATCTTTGTCTTTGCCCAGCTGATGGTAAGGCCCAGGAGTGATGCCTTCTCCGCAAGCAGCTCCAGTGCCTCAGCGATTATGTCTATATGCATGGCGAAAAGCACCATGTCATCTGCATAGCACAGGTCTGTGAAGTGGGAGTGGAAGTCAACTCCGAGATTGGGTCAGTGTTCCGTTGTGTTCTTGACCTAGTAGTCAACCGCAGAATTAAAGAGGTTTGGTGCAGTGACGCATCCCTGCTGGACTCCAAAGGTGGTGACAGAAGGGTCTGACATGTCACCCTCGGTGCATATCCTGCACGTGGTGTTGAAGTAGAGATCCCGGAGAATGTTGATGTACTGGGACGGGACCCCAATGCCACGGAGGAGTTGCCAGAGGGCGTTCCTATTGTTCCTGTCTAGGGAGTCGAAGGCAGCTTTGAGGTCAACATAGACTGCATATAGAGGTTGGCGATACTTTCTTTGTTGCTGCGCCAGGACACTCAAGGTAAGGATGCAGTCTGCTGTGGACTGGTGAGGGGTGATGCTGGCCTGCTGGTGGCGCCGGCTTGGCGAGGAGCAGAGGGCAGATGTGGCGCAGGATGACAGTGGTGATTACCTTGCCGGGGATGGACAGCAGCGTAATGGGACGATAGCTGGCTGTGCGCTGATGGCCACCCTTGTTCTTGTAGAAGGACAGAATGACCACATCCCTGCATTCCCCAGGGATGTGTTCTTCTGCCCAGAAGAAGCGACGCAGGTGTTCCAGCCGAGGGATGACAGAGGTGAGGGCGGCTTCCAACATCTCTGCCATAGCTCCATCAGTGCCAGGGGCTTGCCCAGAGGGGAACTTCTTGACGGTATCTGACAGCTCACTGATTGAGGGCGGGGCTGGCCTGATTTAGTTGTCTTCAACACCAGCATCGGCATACTGCTGCAGCTTATCCATGGGTCCTAATAATCATTTTTACATCTGGGCAGTTGGATGATGAGACTCCAGTCTGTGCTCCAGTGGCCAGTAACATGGATATGATGCCCTAGATAGGACATGGCTAACATTTTTAGCTCATTCTGACAAAGCCGAAAGGAGTTAATACATACGTATGATGACGTGGTGTCTGTCTGTCTGACTGTCCATCCGTCCACATTTCATGAAAATCGCTGTTCCTCCTAGTCATTTGCTGTGATGCTCACCAAACTCACTCACAGTGATCCTCAGGTAGGTCTGCATCCAAGTTGTGCTCAAGGTCAGAGGTCAGGAGATCTGGGTACTTGTGTCATTTCATAAAAATCGCTACACCTCCCAGGCATTTGCCTCAGTGCTCACCAAACTCACTGACAATGATCCTTGGGGTGGGTCTACATCCAGGTTGTGCTCAAGGTCAAAGGTCAGGAGATCTGGGCATTTATGATTCCTTGGAAAAAACGATACTCCTCCTATTCCATTGACCTTGACTTTAAGCACATCCTAGATGGATCTGCATCTAGGCTGTACTGAAGGTCAAAGTCAATGGTCAGGAGATCTAAGCACTCCTGAGGTGATTTTTGTCAGGCTGGAATGAGCCACTCCATCACTGACAATCTTGTCATGGCAATCAGAGGTGCCATATTCAGTAGGTAATTATAATGGCTGATGGAACCTTCAGCATTGTGATAACAGGATACATAAACAACTGTCCATTGTGTTTATTGTAATCATATCAGTAAGCTGTGATTATGAATTGTGACTGGCCTAGTGACTAGCCACATTCTATCTAATGTTTACATATTTATGGCAGGTAAAGATGTCACAGCCAATAGCATGACTGGGTTGATGTCACATGTCTTCACCACCCAGTTAGTGCAAGCGTAAGTGTGACACTTAGTGGTCAGGAGGTCAGAATCTTGTCTCTGTCACCTTTAAGTGTAGACTGTACTGCCCTGGCAAACCTTTGAATATATTTTGCTAGTAGAAGTATAGGCTGGTTCTTGACTTTTGTTAGAAGCATAGTGAGAAGCCAGAGTTTCTGGTATTTTCATTAAAGTACCAATAAAACAATGCCTATTGTTTTCATTAAGCTTCATGCCTCAATATCATGTATTTTGACATTTTCAAGGACATGCATATGTAGTTTTAAAGACCAAAAAACATTTTTGTGTTGTTTCAGAGCTTCTCAAAAAAGTGTCTTTAAAGTTTTGCCTGCAACAGTTTTCAGCCTGTTCATTAATATTAATGGACCCCTAATGTGATTGAGAAAAGATTTTTTTTTCTTCTGAGTCGACCAATCACAAATTAAAGAGGTATTTGGCCATTGCTTTTGTTAATGTGGAGATCTGGAAGGTCAAGCTTCTTGGTTCGTGACATCATAAAACCCAGGAAGTGCAATCCACTCATTTCTTCAAGAGCTTAGCTAAGAAAAGGTAGTGCATATTTCTTTGTAAAGTGAGCATTTTAATATTTTAATGGTGTGCATGTAAAAGCATTGTCATATTTGATATGGTTAAAAACCTTCAAACTCAGTTTTGCACAATGTAGGACCTTTTTAAGCAAATGTATTTTTTTATGTTGAATTAAAATTCTTCAGATACTGAGCTTTGGCAAAACCCTTCTGGATCGTCTGTATAGTGAAGCCAAAGAGGAAAAATAAAGATATAAAAACTGTAATTCAGTTTAATTTATGTAGCAGCACTTCACAATATCAGCATTTCAAATGATAATTCAGAGACCTTACAGCAATAGAATCCTGTTTGAGATAAATTCATGTGCTGAGATGATCAATATGGCAAACCTTTGCATTTGTCTTAATGGTTATTGCTGCTGTTAACACACTAAAAATACCCACTGCCCACTTATCAGTCGTCAGTTTTCCGCTGCTTATCACAGTCTGTGTTTCAAAGGCAGCAGACAAAGGTGAAATGCCTCCCCAGCTTCCTCCTCTAATGGCTCTTTCTACTGTGAGCTCTTTCCGAATGACTGACCTCCTAAAGATGGATAAACATTTCTATTTATTCCTTCTTTTTCATCAGTATTTTATGGTGATTAAAAATGGTGATGGTGGTTTATGGTGGTTAAGGTGAACTAGTCACCATGGAAGCAGCAAATTCTGACCTAACTGGATTTAATAAAACACCCTCTCCATACTACCCATATTAAAAAAACAAAACACTGAAACAGTATATGTTCTGTATTCATTTTTTGGTCTGTTTCTTCCAGTTGAGATCTGTTGTTGAATGGTGTACAGTTGGGGCCAGAAATCTAGGTCACAGGAAAGAACACTGAGCCCAAAATCTACACACGTGGACAAAATTGTTGGTACCCCTCTGTTAATGAAAGAAAAACCCACAATGGTCACAGAAATAACTTGAATCTGACAAAAGTGGTAATAAATAAAAATTCTATGAAAATTAACCAATGAAAATCAGAAAATGCTTTTGAATTATGGTTCAACAGAATTATTTTAAAAAACAAACTCATGAAACAGGCCTGGACAAAAATGATGGTGTGGAGTGTGTAAATAAAGAGGCAGATTCATGGACAGACGATTTATTACACACTCACATCTCACAAGCACAGAAAAGACTGAATCATTTCCACACAGGCTGTCCTTTTCACCCAACTCTCTCTTCACACATTTACATGGAAGTTTCTCATCACACAGCATGACATTTACATTACACTGCCTTCAACCCCCCTATGTCCTTGATTCCTTCCTGCTATATGCCCAGGAACTCCCACACCTACACCGCCCCCCCAGCATCTTAGACAGAACATCAGTCCACACTCTCTTTTGGCTTCAGTCTCCTCCCATATCTGCTGTAACTGGGGTTCACCGCCGGTGGGGGGCTGCTGGGAGTGTGTCTGACTGCGGGTGAGCCGTGGTGAGGGGGGAGGGGAACTTCGCTCTGTCCGTGTGGCTGCTCTGGTGAATCGTTTCCCTGGGGAGCTCTTTGTGGGGGTCTTCCACACTGAGGGGCCCTAGCCAACAGCACTTGCTCGTCCGCCACTACAAAGGCGGGTTTGAGTCTGTCTATGGCAATTTTCTCCCATCTACCCCCAAGTCTAGCAAAAAATGCTTATCCCCTGTTTCCAACACTCTGAACGGTCCGTCATAGGGTGGGCGCAATGGAGGGCAGTGGGCGTCCTGTCTGACGAACACGAACTCCGCGTTCTTCAACGTTTTGGGCACGAAAGCACGCGGAAAACAGAGGTGGGCCGGGCCTGGCAGCGTGCCTGTGTTTGCGCTACGCTGCAAAAGCTGAGACGGGGAGCTGTCCGGCACGGGATTATCTGGCAGAAATTCCCTGGGCAGCCGTAGGGGCTGCGCAAAAACAAGCTCTGCCGGGGAAGCTTCCAAATCCTCTTTTGGCGCGGAGCGCAACCCCAATAAACCCCACGGCAACCTGTCCACCCAATTTGCATCCGTCAGTGAAGCCCTGAGTGCTGCTTTCAGTGATCTATGAAAACACTCGCACAACCCACTGGCCTGTGGGTTGTATGCGGTTGTGCGATGAATTGCAACACCCAGGCTGCGGGCCATCACGGACCAGAGGTCGGAAACAAATTGAGGGCCCCTGTCGGACGTAATGTCTGACGGGACTCCAAAACGCGCCACCCATGCTGTTAAAAAAGCGCGTGCCACGTCCGCGGACGTGGTTGCTGCCAGTGGGACTGCTTCTGGCCAGCGCATGGTGCAGTCCACCACTGTCAGGAGGTGCGTGCACCCCTGTGATGGCGGGAGGGGGCCCACGAGGTCCACGTGAACATGGTCGAACCTCTTAGCCGGTACCCGAAACGACTCCAAGGGAGCCTTCGTGTGTTTGTGTACCTTGGCTCGTTGGCACGCCACGCAGGCTGCAGCCCACTCTTTTACTTGTTTGCGTAGGCTCGGCCACACGAACTTCTCTCCCACCATTTTGACTGACACGCGCACTCCTGGGTGCGCCAGAGTGTGAACCGACTCAAACACGTGGCGGTGCCACGCGACCGGGACCACCGGATGCGGGCGTCCCGTGGAGACATTGCAGATTTCCACACAGGCTCTCCTTTTCACCCAACTCTCTGTTCACACATTTACATGGAAGTTTCTCATCACACAGCATGACATTTACATTACACTGCCTTCAAGCCCCCTATGTCCTTGATTCCTTCCTGCTGTATGCCCAGGAACTCCCTGGGCATTGTTCTCCCATGCTTATTCACTGTCTCTGTCTGAGGTGCTAAATAATCTGACTTCCCCAAGGTCCTACAATGGTACCCTTAACTTAATATTTTGTTGCACAACCTTTTGAAGCAATCACTGCAATCAAATGATTTCTGTAACTGTCAGTGAGACTTCTGCACCTCTCAGCAGGTATTTTGGCCCACTCCTCATGAGCAAACTGCTCCAGTTGTCTCAGGTTTGAAGGGTGCCTTCTCCAGACGGCATGTTTCAGCTCCTTCCACAGATGTTCAATAGGATTTAGATCAAGGCTCATAGAAGGCCACTTTAGAATAGTCCAATGTTTGGCTCTTAGCCATTCTTGGGTGTTTTTAGCTGTGTTTTGGGTCATTATCCTGTTGCAAGACCCATGACCTGCGACTGAGACCAAGCTGTCTGACACTGGGCAACACATTTCTCTCTAGAATACCTTGAGAGTCTTGAGATTTCATTGTACTCTGCACAGATTCAAGACACCCTGTGCCAGATGCAGCAAAGCAGCCCCAGAACATAACAGAACCTCCTCCATGTTTCACAGTAGGGACAGTGTTCTTTTCTTGGTATTTTTCATTTTTGCATCTGTGAACATAGAGCTGATGTGCCTTGCCAAAAAGTTCCAGTTTTGTTTCGTCTATCCATAGGACATTCTTCCAGAAGCTTTGTGGCTTGTCAACATGCAGTCTGGCAAATTCCAGTCTGGCTTTTTTATGATTTGTTTTCAGCAGTGGTGTTCTCCTTGGTTGTCTCCCATGAAGTCCACTTTGGCTCAAACAACGACGGATGGTGCGATCTGACACTGATGTACCTTGACCTTGGAGTTCACCATGAATGTGTTTAGAGGTTGTTCTGGGCTCTTTTGTTACCATTCATATTATCCGTCTCCTCCTGCGGCCACATCCAGGGAGGTTGGCTACAGTCCCGTGGATCTTAAATTTCTGAATAATATGTGCAACTGTTGTCACAGGAACATCAAGCTGCTTGGAGATGGTCTTATAGCCTTTACCTTTAACATGCTTGTCTATAATTTTCTTTCTAATCTCCTGAGACAAATCTCTCCTTTGCTTCCTCTGGTCCATGTTTAGTGTGGTACACACCATGTCACCAAACGGCACAGTGACTACTTGTCAACCTTTAAATAGGTCGACTGACTGATTACAAGTTTGTAGACACCTGTGATGTTAATTAGAGGACACATCTTGTTTGAACATGTCCCTATGGTCACATTATTTTCAATCTTTTCTAGGGGTACCATCATTTTTGTCCAGGCCTGTTTCATGAGTTTGTTTTTTAAAATAATTCTGTTGAACCACAATTCAAAAGCATTGTCTGATTTTCATTAGTTAATTTTCATAGAATTTTTATTTATTACCACTTTTGTCAGATTCAAGTTATTTCTGTGACCATTGTGTTTTTTTCTTTCATTAACAGAGGGGTACCAAGAATTTTGTCCACGGCTGTAGGTGTTAGTATCACATTACCAGTTTCCTCTTTGAACAGTAGTGTTCACAGCTATGTCACTTTGTGTGATTAAAATAGTTTCCCACTCTCCTTTGGAAGCTGCGTCATTGCTAGTTATTATACCATGTTCTCCTGCAGGTAAATCTTGCATGTGCTTTTACAGGTGAGTGGTGAATTTTTGCATGCAACCTACCTTATTTGCATTTATGAGTAGTTTTCCATCAGTTATGGCACTTGTTTCACAATGTTCCATAGTGACCAGAAGCAGCCAGCATGCCTGATTATCAGCTTTAAGGTTTCTCTTGTAATTGCCTAAGAGAGAGGCAGAATATTTATACTGTTATTTGGTCAAGCCACATTTATCCTATGGGCTTTACCATAATAATGCAGTTTCAGTGTCCATTCATCTTAAGAGTCCCTCACTGAGTCCACTGCTGGTCTGCTGTGTGTCCGTGGAGCTCTGAGTAAACTGCACTCCTGCAGCGAGGTCCCATTAGCTGCCCAGGACATCTGAGAGACTCATATTAAATATGTATAAAGCCACTATGCTAGCAGGCATGCCAGTGATGCGTGGTTCAGTTAGTGTGCGATGATGATGATGAAGAGGAGGAGGGAATTTGGGAGAAAGGAAGGAGTGCATGTGTGTTTACTTTTACTCTGGCTCTTTGCAGACTGAGGCTAATGGAAACTAGGAGACTGACCGGAGGTGCTGCTGCCTCCTGCAGTTCCACTCCAACATATTATCCTAGACTTTCATCATAAGCCCTCTGTGAAAGAAGCACACTTCTTTTAACAATGAGATGGTTGAATAAACTCACTGACTGTTGCTGGGAAGTGAATGATAAGAAATAAAATTTGTTGTCATTCACACTGCCATAAATCTGTGACTGTGGACAACATCACAACCAGCCTTTTCATCTGTGGTGTTGACATTTTATGTGGCATATATGGAAGCAGTGGTCGGCACATAACCAACGTGAAGTGACTCAAAACAATTTTTTTTAACCTTGTTGTAACACTGATCTATCTTCTAAGACCTGTCTGATTGCAAAAATCTGATCTAAAATGTGATCTCTTGGGTGAAATCCGAGTCATTTTGTAAGTGGTCCTAGATTTAGTGCTGCTAAAACAACTACCGGTGTCTTCTGGGCCTCATCACATACAGCCAACTAATTGCGGCTGTCCTCCAGAGCAAAATCCCAAGAATATCTTTACTACAAACGCACCAGTTTTCTCAGTTTAAAGTGAGTAAATGTTTGCACATATATAGCATCTTTTGTTGCTGTTGTCGTTGATACAAGGACATATCGATGTGTGCATGTATGCCATTTTCGAGGACAACCTCAGTCATAGCTGAGTCAGGTTAAAATCACTTATAATTGAACAAAACGGCTTGTAATGTGAACCTAACCTCTGTTAGAAAAGGAATACACACAAATAATGTGCAGACTGAATGCTGCTTGCACTTAAAAAGTGGTTTGAGTGATCAGTAAGATTAGAAACCATTCATTCATTAAATCCACGCTGAAGTCATGACTGAGATGTGAAAATCTGGTGTTGATCAGTTAAAAAGAATGAACAGAGCCAGCTGTATGAAGTTCCTAGGTAAATGTTTCTCTGCACCCACGGCATTGTTTTACTGTATTAGTTTTGCTTGGCAAGTACCAAGTGGAGCGTGAATCACAAGTGCAGTTTAGCTGAAAACGGCATTATGGTTGTCCCAATGATGGCTGTTAGGACACGTGACCTCTGAGGGTTGTCCTCCGTTTCTGGCTGCTGGATCCTTTACGTAGGTCAGGGGTTCTCAACTGGTCTCACCCTGGGACCCATATTTTCCCATGGTCATTAACTCATGACTCATTTATATAGAATTCAAACCATGCAAATTTATTTTTCAAAGATAGTCTTTGAAAACGTGTCGTTTTTTTTAAAAAACACTAATACATATTTACTTAAATGGGCAAAGTGAATTTCAGAGCACATTATTAAGAAATTGAGGACTACCGGACTAAGACAACTGCCTTAGTGAATAAAATAAAATTGAATATCAAAACTGCACAAAATAAATAAGGCTACAAAATTAGACATTTCACTTCTTATGGTTATCTCTGCATCCAGAACACAAACTGAGGAGGAACATGACAACTGCATGTATAAAAAGTGAAGAAAATAAATATCAAAACTGCACAAAATCAAAAAGGTCCACAAAATGAGATGTTTTTACCTAACCAGTCATTTGTGGAAGTCAGTGAGACAATTGAGCTAACACCTCTCTTGCCACGTCCACGGCGGCAGGAAAAATTAGCTCGTCGTCTATTGTGTGGGGTTTCTTAGCCTTGGCAACATGGTGGACTACGTGGTAAGAAGCCCGGAGATCTTGTTCTTGTTTGGAGCAAGACGCTGTCAGACGCTTCTGTGATGTCCTCAGCTCCTGGTGTCGTCTTCACTGGCTTGTCTTTGCATGCAGGATGTTTACTTTCTAAAGGGCACTTAAGCTTGGATGGATGGTTTCAAGCTCTTGTGTGTAAGCATTTCACTACATGTTACACATTGTGGCTTCTGTCCCTTTTTATCCTCATATGAAAATCCACATTTCAGATACTCTGGGTCATATTTGCACTTTGCGATCCCACCTCTGAATATCAACACAAACTTGGAAGTAAATGTCAGTCAAATGATGGTTACCATGGCAATGGTGCAAGAGAGCTGCACCTCTCTGAGGCATGCCTGTCAAAATATTTTTTTTTCAAAATAAGACGGGTCCAACTTCAGATGTAATGAAACTTAAGAATATTGTTTATTTCTTGACCTGCTGGGTCGCGACCCACCAGTTGAGAATCACTGCTTTAGGTTGTCGAATGGAGACTTTGTGAATCAAGATTCTCATTGCTGTCATTCCCTTTACCTGTCTGGTGTCTTAATGTCTTGGTGGCAGATGACGTTTGTCCTGTTGAGTAAAATCTGACTGACTTTGACATTTGATATCTATTTGGACTGAAATAAAGACACATTGGTTAAAATCTGTCATGAATCTTCACTTTAATTAATCCTAATCCATTATGTAATATTTGCATCCCTATCCTTTTATTCCCTGCGTCCTCTTTTTAATTAGCTTCCCTCTCTGCCCCTTCGAGTGAACACTCTTTGAAGCTGTCTTTGTCGCTCCTTATCACTCTGTGACAAATGGGATGTTGACTGTCCTCCTGTCCCCGTGTCGCCTCAGCCACCCCGTGTCTTTGCCGTTGTGTCTCCGTGAATCCCACTGCGACTTTAATGTGACTGATCCGGAGCATATGGAACCTCTCTGTCAGCTGACTCGTCTGCCTAGTGCAAGGAGGAGACGTTAGAACGTGCCGTGTCATGTGTTTGGGCATTCATCAAAGGAATAATTAGCAGCCCATACCCACCAGAGAGCAGCCAGTTCCAGAGAACTATAAGGCAGTAGAAGAAAACGCTATTGTCTGTGGAATCATTCATTTAGCAAACAGGAATACAGTAACACTTTTATTTCTCGACCACTTATTTTACTGTTCTGTCATGTAAATCAGCTGTTTCAGTAATGTTTAATAACCTGTATCAATAGCATTTCTGATAGTGGGATATCATTGTTTCATTCTGTAACAGAAATTTAGTTTAAGGATACTTACGTTTTTACAGTAGGTTTTTTTTTTTTCTTGTTCTTGCTAGGTGCCAACAGTGGGGATATCAACCATTTCCCCGAGGATCCCGAGTTTGCCGACATCATCCAGCGTGCGGAACAAGCCATCGAGTGTGGCGTATTTCCTGAGAGGATTTCCCAGGGTTCTAGCGGGAGCTACTTTGTCAAAGATCCTAAAGGGGTAAGCTTGAGATAGATGACATGGCTATGTGGAGATGAAAGGACCATGAGTTTCGATTGTATAATGATGAATATTTAGGTCACCTTGTTAAAGTCTGGCATGTTGCTGAGTTAAGCTTGTATCTCATGGAGCAGCAAATGCTGACAGAGTTGCGATTTTGGGGGTTTCGTCAGGGTTTGTAAAAAGTTGCAAAACAGTTTCCAAACAGTTTTGATGAAGTTGGTAAACAGTTTTTCTTCAAACATTTGCAAACAGTTGTAATGGCTGCACGGTGGCGCAGTGGTTAGCACTGCGGCAGCACAGTTTACCCTTGGCCGGGGGATTGTGGGGATCGTGGGATCGTGGGTTCGATCCCAGCCCCCGACCAACAGTGATCTGTGTGGAGTTTGCATGTTCTCCCCGTGTTGCGTGGGTTTACTCCGGGATTTCTCCGGTTTCCTCCCACATGCCAAAAACATGCATGTTAGGTTAATTGGCTGTTCTAAATTGTCCCTAGATATCTGTTTCCTATAGGCCCTTAGAATAGAGGGTTAGTATTAATGAAAGCGCTTTGAGTGGTCTTTGTGACTAGAAAAGCGCTATATAAGTGCAGGTTAGTTAGTTAGTTAGTAATGCTAAAGTGCAGCTAAAGTTCTTTTTGGTTCGCCAAGTAGTGATCACTAGCGACTGTTTAAGAACCTTTAGGAAACCTTGAACTCTGAATGCTGGGGAAGGTTTGCTCACGCTTTTTATAGGGTTTGGTCCAAGATTGACCTGATTTTTACCTGATATTTTACCTGCAGTTGGCAAAAGGTCCCAAAGTGGTAAGAGTGGCAAATAGTTGCTAATCATTGCAAACACTGTCCCTAACATTTACTAATGTTTGCCGCCAGTTCTTTGCAAACACTTTGGCAAACATTTGTTTGTTGCTAATTGTTACTAATGACGGAGGTGAATGCTGATTTTTCGAACATTTGTCCGAAAAGTTGGTGAATCCAAGCATCACAACGTCCGTTAGCATTCGCCACTCCATGAGATGGAAGCTTTACCTGAGTCAAGTAAGTAAAAAGAATGAATACACAAGGAAGAATCCCTACACATAGCCAGCACACATAACTACAGGTAACTGCAGTGTTGCTGCACTTTGCATTTGCTGTGTTTAAGTTTTGATCTTTAATTATGCCCTTTATAACATTAAATAATATATTTAAGTTCAAGTTTATCCCAAATATGACAAGACATGCTGTTTAATGTGTTTTTGTCTCTTATTTTCTTCTACAGAAAATAATTGGTGTTTTCAAGCCAAAGTCCGAGGAACCTTATGGTCACCTTAACCCAAAATGGACCAAATACTTTCACAAGGTAAACAGTGTAATCTCTCTGGAAACAAAGCAGAACTCTAGACTCAGAAATCACATTTTCTTAAATGTCCCGTTAACTGCAATATGGAGCTTTCATGGATTTTAACATCATAAAATACATCCTCTGGTCACACATATATTCTGGTAAAATACTGAAACGTTTACTTCATGAAGAAATGCACACTAACTTTATGTAGTTGAGCACTTAAAGTAGTGGATTCCACTTCTGGGGTTTTATGATGTCACAAAATAACAAGATCTGCCTTCATTTCCTTAAAGTTGGCAAAACATATGCAACTTGTTTTGCTAACAAAGTGTTCTGTGGGCAACCTTTGATTGTCACTCTTGAGAAAAACGTTACCCAGTCAGATTAACGTTCATTAATAGTAATGAGCAGACTGAAAACTAATGGTTTCAGACAGAACTTTGCAGAAAGTTTTTCTCTGAGCTATAAAACAATACAAATGTTATTAAAACTACACATGTATGTCCTTATAAGGGTGCCAAAACTTAAAATTAATCCCTGGAAAACAGACAATAAAGGACCTTTAAATATATAGCTGGATTTTCCAATATCTTGGATGTGATTCAACTAATTATACCCCACGCAACAAACTTGCAGAGGGTATATTGTTTTTGACCCGTTTGTTCGTCCGTTCATTTGACAACATTTTGTCACTACTGTAGCTTCTACATTTCTGATCAGACTTATAGAGAAGCTTTAACTCATCGATGCCTTGGATGGAGTCAGTTTTCAGACACCTCTAATGAGGGCTTCCATCTTTTTGGGGAGGGTCTTTTTTATGTTGTTGCCACTATAGCTTCTACAGTTCTGTATGTGAGCTTGCTCACTAAGGTTCTTTCATGTGACTACTAAACCCCTGAACACTCACGGTGTCTCTCTCCTCAGATCTGCTGTCCATGCTGTTTTGGTCGAGGCTGTTTGTTGCCTAACCAGGGTTACCTCTCAGAGGCTGCTGCTTCTCTGGTTGATACCAAGCTCGGCCTAGGAGTGGTGCCAAAAACCAAGGTGTGGCCCTCAGAGACTGAATACTTCAGACTGACGACAACCTAATATTTGAATTATGCAATGGAGACACTATGGACTCTGGAGCTTGACCTTGATTATATTAAATGAGTAATGATGTCTCGTTACTCAGGTGGTGTATTTAGCCAGTGAAACGTTCCATTACAACGCCATTGACAGAGCAAAGTCCAGGGGGAAGAAGTATGCCCTTGAAAAAGTCCCCAAAGTGGGACGACGCTTCCACCGAGTGGGCCTTCCACCCAAGGTAACAAAAACAGTCACACTTCACTATTTATAGCCAATCACAATTGTTTACAATGAGTAGTTTATAAAGGGTATATTAATATGTTGTTAATGACTATAATCTTGGGGCTGGTAGCTTTAAAGCATTTATTGTGTTGAGTAATTCCAGAGAAATGCTGTACAAATGCAAGTCCCCTTCTCATCTCTGCGTTCCTTTTTGTAGGTATAGGTGTAAAACACTGAGCTATGAATGGTTATAAAAATACCCATTAATAGTAGAATTGTAGTGCTTCTCTCTACACCAGGTGCTGTGCCATCATTATGAAACGCAGCAGCAGTAGCATCACTGAACAGACGGCTCAGGATAGCAGCCCTGGTAGAGGCTCGAGAAAGAAATCATGACACAATATTTTTGTGCTTTTTGGGAAGAAAGATTGAGTCAGATAAATAAGCAGGAAGATACAGAGGCTTTTTTTCTACTTTATTTTTTTTTAGTGTGGCTACAAATGTTCTTTAGTGATCTGTACGCACATTCCCATTTAAGATTTAAAACTACGTGTAACATTGTGCTCTGCTGTGGGGTTTTCTTGAGTTGCTATACTGGAAAGTTGTTAAAAAAATACCACCAGGAAGTGGTGTGAGGAAGTTACCATTTCACCTTTATAGCACCTGCATGACAGTTTGACAATGCACCACTGCAGCACACCACATCATAATCAAGCTGTTGGCTCTGTTCACGACACGGATCTCCTGTGCAGCTGCAGCATGTCTTTTTGTTTTTCTTGCAGTAAATCACGTGCTCAGTGTCTCCATCTGTTTCTAGGTGGGCTCGTTCCAGCTGTTTGTGGAGGGTTATCGCGAGGCGGACTACTGGCTGCGGCGCTTCGAAGCCGAGCCTCTTCCGGAGAACATCAGGAAGCAGCTGCAGTCCCAGTTTGAGCGGCTGGTGGTGTTGGATTACGTCATCAGGAACACAGGTGAGGGTGTATCATTGTTGACATTTAAGCACAGACTTTACCCTGAACAGATGTGACTCACTGTGACCGGTGCAGTCTTAGCAGTGTTGGCTCGGTTGACAGTGATGGATGATGACAGTATTCTTTATGAAATTCTTTATGTATTCTTTTATGAAACTGAGTTGACTCTTGCACCCGAGCAGGTTACTGTCACTGTTGCTTCATTCTCAGCTGTAGTTTAATTCTTCCTCTTCATACATTTGTGTTGTATATTTTCCTCTTTTCTTTTCATTTCCTCTTTGCCTTCCTCTTCAGATCGAGGAAATGATAACTGGTTGATCAAGTATGAGACGCCAGGAGAAGGACAAAAGGTAACTTTGAATTAACATGGGATCGAGGCATGTTCACAACACAGAAATGTTTTGCCATGGGGCTTTCCTCGTGTTGTATTTAGGCTTCAAATGGAATTCTTTTTTTTTTTTTTTTTTTTTTAATTCAGGTGCATATTTCCAAACACAAATACTTAAACATGCTTTACACATTTGGTGCTCAGCTTCTCATTCACACACACACACACACACACACAGCTTATGCTGACCTCCTAGGTTACAGCTACTCAGACACTGTCTGACAGCCTGTCATTAGTCATTATTTGTCATGTATTGATAAATGAGAAAGGACTTCATCCCTCTGTCCTATTAATCATTCCGCTGAACAGTGATCAATAGCTGTCCTGGTGATGTTTCATTAATAATTCACTCAGTTAATGAAGCCCTGTTGTCTGTCTCTGTCTTACATCTGACTATAGGATGCAGAGTGGTCGGAGAACAGTCAGGACTCCTGCATCAAGATCGCAGCAATCGACAACGGCCTGGCCTTCCCCTTTAAACATCCAGATGAGTGGAGAGCCTGTATGTTGAAACTCATTTCCTGTTTGCTTACTAATCTTTTTTGTAACTAGTGGCTAACAACATTTAATCTCGATTATAATGTCTTAAAGAGGCATTCTGGTGGATATAAATCCCCTATAAAAACAAATCTGCATTGTCTAAAATGGTATCTTATGTCCTTTTTCTACAAACAAAACCTTGCATTATCTTACAGTTTTCTCAATTTTTTCACTTTTCCTGTGCCTTCAAACGCCAGGTTCTGTGAATACTCCCACCCACATCCCACGAGGCTAATGGTGGCTAAAACTTCATTAAATATAATAAATCCTGTGATTAAAACACTTACTGGTTGAAGGACATGCCCAGTTGTATGCACGGTGGTCCAGGATAATGATTGAAACTGCAGTAGTCTTTAAAGATGCACTCCAGGGGCTCTAAAACCACCTCAAAAACAAATGTGTATTGCCCAAAATGGTACAGTGCATCCAGAAAGTATTCACAACGCTTAACTTTTTCCACATTTTGTTATGTTACAGCCTTATTGCAAAATGGATTAAATTCATTTTTTCCTCAAAATTCTACACACAATACCCCATAATGACGATGTGAAAAAAGTTCTTTTGAGATTTTTGCAAACTTATTAAACATAAAAAACTAAGAAATCACATGTACCCAAGTATTCACAGCCTTTGCTCAATACTTTGTTGATGCACCTTTGGCAGCAATTACAGCCTCAAGTCTTTTTGAATATGATGCCACAAGCTTGGCACACCTGTCTTTGGGCAGTTTCGCCCATTCCTCTTTGTAGCACCTCTCGAGCTCCATCAGGTTGGATGGGAAGCGTCGGTGCACAGCCATTTTCAGATCTCTCCAGAGATGTTCAATTGGATTGAAGTCTGGGCTCTGGCTAGGCCACTCAAGTACATTCACAGAGTTGTCCTGAAGCCACTCCTTTGATATCTTGGCTGTGTGCTTAGGGTCATTGTCCTGCTGAAAGATGAACTGTCTCCCCAGTCTGAGGTCAAAAGTGCTCTGGAGCAGGTTTTCATCCAGGATGTCTCTGTACATTGCTGCATTCATCTTTCCCTCTATCCTGACTAGTCTCCCAGTTCCTGCCGCTGAAAAACATCCCCACAGCATGATGCTACCACCACCATGCTTCACTGTAGGGATGGTATTGGCCTGGTGATGAGCGGTGCCTGGATTCCTCCAAACATGACGTCTGGCATTCACGTCAAAGAGTTCAATCTTTGTCTCATCAAACCAGAGAATTTTGTTTCTAATGGTCTGAGAGTCCTTCAGGTGCCTTTTGGCAAACTCCAGGTGGCTTGCCGTGTGCCTTTTACTAAGGAGTGGCTTCCATCTGGCCACTCTACCATACAGGCTTGATTGGTGGATTGCTGGAGAAATGGTTGTCCTTCTGGAAGGTTCTCCTCTCTCCACAGAGGAACGATAGAGCTCTGACAGAGTGACCATTGAGTTCTTGGTCACCTCCCTGACTAAGGCCCTTCTCCCCCGATCGCTCAGTTTAGACGGCCGGCCAGCTCTAGGAAGAGTCCTAATGGTTCCGGACTTCTTCTATTTATGGATGATGGAGGCCACTGTGCTCATTGGGATCTTCAAAGCAGCAGAAATTTTTCTGTACCCTTCCCCAGATTTGTGCCTTGAGACAATCCTGTCTCTGAGGTCTACAGACAATTCCTTTGACTTCATGCTTGGTTTGTGCTCTGACATGCACTCTCAATTGGGATCTTATATAGACAGGTGTGTGCCTTTCCAAATCATGTCCAATCAACTGAATTTACCACAGGTGGACTCCAATTAAGCTGTAGAAACATCTCAAGGAGGATCAGTGGAAACAGGATGCACCTGAGCTCAATCTTGAGCTTCATGGCAAATGCTGTGAATACTTATGTACATGTGATTTCTTAGTGTTTTATTAATAAATTTACAAAAATCTAAAAAAAAACCAAAACTCTTTTGACATTGTCATTATGGGGTATTGTGTGTAGAATTTTGAGGAAAAAAATGAATTTAATCCATTTTGGAATAAGGCTGTAACATAAAATGTGGAAAAAGTGAAGTGCTGTGAATGCTTTCCGGATGCACTGTATGTTGTGGCTTTTTATACACAAAAAACTTTCATTGCCTTAGAATTGTGGACAGTGGTGGCTTAATAGTTAGGGATGTGGACTGATGAGCAGAGGGTTGTGGGTTCGATCCCTAGATCAGCAGGATTAGGTCTGGGTGGGATAGATAACACAGCAGTGTTTGCCCCACCCTCCTTAATCCCACTGTGGTGCCCTTGAGCAAGGCGCTTAACCCCAACTGCTCCAGTGGAATTGCTCAGTGGCCACAGGCCAGTCTGTGGTTGTACTGGGCAGCTTCCTGGTGCGAATGTTTAACTCTGTGAGTGTGAACAGGGCGTCCTTGAAAAAGAGAGGTTGCCTCTCAATGGAACTGCCCTGTTTAAATAAAGGTTAAATTAAAGATAAAAGAATTGCTTGGAAAGAGTTTTTACATCTTCCACCTACTTAAGTACATGTGGATCTATGAATATTCTAATTTGCTCTACCCATACTCCCGCCCACCAGTAGCGGGAAGAAGAGGACATTGGGCTCTGAGAAGATGATCCAACTTGAGGAAGTAAAAGTTGTAGGTGAACCTGTGGAAGGCTCATTCTCGGTGGAGTGGAGAGTTGCTGCCCAGCCCCGCGTGGAGGCTGGAGGGCTCCCTGCCGGTCTTTGGTTGTCCATTCGCCGAGGATCTCCCTGGCTCGCTCTGAGTCTCTCCCACTTGGGAGTGAAGGAGGTGAGCTGGCGGGTGCTGCACCCTGTCCGCCGCCGAAGCGAGCTGGCTTGGGACCACCGAGGAGCTTGCTGGGGGCCGACAGTCCATTGTGCCCACGCGCCGCCGTGGAATCAGGACTGCGGCACATGCGGCCTCGCCTGTTCACCCCAGCCATTGCGTCACACGCCTTGGGGGTGGGAGACCTCTGCAGCTGTCTCCCCCGGCATGCAGGGTAAAATGCAGGGTGCAAACCCATGTCCTCTCTCTGGTATTTCAGCAGGGACACTGAGGTTTTTCCAAATTAATCATTGCTGTCGTATTTTAATGTCTGTGGGTAAGACGTAATTTAAAAGAAGAGGATTTCTTGCTCATACAGCCAAAAACTGAACATGTATAATCTGCCATCTTTCCCAAATAGGAAAAGCTCCTGCTGCTATTATATATTTTACAGACTGCTTTCTGTAAAACATTTTAAAAACAGTAATGTCCATCACAATATCCTAGAGCACAAAGTGACCACGGTAAATGACTTGGCTTTTCAAACAAAAATTATTCAAATTATGATACAAAAACAAGAAAAGTTTTTAAAACTGCTAAAGGTATGACCTCTTAAGAAAGGAGGAACTGTCTGAAATGGCCTTAGGACACATTCACACGGCCACTGTTTGGTCTGGACCAAAGGACTATCTGCGGATAGTTTGGTGCCGCCTGAACGTGCATTGGAACTCTGGTGCACCCCAAACAAGCGAAGTCTGGTCCCCCTGAAAACGGGGGTCTCGGTTCTCTTGCAAACGAAGTCTGGAGCGCTTCGCTTGCAGTGTGAATGCAAACTGACTATCCAGCGGACCAAAGGGCGGAAGTGCCCCTTGGTGTTTGTGTAACCATAGCAACATGTAGTCTGAGAAGAGGAAGTGGCGTTTACCGTAGTGTATTTTGGGTAAAAAATAACAATAAAAACAACGGCAGGGATCCAAGAAATCCTTTTACCGGAGAAAACCATGGAGAAAAGTTAAAAAATGTCTTGTTTGTGGTGGACAAACAACCCGGCTGAAGGGAACGGATTTCCATTTTTGGTCCTGGACAATCGATGAGATGGATTTTTCTTCTTCACCAAGAATTTTTCTTCCTGGTCAGTGGTGGTTTCGGCTATAGCACCCCAAACAAACAGTTGTTGTAACTGCGTGACATTGTCCAGGCAGTTTGGTCCGCTGCAGTGTGAATGCAAACGAAGGTGTAAAAATTCTCGACATCCCCCACCCAGTCGAACCGAGACCCCCGGACTATGCTGGTGTGAATGCAGCTTTAATGTGCTCTGCTAGTGTGAAGACTGAGCCAGCAGGATACTCGTTTTTATGGGATCAAACAACAAGATGTCAAACAGAATGTACTGATGAAATTTTACTTTTGGATAAAGCCAAATTAGCCAAAGCTTCGTATTTAATGCAGATGTATAAGAAAAGTATGTCTTCTCAAGAAAAGGAAATTAATTTTGGATATTAAATTGACAAACTGAACTGATTGGAAATAATGATTTTCTCATGTCTGCCGACTTGTAAACTGTGCTGATGAGTGTAGCCATTGTGGAACAACAAGGCATTACCGGCAATCAAAAGCACCACAGCTGACGGAATCATCTTGTCCTTCCTTCAGACCCGTTTCACTGGGCATGGCTTCCTCAAGCTAAGGTGGCCTTCTCCCAGGAGACCAGAGACCTGGTGCTGTCCCGCCTCTCTGACATGAACTTTGTCCAGGACCTCTGTGAGGACCTCTATGAGATGTTTAAGGTGCAAACCAACTCAAGACCTTCCCTTTTTTAGCTCTACTCACAGTGATTTAAATGCCAGATGTGGTTTTAAGATTCAAATAAGCAATTTTGACTGTCCAGGTGAGGTGCTAACTTTTTATTTTTACTCCTCAGACGGATAAAGGGTTTGACAAAGCCATGTTTGAGAGACAGATGTCTGTTATGAGAGGACAGGTGAGTTTTATTTTGTCCAAGTTAGCCTTTTTTTGTTGCTTTTTTCTGTTTGACTGTTGTCCTCCTTTTTTCCTTTCTGGATGTTTCTTTTTATACCCTACCTTGCTCTCCTTCACTCTCTCATGGCCTACTTTCTTTCACTTTCAAAGTGTACTCTGTAACTTCACCATGTCTCACCTTTCTCGTTGTTCTATTTTGCTCTAGTCTCTGTCCTCGTTTATTTTCTTTTTTCTGGCCTGCACACAGTAATGGTGGATAAAGGCAACATAGATTGAAGATATTTCTCATTTTTTCCCCAGTGGTTTTGACAAAATGATTGGTCCAACGAGACAGCAGCTGGCTAAGCATTTATCAACATGATAAACTAGCACATTAAGTTCTCTTTATTAATAAATCCCTAAAACAATTTTTGGGAAAGAGCAGTGCAGGATCACATACTTCCACTAAGGGACATAATGAACAAGTCTGGCAGCACTCTGAGCTGTCATGTTCTGTTGTAGCAGCAGATGGAGACAATGAGGCTCACTAACGGTGCTGTAGAAGAATGTTTGATGCACAGATCTGAGATTATTATGTTCGTTCCTAAATTTGTTTGCACTGTGCAAACAAATTTAGAACTTCCATAGACCTACAAACACACTGTATAGTCTACAGTGGTGTTTTTCAGCCATGGATCCCTGAAATGTTTAGATTTCTGTGGGAAATTTTCAAATTTCACTTCTTAATTGGTCAAAAAATTGCAAATAATTTGCAGCTGTTTTGCAGTGGTTCTGTAGGCACCCATGCACAAAAATATTTAAAAAAATGTCCAAAATGTGATCCATGATCATATCAGGTTAAAACCCATGAAAGCACCATTTTACACAATATGGGGCCTTTCAATGCATTGCAGTATGCTCACATATTGTAATTAAGCTATTGCAACACATTACTTTTCTATGAAAGCATCATGAGAAAACAGAAATGATTCCGTTTTGCAGCAGTATCTGTTTGTATTATCTCTTTTTCATATTACTCATTTTAGTCAGGTAACTGTGGTACATATTTTTTTTTTGTGTGTTTGTCCTTCATGCTTGATCTCTGTTGGTTGCCAGGTGCTGAACCTGACCCAGGCGCTGAAGGACGGAAAGAGCCCAATCCAGCTGGTGCAGATGCCCCGGGTGGTGGTGGAGCGCAGCCGCTCGGGTGGCCAAGGCCGCGTGGTCACGCTGGGGAATGCCTTCACACAAACCTTCCACTGCAAGAGGCCTTTTTTTTCCTCTTGGTAGTCCAAGAAGGCGAGAGACTTTTTTTGTTGCGACCCTGAAGCAGGAAGGATGACATGAGGGAGAGGATTATCTGACTAGGAACTGTTTCGCATTTGTCCTCACAGGGGAAGAAATGTGGGCCGACGTGGATGATGGAAAATAAGATGAAGGATTATTTTGTGAGGAAACTGAGTTTAGGCCAATTCCTTATTTTGTGAAGAGAGTGCAGAGAAGCGTGGGAGCTGCAGAGATTAGCATACCACCCTCTCCTGGAATGACCTTGGGGCCATTTGTGGTTTCCATGGTGACTTGATTGGATAATCAGCTTTTCCACAGAGGTGGGCTTTGTTTATTGTTAGGAAAGAGAGAGGTTTTTTTTTTTCCCTTCAACCCACCCAAAGTACCTTCTGGAGTTTTGTACAAGGTCTCTTAGTGGGGTGATGGCCAAAGAATAAGCACTTAAATGCCACACAGAGCAGATATTTGAGAATCTAAAGCGCAAGCTTCTCTATTGGTTGACATGGTTCATCATCCGGAATTTGGTCCAAAAGTGTTTGCTTTGCGTCGTAGCATTGCTCATTAAAACAGATGTGCACTTAACGCTGCTGAAGTGTTTGACCTGCTCCACCTCCCCGAGCCCAAACGCACCTCACCCAGTGTTAGTTTTTACAGCCACATCTGCTGAACAAACCGTGTCTTCGAGTCTCTATACTGCCAACATCTTTTTGTGGAAAGAATCTTGAAAACCCTCAAGAAGAGAATCTTACTAAAACTTGAATTTAGAGCAGGATGAGGATGAAGGATAAACTCACTGCTTGAATGTAATCTGTTTACGATTTATACACAGATCCTTGCTCCGAAACATTTCAATTCAGGAGAATGCTGTTGGGAATAGTTTTCTCATCACGATGAATGTATTTGTTGTTCGACTTGTATTCAACTGCTGACCAGCAGCTTTCTCTTGAACCTCGTGGCACTGGGGAGGACTCTCCCTCCTCTTTATAATGTAAAATATGGGACAATATTTCACACTTTTGCTTGATGCCGCTGTGTTTTCTTATGTATGCATCTTGACATTTTTATTCCAACTTTGTGACTGTATGAGAAGTTGTATATTTAACAAATAAAAATGAAAATTTTTGGAAAACAAATCTTTGTTTTTTAATTATGGTGTGACAGTTTAAAAAGAAGGGTGATTGGAATTTCTAACATTAACATTTTTTTTCTTCAGAACAAATACAGAGTAATGGTAACTAAAGATGCACCAATACAACGACTTGACATTGGTATCAGGTTATAAACTTTTTGACTGATTCTGGCTCATGGATTGCCATCTTATTGTGGTGCAGGGCTTTGTGTGTCCTAATGATCCCAGAAGCTAGGTATGTTATCACGGGAAACTTAAGACAAAGACATATTGGACCTGGGTGAAGAGCCAGACCAAGAGTGGCCCAGTGGATCCCCATGTAGCCAAAGGAACCACATGAGCCGACCTCCAGTGGGCTCCCCACCTGCAGGAGGGATCATGGTGCTATGTGAACCAGGTGGCAGTCTGGGCTAGTCTACTTGGACTGCTGCCCCTACAACCTGGACCCCCAGATAAGCGGTTTGTTGGTCAGCAGGATTGCTTAAAAACTACTGGAAGGATTTTGGTGATGTTTTACTCAAGAGGTGGCCATTGGGCTGTGGATGAACCCATTAGATTTTGGAAGTGATCTGGGTCGGGATACGACTTTTCCCACCTTCCTCAACATTGTGAGATGGGGCCTTGGCAGAAGTATGTGCTCTCTGTGTGCCCTCTTGTTTTTTTTTTTCCCCCAAACCATGAGTGCATTCGTTCTGCCTTTTCTTGCACCTTTTTGAAAATATGGTGCAGAAAACTTAATTTTTAGTGCCTAAGGCCAGTGAAGAAAAGTTGTGGAAGATTGCAGATTATTATAGGCCACCTATGGGTGCAGTGCCTTGATTTGGGGTCTGAGGAGTTGGGAGAATTTCGGACCAGACTATAAAATTTCATGTTTCTTCAAACGTTTCTTTGCTTCCCATGCCCTTAAGAAGGTTTCCCTACAGCTGCTTTGCTTTAGAACCTTAAAACTTACTAATGCTAACCCTTTGCATAGTGAAAGAGCAGAGTATCTAATAACTCCTGAAAACTACTTACCCCAGTGGTTGGTGAGCCCCACAAGTAATGTCAAGCATGTTATGTCTTGAATTACCTGCTGGACAGATGAGGTGACTGGGAAAACGGCTTTACTGAGCTCACTGACACACTGACAGCTACTGACAGATGGATGGCTAAGCTCAGGCGAAAGAGAGTGATAAAATGGCAGACCCAGCTTTATGTAGGGTGGGGCGTGTCCATCTTAGTTACACATTAAATCCATATCTCACATTTTCCTTCCCCTTTAAATAAAGTTCAAAACCACTCATTCAATTAGACCCCCCCCCCCCTCCATTTTGGGACCCGACTCATGCACTAACAAATGAAAACTAATGTTTCTAAATGGCCTAACACATTCACACAACAACACCTAAAACAGGGAGGACGGATGGACTACCGTCCTGCCCGCATGGTAAGGTGGATTATTCTGCCACCTGCTAAAGTAAATTAAAGTCCATAAATAACTAAAATTGTACACTGTGTTCCTAAACTAAGACATATAAAAACAAAATAATCCCTTATATAACATTAACAGTCCATATATAACATTTTATTTTTTTAAACAACACCAACAGCAGCACTAGAACTTCAACATATACTATTTACAACCCAAGTGTTCAAGTAAAAAGGACATAACTGGTGTAGGAATATGTGATTAATAATTATGATCAGGTATAAAAATTATTTAATTTGTATTAATGTATCAGGACCTGAGATATCCTCCGGGTCCACACACACAGAAAAAGTTAATAAACACTCGTGGGGCACCAGCTCCTCTTTAGGGAGCACTTTAATCCTTAATTTCACTTTATACCTGTTTAATCACTCAATAAATTAATTAATAATCAGTCTCAAAATTTTAGCGAATTCGATACTGGGGCTTTGAAACCAGACTCAGAATGAAATAAATTCCCAACAACTTCTCTCATGTTCACATATTTATTAAAGAGTGATGATTAAAGGACATTGCAGTGATTTCATTAAACATTAAATTAAACTTGTAAATTATAGAGTAACAATGTGAACATTTGCAGAACCAGAGTGAAAATGTAAGCTGAATTTAGATCAGTTTGAAGTTAACAGATTATGGAAAACAACGCAAATTTATGGGGAAAATTAAACTAATTATATGGAAAATTCTGGATTACTCTTAAGAAAATGAAAATGGAATTTTAAGGAAAAGAAGAGTTATGTTAAGTGTTCTTTAATTTTGCATCTGATCAGATACTGAATTATCCTCAAATCTCTGACATTTTATTCAGCAGATGAGTGAAGAATGCAGCTCATGTGACCAGGTTGAAAATCCTTCTGCGTCGTTGTCTCCTCGAAGTTTTCGATGTGGAAAAGTGCCAAAAGCTGGAATATTTGGCCAGCAAATATTCTTTGATATAAGATGAGATTTTGATGTGTTGATCACCTGGGCTGAGATCCAGCCCAAGCGTCTCCTTTTTCGTGGAGTGTTGATTTCTTCAGCTGTGTGTCATGGCGAGCTGCGTTGTCTGGATCAGCGGCTTCTCACGAGGGAATTCGAGAATAATTACAAAATCTGATCCAAGAGCAAAATTAAAAGATTTCTGCGACTTAGTGGAGGTGAAATTAGCTTCTAGTGTGTAAGTGGTCAATAAAAATTATAAACAAAGTCAAAATTACAAACGGTGAGTTTAAAGAAAGTTTCAGGAAAAAGTTATAAAAATAAACGTCTAGAAATGGAGTTTGACTCCAAATTTAGGATTTGAGCTCAGGAAAGAAAAAGATTAGTTCCTAGACATTTAAAGAGAAACAAAAAAACACGTGGGAGAAATGTCCTTTGTTCTGGCAAATGAAGAGTTCTTTGTTCTCCCGTAGTGATCTGCAGTGAAGTGTTCTTCTGTGTAGTGATGAGAAGAAGGAGAAGAACGAAAAGAGACCGAAAACAGTGTATCTTCTCTTTATCTGTGGGAAAACTTTTGCGGGCTTCCGGGAATGGACAAAAGTTCCAGCCAATAGTTCTCCTTCGTGGGTGGGCTTTAAGAACTTTAGTCCAATGAACAAACAGGCTTTTGTCTGTAGCAACCAATACCTTGAGAGAGCCATTGTCAAGCAGAGATTGGCCGCGATCGGTCACATGATTTGAGAGACATTTTATTGGCAACCTGATAGTCTTAAAACTGAACATTCATCTATACACTTATGTATAAAATCTAACCTTTTTCAGTGGTTCATGCAACTTTATAACTAGTGCTTTTAAATTAACATGCAAGAATAAACATTCATTTAAACATTTTAGCATGCACATATTTAAAATCAAGGATTGATATATTTCAAACCCATTATTGATTGTCCACATCAAACATCAAGAGTGCATTTACTTTTCCATGGTGTCCTGAAAAAGAGAGGATGTTGAAAATTGAGTCTTTTAACAAAGATGTGATTAAAAAGTTCACTGGTTAAGTCCAGCATGTCCCAGAATTGCCAGAAGAGGGCAATGTTGAGCTGTGGATATTTTGTAGTGACCATATGAGGTACTCCACAGAGGTCTGTTCTTTTGTCCATGTTTATTGGGCCCTAAAAGGTTTAAGAGGAATTCCTGAGACTGGTTTAACAAAGGAATGTTAGTTCAGCTGTAGTCCTGGGATGAAAGAGCAGTTCTTGACTGTCCTTTTCCTGGGTGAAACAATGTCTTTAAGCTGAAGAATAATTTTATTGATGAGCCAAAGTGAGATGATGCTACACTGGCATGGGGGCCCAGGCACCCTCTCAGCAGATGCGCCCCTGGAAACTGCCAGTCTTCGGGGTGGTGGCTGGCCCTCCGGACGCTGAAGCCGCTCCCCCTCACTCTTGACCCTGTCCCACGTCCAGCCTCATCTCCCGGAGTCCTCTCCTGGACACGGCAAAGCCGATTTGCATGCCATACCGGGCCGTCAGACAGCCTGAAGTGCACTGCGCCCAGTTTCTCCACTATGCGCAGACACTCCCGATGCTCCTCAGGTTGTTGCCTGGCCCATCTCCGCCGCGGCCGTTCCTCATCTTGGCTCCAAACCCAATCCAGGACCCTCAACGGGGCCCGGCTCAGCTTGAGACATTGTTGTCAAGCACGCTGATCCTCCGTGCCTCTCAGTCCTGCCCCGACTTCTTCTAATACCATTGCAACGTTCACCATTGTAGCCACAGACCCTCTGTCCTTCCATGGCCAGGCTCCGGAGACATCTGGGGCCAGCCCATTGGTGTTGCTTGTCGGTCTAGGTATCAGCTCTGGACAAAATTGGTCCTGCTTAACTGTCATGGCGCCCAGTAGCTCTTCAGCCCGCAGCGTGTGGATGGTTGTCAAGGGTGGGCGGAGTGAGTTCTTCTGTGGGCTCTCCGGGTTAAATCCACAGCAGACCCTGGCAAAATGGTTCAAGCAACCACATCTGTTAAAACGTGCTCCTCTCGCCGGATAGTTCTTAGCCTTTTTGCGGTGTGTCACAGACCCACAGACCATACAGAGGGACTTTCCCAGGGCCGACCCCCGGCTCGTCGCCTTGGCTGCCGTCTCCTCATCGTCCAAGCTATCTTCGCTGTCCAGGTCCGTGGCATTTGCCGCAACAAGAGGCTCTAGCTTGTCTGCGGCTTCCATCTGGAGAGCTAGCTCGATGGTTCTGGCTAACATGAACTCATTTGGCGCCGTAAGTAGCCTAGCTCACAATGTGACGCTACAACAGTACTCTGCCAGCTGGTCACAAATCATCTCCCCCTCCAATGCTCCAAAACGGCACTCGCTAGCAAACTGCCTCAAATCGGTGATGAACTGCCGGACTGGTTCACCTACCCACTGTTGCTGCTGCTGAAAGCGGATCCTCCGGACTGTCACATTCTCCGGGGTGTCGAAATGGCTAGCTAGCAGCTCTGCTAACTCCTTGCAGGTGTCCGCAACACTGAACGTTTACAGGATACGCTGGCCTTCTATGCCCAAATTGTGCACCAATAGCGCCCAGGCTCTCTGCTTGTCAGCCTCCCTGAGACCCAGCATGGCAACGTACTTCTGAAAGGCCTCATACCACCTAAGCCAGGGCACCGGTGGTTCTCCGGGCACCTCGAGGAAAGGGCAAATAGGCACCATGCACGCCTCCATGGTTTATTCTCATGGCCAATGTTATGTCTGGAATTACCTGCTGGACAGACGAGGCGAGGTGACTGGGAACACAGCTTTATTGAGCTCACTCGCACACTGACAGCTACTGACAGATGGGTGGCTAAGCACAGGCGAAAGAGAGTGATAAAATGGCCGACCCGGCTTTATGTAGGGCGGGGCAGAGGCGCCACATGGCAGTGCGTGTCCATCTTACACTTATATATTAAATCCATCTCTCACAAAGCACATGGGCATAAACTAAAGGATCAACCTGTGGGGAAAAAAGAATTTATTCCCCTCATTTTCATATACTTTTTAGATCATGTTGCATAACTGAATAAAATGCATTTTTTTCCTTTGTGAATTTGCAAATTTTTTCTATTAAATTTGCAATGGTTTTATTGTAAACTTAAATTTTTTTCTTGTTAATCTGTGATTTTTCTGTTATAAATTAAAAACTTTTTTCATATAAACTTGCTACTATTTTTCTTGTAAATTTGTCACTTTTTCTTGCACATTCACTGCTTTTGTCACAGTAGATTTTCAATCTTTTTCTTGTAAACAAAATTTTCTCCTCACTGGCAACTTTTCTCACAAATTTTCTACTTTTTCCCTTGACTTATTTCTTGTAAATTTGTAACTTTTCTAGTAAATTCACTGCTTTTTTCATAGCAGATTTTCAACTTTTTTTCTTGTAAATTCAAAACTTTTTTCTCATAAACTGGCAACTTTTTTTGTCACAAATTTGTTGAATTTTCCTTGCAAATTTGTCTTTTTTCTTGTATATTTATGATCTTTTACTTGTAAATTTGCCACTCTGAGTAAATTCTCTGTTTTCATTGTAGATTTTAAACTTTTTCTTGTAAATTTGAAAGTTTTTTCCTTGTAAATATACAACTTTTTTCTAGTAAATTCAATATTTTTCCATAGTTTCTTTTAAACTATTTTATGAATTTGCAACTTTTTCTAGTAACTTCACTACTTTTTTCGTAGTAGATTTTCAACTTTTTCTTGTAAATTCAAAACTTTTTTCATGTAAATTTTCAACATTTTCCTTGTAAATTTGTGACTTCTTAAAAATTTACAACTTTTTCTACTTTTTTCATAGTAGATTTTCAACTTTTTTCTTGTAAATTCAAAACTTTTTTCCATAAACACAAATTTGCTACTTTTTTCCTTGCAAATTTGTGGCCTTTTCCTTGTAAAGATGTAACTTTTCTCATAAAGTCACCATTTTTTTCCATAGTATATTTTAAACTTTTTCTTTTAAATTCACCATTTTTTCATAGTATATTTTAAACGTTTTCTTGTAAATTCAAAACTTTGTTCATGTAAATTTTCAACCTTTTCCTTGTAAGTTTGTGACTTCTTGAAAGTTTAACAACTTTTTCTACTTTTTTTCATAGATTTTCAACTTTTTTCTCATAAACTGGCAACTTTTTCACATACAGTATTTGCTTTGTTCTTGCTAAATTTTTGTGTTAAATTTGCAGTTTTTTCTAGTAAATTCACTACTTTTTCCATAGTAGTTTTTTAGCTTTATTCTTGGAAAATTTGCGACCGTCATAGGGATGCAGATCATTTTTTTATTCTATGTAATTAATGGTTTAATTTTTTTCAGTTCTAGATGATGACCCAAGTTTATCATTTAATATTTCTGTTGGTAGGGGAGGTTTTTTTTTTTAACTGTTCTATAGGGTTTGCACTCTGATCCCACTGGAAAACATAATACTATAGCGTCTCCATCGATATTTACTCTTGGGAAAAAAAAAAAAAAAAGTCCAGCTTCTGTCCATAGTTGATCATTTTCCATCCGTGTCTCTTGTGCACTTGTGTCTCCACTAGATGTCAGTGTGGATCAATCCTCGAAGGCTGCTCCGCTTGTCTGTCAGCGCTTCAAGGTTCCACAAGTTTGCCAAAATACGCAGACAGGATGACTCGGCTGTGCGCAGATCTGATCACAGCTTTGTAAAGCGGCTGTAAAGACTCACCGTGTTTGCTTTTAAATCCGCACTAGAGGCGGCTCCGTCTCTTCACACAAGCTGGATTATTCCAAAGTTTCCATCCTAACATGCCTTCATGGGGGACACGTTCCATCTGCCGCGCTCTCCTCTCACCTTCAGCCGTGCGCTTCTTTTTATTCGCAGCTGCCTTCCTCTTTGCGCACCAACTCAGCCAGGCCGCGCGCCCCGACGGCTGCGCCCAGGGGTGCGACGCAAGCTCGTGCCCGAGCCTCAGCTGTGCCGGTGGGTTCCTACCGGACAGGTGCAACTGCTGCCTGGCGTGCGCGCCCCGGGAGGGAGACCCGTGCGGGCGCCAAACCGACCTGCCCTGCGGGGATGGCCTGGAGTGCAAGGCGCTCTCCGCGGGGGGGCGGCGGGACAACGGGGGGGTCTGCCGGTGCGAGACGGAGCACAAAGTGTGCGGGAGCGACGGGAGAACGTACGGTAACGTGTGCAAGATGAGGGCAGCCAGTGGGAGAGGTGTGAGGAAGGGCAGAGCCGCCGTGAGCCAAGCGCACAGAGGACCGTGTCTGCGGAAGCGGGGCTCAGGTAGGACTACAGCATAGCAACGCAGTGGCGAGTTGTTAGTGTCTGCAGATCTGGCAACTGCATCAGGACAGAGAAACCCTGCAAAGACTCGTCAATCTTTTAACGGACAAAAGTTGCAAATTTATGAAAAATATGTTGCAAATTTACCAGAAAAAAAAAATGTTGCAGATTTACAAGAAAAAAAAAATATTAAAAAAATTGCAAACTAGCAAGAAAAAAGGTTGCACATTCAATGGGAAAAAAGTTACTAATTTGTTAGAAGAAGGCATGTAGTTGCACATTTACAAAAAAAAGAAAAGTTGCAGATGTACCAGAAGAAAGTTGCAGATTTACCACAAAATACAGTAGTCGCAAATTTATAAGAAAAAAGTTGTAGCCTACATGTACTAGAAAAAAAGCTGCAAGCATACAAGAAAAAGCTGCAAATTTAATAGAAAAATGTTGCCAATTTGCAAGAAAAGGTGGCAAATTTAAAAGGAAAAAGTTCCAAATTTACTATAACATGGTGCAAATATATGAATAAAGTTTCAAAGTTACATGGAAAAAAACTATGAGAGAAGCAAGAAAAAAAAATCCCTGTACATTTACTACTATAAAGTGACACATTTATGAGAAAAAAAGTCATTTTTTTAATATATATTTTTATTTTTCCTCTAGAGGGGCAGCAAAGCAAAGCAAATGGGCTGTGGCCCAGGCAACAATAGCCCATGCCTGTGTACGTCCTTGCTTAAATCAGTTAGGAGTAGCCACCAAAAATTACTTGAGCAAAAGTAAGAAATTATCTTGTTTTGATCATAAATTTGAATCATAAATGCACTACCCTTTTCTATTAAATCTAGATCATTTTCCCTCTTGAATTTACATTTTTTTCTCTTTAATTTTTACACTTTTTTAACATGAAATTGTGATTTTTTTTTTCCTGTAAATGTACACCTGTTTTCTGGTAGAACTTTTTTCCTCATAAAAATGTGACCCAAAGTCTCTATTAGTAAAAAAGAAGTATCTTTAAAGCCTCATTGCAACGAAGGAAATGTGTCATTAAGAGAAGTTTGTGGCTACGTCCATCTCTGTTTGTCATCAACTCAAAATGGAAATCTTTGTGATTCTGTATGGATACGGTGTGTTCTTCTCGTCAGCACAGGTCATTCCCTGATAGGTTCCAACAGTCCTCGCCACAAGTTCAACTTCATCGCAGATGTAGTGGAGAAAATAGCACCTGCTGTCGTCCACATTGAGCTGTCTGTAAGGTGTGTGGGGATTCTCCTTTTTAAATGCAGTAGCGTTTGGTGTAAAAACCATCCAACAGATAAACACAGGTTGTAAGCTCCTCACCTCAGAATACGCCTGTGTGTACCAGCTTCACTGCATCCAATCTCCTTGGTTCAAAATCTTATGCATTAGATGTACTGTCTGTTATCAGCAGAGTAACATAAGCTTTTGGAATTTCAATTTCAACAGGATTTATGGCAGAGGATCTTCAACAGCCAGCATGAAAATGACTTTGCACATCATTTGTCTTTTTATTTTTCCTCCAGACACTCCCTGCTCGGTCATCACATGCGTCTCTCCAGCGGTTCTGGCTTCATCGTGAGCCGCTCAGGTGTGATTGTGACAAACGCTCACGTGGTGACCACAGTTGCTGTGGTGACGGGGAGGCCCCAGCTACAGGTCCAGCTGAAGGACGGGGACTCCTATGAGGCCGTGGTCAGAGACATAGACGAGAAGGCAGACATCGCCACCATCAAGATCGACCCCCAAGTGAGAGAGCAGGGACGTGGAGACCAATGGCACATTCCAGGAGTTGGAAATTCCTGCTCAGTCATTGGAAGTTGTCAAATGTGCTGCCCCACCGAAGGTGGCATTCTGACCATAACATTTACACAGGCAGGAAACAAAGAAAGACATCTCTATAGTGCTCACTCTGTCTGTTTAGTAACAGTAAATTTTACTTGAGTTTCAATTTACTAGTGATGCTGGATGCAATCATTTTGAATCCTTAACTCCTCCTTAACTTGGGTATGGTGTCAGCTGCCTGACTACACAGTCAGAAATCTGACTTCAATGGGCGTGGTATTCAACAGCTTCTGGTGAATGACTGGAAAAGTCCAACGAAGGTCACCTCCTGGAATGCACTATAGGACCTTCACAGTAGCACTTTATAGTACAGCTCTCTATTTACATGGTAATTAAGTTGTAAGTACATAATAGTTGCAGTGTTTGCTATAAGTTAAGCTAACACGCATTGTGGTCAGTGGTGACCTAATGGTTAGGGATGTGGACTGGTGACTGGAGGATCATGGGTTTGATCTCTGGACCAGCAGGATCAGGTCTGGGTGGGACAGATAACATAGCAGTGTTTGCCCTGCCCTCCTTAACCCCACTGTGGTGCCCATGAGCAAGGTGCTTAACCCCAACTGCTCCAGTGGAGCTGCTCAGTGGCCACAGGTCAGTCTGTGGTTGTACTGGGCAACTTCCTGGTGTGAATGTTTAACTGTATGAATGTGAACAGGGCATCCTTGAAAAAGAAAGGTTGCCTCTCAATGGAACTTCCCTGTATAAATAAAGGTTAAATAAAAATAAATTAAAATGCACCATAAGTAGCCAGTAAGAACGCAGTAGAGTCACTTTCAAACCACAATTGATGAGCTACAGGCATGGGTTCCATCCATCCATCCATCTTCTTCAGCTTAATCCTTTTCGGGTCGCGGGGTGGGGGGTGGGGGGGCTGGAGTCTATCCCAGCATCTTTGGGCGAGAGGCAGGGTACACCCTGAACAGATCGCCAGTCCATCGCAGGGCCAACACAGAGAGACAGACAATGAATGGCATGGGTTCCATTAGCATAAATTAACACCTCAACAACCCTCCAGGGCTTTTTCAGTCTTAAAGGAGAAGTGGGTCTGATCGCTCGCAGATAACAGATACTCTGGTGTATCAAGTTTCATGTCCTCACATCACTGATGTCACATGAACGTGCCGGTGAGCCTGGAAGCTGGTAATGTCAGCCACTACTGACTATTTGAGAGTCATCGTATTTTTACAAGTCTTTTATTACCCTGTGTCAAACTCAGCACAGAGATTGGAATATGCCAATCTAGGTAGTTCAGTGGTTGCTGTTCTCTGTTCTCTAGTTTAACTAACAGGATTGCAATATGTACCTGACAATTGACAGAATTACTGTCATTTTTTCATATCAGTACTGGTGTGTGTGTATGTGTGCAATTGCACTTTTATTTGGTGGGGACGTGTGTTTCTGTGTTGTGTTTTTTGTCCAGTGCCACACAAAGCAGGATACTTTTTTCCCCCAGAGGGGGCTGTCATGGAAAAGAGAAGCTGAGGATCATAGGGTGTACATTAATGTGGGGTGAATCGGGATGCACGAACGAGTACAGAGCAAAGCTAAATGGGGAGATGGCCCTGCATTGAACCAGGACAGACCAGTGTCGGCTCCATAGCAGCCGGAGACGGTCAGAAGTGCTGGAGGAGTCACTGAATATGCTCTTAAAAGAAACTTCTCACTCTCAGCCGCTGTGGTATTTGTGTAATTGTGGCACAGACAGTTGTCTGCTGTAGCTTTGAAATTAATGTAATATTAATCTGTAAGGAAAATGACAGACTGGCTTCTGATTCATTTCCACTCTGTGTCGCTGTGCTGCAACACCGACTGCATCTTGCATTTATCTGCACTGGCCTATTCTAATGTGCCCCAAGCTGAGGTGAGGTGAGCAATGACCCACGTCACTTGCAGGATCATTTGGCTCGCGTTAAGTTGGGTGGGTAACCCAGATCGTACTGGGTTTGCCTGGATTGCTGGGGTAGATTAAAAGGGGCTTTGGTAAGCTGCAATTATGCCATAAACACCGGTAATATGCTATGCTTCAGTTTCACCAAAGTTAGTGAAGAATACATCACATACATCTGTAATTATTTTGTAGTTACAGCTTCCTTACAGGGTACCTACAATGTACTTACAATGTTGAGACACTTTACTTACAGTGCATTTATGGGGGACTTTCAGTGTACTTGCGGGGTATGTACAATCTAATTATGCTCTACTTATAAACAGTAACAAATATGTAACATTTTCACCAAATTGTACTTTTGAGAGTAGTTTTATTGCAGGATTTTTTTACACCATCATGAGCACATTTTTGGAATTTTAATTTTTTTTTACTCAAGTACATTTGGTCATATTCTTTGGAATACTTTTGATTTCTCTCATTTGGACAAAATGTGATTCATGTTTTTCTCCCATCATTTGCAAAAATTACAAGAAAATAGTTGCAAATCTGCAAGAGAAAAGTTGCAGATTTGTTGAGACAAAGTTATAATTTTACAAGAAAAAAGTTGCTCGTCTGTGAGTGAATTAATGAACTTGTGAGGAAAAAGTTACAATTTTACTACAAAAGTTGCAAATTTACAAGAAAAAAATAATACATTTATTGGAAGATGTTTTTCAGGGAAGAAAAAACAAATGTATTTAAAATCCTTTGTCTTTGCATTTGTCCCACATAACCGCAGGCTGTGCATGTTATTGGATTTGGCAGAGATTTTTACGCCGGATGCCCTTCCTCATTCAACCCTTCCCATTTACCCAGGCTTGGGACCGAAACAGGGAGTACACTGGCTGGTGCTCTCCACCCCGTGGCTTTGTAACCAACTTTCCTTTCCCCATTTTATTATGCTGAGCACAAAGCTAGAAGGTGGAAAGTACCATTTTTTTTTAATATGGTCTTTGGTATGACCCGGCTGTGGGGCGGATGCTCTACCACAATTTTATTGATCAGAAAATATATCAGAAATAATATTATAAATTTGCACAAAAAATGTCACAAATTCATAAGAAAAATTTGCAAATTTATTATAAAAAATAATTGATATGAGTAAGTCATTACTCACTACTTAAACTTTTTAGTGGCTACTTGCTTACACCTACTCAGGTAATTTCTTAATTAACTAATATCGTTCTTGAAATTTCTGGCTGCTCTACCCAGCTTACAAGGACCTGATGACATGTTTACACTCAGCAATGTACCTATAACAAACTTGCAAAATACATATTTACTCCACTTATAATGTACAGTGGTGTGAAAAAGTCTTTGCCCCCTTCCTGATTTTTAATTTTTTGTATGTTTGTCACACTTAAATGTTTCAGATCATCAAACAAATTTAAATATTAGACAAAGATAACACAAGTAAACACAGAATGCAGTTTTTAAATGAAGGTGTTTATTATTAAGGGAAACAAAAATCCAAACCTGCATGGCCCTGTGTGAAAAAGTGATTGCTCCCTAAACCTAATAAATGGCTGGGCCACCCTTAGCAGCAACAACTGCAATCAAGCGTTTGTGATAACTGGCAATGAGTCTTTTATAGTGCTGTGGAGGAATTTTGGCCCACTCATCTTTGCAGAATTGTTGTAATTCAGCCACATTGGACGGTTTTCGAGCATGAACCGCCTTTTTAAGGTCATGCCACAGCATCTCAATTGGATTCAGGTCAGGACTTTGACCATGAAGATCTGGATTTTTTTTTACCCTTAATAATAAACACCTTCATCTAAAAACTGCATTTTGTGTTTTCTTGTGTTATCTTTGTCTAATATTTAAATTTGTTTAATGATCTGAAACATTTAAAGGTAAAGCCAACTTTTATTGTCATTCAATCCATATAGTAGAGCGAAATTACGTTTCTCTTATCTACAATGTTAATCGCATCTAGAATCAGAGGGGTCGCTGCCATGCAAGGCCCCGCCACAAATTTCCCTCCTCCGTTCCATTATTGCTGAGCACCAAGCTGGACGGCAGGAAGTTCCGCTTTTATATGGTGTTTGGCATGACCCGACCGGGATTTGAACCCAGGCCTCCCGGGTGTGGGGCAGACGCTCTACCGACTGAGCCACCACTCCGGTGGTTTAAGTGTGACAAACATACAAAAAAAATGAGAAATCAGGAAGGGGGCAAACACTTTTTCACACCACGGTAGCTGCAAGGTTCTCTTCTTTACTTACAACATAGGTGTGCCCTACTTACACCTAAATTTGTGTGCATTTACATTTTGTTACACTGTAATTTTGGCTTTTATTGTAAAATCCACGTCATCTGCGATGAACTGGCGATCTGTCCAGGGTGTACCCTGCCTCTTGCCCAAAGATGCTGGGATAGGCTCCAGCCCCCCCCCGTGACCTTAAAAGGATTAAGCGTAGAAGATGGATGGATGGATGGATGGCCTGTAAAATCCCCAAAAAACTTTTCTTATGCTTTACTCATGCTCAAGTTTATAGATGTAAGAAATAAATGAATTTTTGTTTTCCTGTCATGAGTTTTAAATGAGCTCACATCCAGTAAACCACAGAAGCCACATCCAGGTATGTTTTTGTGCCACGATCTGACAGTTTTGTGTGAGACATTCATAAGGCTAGTCCTAACCGTTAGCTCTATGAATCACAGACGTGCCTATTCTCACACCCATGTCTCAAATACTCAGACAGTTCAGTAAGCTTTGAGCTCTTCCTGCTTTCATGCTCTTATCCAAATATAATCCCCCCCCCCCCCCCCCCCCCCACTTACATTTGTCTTTGTGACCTGTCCTTGCTTTGGTTTTTGTGTGTGTCCCCCATGGGAGCAGAAAAAGCTCCATGTGTTGACCCTGGGCCGCTCAGCCGGTCTGAGGCCGGGGGAGTTTGTGGTCGCCATCGGCAGCCCCTTCGCCCTGCAGAACACCGTCACCACCGGCATCGTCAGCACCACGCAGAGAGATGGCAAGGAGCTGGGCATCATGGACTCAGACATGGACTACATCCAGACCGACGCCATCATTAATGTGAACACACAAACATGACACTATATTCATATATGAACACAGAGAAGTCATTTGTTTATTTGTAATATTCTGGCTTTTTTATGTAGAGTTTGGTTTACATCAGTGTCCAAATTATTTCTGTAACTGTTTCTATTTCCTATCTGTCATATTTGTGAGAAGTACGGTAACTCAGGAGGACCTCTTGTTAATTTGGTAAGTGTGTCCAGTGTCCACTTTGTGTTGATGATTGTGTTTATCTAAAATGTTTTAAAATGCAAACTGCCAAAACTGTTTCTCACTTTCAACTTAAAGTGACACTCCGCCAAAAATCATTTTTTTTTTCTGTTAACATGTCTGTAACATGTTTTTTTCTGACTTACAAGACATATCAAGAGTGAAGTCACTCAAATGTGTCATATCTCTGTTTTTTGCTGTAAAGTTTCGCTTAAGCGCCCCCCCCCCCCCCAAAAAAAATATGCAAGTTTGGACAGAGCGTTTCTAGCTACGTGAGCATTTCTGCTTACGTAGCACTGGACATGGCTACAGACCTGAGTTTACTGCCTCTTGGGAAGAGGGAGGAGCCAAGGAGCAGCAGGAGCTTTTACAAGTTGGGAAAGATGGCAGAATATACATGTTCAGTTTTTGGCTGCATGAGCAAGAAATCCTCTTCTTTTAAATTACATGTCTTACCCACAGGCATGAAAATATGACCGCAATGATTAATTTTATTTGGAAAAACCTCAGTGTCCCTGCTAAAATACCGGAGAGGACACGGGTTTGCAGCCTGCATTTTACCCTGCATACCGGGGGAGATGGCCCTGGGGTGCATGGTGCAATGGCCGGGACGAGCCGGCGAGTATTGTCGTAGGTGAACCTGCGGGGGGGGTGTCATTCTTGGTGGAGCGGAGAGTCGCTGCCTGGCCCCGCGTGGAGGCTGGAGGGCTCCCTGGCAGTCTCTGGTTGTCCATTCACAGTGGATCTTCCCGGCTAGCTCGGAGTCTCTCCCACGTGGGAGTGAAGGAGGTGAGCCGGCAGACAGGGCTGGCGGTCCGAGCAGCTTGCCTCAGAGCAGCTCGCCGACAAAGTGAGCTGCTTGGTGGTCTGCTCGCTGGGGAAGGGGGGAGGTCCGCAGCGAATGGGCAACCAGAGACTGGCGGGGAGCCCTCAACGCAGGGCAAGGTAGTGACTATCCGCTCCATCGAGAATGATCCTACCACAGGTTCCCCTATGGAAACCTTGTTATAACTTTTCCTTCCTCAAGGTGGATCGCTTTCTTGGAGCTTTGTACAATGTCCTTGTCTTCTTCCAGCTACTGAGTGGACCTAATTAGAATATTCATAGATCCATGCATAGTAGGTGGTAAGGTGGAAGATGTAAAAGCTCTTTCCAAGCAATTCTATGGCAATGGAATTTTATTTGTGTATAAAAAGCCACAATATACTATTTTGGGAAATATACACTGGTTTTTGAGGTGGTTTTAGAGCCGCCGGAGTGCGTCTTTAATAAACACATATTTTTTGCTTTTGAGCCAATAATTTGACACCAGAAATCTTATAATTCCTGTTCCCACTCCTCATCCTTCTCTTACAGCAACTTCAAGAACATTAATTCTTTAATTACGCACAAATCTAGATGTTTCTCGTCGTCGGCCTCCGTCGGTCTATGATGACCATGGAAGAGAATCCTAAACGTCTACTCTGCTGGAACAGCACCGCCTGTGGCTGAACAGGCCGATGCGCGAATGGCAGTCCCTGTCACACAGGTCGCACTTGTGGGTGGTCTCCGTGCTGCTGGGTCTGTGGCGGTTCTTCCTGCGGGTCCTTTTTTCATCTGCTGCAGCAGTCAGTCTCTCTTCACCCGCCTTGAGCTGTCTGGTCAGGGTGCCTCTCCATTTGGAGCGGTCTGTTGCAAGGTCCTCCCAGCGCTCTGTGTTGATCTCCAGGGCCTTCATGTCTCTCTTGCAGACGTCTATAAAGTGCAGCTGTAGGCGGCCAACGTCTCTCCTGCCAGTCGCCAGTTCTCCGTAGAGGACGTCTTTGGGGATTCTGCCATCCTCCATACGGTGAACGTGGCCTAGCCAGCGGAGCCTGCGCTGCATGAGTAGAGTGAATATGGAGGGAAGGCCGGCGTGGGACAGAACTTCTGTGTTGGGCACTTTGTCCTGCCAGGATATGTCCAGGATGTGGCGAATGCAGCGCAAGTGGAAGGAGTTCAGTCTCTTTTCCGGCGTATGTTGTCCATGTCTCACTCCCATAGAGCAGTGTGCTGATGACGCAGGCATTGTACACTGCCATCTTCGTCTTGACAGAGAGTTTGGGATTCTCCCACACTCGTGTGGTGAGGCGAGCGAGTGTGAAGGCTGATTTTCCAATCCTCTTGTCGATCTCTGTATCAAGGGAGAGGTTGTTGCTGATCGTGGACCCCAGGTATGTGAACTGATTCACGACCTCCAGCTCGTAGTCGTCGATGGTGATGGTTGGTGGTGCTTCCGTGCCTTGCGCCAAGACGTTAGTCTTCTTCAGGCTGATGGTAAGCCCGAAGTCCTTGCATGCCTGGGAGAAGCGGTCCATCAGGGTCTGAAGCTCCTGCTGTGTGTGGGTTGCGACTGCAGCATCGTCTGCGAACAGCATGTCTCTGATTAGAGCCTCGCGTACTTTGGTTCTGGCTTTCAGGCGGGCGAGGTTGAAAAGCCTGCCGTCAGATCTTGTGTGCAGGTAGATTTCCTCTGTTGCTGTGCTGAAGGCATGCCTCAGGAGCATAGCAAAGAAAATCCCAAAGAGGGTTGGCGCAAGTACACAGCCCTGTTTCACTCCGCTGCGTATGTTGAATGGCTCTGAGACGTTGCTGTCGTGCTGCAGTATCCCCTGCATGTTGGTGTGAAACGATTCGATGAGGCTTTGCAACTTTGGTGGGCATCCTATCTTTGGCAGGATCTTGAAAAGGCCCTCTCTGCTGACCAGATTGAACGCTTTGGTGAGGTCGATGAAGGCGACGTACATGGGCATGTTCTGTTCTCTGCATTTCTCCTGGAGTTGGCGGATGGAGAATATCATGTCTACCATCGATCGCTCAGCGCGGAAGCCACACTGAGACTCGGGGTAGACACGTTCGGCAAGCTTCTGTAGACGAACGAGAACAACTCATGCGTAGACTTTGCCAACAACGCTGAGGAGGGAGATGCCCCTGTAGTTGTTGCAGTTGCTTCTCTCCCCTTTGTTTTTGTAGAGGGTGATGATCTTGGCGTCCCTCATGTCCTGTGGTACGGCACCTTCCTTCCAGCACTGGCAGAGGACGTCATGCAATGGCAGCAGTAGGGCGGTCTTGCAGTGCTTGATCAGGTCGGGGGGTATGCCGTCGTTGCCGGGTGCCTTGCCAGCGGCCAAGCTATCAATGGCCTTGCTGAGTTCGTCGATGGTTGGCTCGGCGTCAAGTTCATCCATGGATGGCAGGCAGTCGATGGCATCAAGGGCTGACGGTGTCACGGTGTTCTGTCTGGAGTAGAGGTCGGAGTAGTGTTCCACCCATCTCTCCATCTGCTTGTTCTTTTCTGTGATCATCTCCCCAGTGGAGGATTTGAGGGGGGCCGTCTTGCTCTGAGCCGGACCAAGTGCTTTCTTGATGCCATCGTACATACCACGGATGTCCCCTGTTATGGCAGCGGTTTGAATGTCTTGGCTGAGCTGAGTCCAGTACTCGTTGGTACAGCGCCGAGCAGTCTGCTGAACTTTGCTTCTCGCAGCCCTGAGAATCTGGAGATTCTTCTCGTTTGGGTTCTTCTTGTACTCAGCAAGTGCTGAGCGCTTGGCTTCAATGACGGTGGCCATCTCAGTCAATTTGGCATCAAACCAGTCCTGTGACTTCGAGGTCTTCCTCCCAAAGGTAGCCAAGGCTGTGCGGTGGATGGTGTTTCGCAGCTCTTCCCACTTCTGCTTTGCAGATTCTCCTTCTTGTGGTACACCAAGTTCCTTCTCAAAGGTGGAGGCAAACTGCTCAACAAGTTCTGGTTGGGCCATCTTGCTGGTGTCAATCCGTGCCTTTCCAGGCTGTCTAGCACGATGGAATTTCTTCAGCTGCAGCTTGACCTTGCAACACACCAATGAATGGTCTGTGTCGCAATCTGCACTCTGGAACAAATGGGTGATTAGCACGTTCTTCAGTGAGGTGCGCCTGATCAGGATCAAGTCCAGCTGGTGCCAGTGCTTTGAGCGCGGATGTCGCCAGGAAACCTTGTGTTGGGGCTTGGTCTTGAAGAATGAGTTTGTGATGCACAGATCGTGATATGTGCAGAACTCGAGCAGCCGCTGTCCGTTGTTGTTCATTCTGCCCATGCCAAATGGTCCAAGACAGGAGGGCCAGGAGTCGTGGTCAGCACCCACTCTGGCGTTGAAGTCTCCAAGGAGAATGAATTGTTCAGAGTTGGGGATGATCCTGACAGTTGTTGCGAGATTCTCGTAGAACTCGTCTTTTGCCTCTGGTGTGGCTGTCAGTGTTGGGGCATACACACTGACGAGGGTGACTGGGCCTTGAGTGGTGTTGAGGCGGAGGGTGAGGAGTCGTGCAGAGCCATTGCTGCCCGGTTCCACCATCTTCAGCAAGGTGTTCTTCACTGCGAAGCCCACTCCGTGTTCCCTGTGTTCGTCGCTGCCCTTTCCCTGCCAGTAGAACGTGTAGTCCTTCTCTCTCAGTGTGCCTGTGTCAGCCAACCGTGTTTCCTGGAGAGTGGCGATATCCACTTCCAGTCTCTTCAGCTCATTATTGATGATGGCAGTCTTCCTGGTGTCGTTGATGTCCTTGAGGTTAGCAGCGAGTCTTGTCATCATAGTGTGGACGTTCCAAGTTCCCAGTTTTAGAGTTGGTCTCTTTTGTTTTTTTGTCTTGCCTGGTGCGAAGGTTCTCAGCCTGCCGTTCGGACTTCTCCTCATCCCCATGCACCCAATGAGGAAAGCAAGCTGTGGCGGGACAACACCTTATTGGCTGGGGGCTGCCCAGCTTGAGGCGGGCGGTAGCTGTCCAGTGAGATCCGATGATCCCTCCCACCGTCGGGAACAACCCCTGGCGCCACGCTCTACGCCAATTGAGCGGTGGCTTATAACCGGTAACTGTCATTCCCCGTGTTTTGTCTACGCCAAAGGCGAAGCTGGAGTGTCCTCTCCAGTGATCCGGTGTTCTACCTTCCAGCGTTGGGCGTTGGTAGGATTCAAGCCTGGGCAGGAAAATATGGAGGACAAGATGTTGCCCATGCAGCATGTCCCCCCTCTCCACGTCACTGATGAATCCAAAGGAACAGCAGGGCTGCTACAGTTTGGCACCAGCACTGTCGCAGGCGGTGCCAGAACGATGTTGAGCACAACAGAGAACTGCCTTAGGGACTCCGACTCCGGATTTTTCCTCAGGGTTGACTCCCGAAGCCTTTCCCGTGACCAGGTGTGCCGCAAGGCAGCGGAGGTTTGAAATCAGGGTTTACTTTCCCCTAGATGGGCTACCTTCCCAGGTTGACGAGCCACCATCTACCCGAAGCATCTGGTTTTAAGGCGCCAGAGATCTGCCCTCGCCCCTTCTCCTATTAGTAAAAGCAGTTCCGCCGGGCTTAGAGACTAAACCACACTGGCAGGCTAGGAGTTGGACTTAGTTGTCAGAGGCTTTTCGAGACGCACGCCATAAGGAGCATTTTATGAGCACTGGGAGCTTAACCCCAGTGCCGCTCCTGGCTATGACAACCTTGGAACCTCTAGATGTTTACCTCCAAATTAATCTAATCTGAAGGAAAGCCATTACAAATTTACATATATGAGAGATTTTCCCTGACTATTTCTCATGGATCAAGAGGAGCAAAATTTGGCACAGTCTTTCTCTATATGGCTGCCACCAAGGGTCACACACTCCCCCCATTGCTTTACGCAGCTGTAGAGACCTCACCTGTGGAAGTCTGCAGGTTGCATCAGAAGCAAGACAGATGGTGAGAGGTCAGGAGAGTATGGGGGGGGGGGGGCGCGGTGAGGAGGGATTTTATTGCTGCAGCACCGTGCTTCACTCTGGACAACATGTGAAATGTGAACCAGGGTGTTATCTTGCAGAAGGTGGTCACCTTTGGTCAGCATGCCACAACTCACGGTTTTGTTGGCCTTCCACAATTTCTGCAGGAATTAAGTGTAGTAAGTCCCGGTAATTATGGTACCCTTTGCTAGGTAATCCATCATCAATACTCCATGCTGGTCCCAAAATACCGTGACCATGACTTTGGCCGCTGTGGGTTGGACTCATTCCTTCTTTGGAGATTGCAAGTCCTAATGCTTCCATTGCTTTGACTGAGCTTTATTTAGTCTTTAGATTATAATGATGGACCAATATTTCGTTCTACGTGATTAGTTTGTCGAAGAGATCCTCCTGGTTTTTATATGCACTTACGAGTTCAGAGCTGTAAATAACCATGTTGTGGAGAAAGGAGGCAGGCGAGGCAACGAGCTGGATGACACAGAACTTTATTCTTTCTCCAACATGAAGTACAGCAAATAGCGATGCTGGGTCTCTGTGCATTCCACTTTTATCTCTTTATTCCCATGCATCGAGACCCAGAACTTCTGACCACAACACATTGTTGTTTGAACAAAGGAATGTGTGGCACATTAACATGACAGGCTCCGGCATCTCTCACTCTCCCTGGGGGGGCGCATAGACCCAACAGTCCCGTCTGATACCCCCCCGGTGACACCTCCTCTTTTGGTCCATTGTTCCCCCTTCCCCCTGCCCTCTTTGGGTGGAGAAACCCCCACCATGCCCCCACACAGCCCCCCCCCCCAAACACACAGCAGGGGCAATAACCCCCCCGTCCTTTTGGCTTGAGCTGGCACCCATAGCGGCTGTAGCAGGGTGGTCGCCGGTCCAGTCGAACCGCCCTGCTGGCGAGGTGTACAGGAGGGCACATCGGTCTGTGGAGGGAAAAAGGGAGGGGGGAAAACACATTATCTTCGTGAGCGCAGGTCCCTGCTGAGGGATCACCAACCTGCGGAGCCACCAACGGTGGGCTTCCGCGCCGGGGAGCTTGGGCCAACACCACTTGCTCGTCTGCCAGCACAAAAGTGGGCTTCAGCCTGTCAGTGCAAATGGTCTCCCTACGTCCCCCCCAAGTCTAACACAAAATGCTTCGCCCCATGTTCCAACACTCTGAATGGTCCATCGTACGGTGGACGCAGCAGGGTCCGGTGCACATCGTGCCTGACGAAAACAAAATGGGCATTCTGCAAGCTTTTTGGGACGAATGTGCAGGGAAAACAATGGTGGGCCGGGCCCGGTACCCTCAAAACCTCCGTACTGTGTAAAAATTGTGCGGGCGGATCGGCCTCAGGCGTGGGGTTTTCCGGTAAAAACTCTCCGGGGATCTGCAGTGGCTGAGAAAAACGAGTCCTGCCGGGGAGGCTGCCAAATCCTCCTTAGGTGCGGAGCACCACCCTAAAAGAACCCAGGGCAGGTGGTTGACCCAATTTGCGTCCGTGAGCGAAGCTCTGAGTGCTGCTTTAAGCAACCTATGAAAACGCTTACATAACCCGTTAGCCTGGGGGTTGTACGCGATAGTGCGGTGTATTTTGACCCCCGGGCTCTGTGCCATCGCAGACCAGAGTTCTGACATGAGTTGTGGACCATTGTCGGACGTGATGTCCGATGGAGAGCTGAAACGTGCAACCCAAGCTGACAAAAAAGTGCGAGCCACTTCCGCGGATGTGGTAGGAGCCAGCGGGAGCACTTCAGGCCAGCGCGCAGTATGGTCCACGACCGTCAAAAGGTGTGTGAAACCTTGTGACGGCGGGAGGGGTCCCACCAAATCCACTTGGACGTGGTCAAACCTCCTGGTCGGGATTTGGAACGGCTCGAGGGGGGCTCTGGTGTGCTTGTGCACTTTGGCCCGCTGGCACGCAATGCAAGCTGCAGCACTCTCTTTCACATCTTTGCGCAAGCCCAGCCAGACAAACTTTGCCTCCACCAGCTTCACCAAAGCATGCACTCCCATATGCAAAAGGCAGTGGACGGACTTGAAAATGCGACTGCGCCAAGAGCTCAAAACCACCGGGCATGGGCGGCCCTTGGAGACGTCGCAGAGCAAGGGAGGGCACCCTTTTTGCATCACCCTACTCTTCAGTCTTAACCAGTTGGCGCAGACTGGAGCACGCAAATGTCCGCGTCCCCGGCTTGCTCCGCTGCAAGAAATCTATTCCCATGTAGACTGGGGTGATTAACGCGTGTGACAGGCAATTGGCCACGACGTTGAGCTTACCAGCCACATGTTGAATGTTGGTCATAAACTCAGAAATTGCGGCCAAATGCCATTGCTGCCTGACCGACCACGGTTCTAAGGCCTTGAACATTGCGTACGTCAGCGGCTTATGGTCCACAAACACAGTGAACTCGCCCCCCTCCAGCCAGAACTGGAAATGGCACATCGCCAGGTGGAGAGCCAGCAATTCTCTATCAAACGCATTGTATTTGCCTTCGTTGTTGCGCAAATTTCAGCTAAAAAATGTGAGTGGCTGCCACAAACCTGAGATGCACTGTTCCACCACTGCCCCATGGCAACATCAGACGCATCCATAGTGAGCGCTATCCATGCAGATGGATCTGGGTGGGCTAGCAACGCGGCATCCGCCAGCACTGTTTTGGCATTTGTAAAAGCCTAGTCTCGCTTGGGAGTCCAGTCGACGGTTTCTGCAGGCCTCTTTTTTTTTTAAGCGCGGCATACAAAGGCTGCATCAGCTGGGCTGCCCGGGGAAGGAAACGGTTATAAAAATGAACCATTCCCAAAAACTCCTATAGTGCTCTCACGGTCTGCAGATGTGGAGAATCCCACACAGCGCGCACCTTATCCAGCAACGGGATCGCCCCCTCTGGTGAAATGCGGTGGCCCAAAAAATCAATCACTGGCACACCGAACTGGCACTTCGCTGGGTTAACTATTAGCCCATGCACCTCCAACCTCTGGAAGACTGTCTTGAGATGGGCGATGTGCTCCTCCTCGGATGCGCTTGCTACCATAATGTCGTCTAAGTAGACAAAAACGAAGAACAAGCCGCGAAGCACTGTGTCCATCATCCTCTGGAAAGTCTGCGCCGCGTCTTTTAATCTGAATGGCATGCGTAAAAACTTGAAAAGGACAAAAGGAGTTATTACTGCCGTTTTTGGGACGTCTTCCGCGCGCACCGAGACCTGATGATATCTGTGGACCAGATCCACTTTTGAAAAAATGTGCACCCCGGCCAAGTGCACGGAAAAATCCTGGATGTGCAGAATGGGATAATGATCGTGTTCCGTAGCGTTATTCACGTGCCGGAAATCGCCGCATGGTCACCACGACCCGTTGGCTTTAGGCACCATGTGTAGCAGGGATGCTCATGGGCTGTTGGAGCACCTGACAATGCCCAACTGCTCTAAGTTGGCAAACTCCTCTCGCGCGCTGGCCAGTTTAGCTGCGTCCAAGCGCCGAAGTTGCACGAACACTGGTGGGCCTTTTGTCGCTATGAAGTGTTCAACCCCGTGTTTCGCTACCATAGCCGAAAAAGTCGGGACCGTGAGTGCTGGGAACTATGTGAGCAACTGTTGGTACTTACCTGCTGGAGCTACAACGTTAGCCAGTGTTGTCGACCCAGGTCCCCGAGCTGTACAGGGCAGTGAGGTGAAAGCGACAGCATTCACTAATTTCCTATTAGCAACATCAACTAACAACCCATACGCACATAAAAAAATCTGCACCTAGAATGAGGCCGGAACATGCAGCCATCACAAAGTCCCACTGAAAGTTGCGTCCATGTAAGCATATCATCAGTGTCTGCTCGCCAAATGTCCTGATGGTGGATCCGTTAGCAGCAGTGAGTTTGGGACCGCTGCCTCCTGCCACCCTGTCTGCACTGACCAGTAGGATGAGGCTCTTCTGGGAGCCGGAGTTCACCAAAACTGTCTCCCCGAACGTGTCTGTGACATAAAGCAGTCTGTTCCTGTCGCAGCTGCAACCGAATTCCAAATGTGCCATCTTCCCGGCTCTTTGAATCGGCATGGCGCTAGGCAGCATTGGATATTCAAGCCGAAACGACGATGATAAAAACAGATCGCCCTGTTCCTTCGTCTCCTGGTGTCCATCCCAGCTACCACCCACGGCTCCTCAACCTTGCTGGAGTCCCTCGTGGATGCTGGTGCCACTGCCTGCACACTGAGAGTTCTAGTTGCCGAAATGATGCGGTCTGCTTCCTGTGCCAGGGCACGGTAGTCCTTTGTAACCAGCCATGGCAAGTTTGCCAAGATTGCCCTCGCTGTAGCCGGTAGGTTCCTGAGGAACAAGTGGGCGAACAGGAAAGATTCATCGTCCTTCCCCCTCAGCACCAGCATGCCCTCCATGAGCTCCACTGCTGATCTGCCCCCTAACTCCGAACGTGTTAGGAGTTTCTCTGCCCTCTCACTGTCAGAAAGGGTGTAATGCTGGAGAAGCATCCTCTTGAGCGCTTCATATTTTCCTTGAGCCGGCGGCTCCTGTAGCAGGCTCATCACCTGTTGTGTGGCGTGCACATCCAGTGCAGCGACCACGTAGTAATATCTTGTGTTGTCCGTTGTTATCCCGTGGAGTGCGAACTGGGCTTCTATGTGCAGAAACCACGCAGTCGGGTTGCGAAGCCAGAAGTCTAGGAGCTTGATTGAGCCGGTGCACACGGCACCAGTGCTCTCCCTCCAGGTAGTCTCCGGGGCAACACTCAGCTCGCTTTCCATGGCACATCTTAGGGTCACCAATGTGGAGAAAGGAGGCAGGCGAGGCAACGAGCTAGATGACACAGAACTTTATTCTTTCTCCAACATGAAGTACAGCAAACAGCGATGCTGGGTCTCTGTGCATTCCACTTTTATCTCTTTATTTCCATGCATCGAGACCCGGAACTTCCGACCATAACACATTGTTGTTTGAACAAAAGAATGTGTGGCACATTAACATGGTATTATGCCGGGGCCACTCTTACGCCCTTCTACCCTCAGCGGCTCCAGCATCTCTCACTCTCCCTGGGGGGGGCGCATAGACCCAACAGTCCCGTCTGATAGCCCCCGGTGACACCTCCTCCTTTGGTCCATTGTTCCCCCTTTCCCTTGCCCTCTCTGGGTGGAGAAACCCCCAGTGCCCCCACAGTGTGACCTATAGAGCCATGCATTATTATACATGTGCAGTGCCAGCCTCCTACTTTTCAGGGGAAATCTTTAATGAGCAGCTCTTGTACATGTCACAAGCACAGGCCTGGGGCTAAGATGAGAATACACCTTCATAAAAAAAAACATGAAAAAAGGAAATAAATTATTTTAAAAAAATCATTTATTGACCGACAATATGTCCAGGGTGTAAAGCAGCACTACCCAACTTTCTTGTTACATAGGGACACTGAAAAGACCACAGTTATGGTGACTATGACCCCAGCTCCAACAGTCAATCACAGGGTGCTTAGTTGTTGGTGGCTACAGTTGTGCCTAGTGATTGGCTGTTGGGGCTGAGGTCATAGTCACCATAGTTGTAGAGCCGTTGTAGACAAGGAGGGCCCACTCAGGCTGTGGGGGAAGTGACATTCACCTGGTCAAAGGTTGATGTACCATCAAAATAATTTTGAAATATTATTTTAAACTGAATCTTACACAGTGTTGCTGTAAAGATCACAATGTAGAGGATGACTTTCACAAACGAGACTGAGTTTATTCCTCAGGAAAGGTTTATTTGGAGTCTACATCCTCTAACAAGAAAAGTATCTCAGCAAAGAGGCAGAACAATCATTCTTCACAGCTCTTATACTCTCCAGAGACACAAAACCCCCAACATCAAATATCACATCCCCAACCCACAGTCCTTCAGTAAACATATAGCCTCCTATAGGCTCCTTGGCGTCTCCATTGTCTCTCAACTCCTCAGCCTCGGGGGCTCCTGCTGGGACATTCTCTCTGACTTCCCGTCTCCCTAGAAACCACTTCACACCTCCCGAGGTCTCTGCCGGGTCAGGTCCTCTTGGACGTTTAGACGTGAAGCCTCCAGAGTATGCACCGTCATGCCTACTAAATATATGTGAGGGAAAATGCATACCGTACATGCATGCCATATATGCGTCCTAAATGCGCGCCATAACAAGTATAATTTTGTTCCATTATAAATAAAGGAAAATCAGATGTCATTTAAGATAAATTTTGATTCATAAATAGCACAATGAGTCAGAGGGTAAAATTATTTAAAAAGGACTCCAATTGCTAAAAGCCAATGTAGCAATGACCAACACATGAAAAATTCCACCAGTACATCCCAAAGTGAGAGATGTAATAATAGGTCTTAATGCGCTATACACTGGTGTTTAAATAGCTATATGAAAAATGCTAAAATATTTTTAAAAATTAAGTAATATTTCTCTAGAAATTTTAGTGATGCTCTTAATCAAAATATAATTACTAATTTATTCTGTTTTTCCAGGATATAGAGTGTAACAGCAGCATGACAGTAGACAACCAAACGACAGAAACACACGCATGACATACAAAGGGATTACCCATGGAAAGTAAAACTAACACGACTATAAAACCTATATACATCATAGCTTAATATATGATGACCCGTATAAACACATGAATCATCCCACTGCACAACGAAGGACTATCAGGAGCAGAGTGAAATGTGAGGAGCCAGTTAGACTGCAAGGTGCAGTATGGCAACATTGTTATGACCAGAATACAACATCATAGTGAGTTATTGTACTGTGAAATGGCATGCGGCAGGAAAGATTTCCTGTACCTGGCTGTTCGACAGTGAAGCTGTAGTAGTCTACTAGAGAAAGTGCTTCGCTGTCTGTCCAGTGTGTGGTGGAGGGGGTGATCAGGATTGTCCATGATGGATCGCAGTTTATTTAGTGTTCTCCTCTCCACCACTGTCTCAAAGGTCTCCGGCCTGAGACCAATTACAGAGCCAGCCCTCTTGATAATCTTGTCAAGTCTGTTGGTGTCTCTGGACCTGATACTGCTACCCCAACAGACCGCAGCAAAGCAGATATCCTGTCAGGATATCCCGTTATTTAGATCAGCACACGTCATCTCTTGGCACCATAGGGTTGTGCTTGTGTTGATGCACAGTTTGTTTGTGCCGTATGTTTGCACATGTGCTCATGCTTGTTTCAGGATGGTGAGGTGATCGGCATCAACACTCTCAAAGTGACGGCAGGGATCTCCTTCGCCATCCCTGCAGACAGGATCAGCCGCTTCCTCGCCGAGTCGCAGAGCAGGCACAACAAAGGTGGGACCAGGTTTACTGGTTTGTAATCATCACACATCATCGTCACATCTGTCTTATTGTTTGATATTTCAACTGACAGAAAATGCGCGACAGCAGAGAAGATTTACAGAGGAGCTACAGTCTGATGCAGGTGAAAACTTTGACATGGAAACAATGCTGTTATAAATATTGCTGACTGCTGCTGATCACGTTGAAAATGCATGCCGTGCGCTTGTGCTTATTTTTCAGAAGTACCACAAGTGAGAAGAAACTTTTTAGGCCTCTGGATTGTCACAGTCACCAAAACGTGAGTTGTTAGATTTAGTTAAATTTTTTCAATTAAATATTCAATTATTTACATAAAATATTAACCAGTTCTCTCAAAGCTCTTTAAATTGTAAGGTAAAGACCTATGATATTAGTGGTAGAACCCCAATAAACAGGTGATCTCCTGTGAGTAAGCTCTTGGCCACTGTTGGTCTGGAACAACTCCACAAGCTCAGGTTATGTGTCTACTGGATCCTTTGTTTCTCCACTTCCTGTTCAGTGTCTATTGTATGCAAAATGCACCACAAGGCATTTAGCTGTGGTGCGGAGTGATTTGGGCTTCGGTGGGTCAAATGGCCCTTACCTGTCATTTACATAAATTTGGATACAAAGTCAATAAAAAGAGGTGAGCACATGCGAATCTCACACATTTGGACGTTCTTGTCCGAGGGATAGCGCTAGCTAGGGCTGTGCGATATGACGATATATATCGGTGACGTGCTAAAAAAAAGTCTACTGTTTCATATAAAACTGTATCGTTTATATTGGGACACATACCCCGTTTCTACTTGTCACCACCCAGCCTCTCCCCTGCAGTGCGCCAGGTGGGTTCCGGTGGTTAGCGCCACAGCAGCTAACAGCAAGCTAATGTTTTGCCACTACTTCCGAGCCAGGGATGTGGGACTTTTTCCTCACCATGTTGTGTCAGAGAGGATAGTCCTCTAATCTTGTTTTAATTGGAGGTAAGTCACGATAACACCATCTATCTCCAATTATATAAAATAGCAAATGCTAAATAACGATGCTATCTTGTCGCTAATAGGAAACATTATAGTGTATCAGACCATCATTCTGGTTTAACTCACTGCCGAGTTTCGTAATTTTGTCTGAAAAAATATTACTAAAACTGCAAAAGTGTGTGACATCGGCTGCATACACACTAAATAAATAATAAATTAAAATGTGTTGGAGGAACAAACTGGTTTTTAGTGTAACTTGATTTCTAATAGTGTTTAATTAGTCAAGTAGCGATAATGAATAAAGTTGAAGTCATCTCAAATGCACATCAAAAAACAGTTTTATAACAACACTGCAAAATTAAGAGGGGAAAAAAGTGCATAAAATTAATGACAGATGAATTTGTACAATTGATTTTTTTCAGTATGTAATTTAAAATGTAGAAAAAGAGATGACCCTTTTTATTGGTTATCCTATATAAACTATAGAATTTACAGAAAATGAATATTGTGATATACTGTATATCGTTATCATCAAATAAAATTACTTATATCGTGATATGAAATTTTGATCATATCGCACAGCCCCAGCACTAGCTAGTAATGGCCTTCAGATTCTGCTGTAACTGGAGTAAAAGTATCAACATTGGAGAGTAAACTAGTTTGAAAATGAGACTGCCATTCACCTGGAGACAGATGGACTGGGAGCTCTGCAGCTGAATCAGTGTCAGAGCTTTTACCCGTGGACTCCTGCCATGGACGTGCTAACAAGGCCAGCAGACTAGCAATGTAAACAATCCATCATCCAGGTGAAATTTTGGAGGCAGGGACAATTTTTTTAGGTGAGACCCCGTTGGATAATGTAAACCTAAGCATGATGATGTTTTGGGAATTTCCACGGCAGGCTGAACACAGCTGCAGAAGTTATAAAGGCTACTTGGCCTGTCTGCAAATCACTCAGATGGTGAATTCAATTCAAAGATTTTGTTTGTTAGTACTTCAATATGTACAGGACATACAGGAGAATTGAAATGCCCTTTCTCTCTCTTTGTGGTATGTGTAATATATAAGAAAAAAAAGGAATAGGCATGAAAACAACAGACGTCTATGTACAGTAATGCTACCCATAGTGCAAATAAAGATGGAACACAGCAATCCTATGTACAGTAATACCGTAATATCCGTATTGCAAGTTCAGTACGATAGCGGAGGTGCAGACAGGGACAGTTTGGAATGCGCATGATCAGTAGTGCAGTAACAGATAGCAGCAGGTGTGGCATTTGTGGAAATGGTTTTAGTGAGGTGCAAAGACATACTGCAGCAGATGTAGTACTGTTGGTGTGCCAAGTCTTTCTGTGCAAGCAGCAGGTAGAGTTATTGTCTGAGTGAGTGTGTTACAGTCCAGGGGCAGGGGGCGGGGGGTAAAGAAGTGGGTAGAGTTCAAGGTCCTAATGGCTTGGTGAACAAAGCTGTTTAGCAGTCTCGTGGAGCAGGTCTGGAGGCTCCGGTACCTTCTCCCTGAGAGCAGGAGGTTGACGAGGGAGTGTAAGGTGTGAGAGGCGTCGCCTGCGATGTCGATGGCTCTGAGGGTCAGGCAAGTGTGGTAGATGTCCGAGAGGGGGGGGGCAGAGGGGCACTGATGATCTTGCTGGCTGCGTTCACTGTGCATTGTTGAGTCTTCCGGCAGGAGGCGGTGCAGCTTCTGTACCATGCAATGATGCAGCTAGTGATGCTCTCAATGGTGCCCCGGTAGAAAAAGCACACGATGGGGGGTGGGACTCATGCTCTCCTCAGTTTGCAGAGGAAATAGAGATGAGTTTGAACCTCCTTGGCCAGTAATGTGGTGGTGTTAGACCAGGAGAGGTCCTCAGAGAGGTCCTTATTTCCTTCTTGCCTTGAGAGAGAGCAGTCGCATTTTTCTTCCCTCCTCTCCTGCCTTCCTGATCTATTCCCAGCTTTTGCAATGTTGCGTTTTTGTCTGTGTTTAGTCGCTCTTCTTCTGCTGAATCTTAATCTAAACGGAAATTATGGATTTGGAAGCGGCTTAAATGTGCTATTGTCACTATTTTTCAACAAGAATTGGGCCAAGGGGGAGCCCACGAATTGGAACCTACGAGGAGACTCATGGACATTGGAATTCATGCGTCTGTGGAAACATTATTGGTTATGATCTCAGGACTTCTATTTTTGGCTGTGGAGTTCCCTGATGCATCAGAAATTGAAGGAAGGTGAGAGAGCTGATCAAAGCGGACCCGGCAAGCTCCTTCATCAAATTCGACCAGTTGGGGAGGGCACGAGTAGCGGCAAATGGTGAACTGAATGACGATTCAGTGGAGGAATACATCTGGAGCCCTGTGCTCTCCATGGAAAAACAGTTTAAGCCTGCACATATAATGGAAGCACAGAATTACACGGGTGAGGACAAATTCTATTCTCTGAGTGCACTGTGCTGATTTGATTTGATTTGACCTTGTTTGCCCCGTGTTTACATTCCTCCTGATTGAGATAAGCGGAAGGACCGGCTCTTATGTCTACCCAAACAATCGACAATCAGTTGCTGTCGTATCAGCGGATTGGACCCTCAAGGACAATGCCCATGTGCCTTCTGCAAGCAAGAGAGAGAGCAAGAGAGATAGACTCTGGACTCTAGACTCTGGACTTGTTTATAAGTCACATGATTATAACATCTATCCACTGCCAGGAGGCGCCCTCTGCTGCTCACTAACAACTGTTACATTTACACTACACAATGCATACAACATTACATGCATACAATACACTGCCTCTCAACTTTTGTGTGTGATCTTCTGCTAAATGTCTGCTAAATGTGCATTGAGGTTTTTTTTGCCTGCAATCAAAATTTCGCTCACTTGCCGAGCATCATTCTGATAAAACATGTTTTTTTCTCTCGCCTACTGTGTCATATCCATTTTCTTTTTCTTTTTTTTCCTTTCTTCTTTATGACTGGCGCCTAGCGGCTGCCCCGGCCTTGGATGCGCTCTGCAGAGCGTGCCCAAATGCCAAGTCACGTTTCGTTACCTTGTATTCATACATGTGTAATGACAATAAAGTTGAATCTCATCTCATCATCTCATCATCAGAGATGTGCACCCCCAGGAACTTGGTGCTGTTCACCCTCTCCACAACTGCTCCATCGATGATCAGAGGGGGATACTGTGTGTGTCTTCTTCTGAAGTCGACCACAATCTCCTTGGTTTTTCCCATGTTCAGGAAGAGATTATTGTCTTTAGACCACTGGACCAGTTGGCTCACCTCATTTCTGTAGTTGGCCTCATCATTGTTTGTGATGAGGCCCACCGGGCTGAGCATGCACCCTTGTGGAGCCCCTGTGCTCAGTGTGATGGTCTTGAAGGTGTTGCTGCTGACCCGCATGTTCTGTGGCCTCCCTGTGAGAAAGTCCAGCACCCAGTTACAGAGAGAGGTTTTGAGTCCCAAGTGACTGAGTTTTTGTATTAGGTGCTGGGGGATGATTGTGTTGAATGCTGAGCTGAAGTCCAAGAATATCATTCGCACATAGGAGTTCTTTGAATCCAGGTGGGTGAGGTCTGGATGGAGAGCAGCAGCGATGGCATCTTCTGTGGATCTGTTTGACCTGTATGCAAACTGAGATGGGTCGTGAGAGTGAGGCGGGGTGGACTTGATGTTCTGCATGACCAACCGCTTGAAGCACTTCATTATGATGGAGGTCAATGCTACTGGCCAGTAATCATTATACCTAGATGGGACGGGCTTATTTTGGACTGGTATTATGGTAGCAGTTTTGAAGCACGTGGGAACAACAGTTTGACTCAGGGAGATGATGAAGATGTCTGCCAGGACTTTCTTGAGCTCCTTCACACAGTCCTTCAGAACTTGACCTGATATGTTGTCTGGTCCAGCTGCTTTGCGTGGATTGATCCTGGAGAGGGTCCTCTTCACACTGGCTGGATCCAGACGTATAGCCTACTCTTCTGGTCTTTTGTGCTGATGTGCCATTCTGTGCTTCAAAGCAGCCAAAGAAGTCATTTAGGATGTTAAGCAGTGTGATGTCTCTCGTACAGGTCTGTGGTAGAGGTTTGTAGTTGGTGAGGGTCTGTATGTCATGCCAGAGAGACTGTACATCTCTGGTGTTGCTGAAGTGGCAAGATATTTTCTTGCTGTGCTGTCGTTTTGCTTCCTTGATACCACGGGACAGGTTGGCCCTAGCTGTTGTTAGTCCTGCAGTGTCACCGGCCCTGAAGGCTGCGTCCTGAAACCCCAAGAGCCTGTGAACCACTGCTGTCATCCATGGCTTCTGATTAGCACGAGTAGTGACGGTTTTGCAGTGAGTGACGTCATCAATGCATTTAGCTACAACAACCTCATTGTACTCCTGTATGTTTATGTGTCCATTGTGAGTGGCTGCATGCTTGAAAATGTCCCAGTCTATAGTGCTGAAGCAGTCTTTCAGAGCATCTGCGGCCCCCTCTGGCCACACACATACCTGTTTTTTTGTTGGTCTGATGGCTTTCACTGTGGGTCTGTATGCAGGCTTTAGCAAGATGGTGATGTGATCAGAGAGACCAAGATGGGAGGCTCTGCATGCTCTCTTGTGAGTTGTGTACACCAGGTTCAGCAAATTGTCTCCTCTTGTTGGAAAGTCCACATGTTGGTGTAGATTTGGTAGGAGGGCCTTTAAATCTGTATGGTTGAAGTCACTGCTGTGATGAGGAATCTGTCTCGGTGCACTGTTTGTGTCTCACTTATGGCCTGATAGAGTTCATTTAGTGCCTCACTCCTCTCGCCGGTGGTGGTGGGCGGGATGTACACGGCGACTAGCAGGGTGGATGTAAATTCTCTCGGTAAGTAGAATGGGTGGCACTTGATAATCATAAACTCCACCAACAGAGAGCAGTGTTTGTGCACCACAGTAGCATATCACAACCAAGCGCCACTGGTGTAAACACACACACCTCGCCCTTGGGTTTTTCCTCCTTCCATGAACACCCGATCAGCGCGGTGGCATGTTAGCCCTTCTAGCTGAACAGCAGAGTCCAGGATATTGTCCTTTAGCCACAATTCAGTAAAGATAAAAACACAGCAGTTCCGCGCATCACATTGCGTAGATCTCAGGAGCTGTATGTGAGCTGTATGTGGTCTATTTTGTTGTCTACATTGGCCAGAATGAGGGAAGGAATCGTGAGTCTGTGTCGGCTAGCGGCTAGCTTAGCTCAAATCCCTCCACGCCTACCTCGCTTCCGTTTCCTCTCACACTGTCTACGGTGTCTCCACTTGGGATGAGACGTAGTAGGAGAGTCCGAGGATGTGGAAGTCTGGTGGAGAAGTCCTACGCCACAGAGTTCCTCTGTAATGCTCTGGTCCAAGACGTAATGTTTAGTCAAATTCCTTATCTCCAGAAGGCTGTGGCAACTGTAACTTGTGCATAACATCATATGTGGACATGAAGCACATGAATATCCACTCAAATGTAATTTAAAGGACACTTAACACACCGAACACTAAGAGAGAAGAGAGGCCGTTGTTTTTACATGCCGCCTAGTGGTTAATTCATGTCTATTCGTGTGTTTACATTGAGTGAAAATGTAATTGTGCCACGTGAAAAATTTGCTTGTTTGCGTTTGGTCTGAACGCACCTTTAGAAACACTTTTCGCTGCTTCATTTTAAAGATATCAGAGAAAGTTTACTTGCAACTTCACCATGTTGTCCAGAATCTGAAATCTGGTAGTAAACTGCGCACGGCTGCATGTGATGACCATTTAAGTGCAGCCTTGATGTTTTCAGCAGCAGGACCAGTGAAATTTTTCCTTTCAGAAGTCGCTCTTTGACTCTTGGTTGTCCTCTACGTCAGTCATTTACTGTCACTTCGCCTGGTTATACCTCATGTACGCACTCAACACATCCTGCAATGTGATTCCTTCAGTCAAAAAACAGACCAGTGAACGTGTACCATCAGGAATGGTTAGCTGTTAGTTCAGGCTGTTGGAGGGTGCTGAAAAAGAAAAGAATGAAAGAGGGACTATAAAGAGGCCCCTCAGTGGATTGCCACCTTATTATGCTGGAGGGGTTTGCATGCCCTCATGATCACAGGTGCTATGTTGTCGGTAGGGTCTCCAGAGGAAAATTGGTCCTGGGTGAAGGGCCAGATGAAGATTGGTCCAGTGGATTCCTATGAAAAAGTTACAAGAACCCAGTGTACCCACTGGAGCCACACGGGTCTGCCTCCCAGTGAGCTCACCACTTGCAAGGAGGGATCATGGGGATCTTGGTGCTATATGAATCTGGCAGCAGTCTAGACTACTCTGTTTGGACTCATGCCTCTGCATCCTGGACCCCAGTTTAAGCGGTAGAAGATGGGTGGATGGATGGAATATAAAGATGACAAAACAGAGAAGAGAGTAAAGTTAATAATCTGCAATTGTCCCATCTATTATTAAAGGGGTCAATGACTGCACTTTTCCCACATTTTAATAGCTCACACATGTCTTAATGAAATGTTTGTGACATATTTTGTTCACATTTTCTGTAATCTTTTGGATTATTGAAGCAAATTTGTTTTTGTTTTTGTTCCTGGCTTTATATAAATGCTCTGATTTAAGGCCTGTCACTTTAAGAACCATCTTTTACCGTTTCAACTCTGCCCTCCCTCTTACGTCAGTTAGCCGTCATACAGTGGGGCAAAAAAATATTTAGTCAGCCACCAACTGGGCAAGTTCTCCCACTTAAAAGATGAGAGAGGTCTCCAATTTTCATCATAGGTATACCTCAACTATGAGAGACAAAATGAGAAAAAAAAAAATCCAGAAAATCACGTTGAAGGATTTTTAATGAATTAATTGGTAAATTCCTCAGTAATGTAGGTGACCAAATAAGTATTTGGTCACCTACAAACAAGCAAGATTTCTGGCTCTCACAGACCTGTAACTTCTTCTTTAAGAGGCTCCTCTGTCCTCCACTCGTTACCTGTATTAATGGCACCTGTTTGAACTCGTTATCAGTATAAAAGACACCTGTCCACAACCTCAAACAGTCAGACTCCAAACTCCACTATGGCCAAGACCAAAGAGCTGTCAAAGTACACCAGAAACAAAATTGTAGACCTGCACCAGGCTGGGAAGACTGAATCTGCAATAGGTAAGCAGCTTGGTGTGAAGAAATCAGCTGTGGGAGCAATTATTAGAAAATGGAAGACATACAAGACCACTGATAATCTCCCTCAATCTGGGGCTCCACGCAAGATCTCACCCCGTGGGGTCAAAATGATCACGAGAACGGTGAGCAAAAATCCCAGAACCACATGGGGGGACCTAGTGAATGACCTGCAGAGAGCTGGGACCAAAGTAACAAAGGCTACATCAGAAACACACTACGCCACCAGGGACTCAAATCCTGCAGTGCCAGACGTGTCCCCCTGCTTAAGCCAGTACATGTCCAGGCCCGTCTGAAGTTTGCTAGAGAGCATTTGGATGATCCAGAAGAGGATTGGTAGAATGTCATATGGTCAGATGAAACCAAAATAGAACTTTTTGGTAAAAACTCAACTTGTCATGTTTGGAGGAGAAAGAACACCATACCTACTGTGAAGCATGGGGGTGGAAACATCATACTTTGGGGCTGTTTTTCTGCAAAGGGACCAGGACGACTGATCGGAAAGAATGAATGGGGCCATGTATCATGAGATTTTGAGTGAAAACCTCCTTCCACCAGCAAGGGCATTGAAGATGAAACGTGGCTGGGTCTTTCAGCATGACAATGATCCCAAACACACCGCCCGGGCAGCAAAGGAGTGGCTTCATAAGAAGCATTTCAAGGTCCTGGAGTGGCCTAGCCAGTCTCCAGATCTCAACCCCATAGAAAATCTTTGGAGGGAGTTGAAAGTCTGTGTTGCCCAGCGACAGCCCCAAAACATCACTGCTCTAGAGGAGATCTGCATGGAGGAATGGACCAAAATACCAGCAACAGTGTGTGAAAACCTTGTGAAAACTTACAGAAAACGTTTGACCTCTGTCATTGCCAACAAAGGGTATATAACAAAGTACTGAGATGAATTTTTGTTATTGACCAAATACTTATTTTACCGAGGAATTTACCAATTAATTCATTAAAAATCCTTCAATGTGATTTTCTGGATTTTTTTTTTCTTATTTTGTCTCTCATAGTTGAGGTATACCTATGATGAAAATTGGAGACCTCTCTCATCTTTTAAGTGGGAGAACGTGCACAATTGGTGGCGGACTAAATACTTTTTTACCCCACTGTAGGTGACTAGCTTCTAGCCTTCCAGCTCGGTTGAGCAGTGCTCTGGTTCACTGATCCACACTTGGCATATCTTGCGTTAGTCCGGTCTATCTCCCAATAAATTTTGCCACGATTCCACAACAAATCGTGAGTACTGTGTACTGGACAATCACCGCAACCCGAGGTGAGCTACTGAGTCAAGAGATCTCAAAGGGCAGTGTAGATCTGTGAGACTCAGCTTTGCTCTCACAGACAGCTGAAAGCTGGAGCGACTATGCTGCCGATGAGAGCAGAGTGGATCCACGGAGGATGGTGGGGTTGCTGGGTGTGAGAGCCAGCAGCATTTGGTCCGGGGACATTTTGATTGTAGGGAGCCAGAGGCTTTGTCGTGATTCTGCGGCCGATTGCCTGTACCGGTGTTATGCCCATAACTCCCCCATCAATCCGAGGGAGTTCTCGGCATAACACCGACCAATAGCCCTTGTCCCAGGCCATAAAAGCAACCGGTGTGCCGTGGTGGGTGATCCACCGGGGAATCACGATGAAACCACTCAGAGATGGGCCGGAGTGAACCAGGTGATGACAGGGATGGCTATTAGGGTGACTAAGATCTGAAGAAAATAATAATATAAGCCGCGTTTACAGCCAGTGTCCTGGTTCCAGTGTTAGCTCGTGGGCTAATAGGCTACCTTGAGCCACCACTTTGATCTACATGACAGACAGCTAGGTGGGCCAATAATATAGCTGTGGGCGGGTCTCAAGGACTGCAGTGGGTTGGCTTTTTTGAAAGCTGACGTACGCAGTTTACCCGGAAGAGTCAAACATGTTGGGGAGTTTGTCTGAGAGAAAAACGAGATAAAGGTAGTGTGCTTTTTTCAGATAGTTGATGTTTTGGAAAATGTTTGGCTAATTACATGACCAGTGGACACATTTGAGACAGTTAAACCTACAAACACACCATTTTTCAATCAATGACCCCTTTAAAGGTAAGAAAAAGCAACGTGATCACAGAGCATCATGGGATGTTCCCTGGCAGCCCGGACCTACAGCAGTTTAAGAGAAGAGTTGGGTGGCATAAATATCACGAAATATACCTTTATTAAAGAAAAAAGTTTGAAGACTATTTTAAAAAGCTTGGAAGATGTCTGTCTGGTTCCACAGAAGAGAAACATGAACATACTAAAGGGCACTGAGAAAGTGGATACCTCCGCCAAGGCTCCAACCATCATCTGTCCCTCCCTCTGTCTGTCAGTACCTCAGTCAGCCTTGGCAGAAGTATGCTCGCTTAGCTCACCTCCAAAATCTAATGGGTTCATCCGTAACCCATGGGTCACCTCTGGTGAAAATGTCATCAAAATCCATCTAGCAGTTTTTGCATAATCCTGCTTACAAGCAGACAGACAACCAAACTGCCCTGAGCAGCAGAATGTTTTAAGTAATTTATTCAAATGAACTACTTACATTCTCACCTTTTTAAACCTGTGTTTAGTACAAGTAACGATTCATCGTTGATTCAGTGGTTCCAGGCTGCTCACACCCTGAGGCAGTAAAGCCAGTCCAAGCCATAACTTTAACAACCAGCATGGTTCACAGGTAGTGTGAGGTTGTTCTCTTAAGAACAATAGCCAAAAATCTCTATTTTTGTTCCTTTAAGGCAAGGCATGTGATTCTAAAAGGTGGTCTGGTCTTTCCTCCCAAGGTTTTTTGGAAAACTTTAGTTTTCCTTTGTATTTTTTCATGGACCACAAAAACTCTGAAGCACTATCTTGCTACATGTTATTGTGTAGTCTCTTATTGTAGGTGTATTTACTTTGATACCAGCACATGAAGACTTGATTAAAGAGCTTGAATAAATTTGAGGTACTTTGAGATAGAAGACAACACAGATACATGTTCCCCGTTGTAAGAAGTACTGCGGTCAGTTCCTTCATGTTAACATCACACTGTTCAGCAAAGAGAACTCAAGATCCCGGATCTCAGAGACAAATAATGCTCCCTTCCAGAAGAAGTTGGTACTCAAAAGTAAAAGTCAGAAAACCCAGCATTGCCAAAGTTCACAACATGGACATAAAACAACGCAGCATTCAGTAACTTGCATATAAAAACATGATGTGAAATAACCCTTTAACAGAGCTTTTACTGCTATTGGCCCATGGTCACAGCCATCTTGGAGTTTGATCTCAGTTGTGTGAGGAGTGTCTGCCTTTTGAGTTTGAAATTCTACTTTGGGGGTGTTCCAGTTAAAACTTACAGTCAAGAACTCAGAAATTCAAGACTAGACCTTGAACGCAACTTTAGATAAGATCTACCCATCAGCTCAAAGGAGGTTTCAGTCATTAGTACTTAACGTGAATAATGCAGGACTGCAATTTTAAATACACAAAACTAGGGATGCATGATATTATTGGCACATTATCGGTATCACCCGACAATGCATTTAAAATTATTTATCAGCTTTGGCAAAAATTAATTTTTACAGCTGATAAAATATAACAGTTAGGAGCGACATTCTGCTGTGACATTACACATTTTTAATGCGTCATAAGGGAATGTCATCACGTCGAGTGTTGGCCCAAAACAAACACAGTCATGCAAGGAGATGAAACACAACAAAATGATCTTAGGAAGCCCAAACAAGAGAAAAACATGACGCCAAAAAAAACCCCAAACCCTTCAGCAGCCGCCTCCTCCACAGCGCCCACAAGTGCCAGGATCACAGCCGGGAGATCTCCGTCCCCCGGAGGCAGTGCCAGCCGCACCGCTACCTCCGCCACCAACTCCATTCAAGAACAGTGACACAGACAGTACAGTTGGCAGAGCAGCAGGAGGAGCACAGAAGCTGGACAACACCAGATCAGTGAAACCAGCATGGAAATCAAAGAGGGGAAGGGAACATTCCCCCGATTCCCAGCAACCAGAGCCAAGGTGAGAGAGATGGTCAGACCAAGCACAACATGCTATTCGGCATGCTAACTGCCTCTAGACCAGGGGTCAGCAACCTGCAGCCCCAGGGCCGCATGCGACTCTTCAGCCCCCATGCTATGGTGCCCTGCAGTTATATCTCAAAACACATGGAAATTAATGAAGTTCATTTTAATTATTTTATTTTTTGAATTATTGTTTATTGCAATTGGATACATTTCTCAACAGAAATGCATACTTTCATGAATGTAAAATATATATTTTTTTAATTATTTATGTTGCCAACCATGTGTGACTGCGTCACATTTGACTGCGGTTGTACAGAGAGCCGCACAGCCTCTCTGTCCTCTGTCAGTGCATGTGCAGAGAGAGCACGGACAGCAGCACACCTTCCTGCTCCTCCTCCTGCACCCTCGGTAAGAAACAAATCCAGAAAAAGTAAAATCACAGCGGAAAAGAGAATATCAGACAACTAATCCACTAGTTGTCAAATTGAGAGTCTAAAGAACAGGTGAAAGATACAGATTTATTTGAATAATGAGATTTATGAGGAAACAGAGGGTGAAAAGTAGCTTCTAAATAAAACTTTCATTTTTAATTTATTAAAATATCAGGAACTAAAGCTGTGTGATCATTGAAAGTAGGAGATGGATGATATTTTTCAGATTTAAACAATTTATGAATGTGGTGATAATTAAAAAAAAATGACAAAACTTGTGGTCAGATATTCAGAATTTTTTTCAGCACAAAACATTTTGTAATATATTTCTAATACTTTTATTTCATGAATGAAGCTATATATAAAGCTTGACAGTTTTTTCTACTGCTGTAGTATGGATTCATTAATGCCACATAATATTCAAAGCCATGCATATAAAAAAAAAAAATAAAATAAAGATTATGCTGCTTATAAAGGTCAAATTGCCGTTGTGGCCCTCAGCTATTTCTATTTTAGTCAGAGATAGCGCTTCGGTTAGCAAAGGTTGCAGACCCCTGGTCTAGACACTCCAGACAGGAATGGACAGTCAGGAAAAGAACAGTCAGGGACCAAGGGTGGCTGAAGGAGATCCAAGACGAGCTGCTCAACAGAGGCCAACTGACGCCCCACCTTGGCGACAAGTATGGAGGTAATCATACTCTCGGTTTAGTCCTATAATAATAATAATAATAATAACAATAATAATATAATAACAGTAATATTCATCAGTCTGTACTGACAGTTTCTCTCTTCCTCAGCTCACAACATTGAGCAAGTCTCTGCCGATAGAAGGCATGCACAGCGGGGAAAATAAATATTGAACACGTCAACATTTTTCTCATTTAACATATTTCTGATGGAGCCATTGACCTGAGATTTTCATCAGATATCAGGAACAATCCAAGTAATCCATACATACAAAGAAATCAAGGCAACTGTGTTCACAAAACAAGTTATATTTAATAAAGTGGAATGACAGAGGGAATAAGTATTGAACACGCTTGGTGAAATTAATTTACTATTTAGTAGAAAAGCCTTTGTTGGTACCAACAGCTTCCAGACATCTCCTGTATGGAGAAACTAGGTGCAGGCATTGCTCAGGAGTGATTTTAGCCCATTCTTCCACACAAACTGTCTTCAAATCTTGAAGGGTCCGTGGGTGTCTTCTATGAACTCTGATCTTCAGTTCATTCCATAGATTTTCAATTGGATTCAGGTCAGGTGCCTGACTGGGCCATTCTAGCAGCTTCATTTTCCTTCTCTGGAGCCAGCTGAGAGTTTCCTTGGCTGTGTGTTTGGGATCATTGTCTTGCTGAAATGTCCACCCTTGTTTCATCTTCAGCATCTTGGCGGATGGCAACAGATTCTTATCAAGGATGTATATTTGTCCATTCATTTTTCATTCAATTATATGAAGTCTGCCTGTACCATGTGCTGAAAAACACCCCCACACCATGATGGGATGTGCAGTGCCATTTCCCTCCAAACATGCTGCATGTTATGGCATCCAAAAAGTTCAATTTTGGTCTCATCTGACCAGACCATATTCTCCCAGTATTTTAGTGGCTTGCCCAAATGTTGTGCAGCAAACTTTAAACGAGCTTCAACATGCTTTTTCTTTAGCAATTGAGTCTTGCGAGGTGAGCGGGCATAGAGCCCATATCGGTTGATTGCATGACTTAATTTCTTTAAAACATCAGTACCTGTTAACTCCAGGTCTTTCTGGAGCTTTCCATGAGTGGTCTTTGGCTCTTGGATAACTCTTCTGATAATTCTTTTGACCCCTTTGTCAGAAATCTTGTGAGGAGCTCCTGGTCGTGGCCGGTTTATGGTAAAATGATGTTCTTCCCACTTCTGAATGATGGCCCCAACAGTGCTCACTGGAGCATTCAGCAGTTTAGACATGCACCTGCAACCAATGCCATCATTATGTTTTACAACAATAAGGTTGTGAAGGTCTAGAGAGAGCTCTTTGCTTCTACCCATCATGAGTTCTTTGTGGTGTGACAATCTGATATTCACAGACCTTTTTAAAGGCCATCAGTCAAGACTTAACCAGCTGAAATTAAGTTGCACTGATTGTTGATGGGATGGCTTCCTAAATTCTGATGGATTTCAGCTGGTTTCTTGGCTTTTTATGTTTTTTGCACCTCTTTTTCTTCATGTGTTCAATACTTATTCCCTCTGTCATTCCACTTTATTAAATATAACTTGTTTTGTGAACACAATTGCCTTGATTTTTTTGTATGTATGGATTACTTGGGTTGTTACTGATATCTGGTGAAAATCTCAGGTCAGTGGCTTCATCAGAAATATTCTGGTGTTCCGCCCATGGGGTGTTTTTCATTGGCTGGACATTGGCTTGAAATTGGCAGGAATGGTAAGGGGTTAATGAGAAAAATGTTGACATGTTCAATACTTATTTTCCCCGCTGCAGATGCAAAAAAAAAAGATCCTTCCACCGTGTTGAAACAAGATCATTAACAGCAGCCAAGGTTTAAAATATTTACAATTAAAAGTTTCCAAAGCAGCATAAAATGTCAATAAAATAGGCGAGTAAAACCGGAGCTTCTCTGCCTGTGGTGGTAGTTGTCTTATTTTCCATGGAGAATGTGTCCTCACTGTAAGACAAATGAGATATAAATAGGTCGGAAAAATCTGTGCATATATTGGTGTTGGCATCGACAGTCAGCAAAAACTTAATATTGCACATCCCTGCACAAAACAGTATATTAATCACCTTTTATTCACAGACTATTTTAATCAATGTCAAATGTTTTCTTGTCTAAATACTGTATGTCTTAAAAGACAATTATTTGTTTCCATTGGATTAACTTGCTTTCTAAGAACTGTAGATAAATGATCATAGAGAGTATTTTTATTGTGTATGTAATGGTAGCGGTTCTGTGACTGTGTTTTCATGTGTGCCGCAGTCTAGCGGCAGAGTTGAGGCATCGGGACCCAGACTTTCCTGACATCAGCAGTGGAGTTTTGGTGCAGGAGGTCATACCTAACACTCCAGCAGAAAAGTATGCTCACACACGCCTGCAAAAACCCACGTGCAAACAGACACCAGCAGATACACACGCAGTAATGAAGAAACAGTCTCACCTAATGATTCTTAGCACACATACACATGTCAATATGCCAGTCAGCTGTGACCTGTTTTTCTTCAGGCACCTTAAAAGCATTAATCGCAGTTTTTCTTATTTTCTGTACATAAGAGGAGGCATTAAGGAAGGCGACGTCATAATGAAGCTGAATGGACGGTTGGTTTACACCACCGATGACATCCATCAGGTGCTGCAGCACCACCAGCCGCTGCTCCTTCAGATTCGAAGAGGAAATGAAGATTTACTGTTCAACATCTACCCTCAGTTTTTGGCACATTGATGGACAGAACAGTGGATGTGTTTAAAGTGGACTCATTATTATTATTGTTATCATCATCATAATTGTCTTTATTTCCTCTCGGTCATGTTGGTGTCTGCTTGTATTAGTAGAGTTCGTCCTTAGAAACATCTCAAGATCATTTATCTGGCAGAAGCTCCTCCCACCTACTGTTTGTATCTTCTGTTTGTGCAGGTGAGCCAATCACAAGTGAACTGGCTTAAAGAGAGGGTGGCTTTAAAGGAACAGGAGCTAAAACAGCTCATTTCAGATGATGAACAAAATGAGCTGCTCCACCAAAGATCCAGTATAAATAAGGATGACTCATGCAAAGCTACTCTAGCTGAGTCCAATAGGAATGACAGCAAAGAGTTGGTCACTACTGTTTCATGATAGGTCCACTTTAAATTGTCAGCAGGACTTAGGCGTGATTCAATAAATGTGGAAATCTGAATTAATGTAAAAATGTTTTTACTATGCCTTTCTGACAAAACAAGAATGAAACCAAACCATCTCAACTTTTTTCCTGTCTGATTAAGATGTACATTTTGTTACAGTTTATGGATTGACTGAAAATATCGAAGTTACTTGCTTCATACAGACTTTCAAAACAACTAAAATCAGTGGCACTGTGTATTAAAGTTTTTTTTCAGAAGTAAAGCTTCCACAGAATGAGTGCAGCAGTGATGTGTTTTTCCTGTCTAGTCCGTTCAGCAGCTGCTGTCCAGACAGCAGGTTTCACTCCTCTGTTTATGTCTGCTAATTCCTCCTCCCTTCTCTCTGTCCTGGGAAGATGTTCCTCTAATTTAAACAAGACACAGTTGAGATTCCGGCACACACAAGCACCCACAAATAGTCACTTTCATTCTCTCCTGTTTTGGTAATGGAAATTGTCATGCAAAAGTCTGTCTGAAACTTCAGGTTACAGAGTTGAGAATAAAAAGTGTTTGCAGAGCTAATTTGGTTGACGTTTTAGAAAATCTATATGAAAAGATCTGTTTGGACACCTGTGCTTTAAAGTCAAATTAAAGTTGCCATAACAGTGTCATGAAGGATATAGATCTTCTCCTGTGATGGAATTGCGTCACCTTAACAGTGACCTGCACCATTGCGTGTGTGTGTGTGTGGTGGGGAGGGGACTGCTTATAAACTGAACCCAGACACAAAACACTTCCTGCTTTATTTAAGAAAAGACTGTGCCACGTTCATGTTGGCTGGGACAATGACTGAAACAGAACAAAATAAGAAAAGGGAAAGAAAGTGGTGGACCACAGTCCAGAGAGTAACTGTGTGCTGGGGTGAGCAAGGTGTCCATTATTAGCTGGGGGCAGTGTTTCCAGATGGGAAATGAAGAAATATTGTACTGTCGCTTTAAAATGATCATATTTTGACCCAAACTATCATACGTACTAAAATAACTTGAAAATCACAGGCTAGGACAGTGCATTTAAGAACTAGAAACGCACTCAGAGAGCGCATACCTCCGCCAAGGCTTCTTCTGTCCCTCGGGGATCACCTGCAAAATGTAATGAGTTCGTGTGTAGGTCACAAGCTAGCTCTGGTGAAAACTGCATTAAAGTCTATCCAGTAGTTTTGGAGGATTCTTGCTAACAAACTGTGAGAAGATAGGAGCCTTGGTGGAGGTATGCATTCTCAGATCATGCACCAAAATGTAATGGGTTCCTGTCTATCCCAAGAACCACCTCTGGTGAAAATTTCATCCAAATCCATCCAGTACTTTTTGTGTAATCCTGCTGCGCAAATAAAAACAAGGTCCTTGGTGGAGGTATGCACTCTCAGATCATCACCAAAATGTAATGGGTTCATCCTGGGCCAAAGGGCTACCTCTGGCGAAAATTTCATAAAAATCCCTACAGTAGTTTTTGCGTAATCCTGCTAACAAACAAACAGACAAACCACCCTGGAAACATAACCTCCTTGGCGGAGGTAACAAATTTGCATGGAACTGCAGTAACCTAAGGAATAAACGCAGAGCCATTTGGATGAAACAACTGTTTTATGCACTGCCACACTTAAACACACCCACCCACACAAAATTGCACGTTTTTGCACAACCACTGCTTCTGTCCTTAAATGCAGCGTTTAACTCCCAGGCAGGGCAATAAAGCTGCTGTCCCTGACGGTGGTGCTTTGTTTTCTTACCGGTGTCCGACTCTGTGCTGCTGGACTCTCCTTTTAGTACCTTTTTCCTCCAAGTCCGAACTCATGTTCACTGATTTTTTTTTTTAATTTTTTTGTGGTGCCAGTGCAGCTGCTGATGTGATTGGCACATTTGGCAGTGAGGAGGAGCCAGTCAGGTATGAGCTAATCAGCTATGAGCGTCAGTTTCTGGTGACATGTGGGTGTTCACGTAAATCAAAATGACGTTTTTAGGGAGTGCACAGAAATGCCAAAACTATAGTATATTTGGCCTTTTTTAAAATTATTGAGCTATTATATTGTATAGGCCCTAAAACTACAGTATAAATACAATGATTACACTGGTCAACACCAAATTTATTGTCTGTTTTTTGTTTTGTTTTTTTAGCTGATTTAGGACAATTTTGATGTGCTGAATCCAAAAATCACACTGGGTTTGCTCAGTCTGGTCAACTTTTTGAACTATGGCCACATGTTGTTTTTTACGTTTTTGTTTACATGTACAGGTATTTTTGCTTTATATGATGCAAAATTCTTTTTTATTTCTTGAAATTTCTTGAACTCTGAAGAGTTTGCATGCGCCAATTTATGACTAATTGGTATTTTTATTTTACAGGTGAATTAAATGGCTTCGACTGGAAGATTTTGCAAAAATCAACCTGACCTGATTGAGAGAAAGGGATGTCATTTTCAGATTCAGCGGTGCAAAACTGTCTTAAATCAGTAGAAAAAACACAGACAACTTACAAAAAAAATATTTTTGTAATGTTGTGTTATCTGGCAACACTTATCTTTATCAACCTTGGCCACTAGGGGGCCCCCAAACTACAAGGATGCCATAATTTCTGAAAATTACCTTCAACATTTTTCTTGTAAATGTGCCTTGTTTTTTTTTTATTAATTTGCAACTTTTCTCTCATAAATTTGCAAATTTAGCTCTTGCAACTTTTTATGTTTTCTTATGAATTTGCAGCTTTTATTGCCTTGTAAATTTGACTTCCCCCCCCTGTAAATTTAGAACGGTTTGTCATAAATTTTCTCCTTTTTGTAAATTTGCAACTTTTGTATTGCAAATGTATGATTTTTTCCTTGTAAATTTATGAGTTTTTTCTTGTAAATTTGCAGCTTTTTTTGTAAATCTGTGATGTTTAATCATAAATCCGCAATTCTTTTCTTTTAAATTTTAAACTTTTTTGTAAATGTATTACTTTTAAATTACGTTTATAAATTTGTATCCCATAATGCTTTTTTATCTATACCTTTGTTTTTTTTGCTGGGAGGGGAGATTTTTTTTTTTCCATTTTAAAGGGTTTTAATGCTTCTCTATTACAAAAATAGAAATACAATCTTCCATACCCCCCCCCCCCCCCTCCCACACACACACACACACACACAAAGCTAGAAAAGGCCCTGTGGTGGAGACAAAACTGTGCTTCAGAACCACTATAACTGACTTCACACCAAATCAAAGGCCACTAAATATAGATATGCATTTTTCAATTGCATTGGCCTGCAAAGCAGGTATCATGAGTTATGCATAATACCCGAGCTGAACCGCTGTTCAAACCAGACAACGTGCTTCCAGCTAGAGGCCATGAGAGACCATGAGAACAGATGATAGGTTTTCCCAAACTGACCACTAGATGGTGGTTTGGGAATTAAAAAAAAAAAAAGGTTTATACCTCGTGGCACCTCTGGAGAACTGAAAGGAGTCTATATATACAGTCCTGGTTTATGACAAGATAACTGATAATAAGGCTGGATTTTAAACTTAATCCAAGCTTTGAGCATGTCAAAAAATGTGTTTTTTCAGCATTGTACATTTTATTTTACTTTATCCAGTGACAATAATGTTTCCAATAAACAGGTATGAATACATTTTTTTAATCTGTCCCATCCAGCAGTTTGGCAAGCAGAACCGATGTCTGATTGCCTTGTTGTGCCAGAGACATTTAATTTGCCAAAGGAAAGTCTCTGCAAGATTGTTATTTGTCAATACATCTACACGTGCAAGACATACAGGAGAACTGAAATTCCGTTTCTCTCTCTTTTAGTGGTGTGTGCAATATATAAGAAAACAAGGAATAAGGATGAAAAACAACAACAGCAGTCTATGTACAGTAATGCTACCTGTAGTGCAAATACAGATAAAAGATAAAACCCAGCAATCCTATATACAGAAAAAGTGGAGTACTTAATACTTGTAATTGCAAGTTCAATGTGGTAGTGTAGGTGCAGACAGTGACAGATTGGACTGCACATGATCAATATTTCAATAACAGACAGACGACAGTAGGTGCGATTTTTATTATATTGATATTATATTGATATTTGTGCAAATAGTTGCAGTAAGGTACAGAGACATACCGCAGCAGATGTATTACTGTTGGTGTGCCAAGCCTTCCTGTGCAAACAGCTGAGGTAGTTACTGTGTGGGTGAGTATGTTACGGTCCAGGGGTGGGGGGGTAGTGGGCAGAGTTCAGGGTCCTGATGGCCTGGTGAACAAAGCTGTTTAGCAGTCTTGTGGAGTGGGCCCGGAGGCTCTGGTACCTTTTCTCCGAAGGCAGAGGGCTGAAGAGGGAGTGTGAGAGGTGGGAAGTATCGCCTGCAATGTTGATGGCTTTGCAGGTGAGGCGGGTGTGGTAGATGTCCAAGAGCGGGGGCAGAGGGGCACCGATGATCTTGCTGGCTGCTTTCAATGTGCGTTGTGGTGTCTTCCGGCAGGAGGCGGTGCAGCTTCCCTATCACACCGTGATGCAGCTGATGAGGATGCTCTCAATGGTGCCCTGGTAGAATGAGCACATGATGGGGGTGGGACTTGTGCTGTCCTCAGTTTGCAGAGGAAATAGAAGCGAGTTTGAGCCTTCTTGGCCAGTGATGTTCTGTTGTTGGACCAGGAGAGGTCCTCAGAGATGTGCACCCCCAGGAACTTGGTGCTGCTCACCCTCTCCACAGCTGCTCCATCAATGATCAGAGGGGGATGCTGTGTGTGTCCTCTCCTAAAGTCGACCACAATCTCCTTGGTTTTTCCCACGTTCAGGAAGAGATTATTGTCTTTACACCACTGGACCAGTTGGCTCACCTCATTTTTGTAGTTGGCCTCATCATTGTTTGTGATGAGGCCCACCACCGTCGTATCGTCTGCAAACTTTATGATGTGGTTGGTGCTATAGGCTGGCACGCAGTCATGGGTCAGCAGGATTAAGAGCAGTGGGCTGAGCGCGCACCCTTGTGGGGGCTCTGTGCTCACTGTGATGGTCTTGGAGGTGTTGCTGCCAACTCGCACGTTTTGTGGCCTCCCTGTGAGAAAGTCCAGCCCCAGTTAAAGACAGAGGTTTTCAGTTCCAGGTGCCTGAGTTTTTGTATTAGGTGCTGGGGATGATTGTGTTGAACGCTGAGCTGAAGTCCAAAAACAGCATTCGCACATAGGAGTTCTGTGAGTCCAGGTGGGCGAGGCCTGGATGAAGAACAGCAGCGATGGCATCTTCTGTGGATCTGTTTGACCTGTATGCAAACTGAGATGGGTCATGAGGGGGAGGGCGGATGAACTTGATGTTCTCCATGACCAGCCACTCAAAGCACTTCATTATGATGGAGGTCAGTGCTATGGGCCGGTAATCGTTCTGTTATGTTTGCCCCTTGCAGGGCAAAGATGAGGCGCCAGAAGCCAGCAGTGAGTTTGTTATTTTATTAACAAAAAGTAACAAAACAATATGCCACGAGGGGCAAAACACATACACTACACACATGCGACCCCGTGGGGTGAAATAACTGAACACACAAAGAAACAAACAGTCACTTACATATAATATAGCGAGGGCAAAACCTAACGCTATAGAAAGGCTGGCATCAGGGGTAGGGATGCCAGCCAGGATAGGGCGAGGTCGCAACGAGGAGTGAGCCTCAACTGCAGTCTTAAATAGTGCACAAAACTAATCATAAACAGGTGAGCAGACAAGGTAATGAATTAAACACGAACAGCTGTGATAGGCCACGAGCCGGCTGACAGGCAGAAGTCCTGCCGTGGTGCTGTCAAAATAAAAGCACAAATAAACACCATCATAACAGGCCAGAATAAACAGACAAAAGGAGAGAATAATAAGTGACTCACCACATGTTGGAGCTGGATGGGACGGGCTTCTTTGGGACTGGTATTAATGTAGCAGTTTTGAAACGTGTGGGAACAAGTGCGTGACTCAGGAAGATGTTGAAGATGTCGGCCAGGACATTCTTGAGCTCCTCCGCACAGTTCTTCACAGCGCAGCCTGGTATGTTGTCTGGTCCAGCTGCCTTGTGTGGGTTGATCCTGGAGAGGGTCCTCTTCACGCTAGCCGGATCCAGACCTATAGCCTACTCGTCTGGGGGAGAAGTGGTCTTCTGTGCTGATGTGGTGTTTTGTACTTCAAAGTGCCAAAGAAATCATTTAAGTTGTTAAGTAGTGTGATGTCACTTGCACAGGTCTGAGGTGGAGGTTTGTAGTTGGTGAGGGTCTGTATGGCACGCCAGAGAGAACGTACATCTCTGGTGCTGCTGAAGTGGGCGGATATTTTCTTGCTGCACTGTCGTTTTGCCTCCTTGATCCACGGGACAGGTTGGCCCTAGCTGTTGTTAGTCCTGCAGTGTCCCCGGCCCTGAAGGCTGCGACCCGAGCCCTCAGGAGCCTGTGGACCTCTGCTGTCATTCATTGCTTCTAGTTGGCATGAACAGTGATGGTTCTGGAGTGAGTGACATCATCAGTGCATTTAGCTACAGTGGATATAAGAAGTCTACACTCCCTTGTTCAAATGCCAGGTTTTTGTGAAGTAATAAAATGAGACCCAAAAAGACTGAGTGCTGTAATAAAAGCCAAAGGTGCTGCAACAAAGTATTAGCTTAAGGATGTGCATATTTATGCAGATAGCTTATTGTAAGTTTTTTTTATTTTTCCCCTAAAAAGATTTTAATTTGTTTTTCAATTAGGTTGTACAAGTTATAGAGCACATTGATGGTGGAAAACGTTTTGAAACGATTTATCTTGGTCTCATTTTTTGCATCACAAAAACCTAACATTTGAACAGGGGTATGTAGACTTTTTATATCCACTGTATGTACAGTCATGTGAAAAAATTAGGACACCCCATTAAATATTCAGTTCTTTATTAAGAAATGTTCACATATCTATGTCCATGGGTTGCACGGTGGCGCAGTGGTTAGCACTGTGGCAGCACAGTTTAACCTCGGCCGGGGGATCGTGGGGATCGGGAGATCGTGGGTTCGATCCCCGGCCAACAGTGATCTGTGTGGAGTTTGCATGTTCTCCCCGTGTTGCGTGGGTTTACTCCGGGATTTCTCCGGTTTCCTCCCACATGCCAAAAACATGCAGGTTAGGGATACGGGGCGCTTGCGCACGCAACGACCGGCAGCTGGTGGCTTGTCACCAGACTGCAAAACAAATCTACCTATAGGTACAAAATAAGTAATAAAAAAAAATTAACATTTATTTTAGCCATTTAAGTGGGAATTAATGTGGGGTTGTCCTAAAAAAGATGAGGGGTGTCCTAATTTATTTCTCACTATTTGTTTGGAAATACATTTTACAGAAAATTTTTAAAAAGTCTTTAATTCATTTTTAATTGTTTAGTTGTATTGCATGAATCTCCCAATATTTTTAACACTGATATTAAATATCCATATGTCCAAATATGTTAAAAAAAAACCCACACACACGCTTATACAGGGTGTCCTAATTTTTTCACATGACTGTATGCTACAACAACCTCAGTGTACTCCTCTATGTTTGTGTGTCCATTGTGAGTGGTTGCATGCTTGAAAATGTCCCAGTCTGTAGTGCTGAAACAGTCTTTTAGAGCATCCGAGGGCCCCCTCTGACCACACACACCTGCTTTTTTAGTCTGATGGCGTTCACTCTGGGTCTGTATGCAGGCCATAGCAAAATGGTGATGTGATCAGAGAGACCCAGATGTGGAAGGGGGGAGGCTCTGTATGCTCTCTTGTGAGTTGTGTACACCAGGGGCCTCATGTACAAAGACTTGTGTGCATTTCCTACTGAAAGATGACGTACGTTTAAATCAAGAAAATGCCGTAAGCAAAAAAAACAAAACAAAAAAAAAAAACAGATGTCTGAAACCATCTGTACGTAGGAATCCAAGCACATTTCCTTTGTACATACTGATCTGCCTGAAATTGAACGCACATGAGGAAATTCCGGACTCCTCCCTTGACACACCTCCAGTTGAATATGCAATTAGATGCAAATAGATACAGTATATACAAGCCCTGCACGTTCAATTCTCCTGTATCCACGATCAAAAATAATGGATTTAATGGAATTTCACAGAATGTGAGTTGGAGGTGCTTTTGAATGAGGTAAAGGCACGTAAAAACATTTTGTCTGGCACACTGTCCTCCAGCATTAGCGCCGGATACAGGTATTTCAATAGCCTGCTCACAGCCCTATAAGATTAGTTTACGGTTTCCTTTATTCAGACAGGGATGAGAAGGAGATGTTTATTTAACTTTGACATGTTTAGACTGATGTTTGCAGTCGTCCTCAGCAGTGTCAGTTGATTACTTTGATTTGGGGTGTGTATAGCTCAGTGGTTAAACTGCCAAATTTCAAAGCAAAAGGTTGCAGGTACGCGACCAGCAGTGATCTCTTTCAGGGACCACAATGAAAATAAATGTGCGCACTTTCTTGTGTCATCCCATTGTTCTGAAATATATGTTATATCTTTTATACAATGTTATTTTAAATAATGAATCAATCAATCAATCAATCAATCATTGGGCTGCACGGTGGCGCAGTGGTTAGCACTGCGGCAGCACAGTTTACCCTTGGCCAGGGGATTGTGGGGATCATGGGATCGTGGGTTCGATCCCAGCCCCCGACCAACAGTGATCTGTGTGGAGTTTGCATGTTCTCCCCGTGTTGCGTGGGTTTACTCCGGGATTTCTCCGGTTTCCTTCCACATGCCAAAAACATGCATGTTAGGTTAATTGGCTGTTCTAAAATTGTCCCTAGATATCCGTTTCCTATAGGCCCTTAGAATAGAGGGTTAGTATTAATGAAAGCGCTTTGAGTGGTCTTTGTGACTAGAAAAGCGCTATATAAGTGCAGGTTAGTTAGTTAGTTAGTTAGTCATTGAAATCAATCAATCAATTTGTGACCAGCCGGGTGGATCAGCTGGTTGAATTAAAGGAAAACAGTCACAAAAAGAAGACAATAGGAACCTATTTAGTGGGTAGCTAAAGTGGTCACCTGTCAGTTGAAAGCGGATCATATTACACTCAGCAAGTACATATTTTATGTCCAAAATGCAAATCTCATCCTTTATACCTATATACAGCTTACATGGATTACACATACTACTAAATGAATGAACTGCACGGGGGAACATGTGAGACAGTTGCATTTCAGACTTTAAGCAGGTGTTTATTGACATAACTACTGTACACACAGAAGCAATTGGGGGCTTGGTAGAATGCTGTGAAACTGTAGTTTAATCAGCAAAAAAGAAAGTCACTAACTCAAATCACTGAATTGTAATGAAGCCTTGAAGACAGGGTGATATTTGGGCCGCACAGGCGCGTTCCACAAGGACTACCCGTGGAAACCTAAACCGGCTGACAAGCCAGTCATCATCCTGAGCCAGAAAATCTTCTGTATCTAAATACCCGTTCTCTTCTCACTGAACGATTTGCAATATCCTCTAATCCTCTGTTGTTAGAGGCATTTTCTGCACTTCTTTGTGCTTGCTTTTATATCCACACATCTAATTGTGCACACTTAGATGTTTGTTCATCATGTGTCTCTGGACTGTACAATAATTTTCACGTCATTATCAGTCTCCCAACATCACCTCTAAGTGTCACCAACAGATCAATAACAGTAGAAACATATGTACGCCAGTCATGAAGTTGGCATAGGGCTGCACATACAGTGGGGCAAAAAAGTATTGAGTCAGCCACCAATTGTGCAAGTTCTCCCATTTAAAAGATGAGAGAAGTCTCCAGTTTTCATCATAGGTATACCCAACTATGAGAGACAAAATGAGTAAAAAAAAAAATCCAGAAAATCACATTGAAGGATTTTTAATGAATTAATTGGTAAATTCCTTTGTAAAATAAGTATTTGGTCACCTACAAACAAGCAAGATTTCTGGCTCTCAAAGACCTGTAACTTCTTTAAGAGGCTCCTCTGTCCTCCACTCGTTACCTGTATTAATGGCACCTGTTTGAACTCGTTATCAGTATAAAAGACACCTGTCCACAACCTTGACAGTCAGACTGTAAACTCCACTATGGCCAAGACCAAAGAGCTGTCAAAAGACACCAGAAACAAAATTCTAGATCTGCACCAGGCTGGGAAGACTGAATCTGCAATAGGTAAGCAGCTTGGTGTGAAGAAATCAACTGTGGGAGCAATTAAAAGACATACAAGACCACTGATAATCTCCCTTGATCTGGGGCTCCACGCAAAGTCTCACCCTGTGCGGTCAAAATGATCACGAGAATGGTGAGCAAAAATCCCAGAACCACACAGGGGGGACCTAGTGAATGACCTGCAGAGAGCTGGGACCAAAGTAACAAAGGCTACCATCAGTAACACACTATGCCGCCAGGGTCTCAAATCCTGCAGTGCCAGACGTGTCCCCTTGCTTAAGCCAGTACATGTCCAGGCCCATCTGAAATTTGCTAGAGAGCATTTGGATGATCCAGAAAAGGATTGGGAGAATGTCATATGGTCAGATGAAACCAAAATAGAACTTTCTGGTAAAAACTCAACTTGTCGTGTTTGGAGGAGAAAGAATGGTGAGTTGCATCCAAAGAACACCATACCTACTGTGAAGCATGGGGGTGGAAACATCATACTTTGGGGCTGTTTTTCTGCAAAGGGACCAGGACGACTGATCCCTGTAAAGGAAAGAATGAATGGGGCCATGTATCCTGAGATTTTGAGTGAAAACCTCCTTCCATCAGCAAGGGCATTGAAGATGAAATGTGGCTGGGTCTTTCAGCATGACAATGATCCCAAACACACCGCCCGGGCAACGAAGGAGTGGCTTCGTAAGAAGCATTTCAAGGTCCTGGAGTGGCCTAGCCAGTCTCCAGATCTTAACCCCATAGAAAAATCTTTGGAGGGAGTTGAAAGTCCGTGTTACCCAGCGACAGCCCCAAAACATCACTGCTCTAGAGGAGATCTGCATGGAGGAATGGGCCAAAATACCAGCAACAGTGTGTGAAAACCTTGTGAAGACTTACAGAAAACGTTTGACCTCTGTCATTGCCAACAAAGGGTATATAACAAAGTATTGAGATGAACTTTTGTTATTGACCAAATACTTATTTTTCACCATAATTTGCAAATACCTCCTCATGGATCATCACCTTATTGTGGTGGTGGTGGGGGGGTTTGCGTGCCCCAGTGATCCCAGGAGCTATGTTGTCCGGGGGTAATTTGCCTCTGATAGGGTCTCCCAAGACAAACTGGTCCTGGGTGAAGGGCCAGACTAAGAACGATCCAACAGACTCTCATGATAAATTGTATATCAAGGATTCAGTGTACCCCGCCCAGTATGGGGTTACCGGGGCCCCACCCTGGAGCCAGGCCTGGAGGAGGGGCTCGAAGGCTAGCGTCTGGTGGCCGGGTTTCCACCCATGGGACCCGGCCAGGCTCAGCCCGAAGGAGTTACATGGGTCCGCCCTCCAGTGGGTTCACCACCTGCAGGAGGGATCATGGGGGTCCGGTGCTATGTGGATTAGGTGGCGGTCAAAGGCGGAGACCTTGGCGGACTGATCCCAAGCTTTCTAAACTGGCTTTTGGTACGTGGAATGTCACCTCTCTGGTGGGGAAGGAGCCTGAGCTGGTGTACGAGGTTGAGCGATACTGGCTAGATATAGTCGGCCTCACCTCAACACACAGCTCCGGTTCCGGAACCAGTCTCCTGGAGAGGGGCTGGAGCTTGGCCTTTTCTGGAGTTGCCCCGGGCGAGAGGCGACGAGCAGGGGTGGGTATTCTTGTATCGCCCCACCTTGCTGCCTCTATATTGGAGTTTTCCCCGGTGGACGAAAGGGTTGCTTCCCTGCGCCTTCGGGTTGGGAAACGGGTCCTGACCATCATTTGTGCCTATGCACCAAATGATGTTTCAGAGTACCCACCCTTTTTGGAGTCTGTGACTGGGGTGCTGGAGGGTACTCCTCCTGGAGACTCCATTGTCCTACTGGGGGACTTCAATGCGCACGTGGGCAACGACAGTGAAACCTGGAGGGGGGTGATTGGGAGGAACGGCCTGCCTGATTTGAACCCGAGTGGTGTTCAGTTATTGGACTTCTGTGCTAACCACAGTCTGTCCATAACGAACACCATGTTCAAGCATAAGGGTGTCCATATGTGCACCTGGCACCAGGACACCCTAGGTCGCAGGTCGATGATCGATTTTGTTATCGTATCATCAGACCTGCGACCGTATGTCTTGGACACCCGAGTAAAGAGAGGTGCAGAGCTGTCAACTGATCACCACCTGGTGGTGAGTTGGATCCGATGGCAGGGGAGGAAGCCATTCATACCTGGTAGACCCAAACGTATAGTGAGGGTGTGCTGGGAGCGTCTGGCTGAGGCCCCTGTCCGGGAGGTCTTCAACTCCCACCTCCGGAAGAACTTCAACCACATTCCGAGGGAGTCTGGAGACATGGAGTCTGAATGGGCCATGTTCTCCACCTCTGTTGTTGAAGCGGCGGCCCAGAGCTGCGGCCGCAAGGTGGTTGGTGCATCTCGTGGTGGCAACCCCCGAACCAAGTGGTGGACACCAGTGGTGAGGGGGGCCATTAAGCTGAAGAAGGAGTCCTATCAAGCTTGGTTGGCTTGTGGGACTCCCGAAGCAGCTGAGGTGTACCGGCAGGCCAAGCGGAGTGCAGCTCGGGTGGTTACTGAAGCAAAAACGCGGGTATGGGAGGAGTTCGGTGAGGCCATGGAACAAGACTTTCGGTCGGCTTCAAAGAGATTCTGGCAAACTGTTCGGCGGCTCAGGAGGGGAAAGCAGCTCCCCGTCCACACTGTGTATGGTGCGGATGGGACACTGTTGACTTCAACTCGGGATATCGTCGGGCGGTGGAAGGAATACTTCGAGGATCTCCTCAATCCCACTGATACGCCTTCCACAGAGGAAGCAGGGTTTGGGGACGAGGGGGATGACTCGCCTATCACAGGGGCTGAGGTCACCAAGGTGGTTAAAAATCTCCTTGGTGGCCGGGCCCCGGGGGTGGACGACATTCGCCCTGAGTACCTCAAGGCCCTGGATGCTGTTGGGTTGTCATGGTTGACACGCCTCTGCAACATTGCGTGGAGGTCAGGGGCAGTGCCTTTGGCATGGCAAACCGGGGTGGTGGTTCCTCTCTTCAAAAAAGGGGACCAGAGAGTGTGCTCCAACTTTAGAGGGATCACACTCCTCAGCCTCCCTGGGAAGGTCTATGCCAAGGTACTAGAGAGGAGAGTCTGGCCATTGGTCGAACCTCGGATTCAGGAGGAGCAATGTGGTTTTCGTCCTGGCCGTGGCACATCGGACCAGCTCTTTACCCTCTCGAGAATTCTTGAGGGTTCGTGGGAGTTTGCCCAACCAGTTTACATGTGTTTTGTGGACTTGGAGAAGGCATTTGACCGCGTCCCTCGTGGATTTTTGTGGGGGGTGCTTCGGGAGTATGGGGTATCGGGCTTGTTGTTACGAGCTATTCGGTCTCTGTACGACCGTGGTGAGAGTTTGGTTCGTATTGCCAACACTCGGTCGGAGTCATTCCCAGTGAGAGTTGGACTCCGCCAGGGCTGCCCTTTGTCACCGATCCTGTTCATAATTTTTATGGACAGGATTTCTAGGCGCAGCCGGCGAATGGAGGGTGTCATGCTTGGTGACCACAGGATCTCATCTCTGTTGTTTGCAGATGATGTTGTCCTGTTGGCTTCATCCAGCAGTGACCTACAGCTCTTGCTGGGACAGTTTGCCGCTGAGTGTGAAGCGGCTGGGATGAGAATCAGCACCTCCAAGTCCGAGTCCATGGTCCTCAGCCGGAAAAAGGTGGATTGTCCTCTCTGGGTTGGGGACAGGCTCCTGCCCCAAGTGGCGGAGTTTTAGTATCTTGGGGTCTTGTTCACGAGTGAGGGGAAAATGGAGCGAGAGATCGACAGACGGATTGGAGCAGCATCTGCAGTGATGCGGACGTTGTACCGGTCTGTTGTGGTGAAGAGGGAGCTTAGTTCTAAGGCAAAGCTGTCGATTTACCAGTCAATCTACGTTCCTACTCTCACCTATGGTCACGAGCTTTGGATAATGACTGAAAGAACGAGATCGCGGATACAAGCGGCTGAAATGAGCTTTCTCCGTAGGATTGCTGGACTCACCCTCAGAGATAGGGTGAGGAGCTCAGTCATCCGGGAGAGGCTCAGAGTAGAACCGCTGCTCCTCCACATTGAAAGGAGTCAGTTGAGGTGGTATGGGCATCTGATTAGGATGCCTCCTGGACGCCTCCCACTTGAGGTGTTTCAGGTACGTCCCACTGGGAGGAGACCCCGGGGCAGACCCAGGACTCGGTGGAGAGACTATGTCTCCCAGCTGGTCTGGGAACGCCTTGGTATCCCCTCTGAAGAGCTGGAGCAGGTGGCTGGGGAGAGGGAAGTCTGGGCTTCTCTGCTTCAACTGCTGCCTCCGCGACCCGGACCTCCGGAAAAGCGGTAGAAGATGGATGGATGGATGGAATTTGCAAATAAATTCTTTAAAAATCAGACAATGTGATTTTCTGGATTTTTTTTCCCCTCATTTTGTCTCTCATATAGTTGAGGTATACCTATAATGAAAATTGGAGACCTCTCTCATCTTTTAAGTGGGAGAACTTGCACAATTGGTGGCTGACTAAATACTTTTTTGCCCCACTGTATTTCTACGGTCATTTCATTCTTGATACATCCGAAATTTTTCATGGAAAAGGACGTACGCCATGTTTTTGTGCTTAAGTACTCTTTCTACATGAGGCCCCAGGTCCAGCAAACTGTCTCCTCTTATTGGAAAGTCCACATGTTGGTGTAGTTTTGGTAGGAGGGCCTTTAAATCTGCATGGTTGAAGTCTCCTGCTGTGATGAGGAATCCATCTGGATGTGATGTTTGTGTCTTGCTGATGGCCTGATAGAGTTTTTTTAGTGCTTTACTCCTCTTGCCGATGGCAATGAGTGGAACATACACGGCATCTAGCAGGATAGATGTAATTTCTCTCGGTAAGTCGAAGGGTCAGCACTATATTACATATAAATTGTATTTTTAGGCTCCTCTTGCTATTTAACAACTTTAACACTTCAAATTGTCTTAGTTATGTTCAGGGGCTTGCTTAGTACCTTTGGGGCCCAAGGCAAAGGCAGAAATGAGGCCCTACTTTTTCTTTGTTCTACACTTTCTTTTCAGGCCTAATTGATATCCTACCTGAAACTTTTTGTCCTCAGAAGTCTTCAAATGATATCATTCAGGCATCAGGAATTACATCTGTAGAAAAACAAAGAAGTTTAACAAATTGAATGTAGACTCTTGTCTATTATAAAAAACAACAATTCACATGGAAGATCTGTTGTTTGTTCACACTTACCAGTCCCTCCAGGATTTTGCAATGTTGCAGTCCCACTAATTCTTGCAAAATCAATGACTGGCCGCACCTTTTGTGCAACCTTGCCCATCACTGCAACTTTCTCGCAATTTTGGCCAATCCTGTCTACTTCCACCAATTTCCCCAATCAAATATGTCCCTGAGTAGCACTCAAATGCTCAGTCCAACCAATCAAATACATTGCTGCACCACGCTCACTTCCGTGTTTACAGAGTATTAATGGACCACATCAGCTAAAAACAATGTGCGATTAAAAAAAAAATCCCAAAACACTCACTTGCGAGTTTTCCCACACTGTCCCTACCTCCGTTTCCCCTGGCCTGCTGGTGGACATCTCCCCACGTCTCTGTCTTGACCGCGTGTATGAAGTGCCGGGTTTGTCTTGAAAAAAGCCCGCCTGCCTGAAAAGCACCCAGACGTGGGAGCGCGGGAGGAGAGATGCCATAAAACCACAAATAAACGAGCAAATTTAACACTACAGCCAGTGTTGTAACATTTTACACATCTTTAGAGGTAAAATCATTACTACATCTTGCCAGTGAGCTTTAAAGCTGTTACTCTCTGGACACAGAACAACGCATCCCCCCGGCAAACCCCCAAGGAGAGCCCTTCCTCCCGGCATGACTCCTGGTAAAGGAAAGATGAGTATCTGATGAGACAGGTGTGTGTCAAGACACGCAGCAAATAGACAGACAGGTAAGAGTCAGGCATGGAAAGACAGAATATTCAGTAATTTTTTTTTCCAGAAAAACAGACTTCAATAGACAATACAGAGCAACAGAATAAATTATTTCTTTTTTTTCTGTGCTGCATGCTGAGTGATTGGGGACCGCTGCAGTTAGGGAGTTTTCAAATGAAGGTGTAGCCATAATTTCCAAATCTATACTTTTTAGCTTAATTCAATTTACCTGCTGTAATGGATAATTAGTTTTTCATCCTTTTATTCAAGTTCTCAGCAAGAGGAGACTACAGTGTTGGTCATTTTTATGACAAATTTATGAGTAGCTACTTCAGTCTCACTTAATTGTGTTAAAGTCTCTTTGCTGTTGCGCAGAAGAGTTTTTCTGTATAGCAGAATTTTTTGCTTAATTTACAAATCACTGTTTAATGTACAAATCACTGTTTAATGGGGAATTTTTGACAATTCTGTACTTTTCTTGTGGTGTTATAGAATATCATTGCAGTAAACTATGCAAAAAAAACCATCTTCTTTAAAATTTGTAATTCTTCCCACAACTTTTACTACAAAGAAACCTCTCAAAACGTTACAAGTTTTATTGCAACTTTTTAAAAAAGCTCCCACAAATTCAGGCTTTTTGGGCTGCAACAATCATAAAATCATCCCATGAAATCCTAGAGGGACTGATATTTGCCAGCAGGGCCCTCTTCATGGTCTCTTGACTGGTTCATTCTGCAGAGGATCTATTGTGCTTCATCCTCTGTATAACGTAGACACAAGAGAGAATATATTACACAAAACAATATCAGGATAAAAACAAAAAATATGAAACCTAATAAATTCTTGGAATTTATACCCCTTTGCATACTGTCTTTTCTTTTTTCTTCACTTGTGACTTTCTCTTCCTTTTTTCTCCTCCTCTTCACCAGTCTCTGCCCATCACTTCCTCTCCCTTCTCTTTATTTTTCCTCACAGTTCATCCTTCTCTTCTTCTCCCTTCTCTCTTTCTGTCCATTTTATTCTCCTTTTCAATGCTTTCATTATCATTTAAAGATTATTGGCTGGTCAAGTTTGTTTTACATTCTCTTATCAGTCTGCTCTCAACAAGCTATAGAGGGTAATAAGGAACATTCAAAGACAACATTGGGCCGTTGCTCCAATAATGAAGAAGATAAACAAAACAGTGGTTGAGCTCTTTCATGGATACTCAAAATTACTATATTTAATATCATGTAATGCCATCTACTGTGAGGCTGCAGATATCCTGTGTATGACTAGGGAGCACAGTTCGTCATATTTAAAATTTAAGCTTGTAAGCCTTGGCCTCAGCAAATCTTGCAATTGGAAAAAATAATAAAACATTTTGTTGTTTACCTGTACTGTCACAACAAGTGTTGCCACCGCCTCCTCATTAACAACAGCTCATCATTAGCATCAGGAACATATGTGCTCGTACAAGCAGAATTGCTCTTTATCTGCTCCTCGGGAGGGTTAGTGTCCTCACTGGTTAAAGTGAACAAGGTTGTTTTGATAAAAATTTTCTGTGCTTTCCCTTTTTCTCCATTTCTCTGCACCACTCAGATAACTTTGTTTCATTTTACCGCTATTCTACAAGCTGTACATTTTGTTCACAATGCAACTAAAGATATGCGCATGCATATGGCTTACAGACAACATGGAGGAGTCCATCAGCCTGAGTGGGGGGGGGGGAACATTACGTTTGTGATTTGATTTGCCATTTTGGTAAATACTTGTGTTTCTTTATTTTGTCAGACATCATGTTAAATATGCTAAACATTTAAAAAAATATATGGGGCTTCTAGTAGACCAGGGCCCTTAGCAGATCGGGACCTAAGGCAGTTGCCTACCTTTGCCTAATGGTAAGTCCATGACATGTTTGGTTGACCCAGAACCAGACGCAGACTCAAAATAGACACAATTACCTTTTATTAAAGAGAGTATGAGTGTGAATGTATGCGTGTGTGCAGGAGTGAGGCAGCTGGGCGAGCAGAGCACAGCTCAGACTGGCAACCCTAGGAGAGAGCACAGACAGGCGGATGAGGGAACTGAGGTTAGGGGGGATGAACCAGTTAATGTACAGTCTTACGGGTTGGCTGGAGGACTGCAGCGCTAAAGAACTCCCAAGGTCTCCGGGCCAGCTGCTCCATTACTAGGTTGCCGCTGCTGACGAGGTGAAGCTGTGCAGGTGAATTTAGAGTGCTGCTGGAGTGCGGTTGTGCCCAGGTCCGCCGCCAGGAGGAGGTCCACTGCTAGGAGGTTTCCACCTGTGCACAGGGGAGAAGGAGGAGAGCGTAGAGGTGAAGGAATCATGAAGGCTTACTTGTCAGTGGGGAGCACTGACTCCCAGGAGAATCGACAGGCAGGAAAAAGCTGAGGAAACGGAACTCCAGAACAGGATGAGTAGAGTTGGCGAGGAGGTCTTACCAGACCGTTGGAGCGTTGACGTTTCCGTGCAGACCAGAGGGCAGTGTGGCTTAAGTAGGCTGCTTGATGAGGTGATCAGGTGTGCACGCAGCTGTGGAGGTAAGTAAGGCAGCAGGCACGCAGTGCGGATCATAACAGCCCACTTCTGAATAAATACTTACTAAGCTAATACACAGTTCAGTGGGTGCTTAGCCAAGCTATACCTGATAGGGGAGAATGGGGGAGGTAGTTGTTGATAAGTGGTCAGAGTTGGGGGTGGAGAGGAAGAGAGAGAAAAAGAGAGATAACACGAAAAACAGTTGCTACTTCTGAGGTCTTGGCACAAGCCTGACATCTGTGCCCAAAACAGAACAGATATACATGTGTGTGTGTGTGTGATTTGTCAGGAACACACCCAAAAATGACAGTAGGAACCCACAGCAGTGCCTGTTCCAGAACTGCAGCTTGAACTCAATGTTCAAACTGATAAACTTTACTGTTTTTTGCAAATATTCATTCATTTTGAACTTGATCCCTACAACGCGTGCCACAAAAGCTGGGACAGGAGCAAGAAAGAAAGACTAGAAATGTTAAGGAATGCTAACCCCCCCCCCCCAAAAAAAAACAACTAAAAAACACCTGTTTGGAACATTCCACAGGTGAACAGATTAATTGGAAACAGGTGTCATGAAAAGAGCGTCCCCGAAAGGCTCACTTCTCCACAAGCAAAGATGTGCCAAGGTTCACAACTTTGACTACTTTGTGAACAACTGCATGGGCCAGTAGTCCAGCAGTTTTAGAATGTTTCTCAACTTACAATTGCAAGGAATTTTGGCATTTCATCATCTACAGCCATAATATCATCAAAAGATTAAGAGAATCTGGAGAAATTTCTGCACATAAGCCGCAAGGCTGAAAACAACACATTGAATGCCCATGACCATAGGCGTAATTTATGGTGGGGATCAAGGGGTTGTAACCCCCCTCCAAAATCAAATCCAGCCAATAACCCCCCCCCCAATAATCATATAATTATAATTAATAAAAAAAGTCTACAGTTGAGTATGAAGACGTTTTTGTGTTTTCATTTTCAAGTAACAAGATAGATAGATAGATAGATAGATAGATAGATACTTTATTTCGAACAAAAAAGTATAACAAAAGCAAAACAAATGACAAATGCAATAAAGTAACAGCATACAGTGTTCGAAAGGGAGAAGGAAGAAGTGAACACTTATTAATTCCATCTCCTCTTTTCCATAAATACACTCATGTAAATTATATACAAATTACCACATTTAAGACCCCAAGTAAACAATTAACTGTATTTTGTACATATCAACATTAACACCCATCCATCCTAGCATACATTGATGTCCATACATCAAAACCAGCCTCAAACAACACAGATATACACAGTGCTGTCCCACCCACCATTTCATAGTGTCCCATAGTGTCCCAGAGTGAGCACACTGAATCGTACATATAAATACTACCCTTCTAACATATATCCTTTCAGCAAATAATGTTTGTACCTCTTTTTGAATTGATTTCTGTTTGTACATAGTTTCAGTTCCGGCTCCAGACTGTTCCACAAATCCACCCCACAGACAGATATGCACATATTTTTCTTGGCTGTTCGTATCTTGGGTTTTGTAAAGTTTAAGTCTCCTCTCAAATTATGATCATTGTCTCTTTTTTTAAAATATTTTTTGTATATTAGTTGGGAGTTGATTATTAATTGCCCTGTACAAGACTTGTGCTGTCTTAAATTTAACTAAATCGATGAACTTTATGACATGTGACTTTAAAAACAACGAATTGGTATGGTCTCTATATCCTACATTATTTATTATCCTTATAGCTCTTTTTTGTAATGTGCATATTGACTGTAGGTTGGTCTTGTAGGTGTTTCCCCAGACTTCTACACAGTAGTTAAGATAAGGTAGAAACAGTGAATTGTACAGTAAGACCAATGATTTATAGTCCAAGATGTGTCTTGTCTTCCCCAGTATGCCTATACATTTTGCCAACTTGGCCCGGATGTGACTGATGTGAGGTTTCCAGCAGATTTTATTGTCTAGCGTCACCCCCAGAAACTTATTTTCCTGTACTGTTTCTATTCTGGTATCATCTATCGTTACCATTATTTCATGATTTATTTTATAATTTCCAAACAACATAATCTTTGTTTTTTTTAGATTTAGAGATAATTTATTTTTGTTGAACCACTGCGTTAACCTTTTCATTTCAGTTGTGACCACCTCTAAAACCTGCTGCAAATTCTCACCAGTGCAAAGGATATTTGTGTCATCTGCAAACAAAACAAATTTCAGAATTTTTGATACTTGGCATATGTCATTTATATACAAAATAAAGAGTTTGGGTCCCAAAACTGACCCCTGGGGCACACCACAAGTGATGTCCATGAAGGGTGATTTGTGCTCACCAGTTTGTACAAATTGTTGTCTGTTACTTAAATAACTTTCCACCCAACTCAGTCCGACCCCTCTTATCCCATACCTTTCCAGTTTCCTTAGTAGTATTCTGTGGTCAGTGGTGTCAAAAGCTTTCTTTAAATCTATAAATACTCCTACAGCAAACTTTTTTTTATCTATACAACTAGTAATTAGTTCGATCAGTGCCAAAGATGTAGATTTATCTGCTCTAAAACCATACTGGCTGTCTGTAAGGAGGTTGTGTTTTTCAATGAAATCATCCAGTCTCTTAATGAAGATTTTTTCAAGTATTTTGGAGAATTGTGAGAGTAAAGAGACTGGCCTGTAATTTGTGAAACAATGACTGTCTCCTGTTTTGTATAGAGGTATTACTTTTGCTATTTTCATTTTGTTTGGAAATTTACCAGTTTGAAATGACAGGTTACAGATGTGGGTGAGTGGCTTAACAATTCCTTCAATTACTTTTTTCACTATTGTCATGTCAATTTCATTCCAGTCCGTTGATTTTTTGTTCTTAAATTTACTCACAGTCTCGATAATTTCCTTTTCAGTAACTGCACCCAAAAAGATTGTGTTTGGATTTCTATCTTCTATTTCATTTACAGAACCACTGTTGTTTGTTTCTGTTGTCACTATTGATTTTGCTAATTCAGGACCAACGTTTACAAAAAAATTATTGAAACCACTGACCACATCCTCCATATTATTTATCAAATTGCCATTTTCAATAAAATATTCTGGATAATTAGCATTCTTAGGTCGATTACTAATAATCCCATTGAGTACTTGCCATATTCCTCTTAAGTTATTTTTATTATCCTCTAATATTCTGTTGTAATATTCTTTCTTACAGGTCCTCATTATATTAGTAAGCTTATTTTTATATCTTTTATATTTGATCTCAGCCTCCACCGTTCTGCACTTTTTTTTTTTTTTTCCCTTGTCCTGTCAGGCAGCTAGGCAAACAGAACAGGGGTCTGTCACCCTTACTGTGCCAAAACAGATTTACTTTGCCAAGAGGAGCCTATACAGTGCCTAACTTTGCACTGTATATTGTTGTAAACTCCTCCTGTAATAACTTTTAATACTTTATTTTAATTGTTTTACCCATGGAAGACCCAACAGGATGGGGAAGAGGGAAAGGAAGTGTGTGAAGGGGGGAAATAAAAGGGAGGGGAACAGACAAAAAACAAAACAAAACAAAAAAAACCTCGACAACTAAAACAAACAAAAGAAACTGCTTCTTCCACCGGAGATGTCTCAACACGAGTCTGGTTTCTGCACCTGTTAAAGGAGAGACACTTGTGCATGTATGTCTGTGTGCCTATATATGAGAACGCGCGCAAAATAAGTGTGTGCATGTGAGTGGTTTGTCAGGAAACATATGAGTGGAGGGCCGGTCGCAGCAGCTCTCCCCCCGAGGACCCCCAGCAGGCAAGGCAGTGCCACCAACCCCCAGCCCCGAGGTCAGCAAGCCCCAGGAAAGCCAGGCATCCACCCCCGGAGGGACGAACAAGGGAGGGTAGGCCGCCTGGTGGCCGGCGCGGTGAGCCCACACCCCTGGACCCGCTCGACTCCCCCCCCCCCCAGCGGGGCCAACATCTGCCCCTGGGCCCCAGGCACCAGGACGCCAGCGACCCCACCCCCCAGGACAGAGACCAGCCAGTGCCCCCCGGCGCGAGCCCCCCCAGGCACCCCCACAGCAGCCCCGCCCCAGCGCCTCGGCCACACACCCCGGGGACCCCCACGTTCAAAGAAGTCCCCTCGCCCAGGTGAGCCCACGTTGCCGAGAGGCACTACCCCCCTTAATCCAGCACCTCCCGACTCGCAGGCACACCCCTCCCCATACCTTCACACCCACATGTTCCCATGCACACCCCTCTCACTCACCCAGACCGACCCATTCTCTCTCACTCCAGTACCCACTCAAATTCACTCCTCATTCACCTTTATTTCAAAAGGCGGCTGCAAAGCAGATGCAGCGAGCCTGAACATGCACCAGTGCCTGGCAGTGACCAGGGAGGCCACCGGCGCAGGCCACAGAAGCAGACCCCCACCCCCCGGCGCCCATCTGAGCGAACAATCAGCAGACCACCGCAGGCACCCCAAGATGCCACCCGGCATGCAAAGCGCCGCACAAAACCGACCCACCATCACCACCTCAATTCATCACCCTCTCGCTCACACTTAGACTCATATTCAGCCCCCGTCACTTCCATGGTTGTATCTATATATTAGTAGCATCCAGGGATTTTGACAACATGATAGGTCCCAGGCTCCCCACCAGGCCCCCACACCCCCAGCAAGAGCAGGGCAACAGGGGTGTGGGAAGACCCCCACCTCCTCCCCCCACACAGAACATGGTGGGTGTGTGTCGGTTATATGATATAATTGTGAATAAATGTGTGGAGTACTAAAGTGCAATTAAAATTGGGGGGATAGTGATTGAAGCATCGTTAGCCACTGTGATGGGCAGCAGAGCCCCCATCCCCCCAAGCCCTCAGTGTCTAAAATGCAATTAAAATTGAGGTGAGTGCAGCCCCACCACGTGGCAGAGGTATCCCCTTCACCGACACAGTGCGGCACACCCCCACCCCAAAGCCCTAAATGTAACAAAAAAAGATCAGGGGGAGGGGGAGGGCGGGAAATAAGACTGGGAGGTAGGTGGTCTAAAAGCAAGGCCATCCCCCCCCAGAAGCCAGCTTGCAGACTGGCTTATGAGGCCACCCACTGCCCCCAAATCCCAACCCAGGGCGAGGGCCGCCAGTGGAAACAGCCCAGGACCCTTAACATCACACCCCGGCGCTCCAGCACCACTAACATGACGGGGCAGCCAAACATACTTCCACTCATCTTACACACACGAACATGGACAACAACAGTCACAATAGTGAACAATGGGCCGGACCCACACAGCGCCCAACACGCCAGGCGACACCCCTGAGCGCCTACGCAGGCCCACAACCACCCACCCCAGACACACACCGACAGCTGCAGGCCGCCTTGCAACCACAGCCACCCCAGAACAACCCAATGGAAACACGGCCAACAACCCACGCCAATGACCCCCCAGCCACCCCCAAGCACCAACACACACCCGCTGCCAATGACACCAGGGGCGATGTAGCAAAGTGCCTCACCCCCCAACACAACAGCAGGGCGGCCGGGTCAAGCAAGCCCCGAAATGCCAGCCCCCATGCCACTAGATGGACTGCCCAACCCCTGCCACCCAACAAAGCTCTCCTACCCATACACACATCATCCGCCCCTAGACATCTACCCACAAGTAACCGCTTCCATACACACACATAACTCCACCCACCATCACACATACCCACCTACACAAACACACAACCCCACCTGCTCACTCGACACACACCCACTTCCACATCCGCTCATACACAAGCCTACACTCACATCCACACACACCCCCACCTGCAGACCCCAGTGAACGGGGAGGGCGACCCAGGATGCGGGCACCAGCCCCAGGGCGGCACCAGGGCCCCAGGAAACACATGACCCCACCGTGCAAGGATGCATCAGGGACAACCCCCACCTCCGGCACACACCTGACCCCGGCCCGGGGCCGGGGGATGCCCCCCCCCCCCAGCACCAGGGACCCAGGGCCAGACCCAGACCCCCCCCCCCCGCGGGGCGAGGTCAGCCAGCCAGGGGCCACAGCCCAACCCCCCCGGCCCACCCCACAGCCCCCTCCCCACCAACCCCCCCCCCCCCCCCCCGCCAGGGCCAGACAGACGGCCACTCCGGAACAGGCCCCCCGGACACCTGCGGTTGGGGCGCAGCCAGCCGCCAGAGGTGCCAAGGAGAGTGAGTCACCGCCTGCCACCCCTCAGATTATAGAATTAATAAGCGGGGACCAGAGAGAATTGAATTCTGCCAATTGATTATTTGAGGAGGCTGACATTCTTTCCAGGCTAATATAATCCAATAGTGAGTTATTATAGTAAGTCTGCACTTAATGAATTGTTTATATAATGTATTCTTCTTTTTTACATGCATTTATTAACCCCTTGGTGACCCAAGGAATATTTTTCTTTTGTTGTCTGTCACTGTATTGTTTTATAGGACAGTATTTATTGTACAATGAATGAAATATTTGTAAAAATTTATCATATGCTTTATTTATATCATTTTCATCATAAACTATCTTCCAATCTTGTATTAATAATTCCTTTGTCAGTAAATACATAGATTCTTCGGTTCTTATTCTTTTATATTTAATATTTTTGGTATACTTTTTCTTCCTATAATCACAATGATAGACAACAAAAATCGGCAGGTGGTCATTGATATCATTCAATAAAAGCCCACTCCTGATATTATTTTCCATAATGTTTGTGAATATGTTATCTATTAGTGTGGCACTGTGTGACGTGACTCTGCTAGGTCCGGTAATTGTTGGATGTAAACCCATACTGTACATTGTGTTGATAAATTCTTCTGTCAAACTATGTTGTTTTGAATTCATCAGATCTATATTGAAATCCCCACAGATGAACATAACTTTATGAGTTAGTTTTGCATACATTTTTTCCATTCAGTCCTTAAATAAGTCAACAAAAAGTAACATTTCTAATAATCAGACAATGTATCCCCACCCACCCCTGCTGCTGCAGACTTGGTATTGCCCAACCGGTCCTTGTGCCTTCTGAGTCGGAGTCAGTTGTAAAGGCGGCAGGTGGGGATGCTCATCTCGAATGTATTCAGCTCACAAGTGAGAGAAAATGAGAAGAGCTCCACAAGGGCAACAAACCATTTTAAACTGGGTGTCAAATAAAAGGACAGACCCCTCTGTCCAAAACGAGGTAAATATCATATTATTGATTTAGCTGGTGAATTGTTGTCTGAAGTTAGCTGGTTGCTAGTTTGTTAATATAAGTTAAAGCTATGGGAGTAAACCACAGAATAAATGCTGACTGGTAGGATTTAGCTGATCTGAGAAATGATTAGCCTTTTTCATGCAGATTTGGTCTTTACATTGTATTATTCATTCATGAAATGTGATCAGAACAGATTTGTTTGTCAACTGTTAGAGTGAAATTTATGTGTTTCAGCATTCATCAAAATGTTAACAGCTCCAAACATTTATCAAGTACAAACAAAATGTACTCCAACCACCGGTCCTTAAATATAAATATGTTTAAATATTGCTTGTCATCCCCACAAAATTCAAGTTTACCTTAAACTGTTCTGTATTTTTAAAATGTCATGATTTTGATAATTATAAAATTCAATTAAAGGGCAAGTTTTACCACTTTTGATTACTAAGTCATTCTGAAGGCTATTTTTAAATATCCACGTTAAAGGTAATTGATAATTTTGTCATGAATGGCCCCTCGGGCCAGAGAGACAGACCCACGTGCTGAACTGTGAGTTGTGAGATTTATTGAAAGAACAGCGAAACATAAAGTCTGAACAAAGTGCACAAAAATCCAAAAACAGATAATAAGGAAAACTTACAGGCAGGAACGAACTTGGGATATAGTCACCAGAGCAGGGGAAGGGCTCTGGTGGCGAGGAGAAACTCAGAAGAACTTAATCAGGCTTAATCAGGCTTACTGAAGACAGTGGTGACATGAAATGAAATGCTGTCCTTTAATAGAGTCAGGACAAATAACACAAGTAATGCCAGGTGTGGGGACACATGAGTGGGCAGAAAGAAGCAATGATTAATAATTTTGATCAGCTGGAAGTAATGAGAGGAGATCAACCAACTGACAGCTGACAGGGCTACGCCCACACGGAGCACCAACCAGGAAATGCCCTGACAGCTGTCAACCCCAACAATAAGAAATTAGAAGAATAAAATATAAACAAGTACAAACTGAGAAATAGATACCAAGTGTTACAGAATCAGAACATAATAAAACTGTCATGAACCAAGCTGTGTTGTCCTTCGGGCTCGGTTCTGACTTTCTGTGGCTCAGGTTTATCTGTGTATTTGTGTATTGCGTTATCCTTTAAGTTCTTGTAGTTTCTATGTTCACTGGTTTATTTCTCCTGTACCTGTAGCAACTGTTTCTGGCCGACAGCTGTGAGACAGCTTCCTTTGGCCTACATTCATGTGGGCGTTGTCTGAGAGTTTGCCAGTCCGACCATGCCCCCTCTATCATGGCAGCCAGCTGGTTCCACTCCCGGTGATTCCTTTCCCGCTCCTCATCCAGGTGTACCCAATCTCCCCTTGCCAGCATGGTAGTACTTACGCAGCTCATTGCCAGTCTACCATTGCTGGATTATTGAACTGTCCTATGTATGTGTTTGGATCTACACTGTCACAGCTCCCCTCAGTGTATGTTATCCACCTCTCAGGTCTAGATACCCTGCCTAGGCTTTAGTACTGCATCACACTGGGAGGTGTGATTATCCGTTTTTGTTGTTTGTGCTCTCCGGTCTAACTTGGACTCTCTTGGACTGACTCCAGTACCGTATCAACTGTTTGCGTTCCCCCGTTGCAGTCAGGCTGTCACACTTTGGAACATTTCCCCAGCTTTACTCACCCAAGACTGTAGAGTGTCCTGGAGGGCTCCTAAGGTTTCCTGAGCAGTTATGTTATTTTGAACTGTTTGTTTTGTTTGTCTTTCGTTTAATAAATGTGTTTGTGGCGTAACCTGCACGTAAATCTGTCTTCATTCTACTCCTCCGTGCTCTGCGTAAAAGCGCACGGGGAGAGCGTGACAAAAACGAAGACATCAACAGGAAAATAAAAAATATTGCAGGGATAACAAAAACCAAAAGGCACAAAAATACAACAAATATATAAATACAGAGAAAAAGCCATGAGACTGAGCATGGTGGAAACTTCCAATGCTCAGCTCGTGACACATTTTCCCTGCAGATCATTTTCAGATCCTCTATCAACTGTTAAAATACCACAGCAGCACGAGTATCTAAACAAATATATAAGAAATAAACACCAAATAGATGAATGAAAGAATAGATACATTTCATATTCCTAAACTTTGTATAATCTTTTTTACGTAATGTGTTTCAGTGAGTTCAAAAGCATTACAATACAGCATCACTGATTTATTTATTTGTTTAATTTAATTATTGAGCTTATAATCACATTTCTAGTTTTTCGTTCCCATTTTATTTAATCACAAGACAGCATTACACAAATTAGGGAGCGACCAAACACTGAAATATTGATGGCTTATTATCATTACTGTATGGTGATTTAGCTCCTAGTATAACAAGATTCATCACTTTAACACCGTACCTTTTGAGTTTGTTGGTGTTTAAGGGTCCATTTGCAATAAAGGGAGTGCTAAAAAATAAATAAATTGATAAATAAAAAGTTGCAATGCTTCTTCCAGTGTTTTTTTTTTTTCTTGCAGCATTTGTCACCTCCTCCAGCCTGTTGCTTTTCCTGTATGGTCACTTCCGTACTGAATATACAGTATGTGTGTGTATGTATATATACTATATATCAATTAAACACATATTATAAACCCACTTAAAGTTAGAGCTGTCCTCACTACCAACTTTTGGGCTCCAAATATTCTGTCCAGTCTTTTTTCTCCCTTAGTAAACTTCATCAGTGTTTTATATAACACGGTGACGCTTCTAATGTCACTTTTTCATGTGTGCAACTTTTTTTGTCATAATTTTACAGCTTTTCTTGTAAATCAGAGACATTTTTTTCTTGTCAGTTTTTTTCTTGTAAATTTGCCTACTTTTTGTATGAATATACAGTATTTTCCCCATGTTGTTTTCCCCCTAAATTCACAGTTTCTCACAAAAATGTAGCATTTTTCTCAAATTTGTCATGGAAAATAAGCCTTTTTCCTTACATATTTGCAAAATCATTTTAATTTCTGAGTTTTTTAAATCACTTTTTTTGACTATCATCAAGTTGCTACTTTTTTTTATGAATTTACACTACCGTTCAAAAGTTTGGGGTCACTTAGAAATTTCCTTATTTTTGAAAGAAAAGTACTGTTTTTTTCAATGAAGATAACTTTAAACTAATCAGAAATACACTCTAATATCTAATACGCATTGATAATGTGGTAAATGACTATTCTAGCTGCAAATGTCTGGTTTTTGGTGCAATATTTACATAGGTGTATAGAGGCCCAATTCAAGCAACTATCACTCCAGTATTCTAATGGTACAATGTGTTTGCTCATTGCGTCAGAAGGCTAATGGATGATTAGAAAACCCTTGTGCAATCATGTTAGCACAGCTGAAAACAGTTTAGCTGGTTAGAGAAGCTATAAAACTGACCTTCCTTTGAGCAGGTTGAATATCTGGAAAAAATTATTATTTCAAATACAAATTATTATTTCTAACCTTGTCAATGTCTTGACTATATTTTCTATTCATTTTACTACTCATGGTGGTAAATAAGTGTGACTTTTCATGGAAAACACAAAATAATTGTCTGGGTGACCCCAAACTTTTGAACGGTAGTGTATACTATTTTCTCCTAAATTTGCATGTTTTTTCTGGTAAATTTGATAAAGGTAAATTTGTTATTTACCTTTTTTGGGAGGGGGTGCAAATACCTGAATCCTAAATTTGAAAACTGAAAGTCAGTGTAAAAAATTAAATGTCTAGATAATGAATCCAGAGTAAGTTTTTAATACCAGAATGATTTAGTCACAAATCTGCTCATGAATTTACTATTTCATGAATGAAACATAGTACACCTAAGATGTGGTGTGCTGTGTTCATAATGCCTCTGCAGGCAGGATAACTGTTACCCTTGTCATAGTCTAGTTGACTAAATCATAGTAGTGTCCTTAGTTCATCTGCTTGGTAAGAAATAGCCACATGGTGACATCATAAATTAATGGAAAAAACATTAGTCCTGTCAGAATAAATGTGTTAATCACCACAACTGATTAATTACAAAATAAAATGAGTTAAGAATAATGGTGATTAAGCCTTGTTCAGTGGCTAAATTAACCTCAGTTAATACTGATTGCACTGTTAAGATGCTATTAAGAGGGAAGAAGGGGTAAAGAATATTTCACATCTTTCCAGGTTTTTGGCGTTGGAAAATCTAGCATGGATTACAGCCTTCAAAACTGTCCATGAAGTACCTCTTTTAAACCACTTGAACATTAACTGAGCTTTTTTTTTTTAATATCAGGAGCAAGAACATGGCAGCAGCAGGGTGAACCAAGGAGGCGAGAGACGAGGTAAAGGTAACCAGAGAATCAGCACAGGTGTCCAGAGGGAGAGAGAGACAGCACTGATGACTAGAGAGAGAGAGAGGAGGTACAGGAGACACACATGACCAGGTGACAATAGTCAAAACTTGATTTCTGCCAGTGCTGAAATCGTCGTCGGCCTCCGTCGGTCTATGATGACCATGGAAGAGAATCCTAAATGTCTACTCTGCTGGAACAGCACCGCCTGTGGCTGAACAGGCCGATGCGCGAATGACAGTCCCTGTCACACAGGTCACACTTGTGGGTGGTCTCCGTGCTGCTGGGTCTGTGGTGGTTCTTCCTGCGGGTCCTTTTTTCATCTGCTGCAGCAGTCAGTCTCTCTTCACCCGCCTTGAGCTGTCTGGTCAGGGTGCCTCTCCATTTGGAGCGGTCCGTTGCAAGGTCCTCCCAGCGCTCTGTGTTGATATCCAGGGCCTTCATGTCTCTCTTGCAGACATCTCTAAAGTGCAGCTGTGGGCGGCCAACATCTCTCCTGCCAGTTGCCAGTTCTCCATAGAGGACGTCTTTGGGGATTCTGCCATCCTCCATACGGTGAACGTGGCCTAGCCAGCGGAGCCTGCGCTGCCTGAGTAGAGTGAATATGGAGGGAAGGCCGGCGCGGGACAGAACTTCTGTGTTGGGCACTTTGTCCTGCCAGGATATGTCCAGGATGTGGCGAATGCAGCGCAAGTGGAAGGAGTTCAGTCTCTTTTCCTGCCGGGCGTATGTTGTCCACGTCTCACTCCCATAGAGCAGTGTGCTGATGACGCAGGCATTGTACACTGCCATCTTTATCTTGACAGAGAGTTTGGGATTCTCCCACACTTGTGTGGTGAGGCGAGCGAGTGTGAAGGCTGATTTTCCAATCCTCTTGTTGATCTCTGTATCAAGGGAGAGGTTGTTGCTGATCGTGGGCCCCAGGTACGTGAACTGATTCACGACCTCCAGCTTGTAGTCATCAATGGTGATGGTTGGTGGTGCTTCCGTGCCTTGCGCCAAGACGTTAGTCTTCTTCAGGCTGATGGTAAGCCCCAAGTCCTTGCATGCCTGGGAGAAGCGGTCCATCAGGGTCTGAAGCTCCTGCTGTGCGTGGGTTGCGACTGCAGCGTCGTCTGCGAACAGCATGTCTCTGATTAGAGCCTCGCGTACTTTGGTTCTGGCTTTCAGGCGGGTGAGGTTGAAAAGCCTGCCGTCAGATCTTGTGTGCAGGTAGATTCCCTCTGTTGCTGTGCTGAAGGCATGCCTCAGGAGCATAGCAAAGAAAATCCCAAAGAGGGTTGGCGCAAGAACACAGCCCTGTTTCACTCCGCTGCGTATGTTGAATGGCTCTGAGACGTTGCCATCGTGCTGCACTATCCCCTGCATGTTGGTGTGAAACGATTCGATGAGGCTTTGCAACTTTGGTGGGCATCCTATCTTTGGCAGGATCTTGAAAAGGCCCTCTCTGCTGACCAGATCGAACGCTTTGGTGAGGTCGATGAAGGCGACGTACAGAGGCATGTTCTGTTCTCTGCATTTCTCCTGGAGTTGGCGGATGGAGAATATCATGTCTACCATCGATCGCTCAGCGCGGAAGCCACACTGAGACTCGGGGTAGACACGTTCGGCAAGCTTCTGTAGACGAACGAGAACAACTCGTGCGTAGACTTTGCCAACAATGCTGAGGAGGGAAATGCCCCTGTAGTTGTTGCAGTCACTTCTCTCCCCTTTGTTTTTGTAGAGGGTGATGATCTTGGCGTCCCTCATGTCCTGTGGTACGGCACCTTTCTTCCAGCACTGGCAGAGGACATCATGCAATGGCAGCAGTAGGGCGGTCTTGCAGTGCTTGATCAGGTCAGGGGGTATGCCGTCGTTGCCGGGTGCCTTGCCAGCAGCCAAGCTATCAATGGCCTTACTGAGTTCGTCGATGGTTGGCTCGGCGTCAAGTTCGTCCATGGATGGCAGGCAGTCGATGGCATCAAGGGCTGACGGTGTCATGGTGTTCTGTCTAGAGTAGAGGTCGGAGTAGTGTTCCACCCATCTCTCCATCTGCTTGTTCTTTTCTGTGATCATCTCCCCAGTGGAAGATTTGAGGGGGGCCGTCTTGCTCTGAGCCGGACCAAGTGCTTTCTTGATGCCATCGTACATACCACGGATGTTCCCTGTTATGGCAACGGTTTGAATGTCTTGGCTGAGCTGAGTCCAGTACTCGTTGGCACAGCGCCGAGCAGTCTGCTGAACTTTGCTTCTCGCAGCCCTGAGAATCTGCAGATTCTTCTCATTTGGGTACTTCTTGTACTCAGCAAGTGCTGAGCGCTTGGCTTCAATGACGGGGGTCATCTCGGTCAACTTGGCATCAAACCAGTCCTGTGACTTCGAGGTCTTCCTCCCAAAGGTAGCCAAGGCTGTGCGGTAGATGGTGTTTCGCAGCTCTTCCCACTTCTGCTTTGCAGATTCTCCTCCTTGTGGTACACCAAGTTCCTTCTCAAAGGTGGAGGCAAACTGCTCAACAAGTTCTGGTTGGGCCATCTTGCTGGTGTCAATCCGTGCCTTTCCAGGTTGTCTAGCACGATGGAATTTCTTCAGCTGCAGCTTGACCTTGCAACACACCAATGAATGGTCTGTGTCGCAATCTGCACTCTGGAACGAACGGGTGATTAGCACGTTCTTCAGTGAGGTGCGCCTGGTCAGGATCAAGTCTAGCTGGTGCCAGTGCTTTGAGCGCGGATGTTGCCAGGAAACCTTGTGTTGGGGCTTGGTCTTGAAGAACGAGTTTGTGATGCACAGATCGTGATATGTGTAGAACTCGAGCAGCCGCTGTCCATTGTCGTTCATTCTGCCCACGCCAAAAGGTCCAAGACAGGAGGGCCAGGAGTCGTGGTCAGCACCCACTCTGGCATTGAAGTCTCCAAGGAGAATGAGTTGTTCAGAGTTGGGGATGATCCTGACAGTTGTTGCGAGATTCTCGTAGAACTCGTCTTTTGCCTCTGGTGTGGCTGTCTGTGTTGGGGCATACACACTGACGAGGGTGACTGGGCCTTCAGTGGTGTTCAGGCGGAGGGTGAGGAGTCATGCAGAGCCAGTTCTGGCCCGGTTCCACCATCTTCAGCAAAGTGTTCTTCACTGCGAAGCCCACTCCGTGTTCCCTGTGTTCGTCACTGCCCTTTCCCTGCCAGTAGAACGTGTAGTCCTTCTCTCTCAGTGTGCCTGCATCAGCTAACCGTGTTTCCTGGAGAGTGGCGATATCCACTCCCAGTCTCTTCAGCTCATTATTGATGATGGCAGTCTTCCTGGTGTTGTTGATGTCCTTTAGGTTAGCAGCGAGTCCTGTCATCATAGTGCGGACGTTCCAAGTTCCCAGTTTTAGAGTTGGTCTCTTTTGTTTTATTGTCTTGCCTGGTGCGAAGGTTCTCAGCCTGCTGTTTGGATTTCTCCTTATCCCCATGCACCCAATGAGGAAAGCAAGCTGTGGCGGGACAACACCTTATTGGCTGGGGTCTGCCCAGCTTGAGGCGGGCGGTAGCTGTCCAGTGAGATCTGATGATCCCTCCCACCGTCGGGAGCAACCCCTGGCACCACGCTCTACGCCAATTGAGCAGTGGCTTATAACCGGTAACTGTCATTCCCCGTGTTTTGTCTATGCCAAAGGCGAAGCTGGAGTGTCCTCTCCAGTGATCCGGTGTTCTACCTTCCAGCGTTGGGCGTTGGTAGGATTCAAGCCTGGGCAGGAAGATATGGAGGACAAGATGTTGCCCATGCAGCATGTCTCCCCTCTCCACATCACTGATGAATCCAAAGGAACAGCAGGGCTGCTACAGTTTGGCACCAGCGCTGTTGCAGGAGCTGCCAGAACGATGTTGAGCACAACATAGAACTGCCTTAGGGGCTCCGACTCCGGATTTTTCCTCAGGGTTGACTCCCGAAGCCTTTCCCGTGACCGGGTATGCCGCAAGGCAGCAGAGGTTTGAAATCAGGGTTTACCTTCCCCTAGATGGGCTACCTTCCCAGGTTGACGAGCCACCATCTACCCGAAGCATCTGGTTTTAAGGCGCCAGAGATCCGCCCTCGCCCCTTCTCCTATTAGTAAAAGCAGTTCCGCCGGGCTTAGAGACTAAACCACACGGGCAGGCTAGGAGTTGGACTTAGTTGTCAGAGGCTTTTCGAGACGCACGCCATAAGGAGCATTTTATGAGCACTGGGAGCTTAACCCCAGTGCCGCTCCTGGCTATGACAACCTTGGAACCAGTGCTGAAATACTTAACACGTAATGGGTAATAAGTAATTTCTGTAATTTCCCAGTTTGGGATCAAGAAAGGACATCTATCTATCTATCTATCTATCTATCTATCTATCTATCTATCTATCTATCTATCTATCTATCTATCTATCTATCTAAGTAGGCCTGCTGCTTCAGAGTGGCATAGACTATTACAAGGCTGAATACAGATTTGGTAAATCAGAGAAATATATTTTTTTTTACAACTGTTACCAATATGGGAATGCCAAAATAAAGAAGTAAATTAGCCTTCTCCTGCTATCAAAGTTAATAATTTTGCACTTTTCCTCCACACGAGGATACATACTATATTCTGGCATTTTTTGCTTAAAAATATTTTCCTTTAAAAATGAAAAAGAGGACATTGAAGACAAATACCTGTACTGATGTGCTGACAATCCTATAATAAAAAGATTTTAAAAAAATCCTTATATGGGCAGAGAGTTCAACCCCCTCAGTGTTTGAAACAAAGTTACACTGCCCATGCCCTTCTAGCCCACAGGTGTCACTGTATTGAAAACTGAACCATAGAACCATTGTCACTGCCCGTCATTCACAATTCATTGTTACATCTAGTGCAAGTTAAAATTCTACCATGCAAAGTGAAAGCCATATACCAACAACACCCAGAAACACTACCAGCTGTTCTGGGCCTGAGGTGGTCATCTGAGGTGGACTGCCACAAAGTGGAAAAGTGTGCTGTGGTCTGATGAGTCCACATTTCAAATTGTTGGAAAGCATGGATGTTGTGTCTTCTGGGCTAAAGAGGAAAAGGCCCATCCAGGTTGTTATCAGTGCAAAGTTCAAAAGCCAGCATCTGTGATGATATGGGGGTGTGTTAGTGCCCATGACATGGATAACTTGCACATCTACGAAGGCACCATTAATGCTGAACGTACATACACGTTTTGAAGCAACATACAGACGTGGAAAAAATTGTTGGTACCCCTCTGTTAATGAAAGAAAAACCCACAGGTCACAGGTCATGAGTTTGTTTTTTAAAATAATTCTGTTGAACCACAATTCAAAAGCATTGCCTGATTTTCATTGGTTAATTTTCATAGAATTTTTATTTATGAAATAAATAAAATCACCACAACTGATTAATTACAAAATAAAACGAGTTAAGAATGAAGGTTCATCTCCGGCCGGTGTACAAACCCCTAGTGCACAGACAACCTCCGGCCATGAGCACAGTGAAGTTATGGTCTGAGGAGGCAATGGACGCTCTAAAGGGCTGTTTCAAAACCACCGCCTGGGAGCAGCTCTGCGATCCACATGGTGAGGACATCGATGGCCTCACTCACACCATCACGGACTACATCAGCTTCTGTGTGGACAACACCGTTCCCACCAAGACCATACGGTGTTGCTCAAACAACAAACCCTGGATCAACCCTGAGATAAAAACACTTCTGAGAGAGAAGAAGAGGATCTTCAGGTCGGGGAACAGGGAGATGCTGAAGTCCGTACAGAGGGAGCTGAGGAGAAAGATCAGAGAAGGCAAGGACAGCTTCAGGAAGAAGATGGAGGACAAGCTGCAACAGAGCGACATCAGCGGGGTCTGGAGAAACCTTAAAACCATCTCTGGGCTCCAGAATACCTCCCCCCAGGCCACGGGGGGCAGGGAGTGGGCGAACAATCTGAATCTGTTTTTCAATAGGTTTGACCAACCGCCCTCCCCCCCGACTGCACAACAACCACTGCTGCCTCTGAAGACATCAAGTCCTGCTGCCCCACCATCACCCCCCCACTCCCAACACACAGCCCCCCAACCTGACCCTCACTAAGACCCAGGTGAGGACAGAGCTGAGGAAGATCAAGGTGAGGAAGGCGTCGGGACCGGATGGCATCAGTGCAAAGCTCCTCAAGTTCTGTGCAAACCAGCTGTGTGGGATTGTGGAGTACATCTTCAACCTGAGCCTGAAGCTGGGGAGGGTACCACAGTTGGGGAAAACATCTTGTGTGGTACCTGTACCAAAGACTTCCCACCCCAAAGATCTGAACAGCTACAGGCCAGTGGCCCTGATGTCCCACATGATGAAGACCCTGGAGAGACCGCTCCTTGCTCACCTCCTCCCCCTGGTGGGACCAGCGATGGATCCACTCCAGTTTGCCTACCAGCATGGTATTGGGGTGGAGGATGCGGTCATCTTCCTCCTTCACCGTTCTCTGTCCCACCTGGAGAAGCCCGGGAATGCAGTGAGGATAATGTTCTTTGAGTTCTCCAGTGCTTTCAACACCATCCAACTGATGATCCTGAAGGACAAGCTGCTGTGCGCAGGGGTGGACCAGCACCTGTCATCATGGATCCTGGACTACCTCACAAACCGGCCACAGTTTGTGAGAACCCGGGACTGTGTGTCCGACACGATCATCGGTAGCACGGGGGCCCCCCAAGAAACGGTTTTGGCTCCCTTCCTGTTCACCCTTTATACTGCGGACTTCTCACACAACACAACACACTGCCATCTACAGAAGTTCACTGATGACTCTGCGATCGTTGGCCTCATCTCCAACGGAGATGAAGCTGAGTACAGAGGGCTTATCCAGGACTTTGTGGACTGGCGCCATTGGAACTGCCTCCAGATCAACACGAGGAAAACTAAGGAACTGGTGGTGGACTGCCGCAGGCAAGGACAACCCCTCACAGCACCAGTAAACATCCAGGGAACAGACATTGAGATGGTGACATCCTACAAGTACCTGGGTGTTCATCTGAACAATAAACTAGACTGGTCACACAATACTGATGCACTCTACAAGAAGGGACAGCGCAGGCTGTTCCTACTGAGGAGACTCAGGTCTTTTGGTGTACAAGGGGCGCTGCTGAAGACGTTCTACGACATGGTGGTGGCATCAGCCATCACTTTTGGAGTGGTCTGCTGGGGCAGTGGCATTACAGCAGCCGATAGGAAGAGACTGAACAAACTGATCAAGAAAGCTAGCTCTGTCCTGGGGCAGCTCCTTGACCCAGTGGAGGAGATGGGAGAGAGAAGGATGGTGGCTAAACTGTCATCTCTGCTGGAGTCCGAGTTCCACCCTATGCAGGACACACTGAATGCACTAAGGAGCTCATTTAGCAGCAGACTACATCATCCTAGGTGCACAACCGAGAGGTTTCGCAGGTCCTTCCTACCAATGGCTGTCAGACTGTATAACCTAAGCAGGGCTGCTCGCAGAGATAGCAAAAAGACGTGACAGCCAAATAGTATTGAATGCAAAAGACGCAATAGACTTACACAATGGTCCCCTCCGGTATACAACTAGGAAAATACCGGTAGCTACGGAGGGTGACAATATGTATGGGTACATAATCATACCATGTAGGATAACTAAGTAGACGGTTATGCTGTTTCATTCCATCTAGCTACAATGCTCCGCACTGTGTGTGTTTATATATTTATATATTTATTCCATCTAGCAACAATGCTCCACACTGTGTGTGTTTATATATTTACATATTTATTCCATCTAGCTACAATGCTCCGCACTGTGTGTTTATATATTTACATATTTATTCCATCTAGCTACAATGCTCCGCACTGTGTTTATATATTCATATATTTATTCCATTTAGCTACAATGCTCCGCATTGTGTGTTTATATATCTATATATTTATTCCATCTAGCTACAATGCTCCACACCGTGTGTCTATATATTTATGTTTATATGTACATATGTATACTCGCTGCTTTTGTTTTTTCTTGCCTTCTGATTGTTGCTCTGAGTGTTGCTATCCCTGTGCTGTTGCAATCCTGGAATTTCCCCATTGTGGGACTAATAAAGGCTTATCTTATTTTATCTTATCTTATTTATTACCACTTTTGTCAGATTCAAATTATTTCTGTGACCATTGTGGGTTTTTCTTTCATTAACAGAGGGGTACCAACAATTTTGTCCACATCTGTAATGCTGCCATCCAAGGAACTTCTTTTTCAGGGACATCCCTGCTTGTTTCAGCAAGATAATGTCAAGCCACATTCTGCACGTATTACAACAGTGCGGCTTTGTAGTAGGTACTAGACTGGCCTACCTGCAGTCCAGACTTGTCTCCCATTGAAAATGTGTGGGGAATTATGAAGTGCAAAATATGACAATGGAGACCCTAGACTGTTGAGCAACTGAAGTTGTACATTAAGCAAGATTGGGAAAGAATTCCGCCTATTAACACGTACTAAGTGTTGTTAAAAGGAAAGATGATATAACACAGGGTTAAACATAAGATAAGATAAGATAAGTTAAGATAAGCCTTTATTAGTCCCACAATGGGGAAATTCCAGGATTTCAACAGCACAGGTATAGCAACACTCAGAGCAACAATCAGAAGGCAAGAGAAAAAAACAAGAGCAGCAAGTATACATATGTACATATAAATATAAATATTGTGGGAATGTGTGAATGACGAGACAGAGTTCTCTTTCAAGTCAGCTTTATTCACATCTCCAACATCTCGAAGCAGAAAAAAGAGAGCCACACAGGGAACTCTCGTCCTTAAATACCAGGACTCTTACAGTTCACAAGTCACATGTATCACATACCACGTTGCATTATAATGACAGTAACAATGCATCCTCTCTCCATGATATCATCCCCACTGTCTACAATGCATCCCCTCTTTAATCCTTTAATTATACCCCCACAGTCTCAAGCCTTGCATACCAAAGCTAACACTCTTGCAGCTTCCTGTAATCACCAAGGAAGCTCTGCCTTTGTTCTGGTCTAAAATGTGAGTCACCAAGCAGTTCACAATGTGTGTCCACCACACAAAGCCCCCCCAACATTTTAGAACAAACAAGAGAATAACAACATGCATGCCGTGATAGTATCAATACACATCAGTCCACATGCTGTCTAGGCTTCAGTCTCCTGCCGTATCTGCTGTAGCTGGGATTCAACGTCTCTGCGGCGCTGTCACGCTGGGGGTTTGCCGTCTGGGGGTGGAAACCTTTTGTCAGCACCTGTGGGTGTTCTGGGGAAACATTACTCTGTGGAGCCCCCCGCGGGGGTCTGCCTCGTCGCGGGGCCCTCGCCAACAGCACTTGCTCATCTGCCACCACAAAAGCGGGTTTGAGTCTGTTTATGCCAACTTTCTCTTTCCTACCCCCCAAATCTAGCAAAAACTGCTTGTCCCCTGTTTCTAACACTCTGAAGGGTCCGTCATAAGGCAGTCGCAGCGGGGTTCAATGCGCATCGTGTCTGACAAAAACAAACTCTGCATTCTTCAAAGTTTTAGGCACAAAAACGCGAGGAAAACTGTGGTGCGCGGGGCCGGGCAGCGTGCTTGATTCTATGTTACTCCGCAACAGCTGAGACGGGGAGGCGTCTGGCGCAGGGTTATCTGGGAGAAACTCCCCAGGCAGCCAGAGTGGCTGCGCAAACACGAGCTCCGCTGGGGAGGCTTCTAAGTCCTCTTTAGGCGCAGAACGCAACCCCAATAACACCCACGGTAACTTGTCTACCCAATTTGCATCCGTCAGTGATGCTCTGAGAGCTGCTTTCAATGACCTATGAAAACGTTCGCATAACCCGTTAGCCTGCGGATTGTACTCGGTTGTGCGGTGAATTGTGACACCCAGGCTGCGGGCCATTGTCGACCAAAGCTCGGACACAAATTGAGGGCCTCTGTCGGACGTAATGTCCAACGGAACGCCGAAGCGCGCCACCCAAGCTGTTAAAAATGCGCGCGCCACCTCCTTGGCCATGGTTGATGTCAGCGGGACCACTTCAGGCCAGCGCATGGTGCGGTCCACCATTGTGAGAAGGTGTGTGCACCCTTGTGACGGCGGGAGGGGGCCCACGAGGGCCACATGAACGTGATCGAACCTCTTGGCCGGAATGTGAAACGGCTCCAAAGGAGCCCTTGTGTGCCTGTGTACTTTGGCTCGTTGACACGCCGTGCAGGCTGCCGCCCACTCTTTAACTTGTTTGCGGAGGCTCGGCCACACTTATTTCTCTCCTACCATTTTGACCGACGCGCGCACTCCCGGGTGCGCCAAAGAATGAATCGAGTCAAAAACACGGCGGCGCCATGCGGCCGGTACTACTGGACGCGGCCGTCCCGTGGATACATCGCAGATTAGGGGGCGCATACCGTCTTGCAGCACCCTGCTTTCCAGCCTTAACCCTGTTGGTCCAGACTGAAGCGCGCCCACCTCCACGTCACCAACCTGCTCCGCGGCCATGGCTGCGTAATCTACCCCTACGCTGACTGGGGCCGCCACGGCGCGCGAGAGGCAATCTGCCACTACATTGAGTTTGCCCGCCACATGCTGGATATCAGTGGTAAACTCTGATATCGCGGCCAGCTGTCTCTGCTGCCGGCCTGACCACGGTTCGGAAACCTTGGCCATCACGAATGTTAGCGGTTTGTGGTCAACGAACGCGGTGAAAGAGCGTCCTTCTAGCCAGAACTGAAAGTGGCAGATGGCCAAATGGAGAGCCAGCAGCTCCCTGTCGAATGCGCTGTATTTATGTTCGCTATTGCGCAAGGTCCTGCTGAAAAAGGCGAGGGGCTGCCAAACCCCGGCTACATGTTGCTCCACTACCGCCCCTATGGCCACCTCTGATGCGTCAGTGGTGAGCGCTATGAGGGCCATTGGGTCTGGGTGTGCCAACAACGCAGCCTTTGCCAAGGCTGCTTTCACCTCCGAGAACGCTTGGTCCCACTCCGGGGACCACTCGACCTTATCCGCGGGTTTCTTTCTTTTGAGCGCGGCATACAGCGGCTGCATGAGTTGCGCCGCGCGGGGGAGAAAACGGTTATAAAAATTCACCATTCCCAAAAACTCCTGCAATGCCCTGACCGTCTGCGGCCGGGGAAAATCTGCCACCGTGCGCACTTTGTCAGGAAGCGGAACTGCTACCTTCGGGGGAGATGCTGTGTCCCAAAAAATTGATCTGCGCCACCCAGAACTGACACTTCGCTGGGTTGATTATTAACCCGTGATCTCCCAACCTTTGGAAAACTGTGGCCAGGTGTTTTTCATGTTCGTCTTCGGACGTGCTGGCTACTAAAATGTCGTCCAAGTAGAAGAACACGAAAGGGAGATCGCGAAGCATCGCGCCCATCATGCGTTGGAACGTCTGAGCAGCCCCTTTAAGTCCGAATGGCATGTGTAAAAACTCGAATAGGCCAAACGGAGTTATTACCGCTGTTTTGGGTATGTCCTCAGCGCGCACTGGGACTTGGTGGTAACTGCGGACCAAGTCTATTTTAGAAAAAACGCGCTCCCCTGCCAAATGAACGGAAAAATCTTGGATATGCGGGATTGGGTAGCGGTTGTACGCTGTAGCGTTGTTTAACCTGCGGAAATCCCCGCAAGGTCGCCATGATCCGTCAGCTTTCGGGACCATGTGTAGCGGGGAAGCCCACGGACTGTTTGAACGCCTGATTAATGCCCAACCTCTCCAGGTTGGCGAACTCCTCGCGCGCTATGGCCAGTTTAACTGCGTCCAAGTGCCGAGCTTTTGCAAAAACGGGCGGTCCGGTAGTGGTAATAAAATGCTCCACCCCGTGTCTGGCGACTGTTGCCAAAAATGTGGGGACCGTGAGTGCTGGGAACTGAGTGAGCAGTGTGTGGAACTTACCGCTTGCAGCTGTGATGTTGGCTTGTGCTGTTGGCGGGGCCACTCGCGCTGTACAGGGGATAGAATCAAAAGAAAGTGCATTAACCAGGCGCCTGTTAGCGAGATCAACCAACAAACCATGTGAGCACAAAAAATCAGCCCCCAACATATTGAAATTTACTGCTGCTACAACAAAAGTCCACTCAAATGTACGGCCGTGTAGAGACAGAAGCAGAGTCTTCTCACCGAAGGTCTTAATCTCCGAGCCGTTCGCTGCTGTCACCCGGGGACCTCCGGAACCAGCTAGTCTGTCCGCGTAGGAAGGTGTGATGAAACTCAACTGTGAGCCTGCGTCGACGAGGAATTGCCTCCCCGAGCGTGCGTCCGACAAGTAGAGCAGCTTGTTCTCGTCCCCGAGGGCCGCGGCTGCAACCGACCCCCGGTCTTGGCGTTTCCCGAACGCCCGCACTGGCATGGTGGTACACATTTGCATGCCCTCTCTGCGAAGCGGCGATGGTAGAAACAAAGGACGTCCGATCCGCGTTCCCTGGCCCCTGCTGCCGCCGTCGTCGGTGAGTCTGGTACCGCTGCCTCTGGCCTCCTGTCGTCTCCGGTCGTCGTGCCGAGTTCTGCTGCAGCGGCCATGGCTGCACGCCGCTTGGTGGTGTTGACAATCCGCTGCGCCTCTCGGCCCAGCGCGGTAGTCCCGTTGGGCCAACAGTGGCGAACTGGCCAGGGTCGCTCTCACTGCTGACGGTAGAGTCCTGAGGAAGAGGTGGGTGAAAATTAAGTGATCGTCGTCAGAGTCTTTCAACCTCAACAACTTCTCCATCAGGTTCGCGGGCATGTCATTTTCCAACTCCGTCAGCGCCAGGAGCCTCTCTGCTCACTCCTCCACCGAGGGGGTGAATTGCTGGATGAGTGCAGCCTTCAACGTGTCGTATTTGTTGCTGTCCGGCGGCTGGTCGATCAGGCTCTCCACATGCTGGGCCGTGTTGTTGTCCAGCTTTGCGACTACGTGGTAGAATTTTGTGGCGTCTACCGATATCCCCTGGAGGTTGAACTGTGCCTCAACCGCGTTGAACCAGGAGTGCGGATTGTTCTGCCAGAAGTCCAGTAGCTGGACTGTAGCGGCATTCGCCTGGCTGGGGGCTCCTGACGGGGCTGGCCCGGGGGAATTCTCCTCTTGCATGATACGTCTTGGGTCACCAGTGTGGGAATGTGTGAATGACGAGACAGAGTTCTCTCTCAAGTCAGCTTTATTCACATCTCCAACATCTCGAAGCAGAAAAAAGAGAGCCACACAGGGAACTCTTGTCCTTAAATACCAGGACTCTTACAGTTCACAAGCCACATGTATCACATACCACGTTGCATTATAATGACAGTAACAATGCATCCTCTCTCCATGATATCACCCCCACTGTCTACAATGCATCCCCTCTTTAATCCTTTAATTATACCCCCACAGTCTCAAGCCTTGCATACCAAAGCTAACACTCTTGCAGCTTCCTGTAATCACCAAAGAAGCTCTGCCTTTGTTCTGGTCTAAAATGTGAGTCACCAAGCAGTTCACAATGTGTGTCCACCACAATATATACAGTGGGGCAAAAAAGTATTTAGTCAGCCACCAATTGTGCAAGTTCTCCCACTTAAAAGATGAGAGAGGTCTCCAATTTTCATCATAGGTATACCTCAACTATGAGAGACAAAATGCGAAAAAAAAATCCAGAAAATCACATTGAAGGATTTTTAATGAATTAATTGGTAAATTCCTCGGTAAAATAAGTATTTGATCAATAACAAAAGTTCATCTCAATACTTTATTATATACCCTTTGTTGGCAATGACAGAGGTCAAACGTTTTCTGTAAGTCTTCACAAGGTTTTCACACACTGATGCTGGTATTTTGGCCCATTCCTCCATGCAGATCTCCTCTAGAGCAGTGATGTTTTGGGGCTGTCGCTGGGCAACACAGACTTTCAACTCCCTCCAAAGATTTTCTATGGGGTTGAGATCTGGAGACTGGCTAGGCCACTCCAGGACCTTGAAATGCTTCTTACGAAGCCACTCCTTCATTGCCCGGGCGGTGTGTTTGGGATCATTGTCATGCTGAAAGACCCAGCCACGTTTCATCTTCAATGCCCTTGCTGATGGAAGGAGGTTTTCACTCAAAATCTCACGATACATGGCCCCATTCATTCTTTCCTTTACACGGATCAGTCGTCCTGGTCCCTTTGCAGAAAAACAGCCCCAAAGCATGATGGTTCCACCCCCATGCTTCACAGTAGGTATGGTGTTCTTTCTCCTCCAAACACGACAAGTTGAGTTTTTACCAAAAAGTTCTATTTTGGTTTCATCTGACCATGTGACATTCTCCCACTCCTCTTCTGGATCATCCAAATGCTCTCTAGCAAACTTCAGATGGGCCTGGACATGTACTGGCTTAAGCAGGGGGACACATCTGGCACTGCAGGATTTGAGTCCCTGGCGGCGTAGTGTGTTACTGATGGTAACCTTTGTTACTTTGGTCCCAGCTCTCTGCAGGTCATTCACTAGGCCCCCCCATGTGGTTCTGGGATTTTTGCTCACCGTTCTCGTGATCATTTTGACCCCACGGGGTGAGATCTTGCGTGGAGCGCCAGATCGAGGGAGATTATCAGTGGTCTTGTATGTCTTCCATTTTGTAATAATTGCTCCCACAGTTGATTTCTTCACACCAAGCTGCTTACCTATTGCAGATTCAGTCTTCCCAGCATGGTGCAGGTCTACAATTTTGTTTCTGGTGTCCTTTGACAGCTCTTTGATCTTGGCCATAGTGGAGTTTGGAGTCTGACTGTTTGAGGTTGTGGACAGGTGTCTTTTATACTGATAACGAGTTCAAACAGGTGCCATTAATACAGGTAATGAGTGGAGGAAAGAGGAGCCTCTTAAAGAAGAAGTTACAGGTCTGTGAGAGGCCAGAAATCCTGCTTGTTTGTAGGTGACCAAATACTTATTTTACCAAGGAATTTACCAATTAATTCATTAAAAATCCTTCAATGTGGTTTTCTGGATTTTTTTTTTCTTCTCATTTTGTCTTTCATAGTTGAGGTATACCTATGATGAAAATTGGAGACCTCTCTCATCTTTTAAGTGGGAGAACTTGCACAATTGGTGGCTGACTAAACACTTTTTTGCCCCACTGTATATATATATAGACACACAGTGCATGCCCCTATCCGAACTTTTTTGGAACGTGTTTCAGGAATCAAATTGAAAATGAGTAAATATTTGCAAAAAACACAATAGTTTTTCAGTTTGAACATTAAACAGCTTGCCTTTGTGTCATGAATTGCCCCTCTGGGCAGAGAGAGACAGACCCACGTGCTGAACTGCAGTTAGTGGAGTTTATTAACAAAAACACACAATGAGCCAAAGTGCACCAAAGCAAAAATCCAAACACAGAAAATAAGTAACTTACACGCAGGAATGATTTCACCAGAGCGGAGAAAGGGCTCTGGGCGAGGAGGCATAATTGAGACTGCGGCATTGAACAGAAGAAACAACAGTCTATAAATACTGAAGGCATAACTGATAGCAGGTGTGGATTCACATGAGCGGGCAGGTGATCTATTTACTAACACAGAACACACAGAGGCGATAATGACAAAGTGGGGGTTTCTGGAACAGGTGTGGAGCTCATGCCATGAGGAAATGAAATATAAACACTGAGGGCCAAAATAAGACAGGAAAAAATACTAACAGAATCTTGACATAACAATAAGGACAAGAAAACCACATCAGAATACTGACAGCCAAAAACACATCTAGAATTACTACATAGAAAACTAATACAATGCTGGGAGAATACAGAAAATACTTAGATATGACTTAAGAGGCTGAGCCCGGTGACGCACCGGGCTCAGACTCGTGACACTTTGTAGTTTATTCAGCTGAATATAGGTTAAAAAGTGTTTGCACATCATTATATTCAGTTTTTATTTACTTTTTACACAACATCCCAACTTCATTGGAATTGGGGTTTGTAAAAGAACAGAAGAAAATAGTAGTAAACTGTTAGATGATCATTCACAAAAACTGAAGAAAGTGCTTGGAGGACTGATTTTTTTTTTCAAATAGTGTCATTAAAATGCTCCAAAATTGCAACAGTGGGATTAAAAACCTGTCATTCATTGTTGATCTTGGACTTTGAATGTTAGCAACTCACCAGGGCTTTCTTCACTCCATCACCAGTTGCTATGGAAGGAGGCCAAAACTGTTTTATTAAACATAATAACTGATTAAAGAGTCTCAAATGTTGTCTTCAGTTTTGAGCCACTTTCAATTTTGACATTTATCCAACTAAACCTTTTTGTAAAAGCCACAGAGTTTGGTGTTTGGTGTTTGTTTATTTTCCATAAAAGATTGAAATATTCATGGTTTTGGCTGTGTTTGATTTCTGTGATTCAGAGTTCAACGTTTCACTCAGATGACATTTGTCTAATGGGGATTTGTTATAAAGGTATTATTCATCAAGTTTAATTGCTAAGCTTTGGACTGATCAGCTAAAAACAAACAAAAAGAAGCCATTGGGCTTTAAAACACAAATAATCTGGTCATAGTGCCTCCCTATTTTTTTCCATTTCCTCCCACATTTTACAAGAATGTTTTAATGGTTTTAGAGCCTGAGTGCTTTTTCTGCTCCACTCATCTCTGATAGCAGAAAGGGAAAAGAAATAACAGGCATCCTAGGAGATACAGTCAGATTAAGTGACCTCCTGACCTTGAGCTTTGTCACATGATCACAGAGAAGAAGAAGAAGAAGATGATGATGATACTTATAAAGGGTTAAGAAAAAAGGGAAAAGACATTTTTGTCTTTGACTTGTGAAGCTCCATATAAAGTCAAGCTGACCCCACAAATTGATGACATTTTCAGTGTTATCACTCAATGCATAATAGATACTTATGACTATAATCTCTCTGATGCCTGAAAAAACAGTGCACTTTATATTTTTCAAATCATAATGGAATGAACAATAATTGGATTTTAGAAGTGCCTGGTGTTGATATTGTTTATCCAGAGAAAAATGTTTAAAATGTATTCTGTAGTGTAGTTATTTTTAATATAATGTGAGGCATGGGGTGGTGGCTCCGTCTCCCGGTCGGTCACGCCACCACCCATGACTATAAAAGGGCTGCAGGCAGGAGGGGTGGCCTCTTTGCCATCCTCTGCTTGGCGGCTGTGCGTTGCACCTGTGCCTCTTCAATAAACGTGTGTTCGGTTTTACACCTGGCCTCGTCCTTGGCTCCATATCAGACATAGCATATTCCATAACAGTGATTATGTATGTCCACTTCCTGTGAGTGTACATGAGCAGTGTGAAACTCCAGCTCAGACAAATGCTTTATTTCCTCTGAAGAGGAAAAGGGTAGGTCTCTCCAGGATAGGGCTGGTGTGCCTCTCTGGGGGCACACCAGCCCCATTCGCCTGTTGTTCAACCAATCAGAAAATGGTTGACTTTAAAGCTAGAGTGGCCCCTTGACATATTATGTGTTCTTTCCAAGTGCTGACACACTTAACACGAGGTCGCAATGAAATGTCTGTGACACGCTTGGTTAAAATACCTCGGAGTTTAAATATTACAGTACCATTTTTCACCCAACAAGGAATTAACACAAATAAACATCCTTCTTCACAGTGACCTGTTTCAGTGCCTGCTTCTTTAAATGCTAATGAGCTCCAGTTCACCCCCAGTGGTCCTGCACAACTTGAGCTAACTAATTCAAAATTGTCTGAGTGTGAGCCAAAAGCCCAAATAAAGTATTTTCAGGGACACTAGTGTATGTTTTAGTGAATGATAACATACGACCAGACCCTAAGGCATAATAAGCACAAAAAAGCCTGATTAAAAAAAAGGGTGGCTCAGCGAACTGTGGCTTAGCTAGGCTAACCTAACTCACTTAAAGCATGATTACAGGGCTATTCCCATCAAGATAAGCTGGAATAGGGCCTGCAAATTAGATATACGATTAAAGGTAGATTAATAAACCAGTTGGGAACATGCATCTATAGTGGGGTGAGGAGAATAGCCATAAAAAATGTGGTTGCTGTATTATGCTAACTAGACTAGCTGTGCTGTCGGTGACATGTTTAGAAGCTAGCGGGGACACATCTACTTCCACTGTCATTAAAATTGGTGGAGATAAAGATGGAGGGGGTGGGAGTTGTTACGTACATCACAGCCAAAGGCATTAATACAAACCTGAACGACTCACTGAATCAGACATAGGGGCAGATTTACTAAGGCAGTGCAAATTAGCGAGTGCGCAATTTAGACAGAGCGCCGAAGGGAGCGGCCAATTTTTGCCAGTGATCTACTAACAATATGCAAAATTATGAACACAGATGTAGACACTTCATTTCAATAATGACCACCCATCCACCAAGAGCATTGCATAATTGCGCACAGGCACACCTGAGGAAGCGGGTCATCATCACAGGCACAGCCAGTTCAGAGGAGCATAATATATAAAGCTTTTTTTAAGCTTTTTTTTTTAAAGCATTTGTTTAAGCGCAAACCCCACTAAAATACAGTGGTGTGAAAAAGTGTTTGCCCCTTCCTGATTACTCATTGTTTTGTATGTTTGTCACACTTAAATGTTTCAGATCATCAAACAAATTTAAATGTTAGACAAAGATAACATAAGTAAACACAAAATGCAGTTTTTAAATGAAGGTGTTTATTATTAAGGGTAAAAAACATCCAAATCTACATGGCCCTATGTGAAAAAGTGATTGCCACCTAAACCTAATAACTGGTTGGGCCACCCTAAGCAGCAACAACTACAATCAAGCATTTGTGATAACTGGCAATGAGTCTTTTACAGCGCTGTGGAGGAATTATGGCCCACTCATCTTTGCAGAATTGTTGCAATTCAGCCACAGTGGAGGGTTTTCGAGTATGAACCGCCTTTTCAAGGTCATGACACAGCATCTCAATCGGATTCAGGTTAGGACTTTGACTAAGCCACTCCAAAGTCTTCAGTTTGTTTTTCTGAAGCCATTCAGAGGTGGAATTGCTGGTGTGTTTTGGATCATTGTCCTGCTGCAGAACCTAAGTGCGCTTCAGCTTGGGGTCATGAACAGATGGCCGGACATTCTCCTCCAGGAATTTTTGGTAGACAGCAGAATTCATGGTTCCATTTACCACAGCAAGTCTTCCAGGTCCTGAAGCAACAAAATAGCCCCAGACCATCACACTACCACCACCATATTTTACTGTTGGTATGATGTTCCTTTTCTGAAATGCTGTGTTATTTGTACACCGGATGTAATGGGATACACACCTTCCAAAAAGTTCAACTTTTGTCTCATCAGTCCACAGAGTATTTTCCCAAAGGTCTTGGGGATCATCAAGATGTTTTCTGGCAAAACTGAGACGAGCCTTTACGTTCTTTTTGCTCAGCAGTGGTTTTCGTCTTGGAACTCTGCCATGCAGGCCATTTTCACCCAGTCTCTTTCTTATGGTGGAGTCATGAACACTGACCTTAACTGAGGGAAGTGAGGCCTGCAGTTCTTTGGATGTTGTTATGGGGGTCTTTTGGGACCTCTTGGATGAGTTGTTGCTCTCTTGGGCAATTTTGGTCAGCCGGCCACTCCTGAGAAAGTTCACCACTGTTCCATGTGTTTGCCATTTGTGGATAATGGCTCTCACTGTGGTTTGCTGCAGTCCCAAAGCTTTAGAAATGCTTTATAATCTTTTCCAGACTGATAGATCTCAGTTATTTTGTTTCTCATTTGTTTCTGAAATTCTTTGGATTGCAACATGATTTTGAGGATCTTTTGGTCTACTTCACTTTGTCAGGCAGCTTCTATTTAATTGATTTCTTGATTGAGAACAGGTGTGGCAGTAATCAGTCCTGGGTGTGGCTAGAGAAATTGAACTCAGCTTTCCAAAGATGTGATAAACCACAGTTAGTTTATGTTTTAACGGGGGAGGGGGAATCACTTTTTCACACAGAGCCATGTAGGTTTGGAATTTTTTTTATGTTTAATAATAAACACCTTCATTTAAAAACTGCATTTTGTGTTTACTTGTGTTATCTTTGTCTAATATTTAAATTTGTTTGATGATCTGAAACATTTAAGTGTGACAAACATGTGATGATCGGGTGAGCGCACTTCCTCTCCCTTTCTGTGGGAGGTTCTTAATTCAGTTCCCGGCTCCACTGATCATCATCACACCTGCTTGAGTGGACGCTCCTGATGCCTCTTCACTGCCAGTGCTTAAAAGGACCTGCTTGTGAACATGTTGGTGCTGGCTCTTTGGGTATCGCTGCCTGATTTTAAGGTTTAATATTGACTCGTGAGGAACTCAGCCTAATCTCTCCTTCCCTCTTCTCTCCTCAGGTTGCTGCCATCTCTGTGGTGCATCTCTGGGATTGCTGTGCACTCTCCTGCCGCTTCATCCTCATCTCTCCGGACTGCTCCTTCCACCTGGTCAGACTCCACCCTGCTCCTACCTCTCCACGTTCCCGGCCAGCTCTGTCCTCCTGGCTCGTCATCCCCCTGCTGAGTTCCTCTACCGGGCTCTCTGTCTGCAGTAAGAAAAACCCCATTCAGTTATTTTCTCCCCTGTCTTGTTCTCTCCCCTAACCAGCTCTCATCTCTCTCTCTCCACAGGCTGTGTGTCTCCCTGCGTGCTCCGCTTTTCCCTACTTTTGCCAGCTGTTCAATAAAGTTGTGTTAAATGTTTCAATTTCGTGTCTAAGTGTCTTCTCTGGTGTAGTTGCTTTGCACGTGAGCTTCCCTTTTGACAGTCATGACAGAACGAGCCAGCCATGACCGAAGCTCAGCAGGCACTGCAGCAGCAGAACACTCCACTCTTTATCGGTTAGATGCTACTGAGCGGCAGGTGGCCGTTCTATCCGAGCGGTTGCAAACTATTACTCAACAGCTGACCATGGTTACCGACCACCTTTGTCAGATGTCTCGCCCGGGCCCTTCCTCTCTACCTGTCGCCCCAGCGGCTGCTACCATTTGCTGCACCACTTCCGTGCCTTCACCTGCCCTGTACGCGGGGGAGATGTGGGGAGGCAAGGGGTTTTTGCTTCATGTTCGCCTCTATCTGCAACAGGTGGGTGGGGAGCACCCGGACGACACTTCAAAAATCCATTTTATGACCCTCCTGCTCCGAGATCAGGCCCTTAATTGGGCCCAGTCTGTTCTCGACAGCACGGAGGGCCCCAATTATACCTTTGATTGGTTTGTTCAGGAATTTTCTCTGGCTTTTGACCATTCAGAGAGTGAGGGGAATATTATAAGCTGCCTAATATTGCTCCGGCAGGGGAATCGGTCTGCGGCCGATTTCTCTGTGGAGTTCCGGGTTGCCATGGCAGACTCTGAGTCGAACAATGTTGCCTTATGCAACGCCTTCCTCCTGGGTCTAAATACCAACCTCCGTGACGATGTGGCGCCAGTACCGTGAGCGCGCGAAGGAGCAAAAGGCCTTCTCTGGTCCGCTTGTCTCGCGTACGCCCCCTCCGGCTACCAGGACAGCTAAGCCCATCACTTTCTCTGAAGCTATGGTGTTAGGCCCAGTCCGTCTGGCTCCGGAGGCGCACCGGTGACGGAGGAAGGCCGGTGCATGTATGTACTACAGCTCGCTTGAGCATAAGCTGTTTACCTGCCCCTTGAAACTAGAAGACGTAGCCCTTCAGTAGTCATGGGGGGTCTGGAGGGGGGAAATTTCACTAATCCCCCGGTAACTTCTCTATCCCGGCCCTTATCCAGTTACCGGGGGCCGAGAGAAAGGTCTCGACATTAATTGATTTGGGGTCGGAGCAGAATTTTAATTTGTTGCGACTCGTGCGGGAGATCAGAATCAGAATCAGAATCAGAATCAGGTTTATTGCCATTGTTCATGTAGTACACAAACTAGGAATTTGTCTCGGTGCAATGCTGCAACATTAAACATGATAAAATAAAAGAAATAAACTATACATGCAATAAAGTGTAGAATAAGAGTAAGTGATACTGGTCAGCAGTTAAAATATATTAGCGAGATAGTTATACCCACTATCAAATTGCCAGCTGTATTAAACGTGGTGGCACTATCCAGTTCTAGCCTGGCTTCCGTCACCGAGCGCACGGAGCCGGTCTCTGCTCTTCTGTCCGGGAACCACCGGGAGTCACTTTTGTTCTTCAATCTCCCTAGTTCTTCCTCCCCGGTGGTTCTGGGGTTCCCCTGGCTCCAGAGGCATAATCTTATTATCAACTGGGGGCAAAACTCAATTTCTCCTTGGAGCCCCTTTTTCTTAGCCTCCTGCCTCAGTTCGATCGCGTGTTCACCGATCCTTCCCATCTCCTCTTCCCCGGCAGAGCCGCTGGACCTCAGCCTTGTACCCGAGGTCTATCATGACCTTGAGGAGGTCTTTAGCAAGTCAAGCGCTCTCTCTATGCCTTCACACTGCTCCTATGACTGTGCTATCAACCTCCTCCCGGGTGCACTGCTGCCGTCCAGTTGGCTCTACAGTCTTTCAGGGCCAGAGAGGGACGCGATAGAAGGCTATATTAAGGATTCTCTGAACACCGGTCTCATTCGGCCTTCTTCGGCTCTTCTTGGGGTGGGGTTTTTCTTTGTCAAAAAGAAGGACTGATTTCTGCATCCGTGCATTGACTACCGCTAACTCAACGCGATAACTGTCAAAGATAAATATCCACTGACCCTAATCAATTCCGCATTCGAGCTCCTTCAGCACGCATAGGTATTCTCCAAACTAGACCTATGCAACGCGTATCATTTGGTCCGCATACCCGAAGGAGACAAGTGGAAGACGGCCTTCAAAACACACTTGGAGCATTTTGAATACCTCATGATGCCATTTGGCCTCACTAATGCTCCAGCTGTCTTCCAACGTGTGACCAATGACTTCCTCCGCGACATGATCAACCATTTTGTATTTGTGTATCCTGACGATATTTTGATTTTTTCCCGCATGCAGGAGGAACACACAGTCTACGTCCGAGCCGTGTTACAGTGGCTTCTGTAAAACCAGCTCTTTATGAAGGCCGAGAAGTGTGAGTTTTCCATCCGCTCCACTGCCTTCCTGGGCTTTATTGTTGCTGAAGGAGAGCTGAGGGCTGATCGGCCAAGGTGAAGACTGTGCTTGATTGGCCTACCCCACACACCTGCAAACATCTCCAACGTTTCTTGGGCTTTGCTAACCTTTGTCGTAGGTTCATCAGAAATTACAGCAGGGTGACGCAGCCTCTCACTCAGATGACCTCGTCCAAAGTGTCCTTTAAGTCGTCCGAGGCAGCTGAGCAGGATTTCTCTGAACTGAAAGCCCTTTTTTCCAACACATCCTGCTTGGCCCAGGTCAACCCTCAGCTTCAGTACATAGTTGAGGTGGATGCTTCCGACTTGGGGGTGGGCGCTGTCCTTTCGCAGCATTCAGCCTCCGATCAGAAGCTCCACCCATGTGCGTATTTCTCTTGGCAGTTGACACCAGCCGAGAGGAATTATGATGTAGGAGACCGAGAGCTGTTAGCCATTAAGTCAGCTCTCGAGGAGTGGATGCAATGGCTAGAGGGAGCCGCTCATCCCATCATTGTGCGGACTGACCATAAACATTTAGAGTACCTTAGGTTGGCCCGCAGACTGAATTCCAGGCAGGCTTACTGGGCCCTATTTCTCCTCAGATTTAATCTTGCTATTATTTATCGGCCCAGCTCTAGTAACATCAAGTCTGATGCTCTCTCCTGCCAGTTCGCCTCAGATCCCTCATCCTCGTCTTCTCCTCCTGAGCCCATTGTGCCCTCCTCCTGCATACTGGGCGCCCTCTAGTGGGAGATCAAGCAGAAGGTCCAGCAGGCCCAGTCCACTGAGCCCAAACCCGAGGGGATCCTGGCCAATCGCCTGTTCGTCCCCCCCAGCCTGTGCAGTGACGTCACCCGCTGGGGACACACCAGCCACTTTGCCTGCCACCCCGTGATCTCCCGTACCATCGATCTGGTGAGGTGAGTGTTCTGGTGGCCCACTCTGTGGACTGATATGCAGGACTATGTCAAAGCCTGCCAGATGTGTGCCACCAACAAATCTGACTCATCTCCACCAGCCGGTCTTCTGCATCCCCTACTGGTTTCCAGTTGCCCCTGGTCTCATATTGCCATGGACTTTGTTACAGGACTCCCTTCCTCTCAGGGCAACACAGTCATCCTCAACATAGTTGATCACTTTTCTAAGGCTATTCATCTGGTGCCCCTTCCCAAGCTGCCCTCTGCCACCAAGACTGCCAACCTGGTCACCATTCACGTCATCCACCTTCATGGTATTCCCTTGACATTGTGTCTGACCACGGTCCCCAATTAACCTCACAAGTTTGGAAATCCTTCTGTCATTCTCTCAGCACTGCAGTCAGTCTCACCTCCGGCTATCACCCCCAGAGTAACGGGCAGGCTGAGTGGGCTAACCAATCCCTGGAGGCCACCCTCAGATGTGTAGCTTCCTACAATCCCACCACCTGGAGCTCCCATCTGACTTGGGTGGAGTATGCCCATAATTCAGCCATCTCCTCTGTCACCGGGTTGATGCCATTTGAGGTCTCAATGGGCTATATCCCCCTTCCCCCTGGCCGCCCATGGTGGAGAGGGACATCACTGTGTCATCCGTGGGGGTCCATGCTTGCCATTGCCATTGGTTGTGGAGGTCCACCCGGGCGGCCCTTCTCCGTTCAGTGGAACAGAATGGCCGGTATGTGGACCGCAGGCGGGTCCCGGCAACCAAATCCAAAATGACCGCTGACACTCTGCATCCACCCCACATTCCATATCTTCAAGATCAAGTCCCTCTCCGCCAGTCCTCTCTGCAACCCCCCCCCCCCCCCGAAGCCGCTTCCTCCTCCCCGGATCCTTGATGATCAGACCACTTGTACACCGTACAGAGGATTCTGGACGTTCGCCGTTGGGGCTCGGGGCTTGCAATACCTGGTCCATTGGAAAGGCTATGGACCAGAAGAGACATTATGGATTCCCAGCTCCAACTTCCATGACAAGGGGATGGTCTGTGCCTTTCATCGGGCCCATCCCAATAAGCCCAGTGGGTCACCAGGAGGCACCCCTTGAGGGAGGGCACTGTGATGATCGGGTGAACGTACTCCCTCTCCTTTTCTGTGGGAGGTTCTTCATTCATTTCCCGGCTCCGCTGATCATCATCACACCTGTGTGAGTGGACGCACCTGCTGCCTCTTCACTGCCAGTGCTTAAAAGAACCTGCTTGTGAACACGTCAGCGCTAGCTCATTGGGTATCACTGCCTGAATTTAACATTTAATATTGACTCGTGAGGAACTCAGCCTAATCTCTCCTTTCCCCTTCTCTCCCCAGGTTGCTGCCATCTCTGTGGTGCATCTCCGGGATTGCTGTGCGCTCACCTGCCGCTTCCTCCTCATCTCTTCGGACTGCTCCTACCTCGCCATGCTCCCGGCCAGCTCTGTTCTGGTGGCTCATCTCCCCCATGCTGAGTTCCTCTGCCGGGCTCTCTGTTTGTCTGCAGTAAGAAAAACCCCGTTCAGTTATCTTCTCCCCTGTCTTATTCTCTCCTCTAACCAGCTCTCGTCTCTCTTGCTCCACAGGCTGTGTGTCTCCCTGCGTGCTCTGCTTTTCCCTGCTTTCCAGCTGTTCAATAAAGTTGTGTTAAACATTTCATTTCAGTGTCTAAGTGGCTTCTCTGGTGTAGCTGCTTTGCACGTGAGCTTCCCTTTTGACAGTCATGACAAAACATACAAAAAAATGAGAAATCAGGAAAAGGACAAACACTTTTTCACACCACTGTAGTTTATTTTTGTTTGTCATATTTCGAAATTTAGATTTTCATTTAACATGGCAGACTCTTTTGTTTAATACTGTATGTATAAATGAAGCATTTGTATCTAATTTAAAATCATTGGTTAAATAATCAATAATAAATTGATTATTTAGCCAATGTGTTTACTTTATTAACACTAGAACCATCAAGATGGTCTGATGGAGACTCTGGGGTTTTTATTATGTGAATAACTTTAACAAAATCTACAGGTCTCCCAGTTCACAACTTTTTATAAATGCCACTGAGTTACGGTGTTGCAATTCCAGGGGACGTTTCTATGGATCTGTGCACTCTTTTTGTTAATAATCTCATTGTTGTTTTCCTCCTATATTGTGTATCCTGAACTGGGAGAGAGAAATAGAAGAGGGAACTGAATTACCATTTTATGGACAGCAAAAAGAAATACTGTAAATATAGAAATATGGATAGAGAAAAAAAGGGAAGAAAATTGACAATGTGGAACAAGAGCGAGGGGGAGCTGATAGGAGAGAAAACCTCCACAGTCTGAGTCTGAACCTCCGCAGAAAAGAGAAAAAAGTCACTATCGGCTGATACCATCTGTATGTCCACTGCAGGTAGGAAGGCCTCCTATACTGTATCTTATTTTATGGATGCAAGTTCATATATAGTAGGCTATATACAGTATAAACAAATGAAATTAAAAAAAACCTGCCAGCTGATGTAGAGTTCAGTATAACACCGATCTCTGTGAGACCATTGATATTCATATAATCTGTTCTTCTGTCATGCCAAATAAAGTCACAGGCAGAGAGAAGCTTCTGCCACACACCCACGGTTCTCGCCAGTGTTTCCTGGCACCAACGATCGTTATCATGTCAGGCGCAGATGAATTAGGACAAACTTTTTGGGGGCATTAAATCCTGGCATATTTAGCAGGAGACTGACGACCACAAACCTTAGTAAATCACCTTGTGCCAGTCATTTAAATCATCCCCTCCCTCAAATTTGCGCTTTGACATGACAACTCCCACAAATACATATGCAGTGAGGCCAGGCGCAAAATTAACATAGTCCACGCCTTTCCACCGCTAATTTTGCCCTGCGCCCTTTAGTAAATTAAAACTTCTGTTTTGTTCTGGTTGAGCTGTAGGAAATTCTCAGCCATCCATGACTTTATGTCTAAAATACAGTTCAAAAGGGCTTTAATTGGTTTTATGTCATGAGGAGACATGGCAACGTACAGCTGTGTATCATCAGCATAGTTATGAAGATTGATGCCATGTCTCCTGATAACATCCCTAAGTGGCAACATATAAAGATTAAAAAGTATTGGGCCTAAAATTCAACCTTGGGGTACCCCACACTGGATTTCATGGATTCCTGAAGAGCATGTAGTATCCATACTTATAAAACAGCGACGATCTGTGAGATAGGAATGAAACCATTCAAGAACAGTACCTTAAAGGCCCACCAGGTGTCTGAGTCTACTTAATAAAATGTGGTGATCTACCCTATCAAGGGCAGCGCTGAGATCAAGCAGCACCAGGACTGTTATAATCCCTTGTGCGCCATTACGCAGCGCACAGAGGGAGGAATGAAAACCCATGTGTAGAGATTGTTGCGTGCAATTTTATTAAACAAAAATAAGTTTTCAGTCCAGCAAACGGTCTAGACAAGCAAACAGTCAGATGGGTTATGGTCATGAAGGGCACCGGAAAAACAGGGATGCCTCTAGGATGCTCCTCAGCCCGAGGGAGGGAATGCCTAGTACCGCATAACAGCTGGACGGCACAAAAAGAAAGGCAAACATGAACTTATGAGCTGGAACAGTCCGAGGCAGTCCGTGCAGTCCGATGTGAGCAAGAGAACAGGAACAGCCGCTAACAACAGGTAACGAACGGGCATCAGGCGAAGTTAATAATGTAGGGAGTGGAGACAACACACACAGAGGAGAACTGCTACTGTGTATAATGCGCAATGGTCCGGCAACCTCTTCCCACTCAAACAGAGCTTAAGTAATGACCATACTAGTGAGGGAAGAGACCGCCGGTGTGGAAATGTGTGGGCTGGACTGAGTGGATGTGAATGGAAAACAGGTGTGCATGAGTGAGTGTCTGAGCGTGTGAGTGAAGATGAATGGAAGCATGTGTGTGTGTATGTGTGCAGGAGAGTGCATGTAGATGGATGTATATGTGTGTGTGTATGTGTGAGTATGTGAAACCCAATAACAAGAAACAGCTGGTGCCACTGACAGGAGGAGGAGGCGTGGCCAAGCTGTCAGGGAGCAAAGGACCCAAAGGGCTCCCTGAAGCGCCTGAAAGAAAATACGCATACAATACACAAAATGGTCAAAATAGCCACAGTGTCAGAACTGGGTTTGAGACCCACAAACCCAAGTTCATGATAGAGCCCCCCCTCAAGGGGTGGTCCAGACACCCTACTGACACCAGAGGAAAACAAAAGAACACAATAAGAGACCCCCCCCCCCCCCCCCCCCCCCAGAGGAAAACAACAAACCAGTGATGGTAGTTGCAGTCCTGATCTTCTCCAGAGAGCTCTCCAACACCGGTGACTCGTCCGGTGAGGATTCTGGAAGTGGAGTTCCACATCGCGCTGGACCCTGGGAAGGTGAAGCCAGGGGACGCTCCTCTGTTGGCGCGGGCTTCAGGTTGGTCACAACGCCCTTCCTCTGACCATGGTGGCTCTGTGGGGCTGGAGTAGAATTTTTCAGCGCCGCGGCCCCCTCCTTCCTCCGAAGATCGAGCTCCAGGGATGATGGACACTCAAAAGAGATAGAAGGAAATATAGAGAGGGTAGGGGGGTTAATCCTTGCTGCAGCAGTAGGTGAGGACCCAGCGGACTGCACAAACTAGGCCTCACTCCCGGGCATCAGACAAGATGATTTATCAAATGAATTAATCAAATGAAAACACACTTGCCTCTTAATCCCCGGAGCAGTGGTCTTAGCTGCAGTACACCCAGCCTCCTGCTTCTTATCTACAGCGCTCCTGGGTCTCTTGGAACATCCAGAGAGGGCTGCCCCTGCAAACTGGAAGACAGGCAGAGGAGTGGAGGAGTTCTTCCTGCGGTTCAACGCTGAGTCATGGTGTCGTGGAAGACGCAAAGCCGGTGGGACAGGAGCCATCACGCAGGAGACGAGACTGGGCTTCTCTCGCCGAATTCTTCTACGTGTGGACAACGGCCTCGCAACGCATGGCGAGGAAACAAGTGGAGGCAGAGGCGGCAGTGGAGGGAATGATAGCGCAATCACCTGGGGATGAAGGCGCAGGTAAGGTCTCCGCTCCACCAAGTTGGTAATTCCGCCCCAGCAGTACATCTCATCCCTCCGGGAGGTACAGCTGCGTGCGCTAGCTGCCAAAACCTCAATCGCCACGATGGCTTGGCGGTTCCACTGTCTCCTCCATACTGCTTCACCAGCTTGAGGCATAATGGATCCTCAGAGCAGGTGGGCGAAAAAAGCAGACAAAAATGAAAAAGAAAAGAAAATTGCACTCACAAATCTCCGCTGGGTTTTTTCTTTTCTGGCCAGACCATTCTGTTATAATCCCTCGTGCGCCATTACGCAGCGCACAGAGGGAGGAATGAAAACCCATGTGCAGAGATTGTTGCGTGCAATTTTATTAAACAAAAATAAGTTTTCAGTCCAGCAAACGATCTAGACAAGCAAACAGTCAGATGGATTATGGTCATGAAGGGCACCGGTAAAACAAAGACGCCTCTAGGATGCTCATCAGCCCAAGGGAGGGAATGCCTAGTACCGCAGAACAGCTGGACGGCACAAAAAGAAAGGCAAACATGAACTTATGAGCTGGAGCGATCCGAGGCAGTCCGTGCAGTCCGGTGTGAGCAAGAGAACAGGAACAGCCGCTAACAACAGGTAACGAACGGGCGTCAGGCAAAGTTAGAGAAGACTAGAACAGTCAGGCTGGAAGTAATAATGTAGGGAGTGGAGACAACATACACAGAGGAGAACTGCTACTGTGTATAATGTGCAATGGTCCGCAATGGACCCTCAAACCCAAGTTCATGACAAGGACTGACAGTTTGCATTACACCTGATATCATTAACAGTTTTTAAAAGGGTTGTCTCAGTACTGGGACAGATTGAATTTTTTCAAAAATGTGATTGATAAGAAAATATTTTAGTTGGATAAAAACAATTTTTTCTTAATCTTTACTTAAAAACAGTAAGTTGGATACAGGTCGATAGTTGCTGAGGATATCAGGATCTAAATTACTCTTCTTCAAAAGGGGCTTCACTACAGCCATTTTAAATGCAGTGGGGAAGACACCAGTCCAAAGGGAGCAATTTACAGTGCATCTGGAAAGTATTCACAGCACTTCCCTTTTTTGACATTTTGTGATGTAAAGCCTTATCCCAGAATGGATTAAATTCATTTTTTTCCTCAAAATTCTACACACAATACCCCATAATGACAACTTAAAAAAGTTTTTTTTTTTTGAGATTTTTGCCAATTTATTAAAAATTTAAAAAAAACTAAGAAATCACATGTACATAAGTATTCATAGACTTTGCTCAGTCCTTTGTTGATGCACCTTTTGTCAGCAATTACAGCCTCAAGTCTTTTGAATATGATGTCACAAGCTTGGCACACCTATCTTTGGGCAGTTTCGCTTATTCCTCTTTGCAGCACTTCATAAGCGCCATCAGGTTGGATGGGAAGCATCAGTGCACAGCCATTTTCAGATCTCTCAAGAGATGTTCAATTGGATTCATGTCTGGGCTCTGGCTGGGCCACTCAAGGACATTCAACTCCTTTGATATCTTGGCTTTGTACTTAGGGTCATTGTCCTGCTGAAAGATGAACTGTCACCCCAGTCTGAGGTCAAGAGCACTCTGGAGCAGGTTTTCATCCAGGATGTCTCTGTACATTGCTGCATTCATCTTTCCCTCTATCCTGACTAGTCTGCCAGTTCCTGCCGCTGAAAAACATCCTCACAGCATGATGATGCTACCACCATGCTCCACTGTAGGGATGGTATTGTCCTGGTGATGAGCAGTGCCTGGTTTCCTCCAAACATGATGCCTGGCATTCACGCCAAGGAGTTCAATCTTTGTCTCATCAGACCAGAGAATTTTGTTTCTCATGGTCTGAGAGTCCTTCAGGCGCCTTTTGGCAAACTCCAGGCAGCCTGCCGTGTGCCTTTTACTAAGGAGTGTCTTCCATCTGGCCACTCTACCATACAGGCCTGATTGGTGGATTGCTGCAGAGATGGTTGACCGTCTGAAAGGTTCTCCTGTCTCCATAGAGGATTGCTGGAGCTCTGACAGAGTGACCATCGGGTTCTTGGTCACCTCCCTGACTAAGGCCCTTCTCCCCCAATCGCTCAGTTTAGATGGCTGGTCAGCTCTAGGAAGAGTCCTGATGGTTCCGAACTTCTTCCATTTACGGAGGATGGAGGCCATTGTGCTCATTGGGACCTTCAAAGCAGCAGAAATTTTTTTGTACCCTTCCCCAGATTTGTGCCTCGAGACAATCCTGTTTTGAAGGCCAACAGACAATTCCTTTGACTTCATGCTTGGTTCAGTTTAAAGCCAAGAGTAAGACATAGATAAAGGTAGTAAGAGAAATGCTCTTTGCCAACGACAGTACTCTAGTTGCACACAGCGCGGAAGATATGCAATCTTTAGTGGAGAAATTTGCAAGAGCAGCTAGCCAATTCAGCCTCCAAATCAACATCAAGAAGACAGAGTGCCTTTATCAACCACCAAAGTTTCAGTTATCAACATCACTACCAGAAGAGATCAGCACTGGTACAGAAACACTAGTCAAGTGCAAAACTTTCAAGTATCTAGGGAGTAGTGTTTCAGAGAATGCTAGGCTGGAGGATGAACTATCTCTCAGAATGGGAAGAGTGAGCGCTGTGTTTGGAAACTTGAGGGAGAGACTGTGGAACAATTGGCATGTGTCTATCCGTGTGAAATGCAAAGTGTACAGAGCGACGGTACTGGCTACTCTATTGTACAGTGCTGAAACTTGGACTTTCTACAGAGTGCAGGTAAAGAAACTCCACTCGTGCATGATGAGACACCTTCAAACCATAATGAACATCTCATGGAAAGACAAGATAACCAACATAGTAGTGTTGAAACGAGCTGGTCTACCATCAGTGGAGGACATGCTAATACAGATGAATCTGAGATGGCTTGGACATATTGAGAGGATGGACCACCAGCGTCTCCCTCGGCAGTTACTCTACTCACAGTTATGTGAGGGCAAACGCAATCAGGGTAGACCAAGGCTCAGATTTAAAGACACTGTAAAAAGAAGCTTGAAGAAGTTGGATATAGACAGGAGTTCCTGGCAGCGGAAGGCTAAGGACAGAGCTGCGTGGAGGAATCTGATCAGACCTAAATGAAACAGTCATTGTCGCCCATGACAGACTGCTATGATGATGAATGAATAATCATAATGCTCAGTCATACAAAGCCACACTAGTAGAGTCCAAGAATAAAAATATGGAGTAGGAAATTAACAGTGAGGCTTCAACCTGATCTCTAGTAGTACGGCTGTGAGTTGGAGGAATTTTAAGGGCGCTGACAACAGATTGGGACATTTGTTACTGGCAGCTTGGACTCAATTCCAAAAAAGAAAAAAACTGTTAAACTTTTGGCATTGTAGTACAAGCCCTAACTACTTCCATCTGTCTGAAATTTTACTCCCACTGACTGACTCATTGCTTTACTGATCATCACAAATGTGGGCAACTGACTGTTAGAAGACATAGAGGAGAACCGAGCAGACTTTCAGAAAGAGAATCAGTCAGTCTTTCAACTCTCATCCCACACAGCAACACATAGACATAACCTTGGCGTGCAGTATTACTATTAAATACTCCTGTACAAAAACACTTTATAAGTCAGTTGGTCTTGGAATAAAACACAATCATCCATGTATAGAGTATATTTCCACAGATTTATAGCCAACTTCCCTCTTTACAAATGTCATAAACAGTCATAAAATCCACATGGCAGGCTGCAGATTCAGTGTAAGTATGTGCATAACAGCATCCTTGAGGCACTATGGAATATGTCATATTTCCCAGAGACCAAACAGTTTTTGGAGTTTTAATGAGTGCAGGGATTCCAGGCATTCTTGTCAAAGCATGACCTCTTTTCACTGTTTTTCTCTCAAAATACTCTGAAATAACTGTGGCTGGAAAAAGTCATTACTGGGCAGAAGTGTGTGTGAACTAAAAGTTGGCCATCCATCATCTTTGGGCTAGAGGCAGGGTACACCCTGGACAGATCGCCAGTCCATCGCAGTGCCAAGACAATCATTCACTCTCACATTCATACCTAAGGACAATTTAGAATCCCCAGCTGATGCCATTTAACCTAGCCTGCATGTCTTTGGCTTGTGGGAGGAAACTGGAGTACCCGGAGAAAACCCACACAGACACGGGGAGAACATGCAAACTCTATACAGAAGGGTCACCGATGGTCAGAGGGTTGGATCGAACCCGTGACCTTCTTACTGTGCTGCCACAGTGCTAACTACTGCGCCACCGAGCTGCCCTAAAAGTTGGCTTTAAAAAAAAACAAACATTAAACTGGCCACAGCTACATTTTTACATTTTTACTAACATTATAGTGAAAACATCTGACTAAGCAGTGATCCCCCAACCACAGATAAAAAAAAATAAAATAAACAGTTTATTCTGTTTTTCTATATTGACTATCAAAGTCTGTTTTTTATTACGAAAAATGACAACGGTCTTGGGGTTATCCTGGGCCGGGTGCCTGGAATAGCAGTGGCCAGCAGCCATGCCCGCACATGCTGGACCCGGCACCTCCCCCACACAGCCGGTGGGTCGGTGGGTCGGGGAGACAAACTGACAGTGCTGGATAGCTCAGTGGTAAGATTTTAAAAAAAACAAAACTCAAACACTATTTTTTTTAGCAGTATTCGATTCATGTTTAAAAGCCCCCCCACCCCACCCCAAATGATTTTTATACTTGATACTGGCAAAAAAAAAAAAAAAAAAAAAAGTTGGGGACCACTGGACAAAAGATTTTAATCTGGATCTATTGCATTAATTTATTCATTCATTTGGTTATCTATCTTATTAAATAATCATCAGAGCCTAAAACAAACTGTGGATTTGGATGTCTTTGTAACCATACACATTACTGTACTGCACATTGATTCATAGTCATTTCCTTTTGGACATGCGCATAACCCAGACTATAAAATTAACTTTGATATTTTATCCTAAAATTTAAAAGAGATAAATTAGAGAGGAAGCAGGCCTGGTTATGAGCACATGCCACTAAGGTTGATCATTGAGGTGGGTCCCCACTGTGTCTCTAACAGGTTTAGGGCCTTATGACAACACATACTCAACCACACAGCAAATAGCTGCACAGAGAAGGCAGCTCAGAAACCCTTCTGTCGGGGTTCCAGTATATCTAAATCCTGTGAGCCCATTTATGTCTCTCAGCTTCCATTTTCTGGCAGACTGCTGACTCATGTGCTCCCCCCCCTCTCTCTCCTCCCTCTTTCTCCTTCTCTCCATAAGTCTTCAGCTTTTCCCCCTGATCTTTCCTGCAAAAGGATTTCTAAGGATTTTGAATCATTTATCAACATTTCCCCATCCTTTGTGTTTGTTGCTCTCTCTCTCTCTCTCTCTCTCTCTCTCTCTCTCTCTCTCTCTCTCTCTCTCTCTCTCTCTCTTTCTCTCTCTTTGCCAGAGTTTCTGGAAGTGCTTGTGCTGTTTAAATTCACAGGGGTGCATTTAACTGTATAACCAGTATTTGCTGGAGCTGTGCAGTTGGTGAAATCCCTTAAAGAGAATAATGCCTGCTGTGGCCGCTCTGGAGAACTAGAATTATGTGGGTAATGTTGGCATATGCACACCGAAACCAGCGTTTTGCTGCATTTAGAAAATGTTTCTCTTGTCTAAAATATTCAGTTTTTACTGTGTCAGTTATGCATTAGGTATCTAACTTTACCACCTTCATATTTGCCCGTTTTTTTCTCTGGGAAGCAGCGGGAGTCAGGCAGTGGTTCCATAAGTTCACACATGCCATTTGTAATATGCAAAATAATAAAACCTTTACTGGACATTACATCTAGAATTCTCATTTAATATATTCTAATGGTAAACATCTGGAGAGCATTTGTTGAAATAAGGAATCAGTCCAGCAATCCAGGAACTCAGTCCAGCAATCCAGGAACTGTAATCAAAGTGAACAGAACCATATGTTCCCTGCTGTTCAGAAATCAGAGTTGATATTTTGCTTTAAGTTAACTCTTCTCCAAACTGCAAAGGTAGTATGAATCAGATAATGAGCCAAGCAAAGCAAACTCTGCACCCACACTGCCATGGACATACTGTAACTGTGACATCACGTTATTTGTCATGGCTCTGAGCCGGTCATAACATAACACAACCAGACCGTCAGTGACAGAGTAGCTCATTCCAGCCTGATGACACCATCTCCAGATCACAAAGAACCTTCAGTTATACACATGTATAGCCTAGGCCTACTGAAAGTTGGAATGATACATATTCATAACTTGTCACCTTTGATCTACACCTTGACCCTAAGCATGACCTGGATGCGGTTTGGAGGATTGTTGTTCAGGAGTTTGGTGACCATCGGGGTAATTACCTGGGAGGAGTAGTAATTCCCAAGAAATGTGGACAGACAGGTGGACACAGTGTCAACATTAGCTCCATCCATCCATCCATCCATCTTCTACCACAATTCCTGGGTCTGGTTCAAGGGGGCAGCAGTCTAAGCAGAGAAACCCAAATTTATCTCTTGCCAGTAACCTTCTAAACCTCTCCTTAAATCTTTAAGGCTTCCATAAAGACATAAAAAAAGATTTTGATTGTAAATTGTTTCATCTCCTGTGAAGCTGTTTCCATATTGTGTTTATTTACTTTATGACTGGGTCACATGAAGATGTGTCATCATCATCATCATAGCAGTCTGTCGTGGGTCAATAATATCCATATTGCACTGTTCATTTAAAGCAAATCTGCAAATTACAAATACACAAATTTATAGTGGCCTCAAGCCAGATTGAACCTTGAGCCCCTTCATTTATGAAGTTAAGACTGTTTAACCTCTGTGTCAAGTCTCATACTGTACCACAGGATCCAAAGGCCTCCACTGGGAAGAACATGACTGATGCCATTTTTTGACCCCCTCAGCAACATCGATGTCACACCTTGGTGTGAAAAGGAGCTGAGCAGGGGTCCCCTGCTAGGAGTAGAACTGAACTCTGATTTCAGGACCCTCTGTGGCCTGTGACCTATGGGTTGAAGACTCCACCTACTTCTCTCTGCCAAGTCTCACCCACCTAACTCCTCTGCTCGCAAGTAAGCTCACCCTACATTATTTTTTTTCCACAATATCTTTATTGAACCTTTTTTTTTTTTTAACAAACATGATACAAACAATCAAACACTAACACTAAAGTACTACAAAAAAAAAAAAAAAATGCACTAAAAACACCAACAACCACCAACAAAATCAAGTCTTCAACAATGCTCCTCTGTTTAGTCTAGACAATCCAATACATAAGTATACATATTATGTTCACCAGTTTGGAATTTACAAGGTCCACACACATCATTCACCTTCTTCTTCAAGAGTTATGTTTAAATTTTTTACATAATCAATAAAAGGTCTCCATATATTCTCAAACACAATTTCCTTTGATTTTAGTATATATGTTATTCTTTCTAATGGAAGGTTTGTTAACATCTGTCTTAACCACTGAGTCACATCTGGTCTATGAGTCTTTTTCCATAATAGTGCAATACATTTTTTGGCATTAAGCAAACTGAGGTCTATGAATGTTCTTTCACTTTTATTAAAATTATGCTTTTCTGGGTACAGACCCAACAAAACCAGTTTAGGATTCAATATGATTTGTTTTGAGATTATTTTTTCAATTGTTACCCTCACCTCTTCCCAAAACATTCTTATTAATCTACATTCCCATAAACAATGAAATAGGGTTCCTTTACTTTCCATGCATTTTGTGCATGTATCTGGTATATTTTTGTTATATCTATTTAACTCCTCCGGTGTAACATACATCCGCATTAACCATTTGAAATGTATCAATTTAAGGCGTGCATTTATTGATTTGGTTTGAGCTTCTGTACAAGCCAATTCCCATTGTTCCTCTGAAATTTCAATTTGCAGATCTTCTTTCCAGTAGTTTAATCTTTTCAGTGAATTTTCACTTGAAGATAGTGTCAATGAGTTATAAAACTCTGAAATAATACCCTTTCTTTTACTATCTTTCATCATCATTTTTTCCAAGGATGAATAAATAGGTCGAGTGAGAGCTTTATTTTGATTTGATCGAATAAAGTTTCTAAGTTGAAGATATTTAAAAAAATGTGTTCTATTGAGATTAAATTTGATCCTCAGCTCTTCAAAAGACATTATGTTGTCTGCACATGGCAAATATAAATCCTGAATCTTTTGTATCCCTTTTAAATTCCATACTTTAAATACAGCGTCCGCTCTCCCTGGTTTAAAATATTGATTACCCCATATTGGACTAAATTGTGACAATAACTGTGGTTCTTTTAAATAGTTTTTAGCTTCACACCATATTTTGATCATATGCTTTACAAATGGATTTTTAACTTGTTTTTGTAATTTTTTTGCCGAATCTGAGTATATGAATATGGGAAGAGGTAAAGGTAAATTGTATGATTCCATTTCAGTCCAGTGAGGGAGATCATTTGATGAAAAATAATATGTCATAGACCTCAGTTGTGCCGACCAATAATACAACATAAAATTTGGACATTTCAGACCTCCACGATCAAATGGTAAATATAATAAAGACAGACGTAATCTAGCCCTCCTGTTGTTCCATATAAATTCCACTAACTTTTTTTTTATTCTTGAGAATAGATCTAAAGGTGGTGATAAGGGAATGTATTGAAATAAATAAAGTATTTTAGGTAAAATATTACTTTTAAGTATATTGATTCTCCCGATCATCGACATTGGTAGTGACATCCATCTCTGAGTTAACTCACTGATATCTGACATTAAGGCTTCATAGTTGACACTGGCGACTGATTCTAGCTTAGGCATAATTTGGATTCCTAAATATTTAAACTGATTTACAACATTGAATTGATTTACCTCAGGGGCTGGGTAATTTCTCTGGGTCTCATTTAGCATTAATATTGAAGATTTAGTTTTATTTATTTTATATCCTGATATTTCCCCAAAATTCTTTATTAAATTCAACAAGGTTGGAATTGATTTTTTTAGATTCGACATAAACAAAATTATATCATCGGCGTACAGGGAGATTTTATGTTCTGTTGGTCCAACTTTAATTCCATATATTTGTGAATGTAAACGTATCGCTATCGCTAAAGGTTCAATTGCCATAGTAAACAGTAAAGGTGAGAGTGGACAGCCTTGTCGACATCCTCTATTGATTTTTATTGGTTTTGAAATATTGTTATTTGTTAGGATTTCTGCTGTAGCATTATTGTATATTATTTGAACCCATTTTATGAAATTATTTCCAAGTCCAAACCTTTGTAGGACTTCAAAAAGAAAGGGCCATTCAACTCTATCAAAGGCCTTTTCGGCGTCCAATGATAGGAGAGCTGTATCCGGTGCTTCTTTATTAAAATAGATAATATTAAATAGTCTTCTTACATTATGGAAGCCTTGTCTACCCTTTATAAAGCCATTCTGATCTCGATTAATAATATTTGGTAAAATTTCTTGTATTCGTCTTGCTAAAATTTTACAGATTATCTTAAGGTCGGCGTTTAATAGGCTTATTGGTCTCATATTTTCACATTTATTAGAGGGCTTACCTGGTTTTGGCAGCAGTATAATTAAGGCATTATTTATGTATGATGGTAAATTATTATTTTGAAATGCTTCTAAAACCATTTCCAAAAAAGGTTTTATTAATTTATTCTTAAATTTTTTATAAAGGTCAACTGGAAGACCATCTGGTCCTGCACTTTTTCCTGATTTCATATTATCAATGGCTAGCCCAACTTCTTCTTGACTAATTTTAGACTCCAATATCTCCCTGTTTTCATTTGGAATACACGGTATAGATAGTTCGTTCAAAAACCCATTTAGTTTTGTTAAATCAGGTTCATTTTTGGTATCATATAATTTTTCATAGTAATCTCTAAAGGCTCTATTAATTTCTAAAGGATCTATAACTACCTGTCCCTTACTTATAATACTGGTAATTGGTGTTTTAATTTCCAATTGTTTAATCTGCCATGCTAATAATTTTCCTGATTTTTCACCTTGTTCATAAAAAGATTGTTTCAATCTTAGAAGACTCGAGGCAGCTCTATTCGCTGATTTTTTGTCGTATTCGGCTCTCAAAATCAGTAATTCATTCTCCAACCTTGGGTCACTTCCTGCATACACTTTTTCCTGAAGATTTTTTATTTTATGTTCCAATTTAGCTCTCTCCTCTCGAGTCTTCTTAGATTTTGATCCTGTATAACTAATAATATGCCCCCTAATAAAAGCTTTGAAAGCCTCCCACTTTACACATGCTGATGTTTGTGTAGTATTGATGTCAAAGAACTCGTCTATCTGTTTTTCTATATACTTGACAAATTCCTCATCCTGAAGCCATTTATGCTGAAATTGCCATCTACCTGATTCCTTTGTCAATTTTTTATCTACATATATTAGACAACAGGGTGCATGATCAGAGATCACGATGTTATCATAAAAGCAGTTTTGAATCTTGGACCTTAATTCTGTGGAAATCAAAAAATAATCAATACGTGAGAATGTCTTGTAGGTACTGGAATAACAAGAATAGGCTTTAACTTGTGGTTTCATTTCTCTCCATATATCTAACAATCTCAATTCTTTCATAAAATGATTAATAGTCATCCTACATCCAATGTGCGTACAATCCAGTCCTGTTGATCTATCCACACCTGGATTCAATGTACAATTAAAATCCCCTGCTATTATATGTTGCCCTGTAAGTGATGATAAGATGAGAAATAAATTAGCAAAGAACTTCTGATCATCTATATTGGGACCATATAAGTTCACAAGATTTATATTTTCTAATAGCAAAGAACCTTGAATGATTACATATCTTCCAAATTTGTCTCCAATTACATTTTTCACTTGAAAAGGAACTGATTTATGTATGAGAGTCATAACTCCCCTGGCTCGGGATGAAAATGAAGAGGTGAATACACTTCCCTGCCATCTACCCCTAATTCTTTTAACATCCTCCTCTATCAGATGAGTTTCTTGTAAAAACACAATTCTTGAACCCATGTCCTTTATTTTATTCATAACTTGTTTAAGTTTTTTTAAATTTTGTAGACCTCTGCAATTCCATGAAGTTAAATTAAGATTAACACTTTGGTTTATGATCAATAGAGAGTTTAGGATTACCTTGCAGTGTAAACATGCTCATACAGAGAAGCAAAAACATGAGTGGTTGAACATTCATCCTACAAACTACACACAAACAAATTTCCCCTTCCCACACTTGTGGCAAACCCCCCAAAATCAAAAGAAAAATTCTGTCTCCCGATATAGCCATCGACCGTTCCACACCCACGGGGAACAGCCTAAGCCACTCCTTCTTCATCCTCCCAATCACCCTAACTCTACTGCTTTTAATGACGTAACATTAACTCTCCTCTGTAGTTTTCCAACTTAACTCCAAAATTTTTAACAACTTTGTACATCATAGTTTTTTTTTGTTTGTTTGTTTTGTTTTTGTTTTGTTTTTTTTTTAATATATAATACAATCTATATTTTGTAAACTTACTATTTACTTCAAGTCAGTCAGATGCCTGTGCAAATGCTTAATTATTCTACCTTATATTTTGTTCATGCTTAGCTCCCACCAGTCTCTTCTTCTTCTTTGATCTTCTTGATGAACTCCTGCGCCTCCTCTGGGGTCTTGAAGATGTGGGTTCTGCCCTCATACGTGGTCAGCAGTCTCGCAGGATAGATTACACCATGACGAATCCCAAGGTTGCGCAGCTCCTTACGTACGGGATCAAACTGCTTCCTCAATTGCTGGATTCCTGTGGCCAAATCTGGGTAGAACCGCACCTGCTGGTCCTGGTGTTTAATCTCTCCTTTTTTAGCTCGTGCAGCGTTGAAGATCTTCATCCTGTCTCTGTTGTTAAGAAACTTCATAATTAAGGTCCTCGGCGGTCCCTTATCTCTCCGTGGGCCAATACGATGTGCTTTTTCCAGAACCACTGCTGATTGCAACTCCTCGCTGCCCAGCACCTCCGGAATCCACTTTTCCAGAAAGGAACATACGTCCCGACCTTCTGATTCCTCTGGAAGACCCACCAGCCTCAAATTATTCTGTCTCGACCGAGATTCCAAATCCAAAATATTATCTTCCAGAGATTTATTTTTTTTTTCCAAAGTGCGCACCTTTAATTGAAGACGGGTGACGTCATCTTCAGCACTAGCGAGACGGAGCTCCATCTGCGCCGTTCGTTCTACACAGTCACTCAATTCCTTTCTTATTCCTTCCAACGCTGTCATAATCCCATCAAATCTAGAGGAAAAGTCCGCTCTCATTGAACTCATGGCAGCCATCAGCGCATCTGCGCCATTCCCCGCAGAAATCGCAGCGTTGCCAGCCTCCTCCGCCATATATGGAGCCCTGTTTGCTGCGTCACAGACCTGAAAGTCCGTTAATTTGGACTGTTTCGGCGGCTCGCTTTTTCCTTTTCCTGGTTTTCCAGCCTTAGGCTTCGCCGACATATCCTCGCCCAAACGCTGGGATACGTTCTGTCCCAAATGAGAGAGTTATTTGCCGATTTTTTTTCTCCAGGAGCAGAGCAGAGCGAGACACGTCCGTCCTACGTGGCAGCCATAACCGGAAGTCAGCTCACCCTACATTATTATTCAAATAATACTTAAAGTGTTGTGAAAAAGTGTTTGCCCCCTTCCTGATTTCTCATTTTTTTGTATGTTTGTCACACTTAAATGTTTCAGATCATCAAACAAATTAAAATATTAGACAAAGATAACACAAGTAAACACAAAATGCAGTTTTTTAAATGAAGTTGTTTATTATTAAGGGTAAAAAAATCCAAACCAAAATGGTCATGTGTGAAAAGGTGATTGCCCCCGTTAAAACATTAATTAACTGTGGTTTATCACATCTTTGGAAAGCTGAGTTCAATTTTTCTAGCCACACCCTTGCCTGATTACTGCCACACCTGTTCTCAATCAAGAAATCACTTAAATAGGACCTGCCTGACAAAGTGAAGTAGACCAAAAGATCCTCACAAGCTAGACATCATGCTGTGATACAAAGAAATTCAGGAACAAATGAGAAACAAAGTAACTGAGATCTATCAGTCTGGAAAAGGTTATAAAGCCATTTCTAAAGCTTTGGGACTCCAGCGAACCACAGTGACAGCCATTATCCACAAATGGCAAAAACATGGAACAGTGGTGAACCTTCCCAGGAGTGGCCGGCCAACCAAAATTACCCCAAGAGCACAGCGACAACTCATCCAAGAGGTCACAAAAGACCCCAGAACAATATCCAAAGAACTGCAGGCCTCACTTCCCTCAGTTAAGGTCAGTGTTCATAACTCCACCATAAGAAAAAGACTGGGCAAAAATGGCCTGCATGGCAGAGCTGTCAGGACCCTCCTTGTGCGCTATTATGCAGTGTATCGAGGAGTGAGGAGGAAGAATGGATTTACACGTAGGGTTACACCACAGCACATTTATTGAACAAAAGACGAACAGTTCCAAAAATAAAGACATACAAAAAGGCTACGGGGTGCACTAAAGGGCTCACACGATGACGTGCAGCGGGCAGACCACAGTGCACAGTGGCCACAATACAGAAAGTACAAAATAACGTAAATAGCCCCGGTTAACTAGAGTCCTCCAGGACGCTCTACTGGTTTGGGAAAAAGTTAGTGGGCAAAGTGCCAAAGTGTAGCAGCACAGCTGCAAGGGGAAACACTAGCACTCAGAACAGGAGCAGTCCGAGTAGTCCAAGTATATCCCGCAAGCACACACAACCAGAAACCACACTGAGGGAGTAGCAATAGTGTAGCTTCCGACTCCCTCATTAGACAATACCCACATCCGTATGAGTATACAATGGTCCAGCAATGCTTGATTGGCAAAGGCCGCTTAAGTACAAGCATTGCTGGCATACAGATTGGGTGCACCAGAGCGAGGCGTGGGAAAATCAATCACCGGAGTGGGACCAGCTGGCTGTCAGGAGAGAGGGGGCGTGGTCGGACCGGCAAGTGTTAGACAACCCTCACACAAATGTAGGTCAAAGAGGCTGCCTAACAGCTGCCGGCCAGAACAGTGGCTATAGGCACGGAAACAAAGAATAAAAGACATAGAATAACAACAAGAACTCAAAAGATAACACAACACACAAATATACCAATAACATGAGCCACAGAAAACGGTCAGAACCGAGCCTAAGGACAACACTGGCTCGGTTCGTGACAAGAGTTCCAAGATGAAAACCACTGCTGAGCAAAAACAACATAAAGGCTCGTCTCAGTTTTGCCAGAAAACATCCTGATGATCCCCAAGACTTTTGGGAAAATACTCTGTGGACTGATGAGACAAAAGTTGCACATTTTGGAAGGTGTGTGTCCCATTACATCTGGCATAAAAGTAACACAGCATTTCAGAAAAGGATCATCATACCAACAGTAAAATACGGTGGTGGTAGTGTGATGGTCTGGGGCTGTTTTGTTGCTTCAGGACTTGAAAGACTTGCTGTGGTTAATGGAACCATGAATTCTGCTGTCTACCAAAAAATCCTGAAGAAGAATGTTCGGCCATCTGTTCGTGACCTCAGGCTGAAGCACACTTGGGTTCTGTTGCAGGACAATGATGCAAAACACACCAACAAGTCCACCTCTGAATGGCTTCAGAAAAACAAAATGAAGACTTTGGAGTTGTCTAGTCAAAGTCCGTACCTGAATCCGATTGAGATGCTGTGGCATGACCTTAAAAAGGCCGTTTATGCTAGAAAACCCTCCAATGTGGCTGAATTACAACAATTCTGCAAAGATGAGTGGGCCATAATTCCTCCCCAGCGCTGTAAAAGACTCACTGCCAGTTATCGCAAATGCTTGATTGCAGTTGTTGCTGCTAAGGGTGGCCCAACCAGTTATTAGGTTTAGGGGGCAACCACTTTTTCACACAGGGCCATGTAGGTTTGGATTTTTTTCCCCTTTATATTAAAAATCTTCATTTATAAATGCATTTTGTGTTTACTTATGTTATCTTTGTCAAATATTTAAATTTGCTTGGTGATCTGAAACATTTAAGTGTGATAAACAAAAAAAATGAGAAATCAGGAAGGGGGCAAACACTTTTTCACACCACTGTATCTTTGTTGCTGTTGCCATTTACCCATTCTCTCTCTGTTTCCTAAGTAGTCAAATCCAACATGCTGCAAGAAGCAATTCCCTGATAATAGTTTTAATAAAGTCATTCTCTTGCCTCATCAGTTGTCTCTCTGTGTTGTGTCCTGCAATTGGGTCCAAACCTTTGCTGAACCATAACAAAATGAGTGTCTTGGTTATCTACTGCATGCTTGCGCTTTTTGAAATCTAGTGTGTGCATGCTAAAAGTGAACTATTAACTTGCCATGTAGTTCACCCTGTGTGTTTGTTATGGTCTGTAGGTGAGCATACCCTTTACACTCACAGCAGCATTGATTGTGTCATGGGAAGGGTGAGACTGGACCCAAACGCAGTATTTAAAGTTGGCAAGATTTAATAAAGAGCTGCCCAGACGGGCACAGCTCGATGGTGAAAACAAAAGGAAACAAACTGCTCGGGAGCTGAACAAAAGACTCACAAAACTAGGCATGCAGGATACAGACAAGATCAGACTTCTCAGAGATAAGTATGTTGCTGGTGGAGCTGGGGACAGGCTTGTCACATACAGTGGGGCAAAAAAGTATTTAGTCAGCCACCAATTGTGCAAGTTCTCCCACTTAAAAGATGAGAGAGGTCTCCAATTTTTATCATAGGTATACCTCAACTATGAGAGACAAAATGAGAAAAAAAAAATCCAGAAAATCACATTGAAGGATTTTTAATGAATTAATTGGTAAATTCCTTGGTAAAATAAGTATTTGGTCACCTACAAACAAGCAAGATTTCTGGCTCTCACAGACCTGTAACTTCTTCTTTAAGAGGCTCCTCTGTCCTCCACTCGTTACCTGTATTAATGGCACCTGTTTGAACTCGTTATCAGTATAAAAGACACCTGTTCACAACCTCAAACAGTCAGACTCCAAACTCCACTATGGCCAAGACCAAACAGCTGTCAAAGGACACGAGAAACAAAATTGTAGACCTTGACCAGGCTGGGAAGACTGGATCTGCAATAGGTAAGCAGCTTGGTGTGAAGAAATCAACTGTGGGAGCAATTATTAGAAAATGGAAGACATACAAGACCACTGATAATCTCCCTCGATCCCCGTGGGGTCAAAATGATCACGAGAACGGTGAGCAAAAATCCCAGAACCACATGGGGGGACCTAGTGAATGACCTGCAGAGAGCTGGGACCAAAGTAACAAAGGCTACATCAGAAACACACTACGCCGCCAGGAACTCAAATCCTGCAGCGCCAGACGTGTTTGCTAGAGAGCATTTGGATGATCCAGAAGAGGATTGGGAGAATGTCATATGGTCAGATGAAACCAAAATAGAACTTTTTGGTAAAAACTCAACTTGTCGTGTTTGGAGGAGAAAGGACACCATACCTACTGTGAAGCATGGGTGTGGAAACATCATACTTTGGGGCTGTTTTTCTGCAAAGGGACCAGGACAACTGATCCGTGTAAAGGAAAGAATGAATGGGGCCATGTATCGTGAGATTTTGAGTGAAAACCTCCTTCCATCAGCAAGGGCATTGAAGATGAAACGTGGCTGGGTCTTTCAGCATGACAATGATCCCAAACACACCGCCCAGGCAACGAAGGAGTGGCTTCGTAAGAAGCATTTCAAGGTCCTGGAGTGGCCTAGCCAGTCTCCAGATCTCAACCCCATAGGAAATCTTTGGAGGGAGTTGAAAGTCTGTGTTGCCCAGCGGCAGCCCCAAAACATCACTGCTCTAGAGGAGATCTGCATGGAGGAATGGGCCAAAATACCAGCAACAGTGTGTGAAAACCTTGTGAAAACTTACAGAAAACGTTTGACCTCTGTCATTGTCAACAAAGGGTATATAACAAAGTATTGAGATGAACTTTTGTTATTGACCAAATACTTATTTTACCGAGGAATTTACCAATTAATTCATTAAAAATCCTTCAATGTGATTTTCTGGATTTTTTTTTCTTATTTTGTCTCTCATAGTTGAGGTATACCTATGATGAAAATTGGAGACCTCTCTCATCTTTTAAGTGGGAGAACTTGCACAGTTGGTGGCTGACTAAATACTTTTTTGCCCCACTGTATATGACGAGCCTGTCCCCAGCTCCACCAGCAACATACTTATCTCTGAGAAGTCTACATCCTCACCTGTCCTACTCATTCCATCCTCTGTAAGTGAACTATTATCCCCTTATCACATACTGTACATAAATATCCCCAGTTCTCCTCCTCTTCGCCAGAAGAAAAGACACAGCAACTACTCATTGTTTTTGCAGTAAGAATAATCACCTTCAGTATTTTGATGAGTATTTCCCAGACCTATACTCATGTCTCCTCTTCTCCACCCCCATAGGTTAGACCCTCCCAAGAACCACCAACATCTCTTAATAAAATTAACGAAACCTTGCATATTGTCTTTGTTCTTGCTGTGTGACCTGTCACTGGGTCTTGTACTGAAACTGTGTCAGTGTCCCTCATTAGGTCTGTATTGTAAACTGGTGCACTCATGCCAGGGAATTCAGTTTGTGTTATAACGTGTGGGGAGAGTCTCACATCTTACAGCATCACGCACTAGCTTGCATGATTCCCCAGCCGCAGTTTGCATGTGAAATAAAGTGGAAGAGCAAGGCAGGGAGGGATGAGGAGAGTGACAGTGAGTCTATGTGTTTATCTGGACATGTGAGTGTCTGAGTGAGTTAGCGTTTGGCTCGGGGGGTGGGGGTGCAAGTCCTGCCCATACACCCAGAACCCTGCTCTTCGGAAACCTTCACCCATGACATTTGGTTGTATGCTTCCTCTTCCTCACAGCACATCTCTTTTTCTCCTCTCATGAGCATCAGCATCAGCTCTGGACAGTTAATGCAACAAAGGGGCATGCTACTAACACCACAAATAGTGCTCTGCTCTCAGGCTCTTTACAGTGTACAATAATGTTTAGTACAGCAGACAGATCAAGGTCAAAGCGGCCAAAAAGGGGCAATCCTCCTCTTCTTTTAGTCACAAGCTGTTTGCAATAAAGAGTTGGACCTAGAGTGCAGGCTTCTGTATTAAGAATGCATGCACATGAAATATTCTGTTTGAAATAAACTAAAATCACCTGCAGGGAACCGAGTATCAGGAGGAGTGCGGCTGATTCCTGTGCTGCAGTGAGGATGGACTTAGGGAAATGAACAAAAGCAAATGGTAGATGATGAGAGAGCTCTGTGTTGTTTGTCGACCGTGGGAACTACAGAGTTATGTAACAAGCTCTCATATTCAGAGCATATACAGTATATATTTATAGTCAGACAGCCAGGGGCAGTTGCTTGGGGGTGGGTCGGACGCAGGCAACGGGACTGCTTAAGTGCTCCTGCCATCTCCATTCTGCTCCTTGCATAACAGTCTCTCCTTCCCCTGGAACCCACTGGAAACACGTGATCACTTAGAGATTTCTTTATGATTGCAGTGTGATTTTTCATCCACCCCCCCCCATTCCTCTCAATCTGTCTTCATCTTTGTGATCAAGCAATTAAGTTAACACATCCTGGGATGGCAGTTCCACTGAGGATTGCAGGCTGACCTTTTTTTTTAGAAAATAAATAAAGAAATGGGTATTACTGGAAAAAGCATCACATGTACTGTAAATGGTACCATCCAGGAAACATGTTAATAATTCACAGTTAAAGGTGCTTTGGAGACACTGGGAAATAAACAACATCTGGAAATCAATACAGCCCACTATCATGCCTGCGTGTTTAATTTCCTCATTATATAATATGCGGAGCCACCATACATGTGTATGTGACATAAAAGCTTTTCTTTGTAACACATACTAGTGCATACCTGTGCATGCCCATAGAAAGCAAGTGTAAGCAAACATTTCTGCATGCCCGTAGAAAGTTACTGTTACCATGGCAACAGCAACCATGGTGAAACCTGCCTTGGATCTTTGACGTCACCAATCGTTCATTGATGCCTGCCTTTGATCTTTGATGATGTTATAGCGAGTGCTATGATCATGAGTAATGCCTGCCTTTGATTTTTGATGATGTCATAGCGAGTCCTATGTTCGTGAGTGAAGCCTGCCTCCTAGCAAGTCCTATGATCTTTTAGCGAGTCCTATGATCATGACATCATGACATTGTGACAGACAGAAATTTCTTGAATTATATATAGAGTGATGAAGTGATGATATTCCTTGTCTCCAAGGCATGGGTCCCAGCCTACATCCTCGCTTTAAGTTGGGATTTTCTGTATTTCACCTTATTATTATTATCCTGGGTTGCTATTGTTATTATTTTTCTGTCATGCATATTTATTTCTTCATTGGTCTTTCCTCTTAGTTTGTCAGTCTATACAAACAGTGTCTTTATAGACAGTCCTATGATGCTTATCTGTCTATGTGCCGTCATATAGACATCATGTCTTTATGATGGCATAGTGAGTCCTATGATCTCAGCCGCGAGTCCTAAGATGCCTGAGATCATAGGCCGTCCTATGATGTCCTACAAACATGACACACAGACACAGACAGACACACAGAGATTTCTTGCTTTAATAGAGTGATATCCATCATAGCCCACCATAGCCCATCCTTCTTTTCTGCATACTGACATGCTGATGATTCATGTTTCTGTTAAGTTTGTGGATGATTACAAGTATCTCAATGAGAACAAGTAAATCCAGCAAAAGAAGTCAAACTGAATTAACTAATTAAGAAGCATATCTTGAAAAGCTGGGCTTACAGGCACCACCCATTGACTGTATATGTGCACAAGATGGAGTTTAGAGCGAATTTGTTATGATTATGTTCACATTATGAGCCAAATTGTTCAGTTCTGATTTTTTTTCTTGGTCAGATCGGATTTAACTGTCATGACACTTCACATTCATGATTACAAGTGACTTTTACCTGACTCAAATATGAACACGGTTGTCCTCAAAAATGGCATGCAAGTCCATATCAGTATAAATCAACATGCACATGCACATCAATAAATCACTGTGTCATCATCAACAACAAAAGATTGTTAGGATTCCTGCCTGCTCTGTGTCCCTGCCTCTCTCCCTCTCTCTCCTCTCTGACTGGGGGCCGCTCCCTGCAGCTGATTACCCCACTTGCAGTTAATCAGAGCTGCTCTCCCTCCTCTCTGTCCAGTTGCATCAGATCTCCTGCTTGCCTGTATCCTACCTGAGCCTTGCCTGTTTATGCTTGTGAATTTATCTCTTGTGGTTTGACCCCTTTGCCTGCCCTAGAACCCCAAACATGCCTGACAAATTGGAATTGCCCACTTGCTCTGTGTTTGCCTGCTGTGCTCTGACCCTCACCTGTCTGACCCCCCTTGCCTGCCTCACGGATTGGATTGTTTGCTTGCCGGACTGTGCACATTCCCCTCACTCCCAAGCAGTGTTGGGAGCAATGTGTTACAAAGTAACGTGTTACTGTAACACCACTACTTTTGGAGTAACGTGCTGTGTAACGAAGTTACTGTTTAAAAATTCAGTAACGTATTACAGTTACTGAAATTTGATCAGATGCATTGCTCGTTACTCATTTTATTAATATGGATAGATATTTTTAGCGCAAATAAATGAGTATACAAACTGACCCTACCATAGCTGAGACGTAGCCATCAGTCGATGTGACCTGTTGCACAGAGCTGAGTCTTCACTACTGAGTGGAGGAAGAAGTGAAGCTACTTTGTTTTTTGTGGAAATAGACATTATTTTTCCGTTGTCGCTGTTAAGGACAAAAGCATATTGGTGGGTTGCAAGCTAAAGTGCCAACTAATACCTACTGCAAGCTTCAGAAGCACCTGAAAACAGCAACAAAGCTCAGACAAAGCTAGTGCTATGCTATGCTAACAACACCGTGTTAGTGGATCTATTCTACGCTATCTGAACAGCCACAGCTGAATGCAAAGAAAAATACTTTTGTCTCAACAGCCACGGTTACATTTCAAGCACAGGAATGCATCTGGACAGTTTGTGACCCAGCAAGAATTAAACCGACTGATTGCCAGATATATCGTTACAGACTGAAGACGTGATATCAACAGTGACTTTCCATCAGACAGCTGAGACTGTGATCCACTGAAGTAAAAACACATTTACTTGCTACCTGGATAAAGATTATTCAAAAATGGATTTTGATCTCCAGAAGGAATTTGAGGGACCGGATCATGTCTCTGTCACAGCAGACATTTGGACTATGGATAATGGACATTTTCTTTTAATCACTGCACGTCGGATTAAATCCATATCATAAAGGTAAAATAAACATTGACAGCTTTATGCAGTGTTGCCAACTCTCACTCTAAAATGAAGAAGTTACTGGCAATATCATGTTGATTTCCTTCAAATTTTTCCCACAATAAGAGCTCTCAAGGCAGGGTAAAGCAGAACATGTTCTAAAAACTCTGTCTGAAACAGTCTGTTTTCAGCTTGACATCAATAAGCCTGTACTGTAATCCATTAAATTATCTTGCTATGTTTGCAAGGTGATTTAAGTATGCATTTAAAAGTAATGTAAAAGTTACTTTTCCAAGTGTTACTTTAATCATGCAGTAATTCTGATTGATTTCATAACAAAGTAAGTTTCTCCTGGGTGGGTGGTTAGTCCTCAGCAGGATAGTTGGATGATGGGACTGTCATCTAACGGCATGCCGTGGGTCACCATTTGTCTGGAACCTCCCCGAGAGACCGGCCTGCCAAGGGTGACCCTACCAGGAGCAAGCTCCAGACGGTAACGCTCTTTGGATCATTGGAACACACAGGCTCCCTCGCCATGACAAGGCCAGACCCAGGAGAGAGAAAGACAAAGCTCTGCATATACAATGCATCAGTCCTCTCCATTCTACTCTATGGGTCAGAGACATGGCCACTGAATAAGACCTTGGCCTCGAGAGTGGATTGGTTTGATAGTTGGGCCCTCAGAACCATCGAGAACATCAGGTGGTCCCAGTGCACTTCTAATGACGTGCTCTGAGCCTGCACACATCAGCCTACAGCATTCCACCTTATTACACAGCGACGTATCCGCTGGTTTGGCCATGTCCTCTGCCTCCCACCAGAACACCCGACAAAAGCCATCCTCATGTGCAACCCCAGGGCCTAAGGATGGAAAAGACCCTGGGGCAAGCCACGCACCAGATGGCTCGATGTGGTGGAGAGAGACCTCCAACAGCTCAGATTCACTGTTGACGATGTAGAGGAACTGGACCAAAACCGGCAATGTTGGCATGCACTGGTTAACCTGATTGGCTCTACGCATGGTGATGGCCACCAGCCCTCAGCCTGCAGGAGTAGTAAGTAAGTAAGTAAGCAGTAATTGATAAAGTAATTCAATTACTTTTGAAAAGATGTAAATAGTAACTAATTAGTTACTATTTTTTAGTAACTTGCCCAACACTGCTCCAGAGTAAGTCTACTTACCATAGTTTACCTTCACTGTTACCTCCTCCCCTCTCCCCTGCACTCAGGCCTGGCCAGCCTGCACTGATTCCCTCCAGGGCAAAGCCCAGCAGCTCCCAGCTCCACAGGATTGACTACCTGGGACCCAGCTTTCCTGAACCAGAAGGTTATCATCAGATTCAAGCTTCACCGTCTGGAGAAACCTGGTTGCCAGGTCATCATTGCACAATTATTTGCACTTTTGCTGTTAATAAAATTATCATCAAATGCAATGCAAACATTCTCATCTATGTCTGCTCATGGGTCTGGGTCTCTAACCATGTCAAAGATGTCCTATTTTTTACCACCACTCATTCACATTAAGCTGAGAAAACGTGCTTTTTAGAAACAATATGATTAGGATTTTGCAGAACTGCTAGTATTTAGTTACCTGTATATGATTAAGGCCAATGGAAGAAATAATGCACAATGGCAGCTCCGCAAGCTGACTTTTTGCAGCAAATGCTTGCATGAATGCTCACAACAGCACTAAGTGATGACATCAGCACTACATGCATACAGAAAAGAAAAAAGTCACATGAATTCGTAGGCCAAAGTATCGGATACATATCAGACCAAAGACCACATATGAGAGTGATTCAGATCCAGTCTAAGGGTGTTATAGCACCTGAAAGTCCACACCAAGGTCCAGACCAAGGTTCATTTTTTCTTTACATTTATACAACAGTTAGTTCTGACTGAGCAATTTGATTAGACAATAAGGATTCCAGGAGTTACTATGTTCCCCAATAATCGCACTCCGATGTTTCATTGGATATATATAAAGTTTTGAGTATCCTCAACGAGACGAGTAAGTGTTTTGGGCTAACAATACCTTTCAAGAAAACCAAGACTCAAGCGTTCAACAACCAAGCCCTTGCAAAGCAGACAATCTTGTTTTCTATGGAAGGTCATGCCACTGAAAATGTGACACAGTTTTGTTATCTTGGTCAGATTGTTACCAATGCGGAGGATGGATGCTTTATCGAACACCGTGTGGCCAGTGCAATAGCTACGTTCATTGAGCTACGTAATGTGTTGACCGAATGCAGGGTATCCATGTACAAATGATCGTACAAGCATGCGTTTGGTCGAGACTTGTCTATGGCACTCAATGGCTATGGCACTCAGTGAAGATATTTTAAATTGACAAAGACTGTGGCCGTCAAAGATTTTATCACAGTGCAGTATCTTAAGTGGATTGCCCATGTGTGTAGGGGTGAAAACACCAGTCTTACGAAAAAGGCTTTATTTGCATTGCCATCAAAGAAGCATTATAGAAATCCCTGGCTGAAGAACAGCAACCTGCTGAGTGTAACACCTGAAAAGGCAAAAAAGGTTACCCTGTCCAAAATCTGAGTTCTGCAGAATCATAAAAATTTGTTTTGGACTGCCCCCATGGTGACTAATGTTATCAACTGGGGATTCAACTGTACTGTGATGGATATACAATGGTGTGAAAAAGTGTTTGCCCCGCTTCCTGATTTCTCATTTTTTTGTGTGTTTGTCACACTTAAATGTTTCAGATCATCAGCCAAATTTAAATATTAGACAAAGATAACACAAGTAAACACAAAATGCAGTTTTTAAATGAAGGTGTTTATTATTAAGGAAAAAAAGATCCAAACCTACATGGCCCGGTGTGAAAAAGTGATTGCCCCTAAACCTAATAACTGGTTGGGCCACCCTTAACAGCAACAACTGCAATCAAGCATTTGTGATAACTGGCAGTGAGTCTTTTACAGCGCTGGGGAGGAATTTTGGCTCACTTGTCTTTGCAGAATTGTTGTAATTCAGCCATATTGGAGGGTTTTTGAGCACAAATCGCCTTTTTAAGGTCATGCCGCAGCATCTCAATCGGATTCAGGTACGGACTTTGACTAGGCAACTCCAAAGTCTTCAGTTTGTTTTTCTTAAGCCATTCAGAGGTGGACTTGCTGATGTGTTTTGGATCATTGTCCTGCTGCAGAACCCAAGCACGCTTCAGCTTGAGGTCACGAACAGATGGCTGGACATTCTCCTTCAAGATTTTTTGGTAGACAGCAAAATTCATGGTTCCATTTACCCACAGCAAGTCTTCCAGGTCCTGAAGCAACAAAATAGCCCCAGACCATCACACTACCACCACCATATTTTACTGTTGGTATGATGTTCCTTTTCTGAAATGCTGTGTTACTTTTACGCCTGATGAAATGGGACACACACCTTCCAAATGATTTCAGACCAGTTGCTTTGACTTCAATTTTTAATGAAAATTTTTGAAAAACTGGTCAGATTTGAGGTCCTAAAGCAGACTGAGCATGCATTGGATCCTTTGCAGTTTGCCTACAGGCCTCACAGAGGAGTGGAGGATGCCACTGTCACTCTGTTTAACATGCTTTTTAAACATCTGGATTTTAATGGGACACACACCAGGCTTTTATTTGTGGACTTTTCTTCCGCCTTTAATACAATCCAACCTCATATTTTAGTTGAAAGGCTCCTGCAACAATTTGATTTGAGTAATAATTTGGTGGGTTGGATTCTGAATTTTTTAACCAACAGGACACAGAGAGTAAGGGTCAATGGTACATTGTCTGACCAAAAGTGTTCTTCTACTGGCTCTCTGCAGGGGTGTGTGCTGTCACCACTACTCTTCATCCTGTACACAAACATGTGTCGGAGCAGACATGACAACAGACACATTATAAAGTATGCTGATGATTCAATTGTTGTCAGTCTCCTCCAGGATGGTGAGAGTGGCCAAGGCCCAGTAGTTGATGATTTTGTTCACTGGTGTGAGGATTCCTACCTGCAGCTGAATACGACAAAAACTAAAGATATGATTATTGACTTTAGGAGGAAAACTCCCAGGCACGAAGTCACTGTACTAAAAGGCCAGACCACTGAATGTGTGCAATCCTACAACTATCTTGGGACAATTGTTGATAGTAATTTAAACTTTGAAGAGAACTGTGAAAGGGTGTGCAAAAAGGGTCAGCAACATTTGCATTGTTTAAGGAAACTTGCACGCTTCCAAACTGACCGAACCATAATGACAATGTTTTATCGGGCTTTTATTGAATCTGTTTTATCCTTTTCTTTAGTGTCATGGTTTGGTCAGACAAAACTGAAACAGAGGAAATCCTTGGATCAGGTAGTTAGATGGTCCAGTCGTTTGCTTGGTGAGTCACAGCTGAGCCTGACATCCTTGTACACCAGACAGGTACAGAGGATTGCTACCTCCATTTTAAATGATGACTCCCACCCTTTGCACTGCCACTTTCAGCTTCTTCCCTCCAGACCAGCTGGAACATCAAAAAAGAAAAGAAAATTACAAAACACCTCCCAACAGGAATAGTGAAATAACCCGGGAGGGCAGTAAGGGAACCCATGCTCGGTGAGACCGAAACCAAAAATACTCGCTCAAGACCCACGAAACAGAATAGAGAAGGTGTACACAAAACTCTAGGAATACTGGGTAAACAAATAAGGCAGTTCAGGTGGTCTACAACAGTCCTAGAACCACCCTATCACAAGGTGGAATAAATCGGGTGGCCTTCCAGAGTTCCGGAGCCACCCAAGCAGATGACGTGGTCCGTCAGGTGTTCTCCCCACATCCCTGAGCCAACGGGCCACAGGGCATGACACACCCCCACCTAGAGATGGCAGCTGGAACTCGTACCTCCTGCGGACCACAGAGGCTGAGGGGTGGAAACCAAATGAAGAGAATAGCTGATCAGCGGGAAACCCAGACCAAGTGATGGCTGACCATTGAGGAAACCAGATAAAGAGGATAACTAACCAGTGAAGAAGCCAGGAGAATAGGATTGCTGGCCAGGGTGGCTGACCAGCGAGGCCACCAGACGAAGGGGATGATTGATCAGTGGGGAAGCCAGATGAAGAGAACAGCTGATCAGTGAGGAAACCTGGTGGCAATGACGGCTGATCAGCAGCAACCTCAGGCAACAACTGATGACCATTGATGACCTCAGGTAAAGACGGATAACCTTTGGTGACCTTAGGCATAGATGGATGGCCTTCAGCGACCTCAGGCGAAGATGGATGATCCTTGGCGACCTCAGGTGAAGATGGATGACCCTCGGCAACCTCAGGTGAAGATGAATGACCCTCAGAGACCTCAGGCAGCGGCACATGACCCATGGTGACCTCAGGTGGAGGCGGAGGATCCACGGTGACCTCAGGCGGAGATGGACGACTCTCGGTGACCTCAGACGGAGGCGGTGAACCCTTGGTGACCTCAGGTGAAGATTCGGGCAAAAGAACAGAGACAAACACCGGGTCAGTATCACCGGCAGCAGTGGACCCCGGTAAGAAAAGCTCAGAAGCAGATGACAGCTGGGACTGGTTCTCTCCACCAAGAGCTAAATAACACCTCTCTAATACCAACATAGTGAAGACAAAAAAGAGGACTTGCCTTAGCTTGAGCTCCACTGCCATCCAGGACTCCGACAATCCAGGCTGGGGTGTCTTGAATCCACTCGCCTGAGGCTCCAACCCTGACATGGCCATCTCAGACGGGGAGGAAGAAAAAAACACCAGAAAATTATTACCGGCAGCAGCGGAGCCTGGTGAGGAGAGCTCAGGAGCAGAGGACATCTGCAACTGATTCTCCCCACCACTAGCTAGACAAGATTTCTCTAGATCAGAAGGTGTAAAAACAGAACAGAGTACTTGCCTAGACTCAAGCTCCATCGCTGTCCAGCACTCTGGTGACTCTGATGCGGCGACCCAAGCAGCAGGCATGATGGCGGATGAATCTGGCGGAACCCCAGTCGTGGCGGCTGATGCTGGTGGGACCCCAGATGAGGCGACTGACACTGGTGGACCTCCCGAAATGGCGGCTGAAGCTATGGAGAGTCTCACCAATGGCCTCAGGTCCTGCGATGCCAAAACCAGGGCAAACTCTCTTGTCGGCTCAGGCTTCAGGATCCAGGAGGCACTCCTCTCTCATCCAGGATGTGGTTGCGGGGCCGGAACAGGACCTTCTGGAACCGCAGGTCCCTCCGTCGTCCGGCGGCTCCCTCCCAGGACCGGCAGACAATCAGGAAAAACAGAGAGGGACACGAGAGAAGTAGGTGAGATTTGGGAATGGATGCAGAAGCAGGTGGTGAGGGCTCAGCTAAAGTGGATGTCTGCTGCTGAGCCCCCCCCCCACACACACACACCGGAAATAAGTCAAGACAATTTATTAATGGGTGTTAGAGAATGAAAATGTACCTGCCTTAACTCCTGAGGTGTGGTGATGGCTGTTGCAGAAGACCCAGATACATCCCTCTCTGTGGCTGCAGCGGGCAAGGGCACCAATGTAGAAAGCGGAGGAGCTGGTGCTGCAAAACTGAGGACGGCCGGATTCTCAGCAGCAAACGGTGACGTCGTGGAGAAGAAGGGGGACAGCAGCGGCAGACAAGGAGGATGAAGCTGACTGGACAGCCGATGAAAAAAATTCTGAAGTGAGGAGGAGGCTGCTGCTGTGGTTCTCCGAAACGGTGAGCGAAGAGATGCTGAGGTGATGGAGGAATTCCTCAGGCGGGATGCAGCTGAGTAGCGGCGAGAGGCTGGAGATGTGTGCACCCAGGGATGCTCTCTCGTCGGCACAGGTGCAGATGGGGGAGAGGTTTTCTCCAGCCCTTGGAGCATGTACTCTGAATCAATGATGGAGATGAGGAGACCCGTGAGCTCCGGATGGCCCCACAAGCTAGGGCATGACTCAAGTACCTGAGCCGCATCATCCAGACATTCCTGGACTGCCTCAGGAGTGTGGGAGGCACGAGACTCCGATAGAATGTTCTCCAATACTCTTACAGTCCAACATTCCACCTTGTTAAGTCCAACAGCTGAGTACTCCGTGTTAGCTGACATCTCAGTGGGGAAAAAAATGAACTCAACACAAAATACCGGGAGGGAAAAGAAAAAGGCAAACTCACAGTCCGCTGGGTCCGCACTGGCAGCGTCCTTCTGTCATAAATCGCCCTTTCAGAGCAGGAAGAAGACCCAAATGTTGGAGCTGTGAGTTGCTGACATTTAATAACAAAAATACAAGAATACACAAAAACACAATACTTTAATAACAAGAGAACCAGGAGGTAATGGCGTGTGGAAACACCAGAGATAACGGGGCTCACGTCCGGTAAAAACAGGAGAACAGCCTGGACAGACCCAGGCTGAGGTGAACGAAAACGCTAGGGAAAAAAGAGAGAAGAGAACTAGATGGAGCACACCCGTTGGAGAGGAAATATGACGGGGACTCCCATCTCAACACACAGTAGGATGCTGCAATGAGTAGCATTGCAGCTGTCCTTAAATAGGCACAGGGGAAATCAACCAGTGATGAGCAGGTGTGGGTGACATGAGCATTCGGGAGGTGGACCTCCCGAAATGGCGGCTGAAGCTATGGAGCATCTCACCAATTGCCTCAGGTCCTGCAATGACGAAACCAGGGCAAACTCTCTTGTCGGCTCAGGCTTCAGGATCCAGGAAGCACTCCTCTCTCCTCCGGGATGTGATTGCGGGGCTGGAACAGGACCCTCTGGGACTGCAGGTCCCTCCGTCGCCTGGCAGCTCCCTCCCAGGACCGGCGGACAATCAGGAAAAACAGAGAGGGACACGAGACTAATCAGACTAAATAAAGGAGTGTGAGCATGGTTCCCCAACCGTGCTCCACATCATGACACCTTCCATCAGCAAGGCAGAAGTTCCACCTTCAGTAGTATTTGTGCTTCAGTGGCCGAGGAACAAGAGTGCAGAGCAGATCTGAGAGTGAGAGAACTGTCAAGAGTATGGGTACAATAAACCACATTTGACCACTGCCTCATGGTCAGCCTATGAACTTTTCAGCCCCCCTTTGTACACGTGTTTGTCAGCACACCTGTCAATCAATGTGGCCATGCCCCTAACATCAGAAGTTAACAGAATAACAAACGGCTGAGTTAGAAACAAAGTTCATTCTCCACACTGTTGCTATGAAGAAAAAAATTGCTTCCACACTGTACACACGTTAATACCTTAATAACTGATATTGACTCAGGTTAAAGCAATAAGCCTCGAGTGGCTTGAGGTTTTAAAACTCTATAAGTATGCACAATATAATGTTTTTCCACACAGCATCTTTGACTGATTCACTGGACATACAGACAGAGGTGAGCTTCAACCAAAGACCCTCCATAACAGCACTGTGTTGGATAAATATCAGCCTTTTCCCCTCACCTTTAGTCCATTTTCCCTTCATCCTAGTAGGATCTATATGTGTCTTACCCTCTTCCTCGTGATTCCCTTGCATTACCTCCCTCTAACCCTCCTTTGTAATGTATATTATGTCTCACAGTGTAATATTTATATTTCCATGAAATGGATTTATGCGAATGCGTTATACTGCAATCTGTTCCTTACAGGCAAATCAAGGCAAACTGGTGCCAAATAAGACGTTCAAAAGTTCAAAGAGTGATGAAGCCACCGGAGAGTTGGTGTTGCTATGGAGACAAGAGTCGGTGTGTGTATGTGTGTGCACGTGCATGTGTGTGATATTCCAGGTATTACTCGCGTTGTGGGGACCTACAGAATCTATTTACAGTTATGCAGGCACAAACTTATCCAATCAGATGAAAATTTATGCTAGACAAAGGTTAGTTTGGAGTCGGAAGTAGAAGCGCAGCTCTTTCCCAAACATTCCCAAACACGCAACAAATCAAAAAGAAGACGAGCTGCCGCCCAAGCGGACGCATTTCCTGGGTGATTAAGCAGCTCATTGTTGTTGACGCGAACTCCAGCGCAGGCACCGTGACATCCTCAATCTCCCACATTAACACATGCTCGCGTGGTTATTGTTCAAGCGTCACATGAGCCAGCCACCGGCTGCACGTGCAGGGCGCACGGCAGAGCCGGCGAGAGAGGAGGCGCTGAACTGTGCGCATGATCGGGAGTAAACGCGCAGACGGCTTGGCGACCCTCAAGTCATCATTTGCACAGGTTTCACGTGGGACTTACTGTCATCCTGAGGATTTAGAGCAGTGGTATATATATATATATTTTTTTAAATTTCAATTCCTGAAAGTATTCTGGGCCATTTCAGCACCGGACAGCTCTCCCGAGAGGCGCAGCTGTGGCACGCGGCACCGCGCACCCACCGCTGCCAGTGGGGGGTAAAGGCGGAGATCATGGTGGACTTTCCGCAGCATCCTCCCCGCAGCTGCCGCTAAAGCCACACCTGGAGACATGAGCATACCCGAGTTCCTCCTGCAAGTGTCCATTGTGGTCATAGCCGTGGTCTCGCTGCTGACAAACCTGTCGGTGCTGTTATGCTTCACTCAGAGCGCGGAGCTAAGGTCCCACGTGCCGGGAGCCTTCGTCCTGAACCTCTCCTTCTCCAACATCCTCCTCACCGTCATCAACATGCCCGCAACTTTCCTCGGAGTCTCCGCTGGCGCGAAGCCCTTCGGGGACTCGTTCTGCCGCGCCGTCAGCTTTTCCGAGACTTTCCTCGCCACTAACGCCATGCTGAGCATGGCCGCGCTGGGCATGGACCGCTGGATAGCCGTGGTCTTCCCTCTGCGCTACTCCAGCAAGATGCGCTACAGGGACGCCCTGCTGATCGTCGTCTCCTCCTGGCTGCTCTCTCTGACTTTCCCCGTGGTGCAGCTGATAATGGACTGGGGGGGATACAGCTACGCTTACGCCTCATGCACGGTGCGCCTGGGTGAGGAGCGGCTGTCGCAGACGGCCGCGTACGCGACCTTCACAGCGGCGCTCCACGGCTGCAGCTTTGCGCTCTGCCTCCTGGTGCTGTGCTTCGCCTACCTGAAAGTTCTGAGGGTGGCCCGGTCCCACTGCAAGAGGATAGATGTCATCACGATGCAGACCCTGCTCCTGCTGGTCGATATTCACCCCAGGTAACGTTTCTGGAAATCAAGAAGGTTGCCGAATTGCTCCCCAAGCAAATGCACAGAGTTGCTGCTCTCATATTATCTAATAATGAGCTAATGTGTCAAATAATAATTGTTGTGAGCTCTCTGTGCGTCTTCCAGTGTGAAAGAGAGGTGTCTAGCCCAACAGAAGAAAAGAAGACAGAGAGCCACTAAAAAGATTTGCATCTTTATTGGGTCCTTCATCCTCTGCTTTTCACCATATGTTATAACAAGGTAATAACTGGACAGCCAGTCTACAGAGAGATGCACAGTATCCGAGTATATTATATTAAATATTGCAATCACAATATTTTGTATTGATAAATGTAGAATTAAGATTTTATGAGGATTTATATTCAAATAATTAACTTATGGATAACAATTAATACAAGTTTTAATAAAAATGCAACTTTTGTTCAATAACAGCAACCACATAAAAAAAATGAAACAAGCAAAAAAACACCTGTCAGAATTAGAATTATTTAACCAAAACTACCCAGTACCTGGCAGTTTGAACAGTAGTATATTGAAGTCACTCCAGAAATATTTTGGTTAGTTTTCAGCATTTTATACATTATAATTATGTACCCATTTTTTTATTTATTTGGATTTAAGACCAGTAAAGCTGACGTGATGTCCATTTGTCAATCAAACATAAATGACTGCATAAAAAGAGCAATTATTAAATACTATGATTCTCAAAAATTAAACCTTTTAGTATAAATACCTGTGTGTGTGTGCATATATATATATATATATATATATATATACTGTATATATATATATATATATATAATGCAAAAAATATGTGCTAAAATATTAAAACAGTGCAAATATTGCAAAAATCTCCAATGTTCATTGAGGTGACAAGTGAGCCAGTAACCATAACTTCACAAAAACATCCATAAAAAAATAATGATGCATTTCTGACATTTCACTTATATCACAAGTATAATCAATATGCAGTTCTTATAACATACCTACTACATGTAGACAATTTAAAACTAGAGGGGCACTCAGAGAGTGCATGCATCCATCAAGGCTCTGTCCCGGAGTCTCTCCTTCCTCCATCAGTCTGTCTGCACTTCCATCCAGCCGACCGTCCTTCTGTACCGCCTTCTGTCCGTATCTCTGTCCTTCCATTCATTGCCAGATAGGGCCGTGATGGAGGTATGCCCACTTGGATTACCTCCTAAATCTAATGGGTTCATCCTTACATCAAGGGCCACTTCTGGTGAAAACTTCATTCAAATTCATCCTGTAGTTTTTCCTTAATCCTGCTAACACATTACAGGAAGACAGGGCCTTGGTGGAGGTATGCGCTCTCAGATCACCTCCATAATCTAATGGGTTCATCCTTAGACCAAGGGCAACCTCTGGTGAAAATTTCGTCAAAATTTGTTGAGTCGTTTTTGCATAATTCTGTTAACAGACAAACAAACAAACCACCCCAATTATTTTCTTCGGCATACAGTAGGTAAAAAAAAACTAGTTTCAATACCAAATATATATTTGGACAGGAAACTACTGTAAGGGCCCACTAAACCAGCAGGTTTTAAGTGACTACTTAAACAACTGCGTTCATGTCTGCAATTCATATAAAAAAATTTAAAGTGTCAAGCAAGGCTAATTTCTTCTTTAAAATCCCCCCATAAGTCATAAATTACCATTGAAACTCATCATCAGTATCTGTAACAGAGAAGCCAAGCTGAGGAATGAGGATGAGGAGAAACAGCTGGAATTTTATAACATTCCTAATTCTGCTTTGCTTGTTTTCATCCCTCAGGTTGGTGGAGTTGTTGCCTTCTGTGCACATCCCTCGGTACTGGGGCATCGCCACCAAATGCCTGTTCTATGCCAAGGCTTCCTGCGACCCATTTGTTTACTGCCTTCTGCGGCAGCAGTACAGGAGGGTGCTGGTCCGTATCATCAGCCGGGTTATGAGAAAGGATCATTACTTCTTGTCTCTGAACAGCACCAGTAGCATTTGCATCGACACCACTGATGACAGCTACCTCGCCAGGATCACCTGAGCACCATGTGCGAGTTTGTAATCGATTTAACCCTTTGATACGGCTCTATGGAGAAGCCACAGGTCGTGGTCTTTAAAGGGCAACAGGTCAGCAGATTGAAAGAAGCCAGTGTCTTCATCAAGGACATTTAAACAAAGGGCTGAGCCATGGGAATGTTTAAGTAGGAGTATTTTCCACTGGGAGAATGATGATGGACCATCAGTCCAATTTACAGTCAGTGAGATCGCGCTCAACTTTGACACGGGCCGAAAGGGAAAGTGCTGTTTCCACAGGGCTAATTACTATGTCTGCCGAGGATACATCACACAGAAGCCACTAGAGCTATTCTAGGCTGGTGTAAATTTATCTGCAGTACTGTAACACTGCATTTCTCTGGTGGACTGTTCTTAATGTTCTTTCACGAGTCTTATATTGTCTGTGTCGGTGAGTATCACTGGAGTGTAATAAATAGGTGTGAAGATGTTATATCACAGCAAGAACGCACATTAAAAATAAACTCCACTGCCACAGATGTGTATGGCGTCAGCTCTGTGAGTTGAATTTGGAATGGATGAAACAGCATTTTCAGTTGCCTTGCTGCTCAGCGATTCTTCCTTGGCTTGTGGTCCTTTATAAAATGATATGAGGAGTGGTCAGTGAAAAGAATGTTATTTTATGTAACTTTTACAACAAATTTGCTGCCTTGGCAGAGTTTTGCACTTTCTTAGTGCTTTATGGCTACTTAATTTTTTTCTTAATGTTACTGCTAGGACCCAGAATATTGCTTATTGTATTAGTGACACGTTTAGAAAGATGAAGGGTGAAAATTACAATTATTGCAATATCCATCTGTGACAGAGATCATCCTGCACAGTTCGCCCCACACGGGACACGAACCCGCGACCTCTCAGTCAACTACACACAGTTCGAGCATGGGAGACACAGCACGATTGCGCTGAGCTAAAGGTCCGACCGATAGCTCAGCGCTACCGATACTGTATGAGGCTTTGGGAGGGAGGTTTACTAACGTTCTACGCCGAACAGTACTAGTTGGCATCCGTTACACTCTCCCCCTTAAACCTCACTCCCATCCCGGGTTCACGGCACCATTGTGACAGAGATCATCCTGCGCAGTTCGCCCCACATGGGACACGAACCCGCGACCTCTCAGTCAACTAACACAGTTCGAGCATGGGAGACACAGCACGATCGCGCTGAGCTAAAGGTCCGACCGATAGCTCAGCGCTACCGATACTGTATGAGGCTTTGGGAGGGAGGTTTACTAACGTTCTACGCCGAACAGTACTAGTTGGCATCCGTTACACATCCATCCATCCATCCATCCATCCGGGTCACAGAAGCAGCAGTCTAAGCGTTGAAGCCCAGACTTCCCTGTCCACAGCCACCTCCTCCAGCTCTTCAGGGAGGATACCAAGGCATTCTCAGGCCAGCTGAGAGAAAAGGTCCTGGGTTTCCTCCCAGCATGGGTGGATGTTTCATTTCACTGGGGAACATGTTCTCAAGAGTAAATATTGAGGGGACACAAAGTATTGCAGTCAGGTCCATTCCTAGGTTTGGGGCAGCAATATGCAAGATTTTACCCAGAGTTCATGATCATCATTATTCAACTGCACAACACATCACCTTTGGATTATTACATAAATTCATCACTTAATCCTTTGGTATCTTATATATTATTTAAAATACATACATTTTTTCCCTTTTATAAAGTACTTTTTTTTATCTATATTCTATTTGTAATGTATTCTCTAAGCCCATCTTCTTTTGCAGCAGCTTTTACAAACAAAAACGTCATCTGGGATTAATAAAGAAGAGCCGTTTCTGCTAAAAGCAGAGTATGCAAATATACTGCTCAAAAAAATAAAGGGAACACTTTGAAAACACATCAGATTTTAATGGGAAAAAATAAGCTGGATATCGAAATTGTGGCAGGCTAGTCCAGCTTGCTCAGATTAAAAAGTGTTCCTTTAATGACAGAATTTGATTTTTTATTTTTTGTAAATTTGCAACATTCTCTCATAAATTTGTAATCTTTTTCTTGTAATTTTTTTCTTAGGAATATGCAACTTTTTATCTCATAAATTTGCAGATTTTTTTCTTGTAATGTTCAAACTTTTATCATAAATTCCTGATGTTTTGCTAAATTTGCAAGTTCTTTCTCGTAAGTGTGTACGTTTTTTACTTGTAAATTTGTGTTTTTTCATGTACATTTGCATTTTTTCTCAAATAAAAGTGACTTTTTTTCTTGTAAAGTTGCTGCTTTTTTCATCATAAACTGCAACTTCTGAATTTGAAATATATATATATACAGTGGGGCAAAAAAGTATTTAGTCAGCCACCAATTGTGCAAGTTCTCCCACTTAAAAGATGAGAGAGGTCTCCAATTTTTATCATAGGTATACCTCAACTATGAGAGACAAAACGAGAAAAAAAAAATCCAGAAAATCACATTGAAGGATTTTTAATGAATTAATTGGTAAATTCCTCAGTAAAATAAGTATTTGGTCACCTACAAACAAGGAAGATTTCTGGCTTTCACAGACCTGTAACTTCTTCTTCAAGAGGCTCCTGTCCTCCACTCGTTCCCTGTATTAATGGTACCTGTTTGAACTCGTTATCAGTATAAAAGACACCTGTCCACAACCTCAAATAGTCAGACTCCAAACTCCACTATGGCCAAGACCAAAGAGGTGTCAAAGGACACCAGAAACAAAATTGTAGACCTGCACCATGCTGGGAAGACTGAATCTGCAATAGGTAAGCAGCTTGGTGTGAAGAAATCAACTGTGGGAGCAATTATTAGAAAATGGAAGACATACAAGACCACTGATAATCTCCCTCGATCTGGGGCTCCACACAAGATCTCACCCCGTGGGGTCAAAATGATCACGAGAACGGTGAGCAAAAATCCCAGAACCACACGGGGGGACCTAGTGAATGACCTGCAGAGAGCTGGGACCAAAGTAACAAAGGCTACCATCAGTAACACACTACGCCGCCATGGACTCAAGTCCTGCAGTGCCAGACGTGTCCCCCTGCTTAAGCCAGTACATGTCCAGGCCCATCTGAAGTTTGCTAGAGAGCATTTGGATGATCCAGAAGAGGATTGGGAGAATGTCATATGGTCAGATGAAACCAAATTAGAACTTCATTGTAAAAACTCAATTTGTCGTGTTTGAAGGAGAAAGAACACCATACCTCCTGTGAAGCATGGGGGTGGAAACACCATGCTTTGGGGCTGTTTTTCTGCAAAGGGACCAGGACGACTGATCCGTGTAAAGGAAAGAATGAATGGGGCCATGTATCGTGAGATTTTGAGTGAAAACCTCCTTCCATCAGCAAGGGCATTGAAGATGAAACATGGCTGGGTCTTTCAGCATGACAATGATCCCAAACACCGCCCGGGCAACGAAGGAGTGGCTTTGTAAGAAGCATTTCAAGGTCCTGGAGTGGCCTAGCTAGTCTCCAGATCTCAACCCCATAGAAAATCTTTGGAGGGAGTTGAAAGTCCGTGTTGCCCAGCGACAGCCCCAAAACATCACTGCTCTAGAGGAGATCTGCATGGAGGAATGGCCCAAAATACCAGCAACAGTGTGTGAAAACCTTGTGAAGACTTACAGAAAACGTTTGACCTCTGTCATTGCCAACAAAGTGTATATAACAAAGTATTGAGATAGACTTTTGTTATTGACCAAATACTTATTTTACCGAGGAATTTACCAATTAATTCATTAAAAATCCTTAAATGTAATTTTCTGGATTTTTTTTTCCCTCATTTTGTCTCTCATAGTTGAGGTATACCTATGATGAAAATTGGAGACCTCTCTCATCTTTTAAGTGGGAGAACATGCACAATTGGTGGCTGACTAAATACTTTTTTACCCCACTGTATATATACGTATATATATATATATATATATATATATATACACACACACACACACACATGCGTGTGCGTGCGCGCGCACACACACACACACACACACACACACACACACACACACAGTGGTGTGAAAAAGTGTTTGTCCCCTTCCTGATTTCTCATTTTTTTGTATGTTTGTCACACTTAAATGTTTCAGATCCATCCATCTTCTTCTGCTTAAACCTTTTCTGGTTATGGGGGCGGGGGGGGGGGGGTGCTGGAGCCTATCCCAGTATCTATGGGCGAGAGGCAGGGTACACCCTGGACCGATCGCCAGTCCATCGCAGGGCCAACACAGAGAGACAGACAACCATTCACTCTCACATCTATACCTTAGACAATGATAACAAAAGTAAACACAAAATGCAGTTTTTAAATGAAGGTGTTCATTATTAAGGGGGAAAAAAATCCAAACTTACATGGCCCTGTGTGAAAAAGAGATTGCCCCCCTAAACCTAATAACTGGTTGGGCCACCCTTAGCAGCAACAACTGCAATCAAGCATTTGCAATAACATTGTTGTAATTCAGCCACATTGGAGGGATTTCAAGCATGAACCGCCTTTTTAAGGTCATGCCACAGCATCTCAATCGGATTCAGGTCAGGACTTTGACTAGGCAACTCCAAAGTCTTCATTTTGTTTTTCTTAAGTCATTCAGAAGTGGTTTTGCTGGTGTGTTTTGGATCATTGTCCTGCTGCAGAATCCAAGTGTGCTTCAGCTTGAGGTCATGAACAGATGGCCGAACATTCTCCTTCAGGATTTTTTGGTAGACAGCAGAATTCATGGTTCCATTACCACAGTAAGTCTTCCAGGTCCTGAAGCAGCAAAACAGCCCCAGACCATCACACTACCACCACAATATTTTACCGTTGGTGTGATGTTCCTTTTCTGAAATGCTGTGTTATTTTTATGCCGGCTGTCATGGGACACACACCTTCCACAAAGTTCAACTTTTGTCTCGTCAGTCCAAAGAGTATTTTCCCCAAAGTCTTGGGGATCATCAAGATGTTTTCTGGCAAAACTGAGACAAACCTTTATGTTCTTTTTGCTCAGCAGTGGTTTTCGTCTTGGAACTCTGCCATGCGGACCATTTTTGCCCAGTCTCTTTCTTATGGTGGAGTCATGAACACTGACCTTAACCCCTTGCACTCCGGTCAATTTCCCTAAAAACGCCAAAAAATAATGTGCCCAAATTAAATCCAAAGCTGTTCTTCAACCCTTTGCAGCATCTTCATGGGGTTGGTCTCATTTAAAAGAAAACACTTTGAATTTTTTGGCAAAACAGTCATAGTCTCTCTAAGTACTCCGGCCACTGAGTTACAGTCATCTAAACATAGTGAACTTGAAGAAAATAAATTTGGCCTGGGTGTTTTTTTGGATACAAATGCTTGCAAATAACACACAGCTTCAGATCAAGGCTGGAAAATGCAACAGAAATGTAGAACCAAGTGTTATCCAGCTGAGGTCCAAATTTTGTAACAATACCACAAAAAATGAATATATTACACAGCTTTTTCCTCAGGTAGTTCCCAGGCGTTTTGGAACTGTGCCAAATTGTGCCAAATGGCACAGTTTGGAAAAACGTCTGTAACTTTTGAATGATTCAATGTAGAAGCTTCATCTTGGGCTCTAATGAAAGGTCACACTCAGGGCTGTGTGTGTGTGTGGGGGGGGGGGGGTTGTCCCCCCCCCTCGCTACAGAGGACGAACATCGCCCATCGCTACATGACGGATTAGCCTCATATGGCGATGTGGCAACAGCAGCGCAGTCACCGCGGCTCCCCCCCCCCTCGCTACAGAAGAATAGCGGGGGGGGGGTGGGCGGCATTCACGGTCTGGACGCAACAAACGAACCGTGTACCTCGGCGCATGAACTTCAGACTTCGTGCGCCGCACAGTTGTAATTTACCAATCGGTCAAAAGTCATTTTGGATTACAATTTTCAGGAATAAAGAATAATTTAGCTTATAACACCTTACCTCTTCACAGCAGTGTCCTGGCGAACTTCTCCTCCCCATTGTCAGACAAATGCGACGCTGGTCCGCTCGTGGTTCTGGTCTCGCGACCCAATCAAAACATAATTCCATTATTGCTGTTCTGTGCTTCCATGATTGCGGTTTTTGGCGAACGATTTTTCAAAACAAATAACAGTAGTAATTAAAAAAAGACTGGCGAAGGCGTGTGTGTCACTCAGCCTTCATCGTCATCCTCCGTCGGTCTATGACCATGGAAGAAATCATAACGTCTACTCTGCTGGAACAAAAACAAAATAAGCACCGCCTGTGGTCGAACATGCCGATGCGTGAATGGCACTCCCTGTCACACAGGTTGCATTTGTGGATGGTCTCCGTGCTGCTGGGTCTGTGGGGTTCTTCCTGCGGGTCCTTTTTTGATCCGCTGCAGCAGTCAGTCTTCACCCAGCCTTAAAAAAAACAGCTCGCGAACTTCTCTGCTTCAATTGGCTCACTGCATTCACAGCGTTGGTAGGCGGGTCCTTCTTGCTAGGTTTTCAGTCATTGGTTCTTCAAGGTTTCAGAAACCCAATTCAAGGCTCTTATTAGTCGAATGAGAGGTCAATCAGATGAACTAATCTGTTCGCGGCTGTGTCTACAGCTTTTATTTTCAGTGCGCGCTTGGACGCCATCACCACCTACATCACCATCTCCATCATGCGTCCTAGAGCGCACAAGGGTGCACGAGAGCACCCTCATGCGCTCTAGGACGCAGAGACTTGCCCATCCGCGGTACAATGGAGTGCAAGAGGTTAACTGAGACAAGTGAGGCCTGCAGTTCTTTGGATGTTGTTGTGGGGTCTTTTGTGACCTCTTGGATAAGATGTTGCTGCACACTTGGGGTAATTTTGGTTGGCCGGCCACTCCTGGGAAGGTTCACCACTGTTCCATGTTTTTGCCATTTGTAGATAATGGCTCTCACTGTGGTTCATGGGAGTCCTAAAGCTTTCGAAATGGCTTTATAACCTTTTCCAGGCTGATAGATCTCAATTACTTTGTTTCTCATTTGTTCCTGAATTTCTTTGGATCGTAGCATGATGTCTCTCTAGCTTTTGAGCATCTTTTGGGTGACTTCACTTTGTCAGGCAGGTCCTAGTTAAGTTATTTCTTGATTGAGAACAGGTGTGGCAGTAATCAGGCCTGGGTGTGGCTAGAGAAATTGAACTCAGCTTTCCAAAGATGTGATAAGCCACAGTTGATTTATGTTTTAATGGAGTGGGGGGCAATAACTTTTTCACACAGAGCCATGTAGGTTTGGATTTTATTTTATCTGTAATAATGAACACCTTCATTTGAAAACTGCATCTTGTGTTTACTTGTGTTATCTTTGTCTAACATTTAAATTTGTTTGATGATCTGGAACATTCATATATGACAAACATATAAAAAAATGAGAAATCAGGAAGCGGGCAAACACTTTTTTATACCACAATATATACAGTGTGTGTGTGTGTGTGTGTATATATATATATATATATATATATATATATATACGTATATATATATATATACATACAGACGTGGACAAAATTGTTGGTACCCCTCTGTTAATGAAAGAAAAACCCACAATGGTCACAGAAATAACTTGAATCTGACAATATGGTAATAAATAAAAATTCTATGAAAATTAACCAATGAAAATCAGACAATGCTTTTGAATTGTGGTTCAACAGAATTATTTTAAAAAACAAACTCATGAAACAGGCCTGGACAAAAATGATGGTACCCCTAGAAAAGATTGAAAATAATGTGACCATAGGGACATGTTCAACCAAGATGTGTCCTATAATTAACATCACAGGTGTCTACAAACTTGTAATCAGTCAGTCGGCCTATTTAAAGGGTGACAAGTAGTCACTGTGCTGTTTGCTAACATGGTGTGTACCACACTAAACATGGACCAGAGGAAGCAAAGGAGAGAGTTGTCTCAGGAGATTAGAAAGAAAATTATAGACAAGCATGTTAAAGGTAAAGGCTATAAAACCATCTCCAAGCAGCTTGATGTTCCTGTGACTACAGTTGCACATGTTATTCAGAAATTTAAGATCCACGGGACTGTAGCCAACCTCCCTGGACGTGGCCGCAGGAGGAGACGGATAATATGAAGGATAACAAAAGAGCCCAGAACAACCTCTAAACACATTCATGGTGAACTCCAAGGTCAAGGTACATCAGTGTCAGATCGCACCATCTGTCGTTGTTTGAGCCAAAGTGGACTTCAGGGGAGACGACCAAGGAGGTTCAGGTTCCTTTATTTGTACCCGTAGGTAGATTTAGTTTTGTAGTCAGGTGACATCCATATTTACAAACCACAGCAACATTCAACATGAACACAAACACAGGCACATATGTCACTGACTATAAACATGATAAAAGTGCCCAAGGCTCCACCAATCAGGATATAGGACAAAGAGATAAGAGAAAAAACAAAGAGATAAGAGAGAAATGTCATATTAAAAAGTTAAAGACTAGTCAAAGAGGTTAAAAACTCTAAAGTCTAAAACCCAATAAAAGATTTAGAACCCAAATAAAAAACCTACAAAAATAAGTAAATATAAAATAAAATTAATAAATGGGTAACTAAATTATGTGCAATATATTGTTACATCTTGCTCAATTCTTTAACAGCAGCAGGAACAAAGCTGCTTTTGTAGCGCTGGGTTTTACTTTTTGGGACAGTAAACCTCCATCTGGAGGGAAGAAGCTGAAAGTTGCAGTGCAAAGGGTGGGAGTCATCATTTAAAATGGAGGTAGCCATCCTCTGTACCTGTCTGGTGTACAGGGATGTCAGGCTCAGCTGTGACTCACCAAGCAAACGACTGGACCATCTAACTACCTGATCCAAGGATTTCCTCTGTTTCAGTTTTATCTGACCAAACCATGACACTAAAGAAAAGGATAAAATAGATTCAATAAAAGCCTGATAAAACATTGTCATTATGGTTCGGTCAATTTGGAAGCGTGCAAGTTTCCTTAAACAATGCAAATGTTGCTGACCCTTTTTGCACACCCTTTCACAGTTCTCTTCAAAGTTTAAATTACTATCAACAATTGTCCCAAGATATTTGTAGGATTGTACACATTCAGTGGTCTGGCCTTTTAGTACAGTGACTTCGTGCCTGGGAGTTTTCCTCCTAAAGTAAATAATCATATCTTTAGTTTTTGTCGTATTCAGCTGCAGGTAGGAATCCTCACACCAGTGAACAAAATCATCAACTACTGGGCCTTGGCCACTCTCACCATCCTGGAGGAGACTGACAACAACTGAATCATCAGCATACTTTATAATGTGTCTGTTGTCATGTCTGCTCTGACACATGTTTGTGTACAGGATGAAGAGTAGTGGTGACAGCACACACCCCTGCGGAGAGCCAGTAGAAGAACACTTTTGGTCAGACAATGTACCATTGACCCTTACTCTCTGTGTCCTGTTGGTTAAAAAATTCAGAATCCAACCCACCAGATTATTACTCAAATCAAATTGTTGCCGGAGCCTTTCAACTAAAATATGAGGTTGGATTGTATTAAAGGCAGAAGAAAAGTCCACAAATAAAAGCCTGGTGTGTGTCCCATTAAAATCCAGATGTTTAAAAAGCATGTTAAACAGAGTGACAGTGGCATCCTCCACTCCTCTGTGAGGCCTTTAGGCAAACTGCAAAGGATCCAATGCATGCTCAGTCTGCTTTAGGACCTCAAATCTGACCAGTTTTCAAAAATTTTCATTAAAATTGAAGTCAAAGCAACTGGTCTGAAATCATTTACCGTTTTAGGACAGCTGGATTTTGGAACGGGGACAACCACAGCATCTTTCCAGATCTTAGGCACATGTTGTGTCTGTAAGGACTTATTGAAAATGTAGTGAAATACAGGACTCAGCTCCTGTGCACAGGACTTTACCAGACGCCCACATATATTATCAGGGCCCAGACTTTTGTTCACTTTTACAGCACAGAACGCCCTTTTAACATCCTGCACCTCAGTATTAAAGTGCTGATTGTCTTTGAGTTTCTGTTTCAAACCTTGGGTTTCTGTGCTAAAATCAAAGAGTCAAAACGACCATAAAAACAATTAAGAGCATTAGCCAGCTCTGTGTCTGAACTAAAACCATCTAAAAACACACGATTACTGCACTCTGTGCTCTGAAGGCCTGCAATAGTTTTCATACTGGCCCAGGCTGAACCAAGTTTCTTTGTTGCCATCTTGCTTTCCAACTCTGATTTATAATTCTGTTTTGCTCTTAAAATTTTGGCCTTCAGCTCTTTTGTGGCAACCTGCAGCTCAGAAACAACCCCGTTTAAAGGCAAGTGCTTTTCTCTGTAAGCAGGATTTAACTGATTTTGTAACCCATGGCTTGTTGTTGGGATATATTTTGACACGTTTACGTGGAACGATCATGTCTCTACAGAAAGCCATGTATGAGCATGTCACGTCCACTAAAGAGTCCAAATCTTCTCCGCAGGCCAGTGTGAACACCTCCCAGTCCGTACAGTTAAAGCATTCCTGGAGGCAGTGCACTGAATCCTCTGTCCACACGTTTATGTCTCTGGTCTTCGCCTTGTCTCTTCTGAGAGCAGTTTTATATGTGGGCAGCAAATGTACACAGTTGTGATATGAGGATCCTAAAGGAGGAAGGGGAAGAGATTTATAGGCCCTCTCAATGGATCCATAGCACAGGTCCAATGACTTTTTTCACCTTGTTGGGCAGGAGACATACTGATAAAAGTTTTTAAGTGTCTTCTTTAAAGAAACATGGTTAAAATCCCCTAGGATAAAATTTGGAGCCTCTGGGGAGATCGACTGCAACAGCTGTACCACATCAAAGACGGTGCTGGAGGCGGAGTCAGCATTCACTCTCGGGTGAATGTACACAGTCGTTATAAAAAGTTGGGGGAACTCACGGGGCAGATAAAAGGGGCGTAGCGATATGGACAGAAGCTCCACATCGGGTGTACAGATATGCTCTCTGACCATGACAGATGTACAGTACCGTTTGTTAATACATAAACATACGCCGCCCCCCTGACGTTTCCCCGTTACCTCTTCCTGCCGATCCGAGCAAAGTGGGGCTCCAAAGCCGTCAATACACAGGTCCGCATCCTGGTCATGCGCTGTAAGCCATGTCTCCGTGTAAGCCATGACACAGCAGTTTTTGAAATCCTTCTGATATCGTACATTCCCTTGAATTTCATCCACTTTATTTCTCAGGGATTGTACGTTCCCCATAATAATGGAAGGAAGAGGAATGCGGTTAAGCTGACGCCTCCTCAGGTTTAATCTTACGTCTACATGCTTTCCGCGTTTCCTCCTCTTATCTCTCTTTTCATCACTGTGTCCATGAAAATCTCTTAAAATAAAGTCCGGCAGTTGCGGCACGGACTCAAACACAGATGCTGCATTATCCATGTTTAAATGCAGTAACATGTCTCTGGAATACTGTATTCTTCCCTGCATGATCACGATCGCGCTTACCTCCAAGACAAAGAGCCGGTAGGAAAAAAACGACAGTGCAAAAACAAGGAGGAAATCCATACTGATGGAACCAGGGAGCTCTTCATTATATAGTCCACAAACATTCAAGGACAAAAACAACACAGAGAATTACGTTGAAACACATTAAAATGCATAAAAACAAAGACACAGACGTCGAACTTTTTTCACCCACTGAGGACACCATTGTTGAAAACAAATCATAAAAAAGCCAGACTGGAATTTGCCAAACTGCATGTTGACAAGCCACAAAGCTTCTGGGAGAATGTCCTATGGACAGATGAGACAAAACTAGAACTTTTTGGCAAGGCACATCAGCGCTATGTTCACAGATGCAAAAATGAAGCATACCAAGAAAAGAACACTGTCCCTACTTTGAAACATGGAGGAGGTTCTGTTATGTTGTGGGGCTGCTTTGCTGCATCTGGCACAGGGTGTCTTGAATCTGTGCAGGGTACAATGAAATCTCAAGACTATCAAGGTATTCTAGAGAGAAATGTGCTGCCCAGTGTCAGACAGCTTGGTCTCAGTCGCAGGTCATGGGTCTTGCAACAGGATAATGACCCAAAACACACAGCTAAAAACACCCAAGAATGGCTAAGAGCCAAACATTGGACTATTCTAAAGTGGCCTTCTATAAGCCCTGATCTAAATCCTATTGAACATCTGTGGAAGGAGCTGAAACATGCCGTTTGGAGAAGGCACCCTTCAAACCTGAGACAACTGGAGCAGTTTGCTCATGAGGAGTCGGCCAAAATACCTGCTGAGAGGTGCAGAAGTCTCATTGACAGTTACAGAAATCGTTTGATTGCAGTGATTGCCTCAAAAGGTTATGCAACAAAATACTAAGTTAAGGGTACCATCATTTTTGTCCAGGCCTGTTTCATGAGTTTGTTTTTTAAAATAATTCTGTTGAACCACAGTTCAAAAGCATCATCTGATTTTCATTGGTTAATTTTCATAGAATTTTTATTTATTACCACTTTTGTACAGATTCAAGTTATTTCTGTGACCATTGTGGGTTTTTCTTTCATTAACAGAGGGGTACCAATAATTTTGTCCACATCTGTACATCAGTGGTGGACCCTCAGTGGTAAATTAATGCTTCAGCACGCATTAATTTTGTGTGACCTCAGACCCTACTGGCCTAAATACTATCAGAATTACATTTACAACCTACATCCTTATATCTGGATATATTAAATTATTCCCAGTAGTCTATGCACCTTACTTCCGAGGGTGCTGCTGTAGAAACATTTATGGGGGCAACTTCCGGTTTTAGCTGAAGTAGTGTTACATCAGTCAGCAAGAGTGGAGTAGTGGGACATTTAAGATAGCATTTTTAAAAGTCTTTTAAATTTGTTTTAATGCATAGCCCACATAACTGTTTTGCAGTCAAGTGGCAGATAATTTCAGCACTTGTAGTTTTTGTATTTTTGAATGTTTTTGCATTGTTCTTGTACTTGCTGCTGTTCATGGTGTGAGACTCCTTAACCTCAGCTAAATCTATGCTGGCTTCAACAGCAATGCATAGATCATGCACTAAAAACTAAAGAACTGTTTGTGTGATCGGTGGTACAGACACAGGACAGACACAACAGCACCAGGTATGTTTTCACTTGTATGAATGTCACAGATCTGACGTTTATATATGTGACCGGATACAAGGCTGCATGAAGTAAAATAATAAATAAAAACATAGCAACAGTTTGCTTCCTAAAGCTTAATGATTTAAGAAAGACATCAAATAGGTGTTTTGTTTTTTTTTGCATTTGTTGCGCTGCATTGGAACGATATAGACTTGTCTCCACCCTGAGACACTGTGCGGAGGAGCTGACTCCTGTCTTCACAGACATTTTTAACACCTCCCTGAAGTCATGCCACGTGCCGGCCTGCCTCAAAACCTCTACCATCATCCCTGTCCCCAAGAAGCCACGGATCACTGGACTTAACGACTACAGACCTGTAGCGATCACCTCTGTAGTCATGAAGTCCTTTGAGCGCCTGGTCCTGCCCCACCTCAAGACCATCACCACTCCCCTCCTGGACCCGCTGCAGTTTGCCTACAGAGCCAACAGGTCTGTGGACGACACAGTCAACCTGGCCCTCCACTCCACCCTGCAGCACCTGGACTCCCCGGGAACCTACGCCAGGATCCTGTTTGTGGACTTCAGCTCTGCATTCAATACCATCCGTCCCGCTCTGCTCCAGGACAAGCTGTCCCTGCTCAACGTGCCTGACTCCCTCTGCAGGTGGATCACCGACTTCCTGACGGGCCGGAGGCAGCATGTGCGGCTGGGAAAGACTGTCTCAGACTCTGTTAGCATCAGCACCGGATCACCCCAGGGCTGTGTACTTTCCCCCCTGCTCTTCTCCCTGTACACCAACTCCTGCACCTCCAGCCACCAGTCTGTCAAGCTGATCAAGTTTGCGGACGACACCACCCTCATCGGGCTCATCTCCAACGGTGACGAGTCTGTCTACAGGAGAGAGGTGGCCCAGCTGGCATCCTGGTGCAGCCACAACAACCTGCAGCTGAACGCTCTGAAGACAGTGGAGATGATCGTGGACTTCAGGAAAGTTACAGCCCCTCTGCCCCCTCTTAGCCTCACAGACTCTCCCATCACCACTGCGGATTCCTTCTGCTTCCTGGGCACCACCATCACCCGGGACCTCAAGTGGGAGCCGACCATCAGCTCCCTCATCAAAAAGGCCCAGCAGAGGATGTTCTTCCTGAGGCAGCTGAGGAAGCTCAAGCTACCCACCAAGATGTTGGTGTAGTTCTACACGGCCATCATCGAGTCCATCCTCACCACCTCCATCACCGTGTGGTACGCAGGAGCCACCACCAGGGAAAGATTAAGACTGCAGCGCGTTGTGCGCGCCGCTGAGAAGGTGATCGGCTGCAAGCTCCCATCCCTCCAGGACCTGTACATCTCCAGGACCCGGAGGCGTGCAGGTCGGATCATAGCCAACCCTTCACACCCTGGACACGCACTGTTTGCCCCCCTCCCCTCAGGCAGAAGACTTCAGTCCATTCAGACTAAAACCTCCCGCTACATGAACAGCTCCTTCCCCTCTGCCATCAGACTGCTGAACACTAAGTGACTTATTAGACTCTCGTGCACTACGTACAGCAGCTCAACCGGACTCATGATAATTATCACTGTTTTCTTTTGCACTACCGACTCACTATGTGGAACTCCACAATATCTGCTGCTTGTTAATATATTTAAAAATTGCATAGATTAGTATTACTCATTCATATTCTACATTTTATTGCATGCATAGTTTTTTATTTTTATCTTTAGTGCTACTCATGTTTAATGTTGCAGCATTGCACTGAGACAAATTCCTAGTTTGTGTACTACATGAACAATGGCAATAAATCTCATTCTGATTCTGATTCTGATATTAGCAGCTTCAGCATGCATTAATTTTGTGTGACTGACTTGGCAGAGTTGTCAAATCTGTCATGTCAGTCACGCCTAAAACAGCTGATGTGACACATCAGGAACATCAGATAACAGTTGTCATAACCTGGCTCAACAGCACTTGAACTGATGGTGATAAAAAAAAAAGTTTATTTTCAATAAAGTGAAAAAACAAACCAAGATAATGCATGGAGAGTTCAAGTAGGTTCATTTTGTCTTCTTTTAATTATTTATCTTTTGTTCTTATTAAAGACAAGAATAGAAAGGAGATGTATTTACCTTCTTAACATGTTTTGACTGTACACTGCAGCCTTCGTCAGAAGAGTCAGCTGATTGCTGCCAGGTGACATTTATCAGCTGATTTTCGTAGGCGGGGCCAGCTCAGCGGACCTGTCAGATCCACCGAGCCGGCCCCGCCTTCCGCCGTCAGATGGTCTCTGGAGAATGTGGTCCCAGGTGTGGGAAAGCATAAAGGCCCCCCCCATCCCGGTTCATGGTGTCTTTTCCCCGCTTCCTGATTTCTATGGCCTCCTCAACAAAACGCACACTCACGGACACGGAGAAAACAGTGCTGTGCAGAGGACTGAATTTCGCCATCACACCAGCCAGAATACCTCATGAAGAATACATCCTCGCAACAGAACTCGCATGTGAAAAAATCCAGGACCAAGGGGAAAAAGCATCACTCTGGAATGCAGTAGCAGGAATCCTCAAAACGGCCGAATTACCACAAAGCAACGTTACAAGAGAAGAAGAAAAAGCATTAACCTCACTCAAGACAGATAAAACAGTCACAATCCTCCCATCAGATAAAGGCAGAACCACAGTAATACTGGACACAGAAACATGAAAAACAGATGGAAACCATGTTGGCAGATGAAAGCACATACGGAATCATTAAAACAGACCCCACAGAAGAAAAGAAAAAAAATGCTAAAAGCCCTTCTCAAACCCCTATTAAAAAGTAAAAAAAATCACAAAGGACTCATATGATCACCTGATACCCACAGCCAGCATCACCCCCCGGATCTATGGAACACCAAAAATACACAAAAAGGATATCCCACTGCGGCCAATAATACACAGTATTGGATCAGTCACGTACAATTTATCAAAAGCCCTGGTTGAAATCATCAAACCCCTCCTTGGACTATCAGATTTCCACTGCAAAAACTCAAAGGAGCTGGCACAAGAACTCAAAAATATGAAAATAGAATCGGACGAGATCCTCATTTCACATGACGCTATTTCATTATTCACAAAGACACCTGTTGATGTCACACTACATATAGTGCAAGAACGCCTCAGTAATGACAGTACCCTTAAAAGATGCACCAATCTCACAGTTCATGACATAGCCGAACTATTACAATTTGTTGCAAAATCCACCTTTTTTCAATACAGAGGAAAAATTTACAGTCAAAAAGAAGGATTTGTAATGGGAGACCCACTAACAGCCATCATGAGCAGCTTTTTCCATGGAGAACCTGGAAAACAAAGCCATCAACACAGCACCTACACAATGCAAACCCACCCTTTGGAAGAGATACGTGGATGACATTCTGGAAAAAATAAGGAAAGGACACACAGAAGAACTCACTGACCATCTGAACAGCATGGACAGCACTGGAAATATAAAATTCACACACGAAGAGGAAGAAAATGGCACCATAGCCTTTCTGGACATGAAAATCCACCACAACGATGACGGCAGCATAAAAATCACAGTCTACAGGAAACCAACCCACATAGATCAATACCTACTATGGACATCGGAACACCCCACAGCACACAAGCTATCAGTTGTCAGGACGTTATATGAACGGACCACCATCATCACAGACCAAAAAGACAAACAGGAGGAGGAAAACCACATAAAACATGCACTCATATGCTGCCAATATCCAGTATGGGCCATAAACAAAGGGAAACAGCAAATCAAAAACAAAGAAAACAAACAGGAAATTAGACACAGAACAAAAGCCGAAATCAAAAACAAGGACACCATAACCATACCATACATACAAGGGATCATGGAACCAATTCAAAGGATCATGAAAAAATACAAAATAAACACAGCAGTAAAACCACACAAAAAATTAAGACAGTTATTAGTACACCCCAAGGACAGAATAGAACAAGACAAAAAATGCAGTGTAATATATGAAATATCATGCAGATCATGCAACAAAACCTACATTGGAGAAACTGGAAGATCATTCACCACAAGAAAAAAAGAACACCAGAAGGAATGTGAGAAGGAAACACAAGGACGACTCACAAGATCACAAAAAGAAAAGGCAGAACAAAAAACATTAAAATCAGCAATATCAGATCATTGCAAAAGAAATAATCACATCATGGACTGGGACAACACAAAAATTATTGGATCAGAGAGCAACAGACACAAACGCTGGATCAAGGAGGCCATAGAAATCAGGAAGCGGGGAAAAGACACCATGAACCGAGATGAGGGGGCCTTTATGCCTTCCCACACCTGGGATCACATTCTCCAGAGACCATCTGACGGCAGAAGGCAGGGCTGGCTCGGTGGATCTGACAGATCTGCTGAGCTGGCCCCGCCTACGAAAATCAGCTGATAAATGTCACCTGGCAGCAATCAGCTGACTCTTCTGGCGAAGGCTGCAGTGTACAGTCGAAACATGTTAAAAAGGTAAATACATCTCCTTTCTATTCTTGTCTTTAATAAGAACAAAAGATAAATGCATGGAGAGTGCTTTTGCTGGGAGGCGCAGCCAACAGCAAAGTAAACAGCTGCGCTCTGCACTTCAGGCAATTAGCTGATTCTATCCTCCTCCTCCGGTATTCTGACATTTTGGCACATCTATCAGAACAACACTGGACAGATGATCGTACAGACTTCAGTTAAATGTAAAAAAAAAAAACCCTGACAGGTCCCGTTATGTGCGTGTTTACCTCTTTCTCTCTTTCTGTGTGTGTGTGTGTGTGTACGTGTGCGCGCTGCAGGCCGAGAGCTCTGTACAGGTTTTTCCTGTGAACCAACGCTGAAAATACGCACATTTGCTCCGCGAACGCGGGACGTATCAGCCATACACTGGATACGTCGGAAAATTTTCAGCATGCTGAAAATTAATTTTCAGAGGAGCTCGGCGAACTCCGCCATATACCACCTTCAACGTTCTTCAGTGCGCTCTTAACTTTAGACAAAACTTAGCCATAACTGACTGCCTAACTCGTCTAGATGTGACAGGGCCTTAAGCAAGGCAGCAGCGAGACACCGAAGCACAGCCGCCAGCTGGACAAGCAACAGTACCTTTAAACCTTTGAGGAAACAAGAGTGGATCTGCAGCTCAACGAACAAATGTGCGGGGAAATGGAGGTCTACAACGAAAAGGTAAAGATTTTTAAAACTTTAATTTTATAGCTAAAGTTATCTTTAACATGCTTTGTGTGGACGGTCCTAAAGGCTAGTTTTATGGTGCTTGGAATGAATGGCACTTAAATCGGGTAGATCACCACTGAAGGCCTAGCTGTGAAATACACGGTCCGCCACTGATTATGTAGTTATTTATATATATATGTATATAACTTTTTCTTGTAAATTTGCAAATTCATATTGAATTGTTTTCTAAAATTGTTATTGGTTTATTAATTTTTTTTTATATCCCCCCATACACATACAACTTTGCATACCCCCCCCCCCCCCCAAAAAAAAGAGGTAGAAACGGCCCTGCAATAAAGCTGGTATGAAAAACAGCTGTAGTGCTACGATCTTTTCTCACATCTGATTGCAGTGTGAGGCGCCTCAGCAGCCCCATTATGTCAAAGCATAATCTAACTCATCTGTTACTCCCACTTCCACAGGCCACGTTTCTTCCTCGTGCGCTCACACCCCACCTCCCCACACACGCAACTGTGCGCAGTGAAATCTGATCGGTGGAGCCATCCTCCTCCTTGCTTGCCTGCCCCCCCCCCCCCCCCCCCCTCGGGGTCAGGGATGCTCCGCCAAGACAAAGGAAGGTTTCCGTGCTGCGGTTGGTAATTATAATCCAGCCCAGGAGCCTCGGACGGAAACACTGCCACATCACACCGGCACATACCGAGCAGCTCGGTGCGCCTCCAGACATGCGTGCTGGGATTCTGGTGCTGCTTCTTTTGTCGGCGGAGGGCTGCCGGTGCGCCCCGCAGCCGCGGCAGAGCTGCCCGCCGGGGGACCAGTTTCTGGGTGAGAGGAAAACTTGGTGAACGCTGGTGTAGACGTGCACGGAGTGGGAAGACAAATGCATTGAGGTGTTCTTGCGGGGATGGCAACACGTCGTTTCTGTTTTGGCTACTTCCAAAGACGACTCACGAGATCTGGGTTGGCAACATTTATTCCGCGTTTGCGCGCGATTCCTGCAAGTTTATTTTAATTTAAATTGTGCGGTCATGCATATTGTCATTGTAAGTCAATTTACACTATTTTTTCTTAATCATCGTATATTTATAATTACACTCTGAACTGATAGGATTGATTATAACAGTCGCAGCTATGTTTCTTTATGAAGCGCCTTTACTTTGTTATAAACACTGGTTACACAGGGATACAAAAATAATGTTTTTGTAAGTTGTCTGTGTTTTTGCAACCGATTTAAGACAATTTTGCACAGCTGGATCCGAAAATGACATCCATTTCTCTCGATCAGGTGCTAAGTAAAAACCTGTACTTACTTAGTACTGTGCATGTACTTACCTTTATATAAAGGTAAATACATGCAAATTGAATGTTATGTCACCATTGTTCAAAACTCAGAGAATTTCAAGACATAAAAAAGAATTTTGTATCATATAAAGCGAAAATACCCGTACATGTAAACAAAAACGTATAAAACAACATGTGGCCATAATTCAAAAAGTTGACCTGATTGAGCAAAACCAATGTGATTTTTGGATTCAGCACATCAAAATTGTGTAGAAGCACTGATATCCTCTCTGACCGTTTCAAAATAAGAGGAAATTTAAAACAAAAAACATTACAATTAAAAAACTGAATTTGAAAATTAAATGGACTCGTGCTCTAGAAAGTTTTTTTTTTTTTAATATGAGAGTCACAGGTATATTCAATGAATAAAATGGAATTAAAAGTTGCTAAGATATACCTCTTTCTCACAGATTATTTCGCTCAAGTTTAGCAATTAATTATACAAAAATATATAATTAGTTAATTGTTTAAATCAATGCACACAGCCCGAGAAGCGAAACGCAAAATCACGCTATGATAAATTGAACGCTAGATGGCGATATCTGTACACAGGTGTCACAGTCCAACCAGCAGCAGGGACTCGGCTCTTAGAAATAATTACACTGGTCAACACCACATTTATTGTCTAAGTTGTTTTTTTTTTAGCTGATTTAGGATAATTTTGATGTGCTGAATCCAAAAATCACATTGGTTTTGCTCAATCAGGTCAACTTTTAGAATTATGGCCACATGGTGTTTTATACGTTTTTGTTTACATGTACGGATATTTTCGCTTTATATGATGCAAAATTCTTTTTTATGTCTTGAAAATCTCTGAGTTTTGAACAATGGTGACGTAACATTCAATTTACATGTATTTACCTTTATATAAAGGTAAGTACATGCACAGTACTAAGGGGCAGGGATTTCCCAGCATGCTTTGCCAGTTGAAAACGTTACTGTGTGTGTGTGTATTAAATGTGTTATTACTGAGTTATACTGCTGTGTCATTATAACTGCGTTATAATGACCCAGCAGTGTTTAGCAGGATTAGGGCAAGATGTATCATGTGTGTGTAACCATGATTGAAACGGAGGTCTGGGAGAATGACCTCCCCTCCTCTCTGTGTTCAGAACCAGGTTGGGGGTTGGGGGTGTGTAACTAAAGCCGCAAACGTCACAGTACTGTGCATGTACTTACCTTTATATAACGGTAAATACATGTAAATTGAATGTTACGTCACCATTGGCCATAATTCAAAAAGTTGACCTGATTGAGCAAAACCAATGTGATTTTTGGATTCAGCACATCAAAATTGTCCTAAATCGGCTAAAAAAAACCAAACTTAGACAATAAATGTGGTGTTGACCAGTGTAATTATTTCTAAGAGCCGAGTCCCTGCTGCTGGTTGGACTGTGACACCTGTGTACAGATATCGCCATCTAGCGTTCAATTTATCATAGCGTGATTTTGCGTTTCGCTTCTCGGGCTGTGTGCATTGATTTAAACAATTAACTAATTATATATTTTTGTATAATTAATTGCTAAACTTGAGCGAAATAATCTGTGAGAAAGAGGTATATCTTAGCAACTTTTAATTCCATTTTATTCATTGAATATACCTGTGACTCTCATATTAAAAAAAAAAAAAAAACGTTCTAGAGCACGAGTCCCCCATTTAATTTTCAAATTCAGTTTTTAATTGTAATGTTTTTTGTTTTTAATTTCCTCTTATTTTGAAACGGTCAGAGAGGATATCAGTGCTTCTACTTAAGGTGACGTTCCTAATTATCTCAGTACATGAAAGTACAAATGGAGTAAATTTCCATTGATTTCCAGAGAGTATAAGTAATCCTGACCTTAATAGTAAGTTATGGTGCATTCAGTCCAAATGTGAAGCAAATTTTGGCACGGTTACATATAAAGTCAATGTAAAGATACAAATACACACAAATTCACGTCGGACCAAGTTGGCCATGATAGCCAATCAGTGTTGAGATTCCGCCTTCACTGGAGTGTGTATCAACAATGGAGCATAAACTAGTTTGAAAATGAGACCACCAGTCACTGGATGGACAGATGGACTGGAGTTCTGCAGCTCAGACGGAGTGTCTGTAGTTTTTATCTGTTGTGAGCTGCTGCTTGGAAAGCAGGTGTAGGTGGAATTATGGACCCAGGGTGTTACGTATGTAAGATACCTTGGGTGAAAGATGAGGCAAGATGACTGGGCAAACACAGCTTTATTGATGTTGATGAACAGCAGTAACATGGTATGCACCCGGCAGAGGGCACCGGTCTAAGAGGCCGCAATATGGATGCCCTCTGGTATTTATAGGGCGGTGCAGTGACGTGACAGGAAGTGCACGTCACTACACCGCACTTCACAATAAGGTGCCGGAACCCAACATCCCCCCCCCCCTTAGAAAAGTCCAAAACCACACATGCAGTTAATACCCTCCCCAATTTAGGACCCAAATCATGCACTAGCATAACAAAAACTAATGTACTAAAATGGCCTAACACATTCACACAACATAACTAAAATAGGGCTGACGGGTGGACTACCATGCAGCCCACACAGCGGGGTGGATTATTCTGCTACCCATACCTAAAGAAAAAGAGTCCATACACAAACTTAAATTACACGCCATGCTCCTAAACTAAACAAAATGCACAAAATAATCCCATTTTACAACATACATACGCTAGAACACCAGAACTATTAACACACATATTTACAGCACTGTTCCTTGGGCAGGAGGAGTAGAACCAGCATGGGGGGGGGGGGGGGGCAGGGCAGCCACTCAGCAAGCGCGCCCTTTGAAGCAGCAGGCCCCTGGGATGATGAATGTTCTTCCGGATGAAAGTGCCTCTCTTCTTCACCACCGACCCTTGCTCTTGTCCAGCCCCATTACCTGAAGCCTCTTCCCGGACACGCCAAAGCTGATTGGCATGCCTCGCCGAGCCATCGGACAGCTTGAAGTATGCTGCGCCCAGCTTAGCCACTATGTGCAGACACTCATGATGTTTAGCTGGTATGTTGTCTGGCCCATCTTTGCCGTGGATGTTCTTCACCCCAAGCCTGAACCAAGTCCATAACCCTCAGTGGGGCTTAGCTTGGCCTGAAATGGTGTTGCTGAGCACGTGGTTCCTCTGTGCTCATCGGTCTGGCCCCAACTTCTTCTGAAGCCGTCGTAGCGTTCACCATCGTAGCTGCAGACCCTCCATCCCCCTGCGGCCAAGCTCTGGAGGCATCTGGGACTAGCAAATTGGTGTCACTCGCCAGCGCAGGTGCCTCGCCGCCACGCTCGGTACCCCCCTGTACCGTTTCCTGAGCACCAGCACTGAGACCCTCCTGCACTGAACCTGAGTGAGGCTGGTCCTGCTTGACCGCCGTGGTGTCCGTTAGCTCTTCGTCCCACACAACATCCTCACTGACCACCGGAACTGGAGGGTTCCACTGGTCACAACCCGACCATTCTTCTTCAGCGTTGTCTTTAATGGCAAAACCCAGTCTGTAGAAGAAGTCACAGCCCATGGTGTTATCACCTCGGGCTGTCACGTGGAACGTGAAGTCAACCATTGTCGCAGACTTGTATCGAACCGTTAACTCCAAAGTCCCAACCATACACAGCCTACCACCTCCATAACCATAAAGCGGTGCTGGGTTACCGCTAATCCTGTAGTGGGGGAAAAACTTCCTCACCATGGCCCAATTCAGCAATGACCCCTCCACCGAGCAGCAGTGGCACCTCCACGCCATCTACTTCCACTGTGCAGAATGTGCACCCATTGGTAGTTGTTAGGGGCAGGCGGAGTGATTTCTTCCGTGGGCTGTCTGGCTCAGCTACACGGCACACTCTAGCATAATGGTTCTAGCGTCCACATCTGCTACACCGCTTCCCTCTAGCTGGGTAATCCTTAGCCTTATTGTGGTGCGTCACGGACACACAACCCTTGCACAGGTGTTTTCCAGAGGCAGACCTTTGGCTGGCAGCATTGGCTTCCATAGTACTGTCATCCATGCTATCCTTGCTATCCGAGTCCGCAACATTTGCCGCGGCAGGAGGCTCTGGCAACCGCCGTGACTGGCGCCAGTTTAGCTCTGAAGCTAACTTGTCTGCGGCCTCCAATTGCAGAGCTAGCTCGACAGCTCTGGCTATTGTTAAGTCATTAGGCGCCGTGAGTAGCCTAGCCTGCAATGTGGCACTACACGTGTGCACTGCAAGCTGGTCACGTATCAATTCATCTTCCAGTGGCCCAAAGCGACACTCGCTAGCTAGCTGCTTTAGATTGGAGACAAATTGATGAATAGGCTCACCCGCTCACTGATGTTGCTGCCGAAAGCAAATCTTCCGGACAGTCATGCTATCCGGGGTATGAAAGTGGTTTGCTAGCAGCTCCACAATGTCTTCAAAAGAGTCGGAAGCTCTGAGTGTGCGCAGAACTCCCTGGCCCTCAATATCCAGGTTGTGAACAAGCAGTGCATGTGCTCTTAACTTGTCGAGCTTACCCAGGTCCAGCGCAGTGATGTACATCTGGAAAGCCTCAAACCACATTGGCCAAGGCACCGGCGGCTCACTCGGGAGCTTGAGAAAGGGGCGAAGTGGTGTAATGCGCGCCTCCATGAGTTAATCCTTGATCGCCAAATGTTATGTATGTAAAATGCCTTGGGTGAAGGATCAGGCAAGATGGCTGGACGAACACAGCTTTATTGATGGTTGTAGAACAGCGGTTACACTGTAGGCACCTGGCAGAGGGCACTGGTCGAAGAAGCCACAATATGGATGCCCTCTGGTATTTACAGGGTGGTGCAGTGACGTGATAGGAGGTGCACGTCACTACACCACACTTCACAATAAGGTGCCGGAACCCAACATCACACAGGGCACATTCAGGACTTTGGTGCATTAATGATTTAATAACAAAAACTCGAAAGAACAAACAAAGGGCGCAGCACGGAGGCTGGAAATAAACTCAAGCATAATAGAAAACAAAACTCACAGACAAAAACTGGAACATACAGGAACAAGACGGGAGGAATGACGCTCATCAATCATTAAGGAACCAACAATTACTGAAAGCAAAGAGGCAACATAAATAGGGAGGAAACTAATCAGGGGAATTCGGGACAGTTGGGATGACATGAGGAGCTGGAGCAATAGGTAAACCGAAACACACACACAGACCCAGGACCAAACAGAGGATAACACAGAAGACAATGACAAGGGACTCAGGGTAATGCAGAGGGTAATAAATGCAAATTATTATCAAGAATTATCACAGTGTGAAAAAAATAAACAGAAAGTGTGGGCCAAGGTCAGAGGTCCAAAGCCCAGACCATAACAGTAGCCCCCCCCCCCCCCCCACAAAAAAAAGGGTGGATTCCAGATGTTCCTACAAAAAGGAAAACAAGGAAACACCAAGACAGGCGGGAGGAGGGGGACAAGGCACGATGGGGAAAACTAAACAGTATCTTCACACAATAAACCCAAAGGAGAAAATAAATGTCCATCACATGGTTGGCCAAGGTCCCATGATCACCAGCAGGAGGAGCATGACGCATCTGGCGGTCTACCAATGTTCATGGCCCATCAGGCGGAGGAACAGACTACGTCGGGTGGCCTACCAAAGTCCAAGGGCCACCAGATGGATGAACATGGTGTCGGGTGGTCTGACACAGACCAGAGGCCATCTGATGAAAGAACACAGTACTGTCGAGGCGTTTAGCTTAGGAGCTTTTAACACGGGTGATGGCATAGGAGCCTGCTGCACAGAGGACAACACCACAGAAGCATCATCCTCAGGAAATAATGACATGAAAACTTTACCCTCAGAAACTTTAACCTCCGGAGAAGACAACAAAGAACCTTTAAGCTCTGGAGATGACAACATGGAAATCTTGCACTCAGGAGATGACAACATACATAGACTCTACAGACTCAGGAGATGACAATATGGAACCTTTAACCTCAGGAGGTGATAATATGGGAGCACTTATCTCAGGAGGTGTCAACATGGAACTTTTAACCTTGGGAGGTGATAATTTGGACCCTTTGAACTCAGGAGAAGATAATATGGAGCCCATAAACTCAGGAGACAATAGCATGGAACCCTTAAGGGCACCAGCACAGCAAGTGTGGGAGCTGGCACTGCAACTGCTATGGAAACAGATGTAGCAGCTGCTGTAGTAGCCGGCACTGAAGGGAGTCTCGAAGCTGGAGCAGCGTGAGGAGGTGTGGTGGACAAAGGTGCTGGAGCCTGGGGAAGCTCCGTCGTCGATGTGTGCTATGGAGTAAATGAGCTCTCCTCCTGCCCGTGGGGTGATTGTGTGGCTGGAGAGGCTAGAGTGGGAGCCGGTAGAGCTGAAGGCTGGTGCTGGGTGAGGGGAGGTGTGTAGCGGAGCCAGGGAGCGTCTTTCCGACGGCACAGGCTCCTGTGATGCCATGACCAGGGGACGCTTTATCGTTGGCGCAGGCCACGGCACAGATGGTGATTTCTTCACCAGTGGCTGTGGGGCTGGTGAGGCTGACGTTGGAGCTGGTGAACGGGAGCATGTGGAGGGAGACGTCGGAGCCCGCGGACGCTTCATTGTTGGCACAGGCTGTGATACAGATGGTAAGTCTCTCACCATATGCTGGTGCATCTGCTGCAGGTTTGACATAGAAATTAATAGTCCAGCCAGCTAAGGGTAGCACCGCAGGCTGGGGGTAGTGTCTATCACTTCGGCCGCAATGTTCAAGAAACTCAGGGCGGCCTCAGGCGTACGGGAGGTGTGGGCGAGTGAGATTAGGTCCTCAATAGTCTCCGCCGCCCATACCTCATCAGCGTCCAGCCCTAACCCCCAGAAGTCCATATTTGTTGTGTCTGGTTTTGCTTGGTTCATTCTGTTGTGAGCTGCTGCTTGGACAGCAGGTGTAGATGGAATGATGGATCCAGGGCACAGGCAGGACTTTGGTGCTATAATGATTTTGATTTTTTTTTTTTTTTTTGATTTTGTATACTTTATTGATCCCCAGAGGGGAAATTGAGGGCATCCACCTGGATGGATGAAGCAGCCACGGTACGGTGCTATCCCTTAACCATTCACACACACATTCACACCTAGGGCCACTTTAGAGTCTCCAATTAACCTAACCTGCATGTTTTTGGCCTGTGGGAGGAAACTGGAGAAATCCCGGAGTAAACCCACGCAAATACGGGGAGAACATAGAAACTCCACACAGATCACTGTTGGTCAGGGGCTGAGATCGAAGCAGGGATCCCATGGCCAAAGGTGAGTTGCTGTGCTGGTGCAGTGCTAACCACTGCGCCACCGCACTGCCCCACCATTTAAAAACAAAAACTCTAATCAAAGGCTGCAGCACGGGGCTGGACATAGACTCAGGCGTAATAGAAAACAAAGCTCACGGACAACAACTGGAACATATGGGAACAAGACGGGAGGAATGACACTCAACAATAATTAATGAACCAACAATCACTGAAAGCAAGGAGGCAACACAAATAGGGAGGGAACTAATCAGGGGTAGTTGGGACAGCTGAGATGACAATCAAGGGCTGAACAGAGCACAGATGAGGGAGACTGGCTATGGGTACGGAAAAATGAGGAGCTGGAGCAATAGGTAAACAGAAACACACACACAGACCCAGGACCAAACAGGGGATGACACAGAAGACAGTGACAAGGGACTCAGGGGAACACAGAGGGCAATAAATGCAAATGATAATCAAGAATAATCACAGGGAGAACAAAAATAAACACAAAGTGTGGGAAAAGTCAGAGGGCCAAAGCCCTGATCATAACATTATCCACTAATGACCACCTTCTGCTGGTATACTAATGAGGGCTAGCAGCTTCTGAAACTGAACACTGACCAGCTTCAGTTTAGTCCTGAAAACAACTGTCATCCAGGTGCAGTTTTTGGAGGAGGCACTGACATTTTCCCCACCCCTCCCCCACAAGGCTGTACTGGTGCGAGTGGAGTGATGTGAATTTTCCCTTTGCGTTTGGTCTGAACACATCGTCTGCTTATAATCTTTCTTTTTTTTTGCTATATCAGAGTGAGTGGTCTGCTGGCATTAGTGTTTTCCTCTGCTCACTCTGACAGAAACTCTCCCTCTTTTCATACTCTTGACTGACCGGCAGTGTTGGGTGTAATGCGTTACTGTAATGCCACTACTTTTGCACTAACGTGCTGTGTAACGGAATTACTGTTTAAAAATTCAGTAATGCGTTACAGTTATAGAAATTTGATCAGATGTGTTACTCGCATTACTCGTTTCATTAATATGGATAGATATTTTTTAGCGCAAATAAATATAAACTGATCCTACGTAACTGGCGCAGACATCAGTCTCCTCCGCGGGTCGTTTTCTTGTCCTGCTCACATTGCAACCCGGCAGAAAGAAATGCCGTGGCGGTGGCAACTTCTCATATCGAGCTCTGTTCACCTGTTGTCCCAGCGGTAAGTAGTCCCTAACAGCTCCTACCTCTGTGGTTAAACATGAGTATTTTTTGAGCAAGAAGCTCACATTTAATGTCCGCATTAAACGTGTTTAAAGTTTTCTTACGCACAGAGGAAAAGTGACTGTGATTTGTTGCAGTAAAACAGCTTCTTCTCACCTGTGACCGTTCATTTATCTGTGCTTTCTATTTTATTTTATCTCATTCAGTTACATGCTGTTGTGATATGCAACTATTTCATGGAAGTAAATCCTCTAAATATGCATTTTTAATGGGCTGGTCCAGGGGTGTCAAACATATGGCTCGTGGACCAAAAATGGCCCACCAGGGGGTCCAAAATTTTCTCTGTGAATTCACAGCTTTATTTCTAGTAAATTTCTGACTTTCTACTGATTACAATAGTTTGTGTAAATCTGAGACATTTTTTCTCTGTAAGATGAGACTTTTTTCCTTGTCAGTTTTCTTTTTCTTCTTTTTTCTGATGAGAACAAGGTGCCCTCGATCTTGCTATGTATGCAAGATGATTTCAGTATGCATTTAAAAGTATCATGAAAGTTACTTTTCCAAGAAACTAGTTACTTTAATCATGCAGTAACTCAAAAGTAACTCAGTTACTTTTGAAAAGAAGTAACTAGTAACTGTAACTAGTTACTATTTTTAATAACTTGCCCAACACTGCTGACCAGCATCAATCATGAGCACTACATAAGGTGAGGCTTGAAGCGGGGTGTGTGTGTAGGATGAGGTAGCACACTTTTGGTGCCCTGAGTACCCGAGAGGATCAGTTTAGTGCTGTGTAAACTTTGCAAATTTAAACCCTACAAAACAAGACCTACTTACCTTTTAGTCTAAGCCAGCTGCTGAGACAAGTCACAACTGTCCACATAACTTGTGGAAATGACCTGACCACATCAATTAAAAAAAAAAAAAAGCATTAATCATGACATTAATCGAAAATGTTAGCGCATCAAATGTTCCAGGTCTATTTATTTCATTTTCCTTCATCTTATTGATAATTTCTTTCACAGGAAGATGCAGCAGCAACCCATATGAAGAAAAACGTATGTAGCTGATTATATATTACACTTTGCATGCATTGAGTAATATCTGGCAGAACTTTTTTCCTTAATTTCCAATAATCAGATATAGCCTGTCAGTGGAATGGCTGTGCTCAAGTTAAACCAGTATCAGAGGTTTAATTGTATGCCTTTCCAGGTGATATTGGTGTTAAACAGGGTTCCTCAGAGGTGGGCAGAGTAGCCAGAAATTGTACTCAAGCAAAAGTAGTGTTACCTCGCAATTTTAAATAGTCAAGTACAAGTAAGAGTGGTCATAAAAAAATACTTGACTTACTTGTAAGAAAGTATCTACTAAAAATTTTACTTGAGCACTGAGTGACAACTTTATTTTCGTCAACAAGTGAGACGTTCCTCATAAATTTGTAACATTTTTCTTTTAAGTTTAAGCACTTTCCCATCAATCAGTGACTTTTTCTCTTAAGTTGTTGTGATAAATTTGCAACATTTTAGGATAAATTTGTGACATTTTTTAAACATCTTTCCAAATTCTTACTCATAAATTTGCAACTTTTTTTTTCTTGTAAATGTGTGGTTTCATTCAGTTTTTTTGAATGAATTATTACTTGAGCCAGAACAGAAATACAATCACTTCAAATCTGAGAATTAAAACGTGACTCGCTTAAATTTTAAAATCTGTAAAATCAAAATAACAGAGTAGAACCAAATGTTCTTGAGTAAAAGTACAGGTTTTTCTTCCAAAATTTACTCGAGTGAAAAGTATCCTGCAATAAAACTAGTGGTTAAAGTACAATTTTGTGAAAAAAGTTACTTGAGTACTTGTACTTGTGTAAATATAACTACTACTACTACTATCCAGCTCTGGTGTTTATGTCCCAACAGAGCAAGAGGTCAGAGAGTCATATTCATGCAACACCAAAGGATGTTTTACAGGAAAGGATAAATCCTCTAAACCAGGGGCTCCAACCTGGGACTCCTGGAAGGTTCATGTTTCTGTGGGAAATTTTCTAATTTTGCTTCGTAATTGGTCCAAAAAATTGCAAATATTTATCGTTGTTGTGCGTGGGTGCTAGAGTGCCTACAGAACACATGCACAACAATGGCAAATTTTTTTGTCATTCTTTTGGACCAATTAAGAAGGGAAATTAGAAAATTTCCTGCAGAAACTTGAACCTTCCAGGGGCCCCTGGTTGGAGACCCCTGCTCTAAAGTATCTCATCCAGTCCACAGGCATTTCTACCGTAAGACTATAGACCCACATCTCTGAGCACTGGCCCAAATAACATCCAAATAAAACCCAAAAGTGGCTCAAGATTCCACACCAAACCTTTTTTAATTTCTTAGCAGTTGATTTATCATTTTCTGTTTTATATCTGTGAGTTTCTTAACACGTCTTCTCTCCCAACAGCTAAATGCACAGAGCTCAACCTGGGCTACTGCAATGATTTGGAATATTCTAGGTGGGTAAAAGAGGTTGGTACAAGCAGAGGTTGTGCTACACTTTCTTGCTATCTGTCATTTTGACAGACAGGGTTTTAAAAATTCTGTCATAATCTATGTCCTGCCATTTTAATTTTCATATGAGATGCCGGATAGCTTTTGGTTTTGTTGACATGTTCAGTTTTATTCGTGAAAATACAGGATGCAGCATGCAGACTATCCATTTATTTCTTTAGTAACTGAACTGATGAACAGAGGCTGTGGGTCAGTGTTGTCATACTGTATGCATTTACTATAGAGAGAGCAGGTGGGAATTACAAGTAAAAGTTACAATAGATCATGCTCAGTGTAGTCTGTCAAAATGACAGAAAATGACAACCTGTTTCAACTAGAAATGAACTAAACCCAGGGTCTGCAACCTGTGGCTGATGAGCTGCATGTGATTCTTTTTCCCATAACCAGCCTATAGCTTTGAGGAAAATAAATATAAAAACGCAAGTTTACAAGAAAAAGCTGTGAATGTACGTACAGTATGTGTATAAAGTTGAAAATTTATGATGGAAAAACGTCACAAATTTAGGAAACAAATTATTATCAACATCATCACCTTTATTAAAAGACTGAATGTAGGATTTCAAAGCTGCATAATAATAGAATTACATCAACCATTCAGTTTAAAATTATATATCAGAAGTGCATAAAATATCCTAATATCCACATAGGAGACTAATTCACTGGCACGACATCTCTTAGGTTTTGTAAGCAAAATGCACAAACACTCATAAGGCAACCTGAAGCTTATGGATGCTTGCCTTATTGAACTTGACCCACAAGGGAGCAGTATACAGAGGAGAGGAGAAGCTCTAAAAAGATGGATCTTAAGCATGTCAGAATGGCAAGATCCCCCAATGCCAAGACCCCCCCCGGCATTTGTTGTAAATTTACTGGAAAAGTCATGGTATCATTGCAACTTCACAAGAAAATCACAAATTTATGAGAAAAAAGTTGCATATTTAAAGGGGAAAAACTCATCTGTTAGTAATGCTGACGTAACAGTTTATAGCCTCCTTATATCTTGGTTGATTTTCACCTTAAGGCTTTGGTTTTGTGGCTCTGTGCAAATTTATTAGCCCAAAAATTGCTCAAAATGGCTCTCATAAGACAGTGGAGATTGCAGACCTCTAAACACAGACTTTGTTTTCACACCTTTAATCTTGTTAATTCTACTGTATCTATCCAGAACCTTGTTCCCCAACATCCTTGGCCATCAGAGTCGTGTGGAGACAGAGTCCGGGGCCGAGTACCTTCTCCTGAGTGTCATCCATGGCCTGCTGAATGGGGAGTGCTCACCTGAGATCCGTCTCGTCGGCTGCTCGGTGCTTGCCTCACCCTGCCAGAACGACAAGATGATCAGACCGTGTCGCAGCACGTGCGAGGCGCTGAGGAAGGACTGCGCACATGCGTTCGAGGCCATTGAGATGGCCTGGCCCTACTTCCTGGACTGCGACCGCTTCTTTGCCAGTGACCAAGAGGGCTGCTATGACCCGCTGAAAAGGCTGAAAGGTAAAAGCTGCGCCAAAGTGCTTTGTGCTGGTCAGATCAGTGCAGAAACATTTAAAGGACTTTCTTCTTTTTCTACAAACGCCGGTATCCCTTCTCCAGCAAGACAGGAGCAGGCTCTGTCGAGTCTCTCCCCCGAGGAGCCTAGCACCATCATCCAGTTCACCTATGCATCCAACGCCCAGATGTACAGCATACTGAAGAGAACCACAGCCAAGTGCTCCCACATCTCTCATGTCTACAGCATTGGACGAAGCATCGAGGGGAGAGACCTGCTGGTGATCGAGTTCAGCAGCAACCCGGGGCAGCATGAGCTATGTGAGTGAGCAGTTTAAGCATGGATTAATCTTTCATTTCATTTCACTGTTGGGGGGGGGGCATTAAATAAAGCATTTTCTCAAGAATAAACATTGGGGGGTTGTAAAGTGGTGTGAAAATGTGTTTGCTTCCATCCTGATTTCTCATTTTTTTGTACGTTTGTCACATTTAAATGTTTCAGATCATCAAATTTAAATATTAAACAAAGATAACACAAGTAAACACAAAATGCAGTTTTAAAATGAAGGTGTTTATTGTTAAGGGGAAACAAAAATCCCTGAGCAGCAACAACTGCCACCAAGCATTTGTGATAACTGGCAATGAGTCTTTTACAGCGCTGTGGAGGAATTTTGGCCCACTCATCTTTGCAGAATTGCTGTAATTCAGCCACATTGAAGCCACATTGGAGGGTTTTTGAGCATGAACCGCCTTTTTAAGATCATGTCACAGCATCTCAATCGGATTCAGGTCAGGACTTTGACTAGGCAACTCCAAAGCCTTCATTTTGTTTTTCTTAAGTCATTTAGAGGTGGACTTGCTGGTGTGTTTTGGATCATTGTCCTGCTGCAGAACCCAAATGTGCTTCAGCTTGAGGTCACGAACAGATAGCCGGACGTTCTCCTTCAGGATTTTTTGGTAGACAGCAGAATTCATGGTTCCATTTACCACAGCAAGTCTTCCAGGTCCTGAAGCAGCAAAACAGCCCCAGACCATCACACTACCACTACCATATTTTAATGCTGGTATGATGTTCCTTTTCTGAAATGCTGTGTTACTTTTACGCCAGATGAAATGGGACACACACCTTCCAAAAAGTTCAACTTTTTTCTCGTCAGTCCACAGAGTATTTTCCCAAAAGTCTTGGGGATCATCAAGATGTTTTCTGGCAAAACTGAGACGAGCCTTTATGTTCTTTTTGCTCAGCAGTGGTTTCCATCTTGGAACTCTGCCATGGAGGTCATTTTTGCCAGTCTCTTGGTGGAGTCATGAACACTGACCTTAACTGAGGCAAGTGAGGCCTGCAGTTCTTTGGATGTTGTTGTGGGGTCTTTTGTGCCCTCTTGGATGAGTTGTCGCTGCACTCTTGGGGTAATTTTGGTTGGCGGGCCACTCCTGGGAAGTTTCACCACTGTTCCATGTTTTCGCCATTTGTGGATAATGGCTCTCACTGTGGTTTGCTGGAGTCTCAGCTTTTGAAATGGCTTTATAACCTTTTCCAGGCTGATAGATCTCAATTACTTTGCTTCTCATTTGTTCCTGAATTTCTTTGGACCACAGCGTGATGTCTAGCTTTTGAGGATCTTTTGATCGACTTCACTTTGTCAGGCAGGTCCTATTTAAGTTATTTCTTGATTGAGAACATATGTGGCAGTAATCAGGCCTGAGTGTGGCTAGAGAAATTGAACTCAGCTTTCCAAAGATGTGATAAACCAGTTAATTTATGTTTTAACAAAGGGGGCAATCACTTTTTCACACAGGGCCATGTAGGTTTGGATTTTTTTTACCCTTAATAATAAAGACCTTCATTTAAAAGCTGCATTTTGTGTTTACTTGTGTTATCTTTGTCTAATATTTAAATTTGTTTGATGATCCGAAACATTTAAGTGTGACAAACATACAAAAAAAAAAAAAAAAAAGAGAAATCAGGAAGGGAGCAAACACTTTTTCACACCACTGTAGGTCTTATTGTAGTCAGGACCCTATGCAAGTTTGTGTTTAAGAGCCCCTATGTTTGTTAATAGAGAAGAGTTCACACCCTTAAAAACAAAAACATTTTAAAAAATTGAGCCATTATCTAGATGAACAAAGAAAATGTTATCATTTACACAGAATAAAAAATTAAACCAGCATCCATATGAATGTTGCAAATGTAAAAGAAAAAAAGTCTCAAATTTACAAGAAAAAAGTTGCAGATTTGACAAAAAAGTAGTGAATAAAGAAAAAATAGCAAATTCATGATTAAAATAGTTGCAAATTGACAAGAAAGAGTTGCAGATTTAAAATAATAAAAGATGCAAATTTTCAAGAGAAAAGTTGCAGATTTACAGTGAAAGAAAAAAATTGCAAATTCATCAGAAAAAATGCAAATTTATGTGAAAAAAAGTGTTACATTTATGAGGAAAAAAAGTTGTAAATTTGCAATCAAAACATTGCAAATTTATGAAAAAAAAATAAATGTATGAAAAAAAGTTGCAAATTTACTAGAAAAAGTTACAAATTTGTGATAAAAAGTTGCAGTTTTCCAGGAAAAAATTGCATATTTAAAAGAAAAAAATGCAAATTCATAAGTAAAAAGCTGCAGATTTATGTGAAAAAAGTGTTACATCTATGAGGAAAAAAGTTGTAAATTTGCAATCAAAACACTGCAAATTTATGAAAAAAATTAAATGTATGAAAAAAAGTTACAAATTTACTAGAAAAAAGTTACCAAGTTACAAATTTATGATAAAAAGTTGCAGATTTACAGGAAAAATTTGTATATTTAAAAGAAAAAAACTGCAGATTTACAAGTAAAAAGCTGCAAATTTATGAGAAGTTTTCAAATTTATGACACAAATGTTTCAAATTTACAATAACACTGCAAATTTATGAAAAAAGTTTTAAATGTATGAGGAAAAAAGTTGCAGATTTATGATAAAGTTACAGATTTACAAGAAAACAGTTGCAGATTTAAAAATAAAATGCTACAAAATTATGAAAAAATTGCAAATTTACAATAAAAATGCTTCAAATTCATGTGAAAAAAGCTTTACATTTATGAGAAAAAACTGCAAATTTATGAAAAAAATGCTTCAGATTTGTGGAAAAAGGTGCAAATTTATGAGAAAAAGTTGCAAATTTGCAATAAAATATGCTGCAAATTTATGAGAAAAGTTTAAAATGTATGAAAAAAGTTGCAGATTTACAAGAAAAAGGTTGCAGAAATAAAGGGAAAAAAGTTGCAAATTTATGAGGAAAAAATTGCAATTTACAAGAAAAAAGAAACAAATTTCTCCCCCCGGGGTCTGCCCAGGGAAGAGAACCCGGGGCAGACCCAGGACACGCTGAAGAGACTATGTCTCCCAGCTGGTCTGGGAACGCCTTGGTATCCTCTCTGAAGAGCTGGAGCGGGTGGCCGGGGAGAGGGAAGTCTGAGCTTCTCTGCTTGAGCTGCTGCCTCCGTGACCCGGACCTCCGGAAAAGCGGTAGAAGATGGATGGATGGATGGAGAAAAGTTGCAGATTTAAAAGTGGTGCTTCAGATGAATTTTATTCTGTTTTATAACATGATATAAAAAAGGTTTATGATGAATGGGGGGGGGGTAATTCTGTTTTTTTCCAGGTTGGGGGGTATGTCCCCCCTTTACCCCCCTTGATTTACACCTATGTATTTAAGGTATTTGGGTCCTTCCACTCTCCCTCCTCTGCACATGTCCACACCATCTTAGCTTTGCCTCTCTTACTTTGTCTCCAAAACTGCTTCAGTCATGTTTGCATGTGCCTGTGACCTGCAGTGGAGCCAGAGATCAAGTTGGTGGGCAACATGCATGGAAACGAGGTGCTGGGCCGCCAGCTGCTCATCTACCTGTCTCAGTACTTGTGCTCAGAGTATCTTTTGGGAAACCAGAGAATTCAGACCATCATTAACACCACCCGCATTCATATCCTCGCCTCCATGAACCCAGATGGCTACGAGCTTGCCGCTGCAGAGGTAGAGGATAGAAATGACCCGGAGCTCTCCAACCAGGAAGTAAATGTTGTTAATAAAAAAAAAAGACAAACCGCCATTATCCGTTCTTAATCCAGCCAGTGTCTTTGAAGTCTGCTGAGCATAAGGTTTGGAGGTGGAAGGATGGGTAGTCTGCTAAGGGTTATTACAGGGAGAGCGTTGTGGAATAAAGAAATAGGAAACATTCTGGAATATTAAGATACTGCTGATGGCAAGAAGTCCCCCCATCCATTAATATTTTTATGGTTTATCTCAAGGTCGGCAATCTCTCTACTATGTGGAATCCATTTTATGTCCGTTTTTATTCAAAGAAGTCTGTATGGAGCAGTAAAGCTGTCTAAAATTAAAGGTAAAACAGGGGAAGGTGCATGTATAAAATAGCTTGTCAATATTAATCATGGGAGATTTTTTTTCCTTCTTAAATATGAAATTTTTGTCATGAATTTGAGTTTTTTTTTTCCTTGTAAATCTGAGACCTGTTTCTTAAAATGTTTTTTGTGACTTTTTCTTGTTAATTTCAGATTGATTTTGTGTAACTTTGCATCTTTTTTTCTTGTATTTTTCGCATAAATTTGAGACTTTCTTTGCATTTCTGAGACTTTTCTTCTAAATTTGAGACAGTTCTCAAAGTTTATGCTTTTCTTGTAACTTTCTGATTGTTTTATGTCATTTTGAGACTTTTTCTTACGCATTTGTGAGGTTTTTCTCCTAAATTTGCAACTGCCGCATAGCCCTGATTTATCTAACTGAGGACTGCGTTGGGGCTGGTAGATTTCCCTGCTGTTCTCAGGTGAGAAGCAGGGTGCGCTGTGGGCAGATTGCCATTACGGAAATAAGCAAATGACAATAAATTGATTAAAGGCTTTAATGAGCAACCTTTAGATTTGGTTGGACTATAATAAATGTCAGTGTCATTATTAATAGTCCTCCCTGGGCTTGGCTGTTTCTGTAACATGTCGCAGCATATGATTGACACTATGCTGTGTCTTTGCAGTGAAAATGCCAAGGTCGCCTCAGCTTTGATTTCCTCATTTCTGCAAATGTTGGAAGTGTGTAGCTTAATGTCACTGGCTTCCAGTGAAAAGGAGATACAGTCAGATGCTTCAAAGTTGATATTCTGATAGTGTGAGCACACTTCTAGAATAGAACAAATGGTGTTAAGCAGTGAAAAGAAAATTTTTAACTGAAAATCAGCTTCCAAAAGGAGACCATCAGGTTAGAATGAGTCAGTGAGAACTGCCATCTGTTATCCGATGTTTGGGCTGAGCTACAGACATGATCCCATCATTTCTGTCCTGGGCAAACAGAAATTAAAACTTCCACCTCCTACCTGTCTGTCTGTCTCACAATGATCAAAGCATGTTTGCACGCTGTAAAGCGCATGAAACCTGCATGAAGAAAAAAAAAAAGAGTGAAAGTGAAAGAGCACTTTTGGAGGGCATTACTGAGGACTACATGACGGCTTCAGAATTCAGCTAAAATATTGTGTACATGCATGTAAACAGTCAGACCATTTACATGGTTACAGTAATCTGATAAATGGGAATTGTCTTCTTTGCTCCAAACATGTTTGCTCACGGTCACCATATTTAGATCTGCATCTGCTGGTGTTTTAATCAAATGTATTGTGGTGTTTATATGCAGAGCTGTTTCTGTCTATAAAGCAGAGTATGCAAATGCGACGGGCCCTCAGACGCTAGGGGGCCCCCCACGCTACAAGTTCATCCTGAACATTTTTTGAGAGGGAATTTAAAATTACCTTTAATTTTGTTGTTTGTTTTTGTAAATTTGCAACTTTTTTCTCTTAAACTAGCAAATTTTCCTCCTAAATTCGTTACATTTTTCTTATAAAGTTGCAGCTTTTCTCTCTTTTGAATTATAACTTCTGTCTTGTAAATTAGGAACTTTTTCCTGGTAAATTGCAGCTTTTTTGTCACAAATTTTCTACTTTTTTTTTTCTTGTGAATTAGTAACTTTTGCTATAAATTTGCCTTTTCATGTAAATTTTCAGCTCTTTCCTAGTAAATTTGTGACTTCTCTTCTTGTAAATTTATCCAGACAATGACCCGAGTTTATTTTCCCACCATTTTTGGTGGGAAGGGAGATATTTTTTTATTAAAAGATTTGAAGTCTTTCCAACAATTCCAACAATGGGGCCGCCAAGCACAGTCATGCATAGGGTCCTCCAAAAAGCTAGAAATGGCCCTGTTTATATGACTACTTGAATAATCAGGCAACTCCAGAAATCCAACAATTATTAGTTTGCATGTAAACATAACCATTAACCTTTACATTGTGGCTCTAATAAGAAAAAGTGCTGCTGCTGTGGGCTGATGATTACATGTGCATGACTAAATGTGTGCGTGGGTTGTCTGAGAGTGGACCAAAGAAAGTGCGGGAAACTTTGCATTTCATTATGAAGTCCACTATGAGAAAATATTGCCCAGACATTGAATGGTGCCGTCTAAAATCAACTGTGTAGCCTAATTTAATTTTAAATATTGGCTACCATGAAAGATGTGGATTTGCAGAATGACTAGCAGTACATACAGCATGTTCGAAATATAGTGCATTGTACAATTATTTTATTATGATCAAATTTATTGTACAAGCCAAACTACTTTAGGTAGTTTTTAATATAAGGCATATTGCATGTATTGTTTTTTTTTTTTTTTTAAATTTGATGAACAATTCTTTTTACAGTATCTTGTACTGTATATAGTAACATATGCTGTACATGCATGTTTGAAGGATGGAACAGTTTATATACTGTGATTCAAACAATCCCCTTTGGATTATTTGGATGGAGAAATTTTTTCCACTTAGACTTATATGACTTGGATATAAATTTAATCTCTTTTAGCTTTCAGCTTCCGTTTGCTTCTTTTTCTCATGGCGGATACATGGTCTTGTCTTCATGTTAACAATAAAAATAACCAAAATAGTCTATTGTCTTTTCTCACGAATTCTTCTATAATATCCACATCATTTTCTTCTCACTCAGTCTCTGCTCCTACCAATGTCAACACACAATCTTTACCATTATTGTTTCATCAGCATTTATGCACCTTTTAACTTTTGTTGTCTGACACTAAATGTCTTAGGGCCACTTGTTGAATAGTTGGACTAACGGTCGCACCAACGCTCAAAACATCGACCTGAACCGAAACTTTCCAGACCTGACGTCCGTGTTCTACCGCAACCGCCGCAGCAGGCACTACCGCATCGACCACATCCCCATCCCTGATGCCTACTGGTTCGGGAAGGTAAGGAAACATTACTTACAGTTGAAACCAGAAGCTTACATACATACACAGTATAAAAAGACAACCTTTTTTTTCCTTCACTGTTTGAAATTAAATCAGACTAAAATGTTCCTGTTTTAGGTCAGTTAGGATTACCAAAATTATTTCTATTTGCTAAATAATTTTAACATTGTTTTACATTTCCTTTGTAGTTGGTAGCATTACCTTTAAACTGTATGACGTGGGTCAAAGCTTTTGGGTGTCCTTCCACAGGCTTCTCACAATAGTTTGCTGGAATTTTGGCCCGTTCCTCCTGACAGAACATGCTGTGACTGTCAGGTTTTCAGGCCGCCTTGCTCTCACACGTCTTTTCAGCTCTGCCCACACATTTTCTATGGGATTGACACCGGGGTTTTGTGATGGCTTCTTCAAAACATTGACTTTGTTGTTTGTTGTCCTTAAGCCACTTTGTAACTAATTTGGCGGCAGGGTCAACATCACACTCACAATCACAACAGGATTCTTCAGCAGAACATCGAATTTCATGCAATTCTTTTCATGTTCCAAAAATAATGTTTATGAAATGTCTGTCAGCTGCTGAGTTGTGAGTGGAACATTTTGTTGGTGTGTGAGAAAGTTAGGGTAGGATCCACAGCAGTCCTGTGGTCTCTTAAGATTATTGTCTGCCATGCTGGAGACCCAGGTTTAAGTCCTCCCAGCATTGTGTCATTATTCTCAAGTACAACCTACCATTTATCCAAACTGCTTAAGCACAGATGTTGGTAATAAAAGGTAATTAAAATTATTCAAATATGTCAAGCAGTTTTGATTTTATAGGCCAACAAAGGCATGGATTTTTGGGTTGAATTTCTGGTGTAGTGATCCAAACTTGATGAAACTTCACACTCACAATCACAACAGTATTTTTCAGCAAAACATCAAATTTCATGCAATTCATGCTCCAGAAATCACGTTTATGAACTTCCTGTCAGCCCAGTGGAACAATTTTTTTTAGTGTGTGTGAAAGTCCATGTATGAGCCAAAGCAGTTGTGTGGTGGAGCAGTTAAGATGGTTGTCTGGTGTGCCCCAGATCTGGGTTCAGGTCCTCCCAGCAAAGCGGCCTTTTTCTCAAGTACAACATTTGAAAACAATGTGTGGCACACATTAATTTTTAAATACTGTACTACTGCTACTTTGAAACCCTTTCAATAGAACATTTGGGTGGCAGTGGCCCAGGAGGTAGCGCGGGTTGTCCAGTAACCAGAGGGTTGGCCGTTTGAATCCCGCTCTCCCCGGCCAAGCTGCCGTTGCGTCCCTAGACAAGACACTTTACCCACCTTGCCTTCAGTGTCCATGACACTGGGTATGAATGTGTATAAATGTTTGTTAGGGGTCGGAGAGGGAACTGGCGTGGATTGGCAGCCACGTTTCTGTCGGTCTGCCCCAGGGCAGCTGTGGCTACAGCGGTAGCTTACCACAATCAATATCTGTCTGTAGAGTGAATGACTAATACACCCTTTGAGTCATGAATAAAGTGCTATATAAATCTGATTTATTATTTATCATTTGAGAAAGTCAGAATGTGAGCTGAAGCAGTTGTGTGTTGTGATTAAAGGGATTACTTGGTATGCTGGAGGTCAGAACAGACAAACGAGAGAAAGAAATGGTAAATGTGACATAAGAAGGTGAAGCTGTACTTCAGTTGTTGTACAGAAGAATAAGACTTGCCTGGTAAAAAAAAATGTTATGAATTATAATTATAAATTTAGAGAAAAATGTCAAAATCAGCAAGAAAAAACACTCAACCTGGCAACAAAATTGCACATTTAAGAGAAAAAAAGTCCCGCGTTTATGAGAAGAAATAGTGAATTTATGAGAAAAAGATGACAAATTTGTGAGAGTCATACATTTAAGTGAAAACCCTTAAAACTGATCAAGACTACAGTCATTACTCTTGACTAAAACAACTTTTTAGTAAATAATTTTTATTCTTAGTAAGTTATTGGTGCTCTTCTTACTTGTACTTGATTAAATAAGATCATGAAGTAACACTAATTTTACTTGAGTTCATTTTCTGGTTACCCTGCCCACCACCTGGTTAAAAAGTCATCAAGTTTTTCAGCCTACTGTCAATCCCACGAATAAAACAAACCAAACCAAAAATCCTCTCTTTGGGCTGCAGGTGGCACCGGAGACCTACGCTGTGATGAAGTGGATCCGATCACTGCCTTTCGTTCAGTCGGCCAGCCTCCATGGAGGGGAACTGGTGGTCTCCTATCCCTTCGACTTCTCCAGACACCCACAGGAAGAGAGGATGTTTTCACCGACTCCAGATGAGCAGGTAGACAAGGGGGTCGTCAACAGCACAACAAAAACCATGAACAAGTGAATTTCTTTCAGTATCCACCGTGCCAGTCAGGCCTGTTTCTAGTTTTTTGGGGGCCTGTGCAAGATTGTATTTGTGGGGCTCCTGTTTTTGGAGGGGGGGAAGAGTTGACACCTTAAAAAAAAAACAAAACTCTTACCTTTCAACAAAAACGTTAAAAATAAATCTGGATCATTGTCTGTGAACAGCAAAAATTACACAAAATACAATTTTAAACAGCTCCCACAACTGCAAATTTACAAAAAAAGTTACAAAATTACAGGCAAGAAGTGGCAGATTTACAGTAAATGAAGCAGCAAGTTTACAACAATGAAAAAGTAGTGAATTTGCAAGAAAAAGTAAAATTTACATGAAAAAGTAAGACATATACAAGAGAAAAATTGCAAAATTACAATAAAAATGAACAAATTTACAATAAAAATATGTGTAAGTTTAAGAGAAAAAGTTGCAAATTTACAAAAAAAATTTTTTTTAAAGTTTGAAAATTACAAGAAAATAGTAGTAAATATATGAGAAAAGAAGCTGCAAATTTACAGGAAAAAAGTATGAAATACACAATAGAAAAACTACAAATTTACAATAAAAATTAGCAAATTTATATGAAAAAAACTGCAAGTTTATGAGAAAAAGTTGCAATTTTTTTAAAAAAATGGACACATTTCTAAAAGTTTAAAATTTACAAGAAAAAAAGCAGCAAATTTCTGAGAAAAAATGGTAAATTTTGAAGAATAAAGTTTGGTAATTTACAAGACAAAAAGTAACAAATTAAGTTTGAGTAGGTTCATTCTGCCTTCTTTTTCAATTATCAGTTTTTTGTTTTTCTTATTTCAGACACGGATGAAAAGGAGATGGTTTAACTTTACCTTGACATTCCTCAGATGCTTCTGAGGAAGACTGCAGATGGCAGTCGAAATATGTCAAGGTAAAGTGAAACCATCTCCTGTTCATCCTCGTCTGAAATAATAAAAAACAAAAACTAATGAGTCACAAATTTAATACAAAAAAGTAACAAATTTGTGAGGGATAAAATGTAGACCATTTATGAGAATAAAGTCACATATTTACAGGAAGAAGTAACAAATTTATGAAAAAGGCAATTTTTTTCCATAATTTAGAATAGAATAGGCTTCATTGTCATTGTACAACTGTACAATGACAATAAAGCCTATTCTATTGTATTCTATTCTAAATTATGGAAGAAAAGTCACAACTGTAAGAAAACAGTAGCAAATCCTGCAGTCAGCGGAGGCAGACAATCACAGTGAGAGGCTGTGCAGTACAGTTGCCCACGCCGGGGAGGGGGGTTGCATGCTTGAGCACCATAAACACATGATTTTTTTAAAACTGAAGGAAGATAAGGAAATTATTTAACAAAGTCACAGTGATTTTTGTCCTGAAGGATACGCAAATTTACTTAAATTACAAGTAAAGGTAAGCATGCATAGTTGTTGTAAATGCTAATAATAATTTGTGATAAGTATAAATTGTGGAGCTGCAACACAGAGAGAGAGGTGCAGCTCTCTGAGCCACTACAATTTAGTTATTCCTTGTACAAAAACAAAGTATAATGAATTTTCTGGCCAAAAAACTAGGTTACAAAATAACTTAATACATTATTCTTGTGTAACTGAGGGTCTTTGCATGTTGTCTATACTCGAGGAGAGTTATAACATGAAAACATGGACTTCTATTACTGCCTTTTCCAGGGCCGGCCCAAGGCATAGGTCACATAGGTTGTTGCCTAGGGCACCCTCTACTGGAGGGGGTGCAGCTGCAAGCCCTCAATTTTGTTTTAAAATTGATAAAATAAAATTCCTAATAGTCAGAGGCGCTGTGCTGGCAGACAAATACTTACAGCCCCAGGCCAGTAGGCGGCCTTTGAGGGCTGACCAACTCTGAATGACTTCAGCAGTGCAGTTTGGTGTGACATCCTGTGGCTTCAATGTCCGTTACAAACAGCTCCAACTGGGTCCTGTGCATTGCCTCTCAAATATATATAACGACAAAACAGCAAAGGTAGGACAAAATTTATTGTGGTTGTTTGTTCGTGCTTCTCTTGTGTGTGTTTGTGTGTGCACACAGTTATTTGTTGCAGCTTTGAAATTAATATAATATGTCAGAATAATGACAGACGGTGTGTCAGTTTAACTGGCGACCGATTAACTGGGGAGGGTAAACAGCTGTGCATGTGTTTCGCTACTAAAACATCTTTTTCGCGTAATCTCAAAATAAACGTGCATTCTTCAACTCTGAACTGGCTCGTCCATTAATTTTTCACCCAGAACACCAAAACAGTAAATTATATTGGACTGGGTGAGGAGACGGGCAGCTGAGTTCTGATTGTATTGAAGATTCTGGAGGACTTTGGATGATGAGCCGTAAAGAATGCTATTACAATAGTTGAGTCTGGGTGTGATAAATGTGTGTATGAGGGTTTCTGCAGTGGAGAAGGTGAGTGAGGGACGGAGTTGGGCTATGTGTTTTTAGGTAGAAGAAGGCAGGTTTGGTGACACGATTAATGTGCGGTTCAAAAGTGAGGTGGCTGTCAAAGATGACTTCAAGGTTTCGTATCTGTGGGGACGGGGAAAGTGTGGAGTTGGCACCAGTGAGGTTAAAGTTGTCGGTGATTTTGATGAGGGATTCTGGGCCGATGATTATCATTTCAAAAAAAAAAACAAAAAAACCCCACATGCAGGTTAGGTTAACTGGAGACTCTAAAGTGGCCCTAGGTGTGAATATGTGTGTGTATGGTGAAGGGATTGGTGCCGTACCATGGCTGCTTCATCCATCCAGGTGGATGCCCTGAATTTCCCCTCTGGGGATCAATAAAGTACATGCACACACACACACAAAAAAAATATCAGACTTGTCATAGCTGAGTTGTAGAAAGTTCTTTTGCATCCAGGATTTTATTTCAGAAAGACAGTTTACCAGTATGGAACAGGTTACTGTGGTTATGCACTTAGTGGAAATGCAGATCTGAACATCGTCAGCATAACAATGGAAGTTAAGGGCATGTCGGCGGATGATGTTACCAAGCGAAAGTATATAGAGGAGGAAGAGAAGAGGACCAAGCACAGAACCCTGGGGAACACAATGGGAGAGGTGGGCTGTGAGGGAGATGCAGTTGTTGACATGGATGAATTGCTGTCTGTTGGTGAGATATGAGTGGAACCAGGACAATGCTGTACCAGTGATGTTGAGGCAGGTTTCAGGACGAGAGAGGAGAATGGAGTGGTTGATTGTCTCGAAGGTGGCTGTGAGGTCGAGCATAATGAGAATGTTCAGGAGTCCAGAGTCTGCTGAGAGGAGGAGGTCATTTGTCACTTTGAGAAGTGCTGTTTCGGTGCTATGTTGTGAACGGAATCCAGATTGGAATGTCTCAAAGAGGTCATTGGAGGTGAGGTGGGTTTTGAGATGGGTGGCAACAACACGTTCTACGATTTTGGACAGGAAGGGCAGGATGGAGATGGGACGGAAGTTATTCATGATGTCGGGCTGTAGTCTAGATTTTTTGAGTATTAGGGTGACGGCGGCGAGTTTCAGGGGGTCAGAGACTGAGTCTTCTGATTAAATTCCACTCTTTGTCTCTGCCTGTTTATCCGCATTTCTTATTCAAATGTCCGCTGAACTGAGGTGAGGTGGCCAATGACCCACGCTGTCTGCAGGGTCATCTAGCTTTAGTCATCTGGCATGTGTAACCCTATTCAGATATTAGCGGCAAGCCTCCATTGAAAGGGGCTTATCGATATTTTATGTTTTTTAATGAGCGTAATGTGAGTTCTGTGGTCTGTTGCTGGTATCCGGGGACTTCAGGACTTGAGAGGGTATAATGTTTGTGTGTGTGTATATGTGTGTGCATGCATGCGTGCGAGGGCCACCGTACCCTAATCTCGCCTAGGGCACCAAAATGGCAAAGGCTGGCCCTGGCCTTTAGGAGGTAATTCAATAAAACACCTTACACTTGTTTTGTTAAAATTACTTATAAAATCCGATTTGTAAATCTGACTTTGAAAGTGTCAGTGCCTCACCAGCCATGAATCTCACCGCACATCGCCGCAGCAAATGTATGAGAAAAAAAAGGTGAAAATTTACAACAGAGGTCATAAATTTAGGAGGAAAAAAGTAAAAAAATTACTAGAAAAAAGTTGTCAGTTTAAAAGAAAAAAAAAATGCAAATTTAAGCGACAAATATGAAGGTAATTTTCATGCTGAGAATGAACTTGAAGCTTGGTGGCCCTGTAGTGGCTGAGGGGGCGTGTGGCGTTAGTGCAGTCTGCTTTACAGCCAGAACTGGCACTCACAACAATAATGCTCCATTGCTCAGGTCTTCAAGCAGCTTGCCCGTACCTACGCCGATGCTCACGCCACCATGTCGAACAACGACACAGAGAGGTGTGGGGCCTCCTTTTATCGCATGAGGGGCATCATCAATGGGGCAATGTGGTACAGCTTTGCTGGGGGTAAGAAACTTTTAAAACCACAATAAATAAAACAAAGAAAAATATTTATTTTCTGCAACTTTATGCTCTGTGTACATCTGTGTTTTTTCATTTGCAGGCATGTCAGATTTCAATTACTTGCACAGTAACTGTCTGGAGATCACTGTGGAGCTCGGCTGTGATAAATTCCCCGCAGAGGCCGAGCTTTACCCAGAGTGGAAGCAGAATAAGGAAGCGCTGCTCAGTTTTCTGGAATCTGTATGCTTTTCTTTTCTAATCTTTTACTTAAGAATATTTCAAAATTAAATAAAAGTACAGAGCTATGAAGTTACTTTGAAATAGGTACATAATGAAGTGTGTCAGTGTTTAGGATACTGAGAAAGAAGAAGGAGCTACAACATAAAAAACAGCATTTAAAGATCCCATATTAATTTTAAGTATTGTCATCCTCAAGGACACGTGCATGCAGTTTTAACTTTGTTTTAAAGTTCACCAAAAACCCTGTCTTTCAAGGTCTCTTTAAAGACAGGTTAGATTTCCGGCTGTTCATTATTAATGAGCTCCTAACCTGATTGGGTAAAAGTTATTTGAGTGAGCCAAAGGGAAGTAAGGAGGCAGTCAGGGTGCAACTAAATAAAGGCAGTGAACATTTATTTGTAAAATTAACAGCACACATATGACTTATTTCTTCATTTCATAAGGCTGAAACTTGTGAAAATTTTGCTATGTTGTTTTGTTATCATATAATATTAAAAATGATTTAAAAAAACCCCTAATGGGTGCATCTTTTCTCGAAACAGGTTCACCGAGGATTAAAGGGAATAGTTAAGGATGTGGATGGCAATGGGATCAAAGGTGCAACTGTGTCTGTCAGAGGGATCAGGAAAGATGTCACCACAGGTGAATATTATGACCGGGTAGATCATTTCTGTTTGGTGCGGTGCTGTAGTCGAAACGATAATACACGAGGCTTATTATCCTAATTTCAACCTAATAATGTGATTATAGCTTTTAGTAGAAGAGCTTATCAGTTGTCAATTTAAATACAGTTTATGCGACAATTACAGTGGGGTAAAAAAGTATTTAGTCAGCCACCAATTGTGCAAGTTCTCCCACTTAAAAGATGAGAGAGGTCTCCAATTTTCATCATAGGTATACCTCAACTATGAGAGACAAAATAAGAAAAAAAAATCCAGAAAATCACATTGAAGGATTTTTAATGAATTAATTGGTAAATTCCTTGGTAAAATAAGTATTTGGTCAATAACAAAAGTTCATCTCAATACTTTGTTATATACCCTTTGTTGGCAATGACAGAGGTCAAACGTTTTCTGTAAGTCTTCACAAGGTTTTCACACACTGTTGCTGGTATTTTGGCCCATTCCTCCATGCAGATCTCCTCTAGAGCAGTGATGTTTTGGGGCTGTCGCTGGGCAACACGGACTTTCAACTCCCTCCAAAGATTTTCTGTGGGGTTGAGATCTGGACACTGGCTAGGCCACTCCAGGACCTTGAAATGCTTCTTACGAAGCCACTCCTTCGTTGCCCGGGCGGTGTGTTTGGGATCATTGTCATGCTGAAAGACCCAGCTACGTTTCATCTTCAATGCCCTTGCTGATGGAAGGAGGTTTTCACTCAAAATCTCACGATACATGGCCCCATTCATTCTTTCCTTTACAGGGATCAGTCATCCTGGTCCCTTTGCAGAAAAACAGCCCCAAAGTATGGTGTTTCCACCCCCATGCTTCACAGTAGGTATGGTGTTCTTTCTCCTCCAAACACGACAAGATGAGTTTTTACCAAAAAGTTCTATTTTGGTTTCATCTGATCATATGACATTCTCCCAATCCTCTTCTGGATCATCCAAATGCTCTCTAGCAAACTTCAGACGGGCCTGGACATGTACTGGCTTAAGCAGTGGGACACGTCTGGCACTGCAGGATTTGAGTCCCTAGCGGCGTAGTGTGTTTCTGATGTAGCCTTTGTTACTTTGGTCCCAGCTCTCTGCAGGTCATTCACTAGGTCCCCCCATGTGGTTCTGGGATTTTTGCTCACCGTTCTCGTGATAATTTTGACCCCACGGGGTGAGATCTTGCGTGGAGCCCCAGATCAAGGGAGATTATCAGCGGTCTTGTATGTCTTCCATTTTCTAATAATTGCTCCCACAGTTGATTTCTTCACACCAAGCTGCTTACCTATTGCAGATTCAGTCTTCCCAGCCTGGTGCAGGTCTACAATTTTGTTTCTGGTGTCCTTTGACAGCTGTTTGGTCTTGGCCATAGTGGAGTTTGGAGTCTGACTGTTTGAGGTTGTGGACAGGTGTCTTTTATACTAATAACGAGTTCAAACAGGTGCCATTAATACAGGTAACGAGTGGAGGACAGAGGAGCCTCTTAAAGAAGAAGTTACAGGTCTGTGAGAGCCAGAAATCTTGCTTGTTTGTAGGTGACCAAATACTTATTTTACTGAGGAATTTACCAATTAATTCATTAAAATTCCTTCAATGTGATTTTCTGGATTTTTTTTCCTCATTTTGTCTCTCATAGTTGAGGTATACCTATAATGAAAATTGGAGACCTCTCTCATCTTTAAAGTGGGAGAACTTGCACAATTGGTGGCTGACTAAATACTTTTTTGCCCCACCGTAGTTCTGGCCGAGCAATTTGATTGGACAGCAGGGATTGCAGGAGTTACTACAGTATATTCCACGATAATTGCACCACAACGTTTCACTGGATATGTATCACTCCACTTCAAAGGTGTTCTATCCATCCATCCATCCATCCATCTTCTACTGCTTTTCCGGAGGTCCGTGTCGCGGAGGCAGCAGTTCAAGCAGAGAAGCCCAGACTTCCCTCTCCCCAGCCACCTGCTCCAGCTCCTCAGAGAGGATACCAAGGCGTTCCCAGACTAGCTGGGAGACAGTCTCTCCACCGAGTTCTGGGTCTGCCCCGGGGTCTCCTCCCAGTGGGACGTGCCCAAAACACCTCAAGTGGGAGACATCCAGGAGGCATCCTGATCAGATGCCCATACCACCTCAACTGACTCCTTTCAATGTGGAGGAGCAGCAGTTCTACTCTGAGCCTCTCCCGGATGACTGAGCTCCTCACCCTATCTCTGAGGGTAAGTCCAGCAATCCTACGGAGAAAGCTCATTTCAGCCGCTTGTATCCGCGATCTTGTTCTTTCGGTCATTACCCAAAGCTCGTGACCATAGGTGAGAGCAGGAACATAGATTGACTGATAAATCGACAGCTTTGCCTTAGAACTCAGCTCCCTCTTCACCACAAGAGACCGGTACAACGTTCGCATCACTGCAGATGCTGCTCTGATCCGTCTGTCAGTGTCTCGCTCCATTTTCCCCTCACTTGTGAATAAGACCCCAAGATACTTAAATTCCTCCACTTGGGGCAGGAGCCTGTGCCCAACCCAGAGAGGACAAGCCACCTTTTTCCGGCTGAGGACCATGGAGTCGGACTTGGAGGTGCTGATTCTCATCCCAGCCGCTTCACACTCAGCGGCAAACCGTCCCAGCAAGAGCTGTAGGTCATTGCTGGATGAAGCCAACAGGACAACATCATCTGCAAACAACAGAGATGAGATCCTGTGGTCACCAAGCCTGACACCCTCCATTCCCTGGCTGCGCCTAGAAATCCTGTCCATAAAAATTATGAACAGGATCGGTGACAAAGGGCAGCCCTGGCGGAGTGCAACTCTCACTGGGAATGAGTCCGACCGAGTGTTGGCAATACGAACCAAACTCTCACAACGGTCGTACAGAGACCGAATAGCTGGTAACAACAAGCCCGATACCCCATACTCCCGAAGCACCCCCCACAAAAAACCACGAGTGACGCAGTCAAGTGCCTTCTCTAAGTCCACAAAACACATGTAAACTGGCTGGGCAAACTCCCACGAACCCTCGAGAATTCTCAAGAGGGTAAAGAGCTGGTCCGATGTGCCATGGCCAGGACGAAAACCATATTGCTCCTCCTGAATCCGAGGTTCGACCAGCAGTCGGACTCTCCTCTCCAGTACCTTGGCATAGACCTTCCCAGGGAGGCTGAGGAGTGTGATCCCTCTAAAGTTGGAGCACACCCTCCGGTCCCCTTTTTTGAAGAGAGGAACCACCACCCCGGTTTGCCATGCCAAAGGCACTGCCCCCGACCTCCACGCAGTGTTGCAGAGGCGTGTCAACTATGACAGCCCAACAACATCCAGGGCCTTGAGGTACTTAGGGCGAATCTCGTCCACCCCCGGGGCCCGGCCACCAAGGAGATTTTTAACCACCTTGGTGACCTCAGCCCCTGTGATAGGCGAGTGTTCCCCCTCGTCCACAAACCCTGCTTCCTCTGTGGAAGGCGTATCAGTGGGATTGAGGAGATCTTTGAAGTATTCCATCCACCACCCGACGATATCCCCAGTCGAAGTCAACAGCGCCCCATCTGCACCATACACAGTGTGGACAAGGAGCTGCTTTCCCCTCCTGAACCGCCGGACAGTTTGCCAGAATCTCTTCGAGGCCGACCGAAAGTCTTGTTCCATGGCCTCACCGAACTCCTCTCATACCCAGGTTTTTGCTTCAGCAACCACTCGAGCTGTTAATTACTAACAGTAATTTATAGTCAAGTCTGCAGACTTGAGAATTGCAGTACTGTGTTGGATACCTTAATTTCCACAGTGAGGCGCTGTTTGAAAAGCAACTACAGTCTCAACCATCTCTGATCTGGAAGTCCTGTCCTTCTAAACATCCAGGGTCATATTTTATGTATGTTTAAAAAAAAAAAAAGACAGGTTAGAGTTGAATTTATTGATTCAATTAGAAAAAAACACAATACCTTTGTGGTGATGGACTCTTTGCTCACTTTTTCTTGGCATTTTCAGATGAAACAAAGTGTGCTGAAGCCAAATCGCTAGCATGCTAATGAGCCACCGGCATTGATCTCGGCCCTTCTGCGGTACCGACTCAACAAGTGACCGGCATGTATTTAGGTGCTTAGCAACAGTTACTGGGTACATTTAGAAGGGACTATTTTTTTCTCGGCTGCACAAAATAACTGGTTAAAGAAACAAATCCTAATATTTTGTCCAATATTGCTGTCATTTAATAAAATGTGCTTGCGGAACTGTTGTATAAAAGCAACAGTACACTCGAGGTCGTACGGTATCAGTGAATATAGTAACTGCAGGTGTGATATGTCTAAGGCCCGTACTCCGTCTTGTGTAATATTCCTTATAAGACTCATTATTTTTGGTCTGAAACAAGCAGCTTTGGCTCTCATCCACCTTTCATTTTGTCTAACTTTTAACCCGTTTCACTATCCCTGCACTACAGTGTTCACAACCCAGTATTTGTGGCTGAAGTAATCATCCATCCATCTTCTACTGCTTAATCCTTTTCGGGTCATGGGAGGGGGTGGGGGGTGGAGCTTATCCCAGCGTCTTTGGGTGTGAGGCAGGGTACACCCTGGACAGATCACCAGTCCATCGCAGGCCTGAAGTAATCATTTTAACAGTATTTTGGTGAAATAATGGCAGAGCAGCTTGAAGCCCAAGATTCTGATTCTCATTCATGACATGGACTATATTTTCAGAAAAAAGAAATTCACAAAATGTTACTTTAATGAATAGTTTTATTGCTTGAGCACATTTGTGAAGAAAAAAACAACAACATTTGGTGTTACTTTGATTCACTTTTAATTTTACTGAGTTCAAAATGCATCATTAATGTGCTTTTTTACACAATAATTTGTTCTAACCATAAATGATTGCATCTTTAAATGTTTATTTAATTCAATACTTATGATTTAGATTATATTAGGGGGAACATTTGGATATTTTAGATTTTATTTTCCTCAGATTAACACATTTATGTGGATCAGCATCTCCACTGGTGACAGAAAAGTCACAAATATACCAGAAAAAAAAGCTGCAAAGTTACAAAGAAAAAGTTGCTAAATTTACATGAAAACTTACAAATGTGTCACAAAACAGTCTTAAATTAATGACAAACCAGTCTTAAAAGATAAAAGAATAAACAAGTCTTATATCAGGAAGAAAAACCTCACAAATTTATGGAAATAAAGTGTCATTGTACAAGAAAAAAGTTACAAATTGAGGTGAAAAATAATGCAAATTAAGGACTAAAAAGGTTGTTAATCTACTTGTGGAAAAATTGCAAATTTACACAGAAAAGCCACAGAGTTAAGTGAAAAACCTCCCAAATTCACAAAAATTAAAGTCATTACTCACTACTCAAGTAACATTTTTGTGACTGTTTTTACTTGAGTAATTGTTGTCATGAGGTAACATTACTTTTACTTGAGTATTTCTACCCACCTCTCCGTATGTTGAACAGCACATACACTGTATGACAGAAGGCAAGGAAGAATGCAATAGATCTGTGTTATTTCCTCCCTTTACGATCCTCTTTCTTGACATTCCTCTGTTCATTCCCTGGCCTTCAGCTGAAGATGGGGACTACTGGCGGCTGCTGAACCCTGGCACTCACATCCTGACAGCCACGGCTAAGGGCTACTCCAGGGTCACCAAGAGGGTTCACCTGCCACACACCATGAACAAGGCCGGACGTGTCGACTTTGTCCTGGAGAAGGTTTGAGTCTCTGTGTACCAGATTTGTTTGTTTTTTTCCCCACCTAATAATCATCACATCTGCTCCTCCCCCAGGTTCCCCTGGAGCCTGATATCGACGACCACCTCTTCCCCACGGTGGACTCCTGGGACCGATTTGACCCATACAACCAGTTTGAGCGTTACACGGGCCCAGATGTGGCCGAGGGTGGAATAGAGCGTCAGGAGAAACCGTGGTGGTGGAACTACTTCTCTCAGTCCGGCATCTCTCCCCCAAATTGGCTGTTGCGAAACATCTAGAGACGTTTTTGAGTCGATGGAGGGTCTCAGAGGCATTAATGTAGCACAAGCTGTTACACTGAAATCAGCACTAACAAAACACATTTCAGCTCACTTGCTTTTTGGTGCTTCCAGGGTGTGTGGGAAGTTGTGGCCAGTATTGCTTTTACCTGAATTGGGATTGTTTTAAATGACGATTGGGTCACAAACATACAGAAATGACTGTAGCTTATAGTCAATTTATGAAAATTGAGATGTGAGAGCAAATTTCCTGTGCATTATAACAGATTGTCTGTATTTTAATGTGCATTAGTAAAATCCAGATCACTAAATTAAAATCCTCTGGAATAGCAAAAGAATGCAGAATCTCTTGTTTACATTATTTTAATGCTGTGCCAATTGTAAAAGCTTTTATTGTTTTGAGCTTCACAAGCATAAAAATATTAAATATTTCTGTCACCTTTTTATTCTGGGTGTTTTGTGTCCTCCTCTGAGGAGATAACATCTTTCTCTTTGTCTCTTAGCAGGATTGCACAAAAAACTGCTTACATTTTTGCAATTAAATTTGTTGGAAGGTTGGAGCGTTGGCTACAAAAGAACAAAATAAATTTAGGAGAAGATCAAATTGCATGGAATTAACATTGAAGGTGGATATTTTATGAGCTATGAAGCTTAAGTGCTGGCAGAGGTACAGTATGTGTTTGCTGGCAACTTTCTTGTTTAAAATAGCCTCACTGGTCTTCAAGCTGCTGAATAGACCAGACGCTACTGAGGCCTGCTTACTACACTTCAACGGTTACAGCCTGTGGTCGCTAGGTGGCGCCCATCAACCTATTATCCCATCCTTCAGTCTGTTCAACTGCTTGTTAACAAGGCAGCAACTCTGCATTCAGGCATGTAGACATTGTCAAGATGAGCTGCTGAAGTTCAAACTGAGCATCAGAATGGGGATTTAAGAGACTGCAGGATGATTGTTGGTGGCAGACGGGCTGGTCTGAGTATGTCAAATAGCTAATCTACTGGGATTTTCTACACACATCCATCTCTAGAGTTTAGAGCAGGGGTGGGCAATCATGTGCCATGGAGGGCCATTCTACTGCAGGTTTTCTGTTCCACCCAGTCTCTTCAGCAGGTGTTTTCAGTGATTAGCAATCCTTGAAGCTGATCAGAGCAAACACCTGCTGAAAAGACTGGGTGGAACAGAAAACCTGCAGTGGAATGGCCCTCACTGCCCACCCCTGGTTTAGAGAATGGTCTGAAAAAGAGAAAACACCCTTACAGCAGCAGCAGCCCAAATACAAACCCCAATTCCAATGAAGTTGGGACGTTGTGAAAAACTCAAAAGAAGGGATGCAATGATTTGTGAATACTTTTCAACCTATTTTCAATTGAAAACAAAAACAAGATATATAGGGGCAGATTTACTAACTTGCTGCGCCATCGCAAAACCCTGTTTTGGCATTAAAAATCTACTGTCAAGATTTACTAATGGGTGCAGGGCAAAGTTAGCAATGGAAAGGCATGGACTATGTTAATTTTGCACCTGACCTTATTGCATATGTATTTGTAGTTGTCATTTCAAAGCACAAAGTATTTAAATGACTGGCACAAGGTGATTTACTAAGGTTTGCGGTTGTCAGTCTCCTGCTAAATGTGCCAGGATTTAATGCCCGCAAAAAACTGCTGAGTGAAAACAAGCGTAGTATGTATGCGCACTTTGCACAGGAGCTGTATCCTGGCTGTGTTTGATAATGTATTAACTTAGCCACGTAATGAACGGTCAGATTATCATACATTATGGGATTTTTGAAATTGTTGATCATACATCGTACAGAGGGGAAAATTATCATACAAATACAATAATTACGGTACGTCTGGCAACACTGAGCAACAGCAACTAACTCTCTTTTCCATCTAAATTAGTTGCCCCTGCAGCTGCCTAGAAAGGTGCCTGATAAGAAAGCCTGAATCCACAACCATACTGCCTAAACAGATCACACATGAAAATACATATTGTGGTGAATTATGTCCCTAGAGTCCACTACACATGTCCCCCCAGAATTTACCACAATGAAAAAAAAATAGTCACTGTGGGGGTGGAGGGTGAACTGCTTGCACCATAATGGCTCTGCCAAACAAGAGGGGGAAGAGGGTCACCCACGAGAGGGGTTATTGAAACTGGTTTAATTGGGGGGGGGCCCGCCCCCGGAAAGGGGGTTGCACAAGAGTGACAGGCCTGTCCACATCCAGGTGGGCCGGCTTTACGCGGTCCACTGAAATTTTTTCTGGCTTGCCTCCAACATCCACAACAAAGTGTTTCCCTCTTGGTGCCAATGCATGGAATGGGCCATCATAAGGACGTTTCAAAGTGCCACGGTGAACATCATGGCGGACAAAAACAAAGTCCGCCGACTGCAGGCTTGCAGGAAAGTGCAAGTGAGGGAGCCCGTGTTGCGAAGTGGGGACCGGCACAAAAGCTTTGGCATTCTCCAGGAGCATTTGGCGCTAAGCAGCCGCGGACCAAGGGGTTGTCGTGTTGAAGACAAAATCCTCTGGGACACCTAGTGGCTGACCATAAACCAACTCGGTAGATGAAGCTTGGAGAGCCCCCTTAGGAGCAGGTCTGAGTCCCAGCATGACCTATGGAAACCTATCTGCCCAACTGCTGCCTGTGAGGCCGGCCTGAAGTGCGGCCTTCATAGAATGGTGAATGCTTTCATACAGTCCATTAGCCTGTGGGTGGTACACAGTGGTGCAGTGGAGCATCACCCCCAGGCTCTCAGCCACAGCGTTCCATAGCTCTGAGGTAAACTGAGAACCACAGTTGAAAGACAGGTCAGATGGAGTGCCAAATCGGGCAACCCAAGTCCCTATAATAGCCTGAGCCACCTTGTCAGATGTAGCTGACACCAATGGGACAGCCTCTGACCATTGAGTAGTCCTATCCACCATGATGAGGAAGTAAGTGAAGCCACCAGAGGGGGGCATGGGGCCGACAAGGTCCACATTAACATGGTTGAAACACCTTTCTGGCACCTGAAGCTCTCAGTGGGGCCTTGACATGACGTTGCACCTTGGAATGCTGACACACGATGCAGGTGTTAGCCCAATCTCTCACATCCTTCTTGAGCCCATGCCAGACAAACTTCGCAGTCACCAGTCTCTGGGATAGCTTCCGACCAGAGTGGGAGAGGCCATGCACCACCTCAAAAACTTGCTGTCTCCAACTGGCGGGAACAGTGGTCGGGGTTTGCCAGTGGAAATATCACAGAGGAGGATTGTTCCTATATCATCAAAATGTACACTACCGTTCAAAAGTTTGGGGTCACTTAGAAATTTCCTTATTTTTGAAAGAAAAGCACTGTTTTTTTTCAATGAAGATAATTTTAAACTAATCAGAAATACACTCTAACATCTAATATACATTGCTAATGTGGTAAATGACTATTCTAGCTGCAAATGTCTGGTTTTTGGTGCAATATCTACATAGGTGTATAGAGGCCCATTTCCAGCAACTATCACTCCAGTGTTCTAATGGTACAATGTGTTTGCTCATTGCGTCAGAAGGCTAATGGATGATTAGAAAACCCTTGTGCAATCATGTTAGCACAGCTGAAAACAGTTTAGCTGGTTAGAGAAGCTATAAAACTGACCTTCCTTTGAGCAGGTTGAGTATCTGGAAAAAAAATATTATTTCAAATACAAATCATTATTTCTAACCTTGTCAATGTCTTGACTATATTTTCTATTCATTTTACAACTCATGGTGGTAAATAAGTGTGACTTTTCATGGAAAACGCAAAATAATTGTCTGGGTGACTCCAAACTTTTGAACGGTAGTGTATATCCTCTAAACGGAGCACGGTGACCACTGTTCTGAATGCTTGCACCTCCACGTCAGCTGCCTGGTCCTCCGCCATGCAGGCATAGTCCAGTCCCAAGTGAAACGCTGCTGTGACGGCCCGGGAAAGACAGTCAGCTACAAGGTTGGTCTTGCCAGTGATGTGCTGTATGTCCATGGTGAACTCTGAGATGTAGGAGAGCTGTCTCTGTTGGCGGCATAACCATAGCTCGGCCACTTTAGCCATGGCAAATATCAGCAGTTTTTAGTCTACGAAAGCCGTGAACTTGCATCTTTCCAGCAGGATGCGGAAGTGACAGTTGGACAAGTAGAGACCAAACAGTTCACGATAAAAGGTGGAATACTTCTGCTCACTGGGGCATAACTGTCGGCTGAATAATGCAAGGGGCTGCCACATTCCATTGACCCATTGTTCATGAACTGCCCCGACAACATAGTCCAAAACATTTGTGGTAATGGCTATGGGAGCATTGGGTGATGGGTGGGTCAACATCGTCACATTTGCCAGGGTCAACGACGTCTTCAAATGCTCTTTCCCTCTCGGCCGACCACACTACTGTGTGGCGGGTGCTCCTTCCTTTGAAGGCCTCATACAAGGTACGCATGAGTAGTGCAACGTGGGGAATGAAACGATGGTAAAAATTAACCATGCCGAGGAATTCTTGCAGGGACTTGACTGTGAGTGGGCGTGGGAAATTTGCAACCGCAGCTACCTTTGATGGGAGGGGGACTGCGCCATCTTTAGTGACATGGTGTGCTAGAAAATCGAAGGTTGACAACCCAAACTGGCATTTGGCAATGCTGACAATCAACACGTGCTGACTGAGCCGCTCAAACAGGAGTGAGTAAGTGAGTAAGTAAGTGAGACAGGTGTTCTGCTTTGGAAGCGCTGGCAAGTATATTGTCCAGACAGACAAAAATAAAAGGGAGTCCCCATAGCACTGAATCCATCAGGCGCTGGAATGTCTGTGCAGTATTTTTGAGGCCAAAGGGCATGCATAAAAATTCAGAGTCCAAACGGGGTGATCACCGCTGTCTTTGGGATGTCTTGCAGGTGGACAGGTACCTGATGGTATCCTTGGACCAGATCCACCTTAGAAATGATCACCTTTCCTGCTCGGTGGGCAGAAAAGTCCTGAACGTGAAGGACCGGGTAGTGGTCAGGGGTCGTTGCATCATTGAGTCGGTGGTAATCGCCACATGGGCGCCATCCTGAAATAAGTGTGGCAGCTCGGTGGCACAGTGGTTAGCACTGTGGCAGTACAGTAAGAAGGTCACGGGATCAGTTCCACCCCTGACCATGGTGGGTCCGATCCCTCCCCCTGACCATCGGTGACCCTTCTGTGTGGAGTTTGCATATTCTCCCCGTGTCTGCGTGGGTTTATCCCCAGTACCTCAGTTTCTTCCCACAGGCCAAAAACACGCAAGTTAGGTTAACTGGAGACTCTAAAGTGGCCCTAGGTGTGAATGTGTGTGTGAATGGTGAAGGAATTGGCACCACACCTTGGCTGCGTCATCCATCCAGGTTGATGCCCTCTAATTTCCCTCTGGGATTAATAAAGTATACCAAAACCAAAAAAATCCACCCCCTGGCTTTGGGAAGAGGCAAAGTTGTGACACCTAAGGACTCCTGGAACGACGAATGATGCCAAGGCGCTCCATATTTACAAACTCTGCCTTGGCGACTGCTAATTTGGCTGTGTCCAGGTATCAAGCATGTGTATAAACAGGTGGGCCAGTGGTGGCGATGTGGTGCTCCACCCCATGTTTGGCGGCTGCAGATGAGAAAGTAGGCTGTGTGAGCGTAGGGAAAGTAGCAAGTAGCTGAAGAAAATCGTTGGGCACAGAGAGAGAGCTAGACAGTGCACCTGAAACTGGACCGCCTGATGTGCAATCATACGAACAGAAGGTGGTGGTGTCGATCAAACGGTGGTTTTTGACATCAACCAACAATCCATAGGCACACAAAAAATCTGCCCCAAGGAGAGGTACAGCTACATCGCCCACCATGAAGTCCCAGCCAAACTGCTTCCCGCCAAAACATAACTGGACATACCTGGTGCCATAGGTGCATATGGGGCTTCCATTTTCTGCTTTCATAGGGGGGCCATAGCCCCAAGCCAGAATGTCCAGCTTTCAATGCAGGCAGGACACTCTTCTGTGCACCTGTGTTGCACTGGAAATGGTGGCCAGAGTTGGCATCCTGAATAAAAAGCAGTTTTCCATTTCGGCCTACAGTCATGGCCACTACGGACTGACGGCCCACTGCACCCCATTTCCCACTGCACCGAAATCGCATTGAGGGCGGCATCACCTGGCTTTAATTCAAAATCTAGTATGGTAAAAACACCAACCAGATTCATGTCACTGCTTGGGGGGTGTAGTGGCTGCTGCAAGCGTCATGTCTGCGGACAGCAGTGGAGGATGTGTGGCAGGTAATAACTTGGCTGCACAATGTTGCTGCCCGGCCAGGAAAAATTTGTCTGCTTCCTCAGCCAACACACGACAGTCAGTGAAGTACAGTATTAGCCAAAGCAGCTCGTACTTGTGAGGGTAGCTGTCGCAGAAAGAGCTGAACAAAGAGGAAACCTGGCTCATGCTCACCCAAAAGATCCAGCATCCTATCCATCAGTTGAGATGGTTTACTATCTTCGAGGCCTTGTAGTGAGAAAAGCTGACTGGCTCGCTTCGCATCGGAGAGTTCAAAAGTTTGTTGCGTATTTATCCTGCTGCAGAGGATGTTTGAGTAGGCTCACCACTCTGGCTGCTGTAGAATTCTCAAGAGCTGAAACCACATAAAAATATTTTGTGTCATCTGCTGTGATCTCCCGTAGGGCAAACTGAGCCTCCTTCTGGGCGAACCACGCTGAAGCTGATGACTCACAGAACTCCGGTAGCTTGAGAAAAACTGCATTAGCTGCCATGTTCGGTGAGAGTTGTCAGTGGAAACGTCCAACAGACCGACATCAGGGTCACCAATGTAGGAATTGCAGGAATAACGGAGCTGGCAAATTCTCTCTTAATACCGCACACGCAGGTGTGCCGTTTATTTCTCCAGAAAACAGCAGTAGAGCAGCAGCAACACAGTAGCAACAGCAACTAACTCTGTTTTCCCTCTAAAGTAGGTCCCCCCGCAGCTGCCTAGAAAGGTGCCTGATAAGAAAGCCTGAGAGCACAACCATACTGCCTAAACAGGTCACACATGAAAATACATATTGTGGTAAATTATGTCCCAAGTCCACTACAGAACAAAAATAAACTATTTTACTGGGCTTTGTGCTTAAACAAAAGCTTAGAAAAAGCTTTAAAAAAAGCTCCTATATTACGTTCCTCTGAACTGACTATGCCTGTGTTGATGACCCGCTTCATCAGTTGTGTCTTTGAGCAATTTTATGGTGCTCTTAGTGGATGGGTGGTCATTACTGAAATGAAGTAACTGCGTCTGTGTTCATAATTTTACATGTTGTTAATAGATCACTGGCAAAAATTGGCCACTCCCTTAGGCACTCTGTCTAAATTGCGCACTCGCTAATTTGCGCTGCCTTAGTAAATCTGCCCCATAATGTTCAAAATGATAAGCTTTTTATTCATTTTTTTTTTCAAATATTCACTCATTTTGAATTTGATGCCTGCAACACGTTCCAAAACGTGGTCAGGGGCATGTTTACCACTGTTACATCACCTTTCCTTTTAACTGCACTCAATAGGCATTTAGGAACTGAGGACACTAATTGTTGAAGCTTTGTACATGGAATTCTTTCCGCATTCTGGCTTGATGTACAACTTCATTTGCTCAACAGTCTGGGGTCATTGTTGTCATATTTTGCGCTTCATAATGCACAACACATTTTCAGTGAGAGACAGGTCTGAACTGCTGGCAGGCCGGTCTAGTACTCACACTCTTTTACTATGAAGCTACAGAGTTGTATCATGTGCAGAATGTAACTTGGCATTGTCGTACTGAAATAAGCAGGGACGTCCCTAAAAAAGACATTTCTTTGATGGCAGCATATTGCTCCTAAACCTGTATGTACCGTTCAGCGTTAATTGTGCCTTTGCAGATGTGCAAGTTACCCATGCCATGGACACTAACACACCCCCGTTCCATCACAGATGCTGGCTTTGAACTTTGCACTGATGACAGTCTGGATGGTTGTTTTCCTCTTAAGCCCAGAGGACATGATGTCCACGCTTTCCAAAACCAATTTGAAATATGGACTCGTCAGACCACAGCACACTTTTCCACTTTGTGTCAGTCAATCTCAGATGGTAACCAGCAGCATTTCTAGGTGTTTTTGATATATGGCTTTTGCTTTGCATGGTGGAGTTTTAACTTGCACTTGTAGATGTAAGGACAAACCATGTTAATTGACAATGGTTTTCCAAAGTGTTCCTAAGCCTATGCGATAACGTCCTCTACAGAATGATGTTTTTTAATGCAGTGCCGATTGAGGGATCAAAGGTCACGGGCATTCAGTGTTGGTGTTTCAGCCTTGCTGCTTGCATGCAGAAATTTTCCCAAATTGTCTGAGTCTTTTGATGATATTATGGACTGTAGATAATGAAATCCATAAATTCATTGCAATAGTATGTTGAGAAATGTTGTTCTTAAAGTGCTGGACTACAAAGGGGGCTGAAAAGTTCATAGTGGTCAAACTTGACCAAATGTAGTTTATTTTTCAGCATAGTCTCCCCTTCAGTCCACACACTTCTTCCATCGTTGTTGTACCGCTTGGATCCCTGTGGTTGAGAAATAAACCACATTTGGTCAAATTTGACCACTATGAACTTTTCAGCCCCTCCTCGTACCATCCAAATGATTTTGGAAACATTATTTTAAGGTGAAAATCTTTCATAGGGTTGGTTTAAGAGGCTGTTTATAGTTGAGGTAAAGCTACGTGTAAAGCTTCTAATATTAGAACATTTAAGGTAGGCTGTTAATTACTCAAATTCAAGTAGTGGGAGTCAGAGTGGGAGTGCGTCCTTACTTCTGGTTAGTGTCTCTGCACGTCCGGTAAGCATAGCTGTATCCTTGGGCTATGCACAGGCGCTTCAATGTTGTAAATGGTACTGTTAACAACAAATGAACAAGTTCGTTTCTAGTTGTTTTATATATTAAACTTAAGTAAGTTTAGTTAAGCTAGCATATATTTGAAAGTGATGTCAGTTTTCAGCTTGACTGATATAACAACGAAAAACTCCAGTTCTGCTGCAAAATCACTAAGGTAAGCTACCCTCTCTCAGAGAGCGAGAAAGAGAAAAAGCTCAATAGAACAGTTGATAGGTTAAGAAATGTGTTTATAATAGTTTCATTTATTGTTGAATGCTCCGTTCTCAATGTTAAATTTTAAACCAGCAGGATAATAAAGTTATTTTTTTTTTTATCTTGACTCACTAATTAGCCTACTATTTTGAAAGCGGTTTTAGAGCAGCATTACCACAAGCTACTTACTACATTGGTATAAATGGCTGTTTCTAACTTTTCGGGGCCCATTTCTAAGATTTCAGTGCTTTAAACTCAATGAAAAAAATGTGTAATTCTACAGACGAACAGAAAAAAATATAGAATAAAAATTAAATGGAAAAAAGTCTCAAATTTATGAGGAAAAAAGTTGTAGCCTAAATTTATGAGGAAAAAGTCAAATTTATGAAAAAGCTCACAAATTCACAAGAAAAAAGTTGCAAAATTTATGAAAAAAAACTCGTTTGCAAAAACGTTTCAAATTTATGAGGAAAAAAATCACAAATTTATGAGAAAAAGTTGTTAAATTTATGAGGAAAAAAACTTACAAGAAAAAAAGGTTTCAAACGTATGGGGGAACAGTCACAAATTCACAAGAAAACAGTTGCCAAGTTTGTGTGAAAAAAGTTGTAAAACTCATGAGAAAAAACTTTTACAAATAAAACAGCAAATGTATGAGAAAAAAGTTACAAAGTTATGAGAAAAAGTAGTAAACATAAGAAAAAAATGCAAATTTATTACAATAAGTAGCATATTTGTAAGAAAATAGCAGCACATTTTTGAAAAAAGGTTGAAAATTTACATGCAAAAGCAATAAATTTAATTTAAATTCTGCCCCCCCCCCCCCAAAAAAAAATATTGAGGGCAGAGCTGTAGCTTGGGGCCCCCTTATGGCACCCATTGCATTTGCATACTCTATAGCCAAAAAAGTTTAAAAAGTGTCATGTACTCTATATAAGTTAATTTCTGGTCCTTCACATTTTCCTTCTGAACTCACGTTTAATATACTGCATAATATTGTATTAGTCATAACACTGAGCCAGTATGTTTCATACTCTGGTTGTGCAACCTTTCGTAAGTTTTTTCCCTCTCAGAATATTCTCCTTTCAGTAATGATCAGTGTAGCCTGTTGAAAACCTAATAGTCGGACTAACGTGAGAGTAAAGTTGGATTTGCACGTTTTCTTTTGGAAGAGGCCATTTCTGCATGGAGCTATAATTATCTTTATTCCAAGGCAGCGTGTTCCCAGATGTCTCCGCCTTATGTTCCTGGAGCGACTTTCCATCTGGCAGTCTTCCACCAAGGGTTCTGGCCCTCTCTCTATCTCTGGCCTCCCCAGTGCACCGCGTAGTCACTTTCAATCTGACTGCATCAGTTTCTCCAACATAACACTTTTTAACACTGCATATATAATGCAAATGCCCAACACTTTGCTCTGAGCCTCCTCCATGCTCCTCCTTTCATCTCTCGCCGCTCATCTCTGCCTTTCATTCCTGTAGCTATCTAGCCGCCATGCCCCAGGAGTGGAGGCCTGCTCAATGTGGCAGAGATGATTTGTTTGCTTTGCAATTATTTTCCATCAGTGGAGACAAATGGATTCATACTGCAGAGAAAAACCCACACAGACAGACAGGGCTGGACTGATGAGCACCGTGGAACAGACCGATGTGTACCATCCACATCAGAACATCTTGAGTAGGAAAAAAAAAAAGATCACTTTATGAACACAATAAAGGTCAGTATCATTATCGTATTTAATGACTATAACTTTCATCTATGCACTCAGTTTAACTCACCCAATCTTAAAAAAAAATGGATGTTTTAGCCACTAATTTGCCATTTTTAAGAGAAAAAGCACCTTTTTGCAGTATTCAGGACTGAAGTGTGAGAAATTGTGCTATATGCACCTGCTTCTGATTATCCCTGACATCTGGTACATAAACTACGAGTGCTAGTGGTCATCCATGCTTCGTGATAGTCTAATGTAATCTTTCCGAATAAGTTGCTCTGGCATACTTTTCTATTTTTCTCCAATGCAGAAGTAGTGTTATTGTTCATAATATTTGTGAACCCCATGTCAAGGTGGACCAAGTCACTGTCACCCTTATCCACTGGCCAGGGAGACTAACACTTACATGGTCTCTTTCACACACAGCAGGCAGACCTACTCCTATATCCCAGGCTGGCATTCAAACCCATGACATCGTGATCTAAGTCCTCTCACTCTTACCACTGACCCAAAGAGGAAATCCTCCCTAGCACCTTAGCTAGGAGTGGAGGTGTGCCCTGACGGTGTCATGATCTGCACCACTGGCTAATTCCCCATGGAGGGGTGCCTAACAATATGCACTTTTTTTTTTTTTTTTTTAAATGTACAACTTTTTCCTCATAGATTTATGAATTTTTGCCCAAATTTTGCAACTTTTTCCATTCATTCATTCATTCATTTATCTTCAATCATTCAATCCTGTTTGGAATTTTTCCAACTTTCTTCTCATACACTACCGTTCAAAAGTTTGGGGTCACTTAGAAATTTCCTTATTTTTGAAAGAAAAGCACTTTTTTTCAATGAAGATAACTTTAAACTAATCAGAAATACACTCTATACATTGCTAATGTGGTAAATGACTATTCTAGCTGCAAATGTCTGGTTTTTGGTGCAATATCTACATAGGTGTATAGAGGCCCATTTCCAGCAACTATCACTCCAGTGTTCTAATGGTACAATGTGTTTGCTCATTGCGTCAGAAGGCTAATGGATGATTAGAAAACCCTTGTGCAATCATGTTAAGTCTGCAATGCTGTAATTGCTGCAAATGGAGGATTCTTTGACGAAAGCAAAGTTTGAAGGAAAAAATTATTTCAAATACAAATCATTATTTCTAACCTTGTCAATGTCTTGACTATATTTTCTATTCATTTTGCAACTCATGGTGGTAAATAAGTGTGACTTTTCATGGAAAACACAAAATAATTGTCTGGGTGACCCCAAACTTTTGATCGGTAGTGTAAATTTCCAAAAAAAATTTTCCTGTAAATTCTCAACTTTTTTTCTCGTAGATTTATAACTTTTTTCCTCAAACTTTTGCAACTTTGTTTTTGTAAATTTGCAGATTTTTCCTGTACATTTTCGTCTTTTTTTCTCATAAATTTGTGATTTTCTTCATTTAAATTTTCAGTTGTTTCTCATAAATTTGTAAGTTTTTTTTCTTGCAGATTTGAAACTTTTTTCCTGTAAATTTTAAAAAAAATTCTCAAAAATTTGCTATGGTTCATCTGGATGCTCGTTAAATTTTTATTCTTTGTAAAAAAAAAAAGAAAATTGTGTCTTTTTTGAATTTTTAAATTGACATCTTTCATGTTCTCCCCGTGTCTGCGTGGGTTTACTCCGGGATTTCTCTGGTTTCCTCCCACATGCCAAAAACATGCAAGTTAGGTTAATTGGCATCACAAAAACTGTGGATTCTAAATTGTCCTTAGGCATGACTGTGAGAGTGAATGGTTGTCTGTCTGTGTGTGTTGGCCCTGCGATGGACTGGCGATCTATCCAGGGTGTACCCTGCCTGTCGCCCAAAGATGCTGGGATAGGCTCCAGCCCCCCCGCGACCCGAAAAGGATTAAGCAGAAGAAGATGGATGGATGAATGGATGGATGGACATCTTTTATCATATCTTTGCACCTTTATTCTTGCAAATTTGTATCTAATGTACATTTATCCATTTGTACCTAATACTAAATTGGTTATCCCAGCTTGTTAAAAAGTAACAACTTGACTACAGGAAATAACCAACTTTGAGCTGTGATGCTGCAGTGGTTATCACTGTCGCCTCACTGAAGACTCAGACCTTTGGGGTAGTGGTGGCCTAATGGTAAGGGGATGTGGACTGGTGCCAGTTCAATCCCTAGACTGGCAGGATCAGACCTGGGTGGGACAGGTGAAATAGCAGTGTTTGTAGCACCCTCATTAGCACTGTGGTGCCCTTGAGTAAGACCCTGCACTGGACAGCTTCCAGGTTTGAATGTGCCAGGTTTCCTCCTGGAGTCCAAATGTACTTGTTTGGTTAATGGGCAATTCTGAAGATTGTCTGTAACCCATAGAATAGGATGTGAATATACAGTATTTAGAATCACTTTAAGCATTTATGGGAATAAATGTCTAGCAGTCAGCTCTCTAAGAAAACTGGCTATTGGCTGTAAAAGTCCATGCTGGAAGGAACAGTTACTTGCAATGCAGAAATTATTTGACTCAGCATAAAATAATCTAAAAAACAGGTTATTAAAAATTAAGTAATGTCCACATCATTCCAAATTTCTGCACTCCTTAATTTGCAAAGTTATGCTCAGATTGGTTAGCATCCCAAAATGCCTATCCTCCGTTCCAAAACTCTTGCATTGGAGCCGGGTATGGCTTCAGTCGTATTCTGTAATGTGACGCAATTACAGCTTAAATGCTATGTATACCTTGAAGAACAACTGTCATATTGCTCCTCTAATGAATAAAGCAAAAAGTCTACAATAGTATTTTCTGCTGTGGCTCCTGTGTAACCCACCCCGAGGAGAACCGTCGGACGTGGGTTATCATGGTAACATTTAAAGTAATAAAAAACTGAGACCCTTGCCCTTCTGTAACAGTTTAGATTTTCAGGCTGAACTAAGAGAGTATGTAGTTCGGATAAACTGGAGGTGATTGGTCCCTCCCATTCGCCCCCATTAAAGGACATACACAACTAAGCTGCAGACTTTTATGTCTCTGTTGAACTTTCAAACTATCCAAAGAAAAAGAGATTAACCTTTTCCTCTCAGCTCACGTCGTCATGATTTTTCTTTTCTCTTGCCTTCTGTCTTTGTTTCCTCTTTACGACCCTGTCTCCCCTTTACCGATGTCTCTGTTGACCATGCCTTGTCCCGTCTCCCCCCTCCTCGTCTTGTCTCTCCTTTACCCTCCCCTTTTCTCCCGTTGTATGAAGGGCAGGTTCAGGGGTCACCAATTACTCTGAGATGGCTGAGAAAGTTGTATGGGCTCTACCCTCGGGGCTGCCATGTTGCATTATCATCAGGGAGATTGCAGGTACGCAGCAGCCACTGGCTGCCTGCACAATAACTACAACCTCAAGCCCGGCGCGGACTATATAGTCTCCGCTAGGTTCAAGCTGTCCTCATGCCTGAGCGGCTAGCTGGCTCCTATTCAGCCTTCCTCTCTTATTGACCTGCTGGGCAGAACTAATATGTATGTCTAGACTTCCTGGGAACCCCTCTACCTGAGAAGACAAAGCTGGACAGTATGCATAAAGATTGTACAGGCAGTCTGTGCTAATAGGCTGACATTTTGGGCTGTACTGTTGCTCTCTCTGTGTGTGAGATAGATTGAAGAAATTCCTATAGTTTAAATGTTCTTGAGTGTAATGCTTGCAGTCATAAGTTTTATGATCTTATGCATGGATCAGAGAAGACCATGAAGTGAGAGGTGATATACAGTGAACTACCAGATAAGCAGCCTTCAAGGTGTTTTTGAGTGTTAAAAGTTTTAGACAATCTTAATGGTCTTTGGTAAGTGTTGTACCTCAGCATCAACAACTGATTCACAGGGATCTCCATAAAGTAAGTAAAGAGGTTCTTGTTAGCAGGTTTCACTTGTAGACAGACACGCCAGTATAATCTAATGGTTTCAAAGAAATTAAGTTAGTTCTGAGTCCCCCACCATGTGCCATGGTGGCCCAAGACCCTGCATATTTTACATCCAACTAGTGTCTTCAACTGGTAATTTCATTGAATTTGTTCCCACCTGCTGAAGACACTGGGTGGAAGAGAAAATCTGCAGGGTCTTGGGCTACTGTGGAGCAGGGTTGGGGACCAATTAGATGTAGTATTTATAACTTTACACTACTGTGTTTTTCTGTAGTTGTCCCAGAACACATTAAAATGAAGAATCAAGGGACCGGTTTCCCTCTGTGGCTGGATAACAAACTTTCCTTTCCTCATTCTATTTATACTGAGCACCAAGCCAGAAAGCAGAAAGTACCATTTTTATTATGGTCTTGGGTATGATCTGGCCCTGCAATGGACTGGTGATCTGTCCAGGGTGTACCCTGCCTCTTGCCCAAAGATGCTGGGATAGGTTCCAGCCCCCTCGTGACCCGAAAAGGATTAGGTGGTAGAAGATGGATGGATGGATGGATGGTATGATCTGGCTGGGGCTTTAACCCACAGCCTCCCAGCTATGGGGTGGATGCTCTACCACTGTAGGCGATGTAAATAAGTGTATAACAAGGAACAATGGGGAGACATGTCCCCCAACCAAAGACAAAGACCCTCCCCCATGTTTGTTTGCCTTTCTGCTTGTTTGCAGCATTACGCAAAAACTACTGGATGGGTTTTGATGTTCTACCTAGGGCCTGGCAATATCCCGATTATTAGGGGTGGGAATCACAAGGGACCTCACGATTTGATTCGGATCGCAATTCTTGGTTCACAATTTGATCCTATCACGATTCAACGATAATCGAGTATCACGATCCCATATATTTCAAATTTTTTCACCTTATTCAACCTCACATCATGCCCCATAGTAAAACTGTTGACATCTTTCATATAATAAAGTACTTAGTCCAAACGGGCAGCAACCGGACAATTTCACAGTAAATTATTAAATGGTAAATAGCTTTCACTTATGTAGTGCCTTTTTACTCATCTCTGGATGACCAAAGCGCTTTACAGATCCTGCTGTTCATCCATTCACGCAATCGTTCACACACTGATGGTGGCGGATGCAAAAATAAATGCTCTTAAAATAAATGTTTAACTGATAATAAAATATAATCTTAAAATCAATAAGGCGAGATTAAATCACATACCTGGGCCTCAGTGTTTTAATCGTGACAAAAACTCTTGTTTTCCACAACACTATATGGATGCAGGTATTTGCATATGAAGTAGGTGATTGACTGCGTTCTCTTCTCAGCTCACTCAGAATTTGTAGGTAGCTTTAACAAGGTATACGTTTCTAAAGTTAGTTGATTTTTATCCGGTGCTGGTTTAGTTTTGCTGTCATCTGCTAACACCTGCTGCCCCAGGATGGTGCCGAGAGGTGGTTCCTCATGTTTGTAGTATTCCCACAGTATTTTACTTTCATGTGTCACTCCTTGCAAACTGAATGTGTCATATCCAGGCTGTTTGTTCCGTCTTTGTTATAAGATCCAAAAAATGTCCAGATATTTGATTTAAACTGAAGGTGCATTTCTGATTTTTTTTTTTCCCCCACGTTGCTTCTCCCTCCACTATCTTATTGTACACCTGGACTGAGGTTAAATCTCGTGAGACACCTTTGCTGCAATGACTGCACCATCTAGTGGACTGAAAATCCCACTGATTAACTGATAACCCAAAAGTATATGTTTGCATTTCTTTTAATAAAAGCTCAATCCGTGCATTTATGGATCAATGCATTGTCGCAAGTGCCAAGTATCACGATTCATCACTGAATCAATCTTTTTTCCCACCCCTACTGATTATATTCATTGTATCAGTACATTTGGCCACCCACGATACATAAAATAGTTGTATCACGCATATTCAAGTATTTGTCACGTCAATATAAGCAGTGATTTCTCCCCAGCTGCTGCTGCTGAGCAGTGCTGAGAGCTCAGCATGGCTACCCCACCCCACTACACTGCAGCCAACAGTATCTGGTCTTGCAACCCTTCAAAATAAGAGCTCCTATTCGCTCTTGCAGCCCTTCAAAATAAGAGTGAGTGGCTCACCAAATAAAGAACTGATGAAATGTAGACACATAAAAAAGCGACAAATTATACTTCTGTCACTTATTAGATCACCAAGTATTGTCAAATCAAATTAACTTTGTCATATTGCTGTACATACAACTGTAGTGCAGGCAAGATGAAATTGCGTTTCTCTCGGCATCCATATAAATAGAAGCAGCATGATTTAAGACACACTCCCACAGCTTCACCCCCCACCCCCACCATTCACACATCCCTGAGACATACTTGGGGAAAAAAACTAACTATAATATACAAATATACAAAATGTCCGTAGTTGCAGCAGTGTGTATGAGAGATTCCGGGTCAACTGTTCAGCATCCTGACAGCTTGTGGAAGGAAGCTGTTGATCATTCTGGTGGTTCTGCCTCTGATGCTCCGGAATCGTTTACCAGATGGAAGAAGTTCAAAGTGTTTATGCAGAGGGTGAGAACGGTCCTTGACAATGTTCAGTGCCCTGCTCCTACAACGGTTCTGAAAAAGTTCCTGGACAGAGGGGAGGGAGACTCCAATTACCCTCTCAGCCCCCTTGACTATCCTCTGCAGGGCTTTTTTGTCTGACATACTGCAGCTGGAGTACCATGTAGCAATGCAGTACGTCAGAACACTCTCCACCACACCTCTGTAGAAGGTCCTGAGGATGCAGATGGGGAGAGAGGCCTGTTTGACTTTCCTCAAGAAGTGCAGTCTCTGCTGAGCCCGCTTCCTGATCTCCAAGGAATTCTTGCTCCAGGTCAGGTCCTGCAAGATCTGCACTCCAAGGAACTTGATGTTCTCCACTCTCTCCACTAAACGGCCGCCGATGCTGAGGGGGACGTGCTCAGGCTGTGACCGCTGGAAGTCGATAATCATCTCCTTCGTTTTGTCCACGTTGAGCACTAGATTGTTCTCTCTGCACCAGCCCTCCAGGTCTCACTTCTTCCCTGTACATTGATTCCTCATCCCTCTGAATAAGTCCCACCACCGTGGTGTCATCTGCAAACTTAATAATCTGGTTCCCCTCGTGTCTGGACACACAGTCATGTGTTAGAAGTGTAAACAACAGTGGACTGAGTACACAGCCTTGAGGGGATCTGGTGATCAGCATGACAGAGTTGGAGATGTTGTTTCCAACCTGGACAGACTGAGGTCTCTCAGTCAGGAAATCCAGGATCCAGAGACATGGGGTGGTGTTCAGACTGAGAAGGAGTAATTTCTCCATCAGTCTCTGGGGAATAATGGTGTTGAATGCTGAACTGAAATCAGTGTACAGGAGTCTGGTGTAGGTGTCTTTCTGGTCCAGGTGGGTGATGACAGAGTGTAGGGTGGTGACTATAGCATCCTCTGTGGAGCGGTTTGAACGATATGCAAACTGCAGCGGGTCGTGTGATGCAGGGAGGCAGGCTGTAATGTGTGGTTTGACAAGCCGTTCAAAACACTTCATCACAATTGGTGTCAGTGCAACAGGACGATAGTCATTCAAACAGGACACAACTGGTTTCTTTGCCACCGGTACAATGATAGAGGTCTTGAAGCATCTGGGAACGATGGCCTGACTCAGGGAGATGTTATAAATGTCAGTCAGGACATCCGCCAACTCGCTCGCGCAGTCTCGGAGCACACGTCCTGGAATGTTGTCCGGACCTGCAGCTTTGTGTGGGTTGACTCTGGTTAGGGTCCTCCGTGTGTCCACTGTGTTGATGGTAAAAGCTGGTCCCACCGATGGTGGGGGTGGGTCAGCCCTCCCTCTGATTGTTGAGTTTGATGCTTCAAAACATGCAAAGAAGTCGTTAAGCCTGTCTGGAAGTGAAGCATCGTCATCATCGACCCCCTGCCTAGACTTATAGCCCGTCAGTGTCCGAACTCCCTGCCACATCTGCTTGGTGTTCCTAGTGTCACAGGTGTGCCTGGATTTTCTCTGCATAGGTGCACTTTGCCGCCTTAATTCCCTTTGAGAGCGCAGACCTGGCTGAGTGGAGGGCGATCCTGTCCTTTGCTCTGAAGGCTGCATCTCTCGCTGTAAGCAGCGAGCACACCTCTGCAGTCATCCAGGGCTTATGGTTACCCCGCATAGTGATGGTCTTCACTGTAGTGACATCCTCTGTGCACTTCGCGATGTAGCTGGTGACTGCATCAGCATACTCCTCCACATCTGTCTTGTCTTCCTGGGAGGCTGCTATTTTGAAGACCTCCCAGTCTGTGTGCAGAAAACAGTCTTTCAGTGCAGAGGTTGCACTCTCTGGCCAAATTCTAATTTGTTTCACTGCTGGCCTGCTGCGCTTCAATAAAGGTTTGTAGACAGGCAGCAGCATCACGGACATGTGATCAGAAAGGCCGAGATGGGGGCGGGGTATCGCCTTATATGCATCTGTGTTTGTGTACACCAAGTCCAACATATTCTCTCCTCTGGTCTTAAAGTCTACACATTGTTTAAACTTGGGGAGCACAGTCTTTAAGATGGTGTGGTTAAAATCCCCCGCAACCACCACAAAACTGTCCGGGTGTGAAGTTTGGATTTCACTAATCGCATTGTGCAGTACCCCGAGTGCCTTCTTAGCATTAGCTTTAGCATTAGGGCTCGGTGCTATGTAAACACCAGCTACAAACACGTTGCTGAATTCCCTCGGCAAATAATGTGACCGACAATTTACAATAAGGAACTCCGCCAACCGAGAGCAGTGTTTAGACACTAACGTGGCATTGACGCACCAGTTCTTGTTAACATAGATGCATAGCCCACCTCGCCGTTTCCCTGTCGGCACGGAACATCGCCATATCTTCCAGTTGAATGGCCTCGTCAGGAATGTTGCCGTGGAGCCATGTCTCAGTGAAAAGAAACACACAGCAGTCTCTCCACTCTCTCCGGGTTTCTCTCAGCAGACGCAGCTCGTCTAGCTTGTTTTCGAGGGAGCGGACGTTAGAGAGAATGAGTGACGTACCGCTGGTCTGGAAGGGTTAGCCTTTAGCCTAGCATGGATCCCGGCCCTTTTTCCACGCTTTAGCTTGCGTTCGCTCCGCTTACGCCTCCTCCTCTCTCGGGTAGCTTCCAGCGGGGACTCCGCCAGAATTCCATGCTGGCGTAGAATGTCCAAATCACAACCGATCGCCGTGATTCTTGCAGCGTGCAGTACCTTGATGTTTAATAAGGTCTCACGGCTGTAAGTTTTACAGAATGTACGTCTGGGAAGATCAAAACACTCAAAACTCTCACACTCGCTGATGCCAAGAGGGGCCGCTGCGTCCGTGCGCGCTGCTGCCATCTATATACAACTGTGTATATACTATATGTATATACACACACTGTATATATACATTGTGTGTTAAACTGAAGCATTTCTACCCATGTGGATAAACTTTCTTACTTGATAATGTGAGTTCTGTTAAGCAAAGGAAAAAAGACACTGCTCAGTTATATATTGTTGGGAAAAAATTCTCTGACATGTCTTCATTTTATTTTATTATTCAGCTTTTTCATAAGTGAAATGAATATATAAAATTTCTAAAAAATATAAATAAAACAACCCGAAAAGGATTAAGCGGAAGAAGATGAATGAACGAATGAATGAATGTTCAGGACATTCAGTACACAAAATACATATCGCAATATGTACTGTGTATCGCGATATAGAGAAATTATATCACAATAAATTTTTTGAGCTGTATCGCCCTGCCCTAGATAAACCCATTAGATTCTGGAAATGATCTGGGTCAGGGTGCAGATTCTTGATCACTTTTTCACTAACATTGTGAGTTAGGACCTTGGTGAAGGTATGCATTCTCTGATTTTCACATACTTTTGCTTCTTTTTTGCATAAATTTTTGACTTTCTGTAAATTTTAACTCCTTTTGTGGAAATTTGCTACTTTTCTCCCATAGATTTCAACCTTTTTTCTTGTAAATTTGTGAATTTTTTCCTTGTAAATTGCAATTTTCTCTTCTAAATTTTAATTTTTTTTTTCCCCTCATAACTTTGCCACTTTCTTGTAAATTTGCAACATTTTGTTCTCATAAACATGTGAGCTTTTTCCTCATACTTTTTTACATCTTACTTTCAACTTTTTTCTTGTACAATTGTTACTTTTTGTCATGGAATGCCCCTCGGGGCAGAGGGGAGAGACCCACGTGCTGGACTGCTAGTTTGTGAAATTTATTAAAGAAACAAAGCACAAAGTCCGACACAGTGCTCCAACACAAAAATCTAAACTGTCAAGCAAACAAACTTACAAGTTAAGCACAACAGAACAAGGGCTGGGTTCTGGTGGAGATGAGGGGAGAAAATCTCCAGACTCTGGCAAAGAGGAATGAACATAACGGCCCTTAAATAAGGCTAGACACAAATGAAACAAATGATGACAGGTGTGAATCACATGAGCGGGCTGGGGAGAAAATGACACATCAGATGTGAGTCATGAGGAGAGGAGATGGGGCTGACAGTTTGACAGGAGCACCGCCCACAACCAGGGAGAAAACCTGGAAGTGCCTGTGACAACTGCAACCCCTGAGAAAGAAAGAAAGAAAGAAGACACTGGCAAAAATAAAGGGGAAACAAATAAGGACAAATAAACCCAAATATGTAAATAACAAAACTACACTGAATGTAAACAGGAAAATAAATCATACAAAGAAACAATACCAAATATGTGAAAACAAACTAGAAATAACATCACAGGCACCGAACTCCAAAATACAATATTATACAAATAAGGAAAAAAACAAAAGGCAAAGAGACAAAGCATGGTGAAATCCCCCGTGCTCAGATTGTGACAGAGCCCCCCCCCCCCCCCCCTCAAGGGGTGGACACCAGACACCCCAAGCAATATCAAAAGACGACAAGGACCCACCCACACTAAGAACCCACCCCACCAAGAGACAAGAAAACAACCTCGCCCCGGGCAGGAGGAGGGGAACCAGGCACAGAAGGACCGAAACAAACCAGAGAAAATAAGAACTCCCATGGCTCACACCCCATCAAAACCCAGGCTAGGAGAAAAGAAACAAAAAAACTGCTCAGGATCCACAGCATGACAAAACCAGGGACCTAGGTCCCCTAGACCAGTGGTGTCAAACTCATTCCATGGAGGGCCAAGACCCTGCAGGTTTTACCTCCACCCAGTCTCTTCAGCAGGTGTTTTTACTGATCAGCAATCAGTGGGAAGAAATTCAGAGAAATTACCTGTTGAAGACACTGGGTGGAGGTAAAACCTGCAGGGTCTTGGCCCTCCATGGAATGAGTTTGACACCTGTGCCCTAGACCAAGGAACTTGACTGTTCCGGTAGCCGGCCGAAGTTCCAGGCCTGGCAGGAAGCGAGGTGGTAAGAGTCGGGTGGCCTGCCGGAGAATGAGCCACCCAACCCAACGGCACAGTCTGTCAGGCTGTCGGCCAGAGTTCTTTAACCAACAACACAGAAAAGGTGGTCCAAGGGGCGGCTGCCCGACTGGGACGATCAGAGATGAGGAGGAAGGAAGAATAGGGGGAACCATAACGATGCCAGGCGGAGAAGGGGGAAATGCGATGGCCTCGGGCAAGGGAGAGGGAACCACGACGGCCTCAGGCAAGGGAGAGGGAACCATAATGGTGTCTGGCAGAGGAGGGGGAACCATGACGGTGTCTGGCAGAGGAGGGGGAACCATGACAATGTCAGGCGGAGGAGGGGGAAACACGATGGTCTCGGGCAAGGGAAAGGGAACCACAACGGCGTCTGGCAAAGGAGAGGGAGCCACGATTCCTTCGGGCTGGAAAGTAGCACCCTCGGTGGTCCCAGACTGGGACATCATAGCACCCGCAGTGGACCCAAGCTGGAGCAAAGCGGCACCCGTGGTGGTCCAGGACTGGGTCGTCACAACATCCATGGTGGCCCCAGGATGGAGCAAAGCAGCACCCGCAGTGGCCCCGGGCTGGAGCAAAGCAACACCCGCAGTGGCCCCGGGCTGGAGCAAAGCAACACCCGCAGTGGCACCGGGCTGGAGCAAAGCAACACCCGCAGTGGCACCGGGCTGGAGCAAAGCAACACCCGCAGTGGCACCGGGCTGGAGCAAAGCAACACCCGCAGTGGCACCGGGCTGGAGCAAAGCAACACCCGCAGTGGCACCGGGCTGGAGCAAAGCAACACCCGCAGTGGCACCGGGCTGGAGCAAAGCAACACCCGCAGTGGCACCGGGCTGGAGCAAAGCAACACCCGCAGTGGCACCGGGCTGGAGCAAAGCAACACCCGCAGTGGCACCGGGCTGGAGCAAAGCAACACCTGCGGTGGACCCAGACTGGGCCAGAGCTGCACCCGTGGTGGACCTGGACTGGGCCAAAGCTGCACCCATGGTGGACCTGGACTGGGCCAAAGCTGCACCCATGGAGGCCCCAGGCTGGGACGGAGCACCTGCGATGACCTCAACTGATGGGGAAGCAGCACCTTTGGAGGCCCCGGGCTGGGACAGAGCACCTGCGAAGACCTCAGCTGGAGGGGAAGCAGCACCCATGGAGGTCCCGGGGTGGGATGGAGCACCCATGAAGACCTCAGTCGGAGGGGGAGCAGCACCCATGGAGGTCCCGGGGTGGGATGGCGCACCCACGAGGACCTCGGCAGGAGGAGCTGGACCCACGGTGGAGAGGCTGGACCCATGGAGACTTCTGGTGAAGCTGGACAATCCTCGGTGACCGTGGGGAAAAGCTCAGATGGGAGAGGTAGAGAAACAGGGTCAGGGTCACTGGCAGCAGTGGAGCCCGGCAACGTGAGCTCAGGTGCAGCTGACGACTGCACCTGGCTCTCATCACCAAGAGCCAGACAAGATCTCTCCGATATAGAAACAACAGAAACAAAGGAGATCACTTGCCGGAGCTCGAGCTCCACCGCCGTCCAGGACTCTGTCGATCCAGACGATGATGTCTCGGGCCCAGCCCTCTGGAGGTTCAGCTCGGACTCTGCTGTGGTGGCCCCAGCAGCAGGCATGGTGGTGGATGCAGTCCTGAGAGTCCCCAGTGAAGTGGCCCACTCAGGTGGCTTGCCCGACGTGGACACAGGAGGTCAGCTTCCTGCTGGCACTGGATCCTTCTCCATTGTCAGCAGAGGCTTCAGCTCAGTTGCAGCGCTTTTCCTCTGTCCAGACTGTGGCTGTGGGACTGGGACCAGGTCCCCCAGGGCCGCAGGCTCCTCCATCATCCGGCGACTCAATTCAGGGGCCGGCAGACACTCAGGGGGGAAAGGAGGAGACATGGAGAGAGCAGGTGAACAGTCTAAAGCTGCAGCAGATTGTGAGGGCTCAGAGGACTGCCTAATCTGAGCCTCACCATCAGGAGTCAGGCAAAATAATTTATGCTTAATTGAAAGAGAAGAAAAAAAACACTTGCCTGAGCTCCTTGGCTGTGATGTCTTCTGCTGCAGCAGGTTGGGAATCAGCTTCTCCGTGACTTCAGTAGAAGAGGGCCTCCCAGGGAACCCTTGAGGAACCGCCTCTGCAGCTACAACACCGGGCGGAGCTGGGGAGGAAACGGCCTAACCCACAGCAGCGGGAGGAATCACTGAGGAGGAGGAAGAGGCAGCAGCAGCGGGAGAAAAAGCTGACAGGACAGCCGGAGAAGATAAACTAGATAAAGGGACCGCTGCGGGAGTTTGACCTTAGAGATGGGGAAATTGCTGATGAGGAAGTGGAGGCACTCTTCCGGCTGGATTTCCTTGAGCGACGGCGGGGAGCGGGAGGCAGAGATGTAGGCTCATGGTGAAGAAGGAAAGGGTCCGGAATCAGGGGACGCTCACTCGTTGGCTCAAACCCCGGGCCCCCTGGTGAAACCTCCTCCAGCTCCTGGGCAAGATCCGGGAGGAGCCATGGCTTATATTCCAATAAAAGTTCTGTCTCCACCAAAATAACCTGCCCGCACTCCTCCTGCTCCTTGGCCGATGGTGTGGGCAGTGTTCAGGTGGAGGAGGCAGAGCTTCCGCCAGAGAGCAGCGAGAGGCTGGAGGCTTCTGTGTCCTCGGGCACTTGCTTTTCGTCGGCACAGGCACTGACATCGGTGTGATCTCCCCCAGCCTGTGACTCATGGATGGTGGGGCAATTATGGAGAGGAATAGGTCTGCGAGCTCCAGGTGTTCCCACAGGCTGGGACATGCCTCAAGTACCTGCGCCGTGCCCTCCAGACACTCTCGGGCTGCCTCGGGAGTATGGGAGACATGAGCCTGTGAGAGAATGTCCTCCAGGACACACACAGTCCACCGCTCCACTTCACTCAGACCAGGAATAGAAAAATCCAGGGTGAGAGACACGACTAACCCAAGGTGAAAAAAAATAAAAACAAGAAAAAAAAACCACGAACTGCAGCAGCTGGGGTCTCTTACTGGCCGGAGTCGTCTGTCATGGAATGCTCCTCAGGGCAAAGAGGAGAGGCCCACATGCTGGACTGCTAGTTTGTGAAACTGATTTATTTATTTATTTTCCCCCTTTGTCCTGTCAGGCAGCTAGACAAGTAGAACAGGGATCCGTCACCCTTATTGTGTCAAAACAGATTTACTTTGCCTAGAGGTGCTTATACAGTACCTAACTGTGTATTGTATATTGTTGTAAACTCCTCCTGTAATAACTTTTAATACTTTAATTATTTTATCCATGGAAGACCTGACAGGATGGGGAAGAGGGAAAGGAAGTGTGCGGAGGGGGAAAGAAAAGGGAAGGGAACAGACAAAAAAACCAAACAAACCAACAACTAAAACAAACAAAAGACAAACTGCTTCTTCCACCAAAGATGTCTCAACGTGAGTCTGATTTCCGCACCTGTTAAAGGAGAGACACTTGTGCATGTATGTCTTCGTATATGAGAGTGCGCGCAAAATTAGTGTGTGCATGTGAGTGGTTTGTCAGGAAACATACAAAGTGGGGGGCCAGTTGCAGCAGCTCTCCCCCCGGGAACCCCGAGCAGGCAAGGCAGCGCCACCAACCCCCACAGGGCACAAACGTTTGAGGTCAGCAAGCCCCAGGAAAGCCAGGTATTCAGGTATTCACCCCCGGAGGGACGATCGAGAGAGGCCAGGTTGCTCGGTGGGCGGCACGGCGAGCCCACACCCCCAGACCCACCCACCCTCCACCCCCCAGCAGGGCCAACGCCCACCCCTGGGCCCCAGGAGGCAAGCGACCCCACCCCCTGGGCCGGAGACTGGCCCCCGCCCTCCAGCGTGAGCCCGCCCAGGCACCCCCACAGCAGGCCCGCCCCAGTGCCACCACCGCACACCCTGGGGACCCCCCATGCCCAAAGAAGTCCCCCCGCCCAGGGGAGCCCACATTTCTGAGATGCACTACCCCCCTTAATCCAACACCTCCCGACTTGCAGACCCCCTCCTCACACCTTCACACCCACATGCACTAACTCACTCTCACCCAGACCAACCCATTCTCTTTCACTCCTGTACCCATTCAAATTCACCCCTCATTCACCCTTGTTTCATAAGGTGGCTGCAAAGCAGATGCAGCGAGCCTGAACATGCACCAGTGCCCAGCAGTGGCCGGAGAGACCACTGGTGCAGGCCACAGAAGCAGACCCCCACTCCCAGCGCCCACCTGAGCGACTGATCAGCAGACCACTGCTGGCACCCTGAGATGCCACCCGACATGCAAAGCGCCGCACAAATCCGACCCACCATCACCACCTCAATTCATCACCCCCTCACTCTCACTTACGCTCATATTCAGTCCCGCTCTCACTCCCTTGGTTGTGTCTATACATTCAGCAGCACCCAAGGATTTTGACAACATGATGGGTCCTAGGCTCCCCACTGGGCCCCCACACCCCCAGCAAGAGAAGGGCAACAGGGGTGGGGGAAGACCACCACCCCACTACCCCCTGCACAAAACATGGTGGGTGTATGCCGGTTATAATGATGTAATTGTGTGTAAATGTGTGGACTACCAAAGCGCAATTAAAATTGGGGGGAGAGTGATTGGAGCACCGCTAGCCACTGCGATGGGCAGCAGGGCCCCCATCCCCCCCAAGCCCTCAGTGTCTAAAATGCAATTAAAATTGAGGTGAGTGCAGCAAAGGTATCCCCCACCCCAAAGCCCTAAATGTATCCAAGAAGATGTATATTCCACCAAGAGTCAGGGGGAGGGGGAGGGCGGGAAATAAGACTGGGAGGTAGGCGGTCTAAAAGTGAGGCCATCCCCCCCCAGAAGCCAGCTTGCAAACTGGTTCATGAGGCCACCCACTGCCTTTAAATCCCAACCCAGGGTGAGGGCCACCAGTGCAAGCAGCCCAGGACCCACCAGCATCGTGCCCAGGCGCTTCCAGCACCACAAACATGATGGGACAGCCATACCAATTCCCACTCATCTTACACACACAAACATGGACAACAATAGTGACAATAGTGAACAATGGGCCAGACCCACATGGCACCCCACATGCCAATCGACACCCATGAGTGCCCACGCAAGCCCACTGACCACCCACTCCAGATGCACACCGACAGTGGCAGGCCACCCTGCAGCCACAGCCACCTTGGAGCAACCCGACGGAAACACGGTCACCAACCCGCGCCAACGGTCCCCTCAACAATCCCCAAGCACCAACCCACACCCGCCGCCAATGACACTAGGGGCAATACAACAAAGTGCCCCACCCCAGGACACAAAAGCAGGGCAGCTGGGACAAGCAGGCCCCGAAACACCAACCCCCATGCCACTAGATGGACTGCCCCACCCTCGCAACCTAACAAAGTTCTTCTACCCATAAACACATCTTCCACCCCAGACATCCACCCACAGGTAACCGCACCCATGCACACACATGCCCCCACCCACCATAACACATGCTCACCTACACCCACACACAGCCCCACCTGCCCACCCACAACACACACACACCCACTTCCGCACCCGCTCATACACAAGTCCCCACTCACACCCACTCTCACACACCCACCCACACCCACGTAGACCCCAGTGGACAGGGAGGGCAACCCAGAATGCAGGCACCTGCCCCAGGGTGCCACCAGGCCCCAGGGAGAACATGGCTCAGCTGCGCAAGGATGCACCGGGGCCAACCCGCACCACTGGTGCACACCCGACCCCAGCCCAGGGGGGGGGGGGGGAAGGCCCCGCCCCCCAGCATCAGGGGCCCAGGGCCAGACCCAGACCCCCCCCGGGAGGCAAAGCCAGCCGGCCAGGGGCCACAGCCCCCCCCCCCCCCACCAGGCCAGACAAACAGCCACCCCGGAACAGGCCCCCCGGACACCCACAGTCAGGACGCAGCCAGCCGCCAGAGACGCCAAGGAGAGCGAGCCACATCCCGCTACCCCTCAGGTTATAAAATTAATAAGCAGGGACCAGAGAGAATTGAATTCTGTCAGTTGATTATTTGAGGAGGCTGACAGTCTCTCCAGGCTAATATAATCTAATAGTACGTTATAATAATAAGCCATGCATAAGTTATTTCTTGATTTCCAATTCATGAGGATAGTTTTCTTTGCGATGCAAAAGGTGGTGAGAACCATGTGTGATATCCTTGCATCTATATTTATTTCACTTAAATCACCTAATATGCAAAGTGTGGGAGAGGATGGGACACTATACCCAAGCCATGCCAAGTCCTCACATGTCTTCTGCCAGAACTTTTGAACTGGTGCACAGGACCACATAGCATGCATATAGCTATTCGGGACATTGCTGGTGCAGTGAGAACAGATATTTGTGTGACTCAGGCCCATTTTGAACATCCTTTGTCTTGTGTAATGAATTCTATGTAGAACTTTATACTGTATTAGTTGTAAGTTAGAGTTTTTAGTCATCTTAAAAGTGTTTAAACATATCTGTGTCCAGAAACTTTCCTCCTTATTGATTGATAGGTCTGTCTCCCATTTTGATATTGGAAGAGAGACAGACTCATCCAGTTTTGACAATAGTCCATGTATTTTCAATATCAATTTAGGGGAATGAAGATTTAGAAACTCTGCCACCTTAACTGGTACCTCTGAATCTGTCTGATTAAGATTGAATCTTGCTTTTATTATGGCTTTAAGCTGTTGGTTTTCAAAATACTTTTTATCACTGATGTCGTACTGTGACACTAGTTCCTGAAATTGGATAAAAATTTCCACCTTGAATAAGATGTTCCAAGTTATTTATTCCCTTCTCTTGCCATAGTGGAAATTTTAATGTCCTCTTTTGTTGCAAGATATCAGGATTATTCCAAATGGGCATGTTTACAGGGGACAAGTGAAGACCCCATTATTTTTAAAAATTTCCACCAAACCGTTGGAGAGGAGTTGATATTAATGCTTTTAAAACAGTCATGGCATTTAATACAGGGACTTATAAAAGGTAAGTCAGAGATATTTAGCGATCCACAGAGAGCCTGTTCAGCATCTAACCATGGGTTTCCTAGTGGGGTTGATTTTGTCCATTTTGAAAGAAACTGCAATCTATTGGCTAAAAAGTAATTAAAAAAAATTGGTAGATCTAAGCCTCCACACTCTTTCGCTTTTTGGAGGGTTTTTAAACTAATCTGTGATGGTTTATCCTTCCATAAAAATTTACTTATATTTGAGTCTAGAGACTTAAACCAGGCCATTGATGGTTGGGTAGGAATCACTGAGAACAAATAGTTGATTTTAGGAAGAACCATCATTTTAACAGTTGTGACTCTTCCCATTAGTGATATAGGTAGTGTCCTCCAGCGCGTAAGGTTGTCTTGTATTGTTTTTAAAAGGGGGATGTGATTTAGTCGCAATAACTGAGAGCCTGGGGGAAATATCTATTCCTCAATATTTAATATTACCTGATTGTATTAGAATAGTAGATGTATTTGAGAAATTACAGTTTATAGGTAGAACAATTTATTTACCCCAGTTAATAGAGTATTCTGATAATGATGAAAATTTATCAATGAGTGCCACTGTCTGAAGAAGAGATCTTTGTGAGTTGTCAAGGAAAATCAATACATCATCAGCATAAAGACTTATCTTGTGTTCTTTTTCTCCAGTTTGGATACCTCTGATATCAATATTTTGTCATATGGCTGCTGCTAATGGTTCAATAAAGATGGTAAAAAGTGAGGGAGAGAGTGGACACCCCTGCCTAGTACCTCTCTGGAGATTAAAGCTTCGAGAAGTCTGATCATTTGTTTGGACAGATGCAGCTGGACACCTATATAGTGTTTTAATCCAGTTTATAAAAGATGAACCAAACCCGAACTTATTTAACACCATAAAAAGAAATTTCCAGTTAACACGGTCAAAGGCTTTCTCTGCATCCAGGGACAAGATTGTAGTTTTTAAGTTATTGATCTTGCAGTAGTCTATTAAATTAAATAGCCTGCGTGTATTATTAGCCGGGTGCCTACCCTTGATGAAACCTGTTTGATCTGGGTGTATAATAAACGGAATAATCCTTTCCAGTCTTTTGGTGAGAGCTTTGCAAATTATTTTAAGATCAACATTCATAAGTGAGATGGGATGGTAGCTGTATGGAAGTGTAGGTTCTTTTCCAGGTTTAAGGAGCAGGATAATACTAGCCAAATTCATGTTTGGAGGAATTACATTATTTTCTTTAATTTGGTTCACCATTTTAAAGAAAGTAGGTGCCATCACAGGCCAAAATTCTTTATAAAATTCTACAGGAAAACCATCTGGTCCCGGAACTTTGTTGTTTGGGATGTGCTTAAGTGTCTCCTGGAGTTCAGACACCTGAAGAGGTGCATCCAGAGCTGCAATCTGTTTATTATTTAAACGTGGCAAGTTAATATTGTCCAAAAATTTATTTATCTCTGAGTCAGATGGGTTAATTTGAGATGAGTAGAGGTTTTCATAAAACTTTCTTAAGGAGTTATTTATTTCTTCAGGCTCATGGGTAATATTTCCAGTCATATCCTTAATAGAGTGGATAGTTGTTTTTTCTTTATTCAATCTAAGCTGGTTCGCAAGATATCGCCCTGATTTATTACTGTGCTCAAACTTCTCAAGACTCAGTTTTTGTATTAAAAACTGCTCTTGTTTGTAATTTCTTTTAATTCCAGCTTTAATTTTCTGAGATCGTTAAGTGTCTGTTCCTGTGGGGAAACGGCATAGGTTGTCTCCAGTGATTTAATTTTCTGGTGTAACTCCAGTACCAGTTCTTTTCTCTTATTCTTATATGAACAGTAAGAAATTATTTTACCTTGCATGCCCACTTTTGCTGCTTCCCAAAGAACACCTGGGGATAATTCCTGGCACATCATTATATTCCAGATATGATTCCCACTCTTTATTAAAGTAGTTAATAAAGTCTTTGCCTTTCAGTAGTGACATATTAAATTTCCAGCTCCTAGTTTCCCTTGTAGCTTTCATATTTACTAGTGTAAGAGATACTGGATGGTGATCACTAATAGCTTGATTTGAACATATTTCAGTGTCTGTGATATCCCTCACAAAAGAGTTACTGGCAAAAAAGAAATCTAGATGTGAATGTGAACTATGAACTGATGAAAAAAAAAAGTGTATTCCTGAAGAGTTGGGTGAAGAGAACGCCATTCATCGCAAAGACTAAAATCATTCATGTACTGTTTGAGAGTGTCAGTAGCCTGCCATTTTTGGTAATTCCCTGATGCACTGAGCTTGTTGATTGCAGAGTTTAATACCAGGTTGAAATCTCCTCCTATTATGAGTGTAGTGTCCAAGTGCTCAGAAAGAGAAGTGAAAGAGGTATGAAAATAGGATGGGTCGTCAACATTTGGGCCATAAACGCTTGCAATACATAGATCCAAATTTTGATCTGAGATTTTTAGTATTATAAATCTACCTTCCGGATCTGTTATGGTATTATTCACAACAAAGCATATTCTTCTGTTTACCAGTATAGCTACCCCCCTTTGTTTAGAATTAAAGTTGGCTAGTTTGTGAAATTTATTAAAGAAACAAAACACAAAGTCTGACAGTGCTCCAACACAAAAATCTAAACTGTCAAGCAAACAAACTTACAAGTTAAGCACACCAGAACAAGGGCTGGGTTCTGGTGGAGATGAGGGGAGAAAAACTCAAGATTCCGGCAGAGAGGAATGAACATAACGGCCCTTAAATAAGGCTAGACACAAATGAAACAAATGATGACAGGTGTGAATCACATGAGCGGGCTGGGGAGAAAATTACAATCAGCTGTGAGTCATGAGGAGAGAAGATGGGGCTGACAGTTTGACAGGAGCACCGCCCGCAACCAGGGAAAAAACCTGGAAGTGCCCCTGACAACTGCAACCCCCAAGAAAGAAAGAAAGAAAGAAAGAGAAGACACTGGCAAAAATAAAGTGGAAACAAATTAGGACAAATAAACTGAAATATGTAAATAACAAAACTACACTGAACGTAAACAGGAAAATAAATCATACAAAGAAACAATACCAAATATGTGAAAACAAACTAGAAATAACATCACAGGCATAGAACTCCAAAATACAATATTATACAAATAAGGAAAAACAAAAGACAAAGAGACAAAGCATGGTGAAATCCTCCCGTGCTCAGATTGTGACACTTTTTCCAAATAAATCTGTAATGCTTTTCTCACAAACTTGTAGCCTTTTCCCATAAACTTGCTTTTGTTGTTGGAAATTTGCAGCTGTTTTCCATAGGAAATTTGTAACTTTTTCATATAAATTTGTGACTTTTTTCCTTGTAAATTTTTAGATTTTTTTCTTGTAGAGATGCAACATTCAGTGGGCACTTTTTTTGCCTTTTATGGTTTAAATGTTTTCTGTTAATCTAGACAATGACCCAAGTTTACTCTTAATGTTTTTGTTGGGAAGGGGGAAGATGTATTTTTTTCCATTTTAAAGGGTTTGAACTCTTCCCCATTACAAAAGTAATTTTTATTGTTTCCCGACGATGAAATGAATTATCTGCCCATGGCGTTGTACATCCCCTGCTTCAGTATTGCAGTGTCTAGTAGTTCTTAAATTGCTTTGCATTCTCTTAATCACACATTGTGCTTGGATCCATTCTACTTGGCCTCCAGTTTGACCACACCTTGCAATCTTCTTTCAGCATTTTGTTTGTTGCGCCTGCCTTGGCCAAAAAGATTGACTTTTCAAAAGTGTGGGCCTGATTAATATTTTTTCAAAGCTCCCTTATAACACATTTTCAGGCACAGAGACCCACAGCCCAATGCTGTTCAGGCCGGGGCCAACAGAAGCTGTGCAGCCAGTTGGAGCTGAAATGGCTTCTGAATAGAGAATCCCAGAGACCGATTCAGTATGCTCAGCCAAACCCTTGGTAATTGCAAAAACAGCACTTGGTCCACTAATAATGGGTGCGTGTCATTTCCAATCCCCGGACCGCCTGTCCGTCCATGCCACAGAGGCAGCAATTACAGACTCGGGCCTGCCACTGGACGAGAACACAGTAAGAACAGAGGAACAGAAGATTGTGTGTATGTGTATGTGGGGGCGGTAGGTTGCATGAGTAACTGAAAGAGGTACAGTAGGTTTGTGTATGTGTGTAAATGAGAGGGGGAGTTTGTAGGGAGGCTCTTGAACAATGATGAGAAAATACAAATTGGAAATCCTGTTGAACCTTGTTTTCAGGTTGTTAGTACTGAAATTATTTGAAATGAAGAAGACTCCACTTTGCATCTGGCAGGAATAAGGAGTTAATTTGCAGTACATTAAAGGAAAATGACTGAAATGCATCACTATAGTAAAGAAAAGTACAGGACTCATTTACAGCAGTGTATACAGTATGATGTCAAAGGGACTGTTTGCTGCTCCGGTGAGAAGTTAGACTGATAATGTTAGCCAGCAGCTTTCAGTTAGTGGAGGCACTTTATGTGATTGCTGATATTTTTGTATATCTGGACACATGTTTCCAATTACTATTATGTCAAATTCTAGGCCTCAGTAATATTTTCATGTCTTCCTTTTACTGAAACTGTCCATCCATCCTTTGGAATATTATTGGAACCTTTGGAATGTTCTCCCATCAAAAATCCGCCTTGCAACGTCATTGGACTTCTTCTTCTTCTTCTTGCTGCTCCCTTTAGGGGTCGCCACAGCAGATCATCTGCCTCCATCTCACCCTATCCCTTGCATCTTCCACTGTAACACCAGCTCTCTCCATGTCCTCCTTCACTACTTCCATGAATATTTTCTGTGGTCTTCCTCTTTTCCTCCGGCCTGGCAGCTCCATCTTCAACATCCGTTGTCCAATATATCCACTATCCCTCCTCTGCACATGTCTAAACCATCTCAGCCTTGCCTCTCTTACTTTGTCTCCAAACTGCTCAACCTTTGCTGTCCCTCTCATATACTCATTTCTAATCTTTTCCCTAATAGTCACTCCCAGTGAAATTCTTAGCATCTTGAACTCTGCCATCTCCAGCTCCATTTCCTGTCTTTTTGTCAGCACCACCATCTCCAAACCATACATCATAGCAGGTCTCACTACCATCTTGTAAATCTTCCCTTTCACTCTTGCTGCTACGCTTCTGTCACAAATCACCCCTGAAACTCGTCTCCCCCCACTCCACCTTGCCTGCACTCTCTTCTTCACCTCTCGTGCATTTTCCATTGCTTTGGATGGTTGCCCCCAGGTATTTAAACTCATCTAGGATGTCACGGATCGTCACTTCCTTGTGGTAACGTATCGTCACTTTCTGTTTTGCTGTCTGCCTGTGTGGTTTGCTCTCTAGCCACTAGCTATGGCTACTAGCTCGCTTTCTTCTCCTCCTCTGGTGTGCTCTCTGTCAGATGTTTAGCTACACCTCTGCCTCTTTTAGCGATAACGGTAAATGTAATAAATGTTGTCTTTTTGAGGCGCTCGAGGCGAGGTTGTCCGATTTGGAATCCCGGCTCCGCTGCATTGAAACACCGTCTGCGCCAGTTAATCTTGACGGACGCCCATTAGCTGCAGCGGAGCTAGCTAGCTTAGGTCCCCCTGTCAGCGGTCCCCCGGCTCTCCTCAGCAGCGAGGAGACTGGGTGGGTGACGGTGAGAAGGAAGCCTAGTCGCAAAGCCCCGGTACACCAACCTGTTCACGTTTCTAATCGTTTTTCCCCGCTCAGCGACACACCCGCTGAGGAAAAAACTCTGATCATTGGCGACTCTGTAGTCAGAAACGTGAACCTAGAGACTCCAGCGGCCATAGTCCAATGCATTCCTGGGGCCAGAGCAGGTGACATCGAGTCAAATTTGAAAATGCTGGCTAAAAGTAACTGTAAATATTCCACAATTGTTATTCACGCCGGCATTAATGACATCCGTCTCCGGCAGTCGGAAGTCACGAAACTTAATATAGAATCGGTGTGTGACTTTGCCAAAACGATGTCTGCCACTGTAGTATTCTCTGGGCCCCTCCCCAATCTGACCAGTGATGACATGTTTAGCCGCTCGTCATCCTTGAACCGCTGGCTGTCTGTGTGGTGTCCTAAAAATGATGTGGGCTACATTGACAATTGGAGCTCTTTTGGGGGAAAACCTGGTCTTATGAGACGAGACAGCATTCATCCCACTTTGGATGGTGCTTCTCATTTATCTAACAATCTGGCATCTTTTTTATCCAAATTTCCAAAACCATGACTACTCAGAGTTGGGACCAGGAAGCAGAGTCACAGTCTTACACGCCTCTCTGCAGCTCCTCTTCATCCGCCACCCCTCAGCTTAGCCCCTGACTTCCCCATCAGAGAATTGTTGTCTGCTCCCTCCAAAGTGAATAAAAATATAATGTATAAGCATCCCAAAGTGATAAAGCAAAATATTGGTAAAACTCAAATTAAAAATAAAGCCCCTAAATTGAATGATTTGGCCTCTGTTCCTCCTCATAATTTAAAAATTAAATGTGGTTTATTAAATATTAGGTCTCTATAGAACAAATTCTATAAATTATGGCGCCCGTTTCTTGATTTCTTTGAAAGACCCACGATTATAGTTTCTGAGTAGCTCATATCCCCTTTACCCCACCCCCACTTCACACACACACAATTTTTCTTTGTATTTTTTTTTTTTTTTATTGTTTATTTAAAGGTTTTTGTGCTTTGAAGCATTTACATTTGTTGGCTTTAAGTTCTAGTTTTTTACTGTTTGGTTGAAACAAAAATGAAAATTTCTAATACTTTGTATTGTATTGATACTTCAATTAATAATAATAAAAAGACCTTTGAAAGAAAGACATTTTAGGTCTCTAACTCCCAAGTCTCTGTTAGTCCATGATTTGTTAATTGATCATCAGATTGATTTAATTTCCCTTACAGAGACTTGGTTAGGACAAGAGGATTATGTTGGTTTAAATGAATCAACTCCCTCTGGTTATTTAAACTGTCAAAATCCCAGAAGTTCTGGTCGTGGAGGAGGAGTAGCAACAATTTACCATTCCAAATTACTAGTTAATGTAAAGCAAAAAACATGTTATAATTCCTTTGAGGGCCTGGTCCTCAGTATTGGGCACTTTAGCAATTTTAGGTTAAACCCAATTTTATTTGCCATAGTTTATCGTCCCCCATCAACCTACTCAGAATTTTTATCCGAATTTGCTGATTTCTTAGCTGATTTAGTGCTGAAATCTGATAGAATAATTATAGTAGGGGACTTTAATATACATGTGGATGTAGATAGTGACTGCCTTAATGTGGCATTCAATTCAATATTAGATTCGATTGGGTTTTCTCAGAAAGTAGGAAATTCTACTCATTACCTCCACCATACATTGGACCTTGTTTTGACATATGGCATAGAAATAGAAAATCTTGTAGTGTCTCCTCATAACCCTGTACTGTCAGACCATTGTCTGTTAACCTTTGATTTTACTATCTCTGACTATTTGGCTCCTAAAGAAAAATATTATTACAGTAGATGCCTCTCAGATGATGCTGTTTCCAAATTTATGCAGATTGTTTCCTCTATGCCATGTGTCAACACAACGGAAATAAGCTATAGACAGCTTGCTCCTTCTGTAATTGATAACATGGTGGATAGTGTTTCAGCTTCTCTGCATCAGACTCTAGACTTGGTGGCCCCCTTAAAAAAGAAAAAGTCTAATCAGAGATTTCTAACTCCTTGGTTCAACACAGAAACTCGTACCTTAAAACAGAAGACTCGTCAATTAGAAAGAAAATGGCGCTCTACTAATTTAGATGAAATCTATTTAGGTTGGAGAAATCATCTTTTAATTTATAAAAAATCTCTTAGAAAAGCTAGAACGAGTTATTACTCTGCATTAATAGAAGAGAACAAGAATAATCCCAGGTTTCTTTTCAGTACTGTAGCCAGGTTGACAAAGAGTCAGGACTCTGTCAATCCTAGCATTCCCTTAGAGCTTACTAGTCAGGACTTTATGAACTTTTTCAATAATAAAATTTCATCCATCAGAGATACAATCAATCAGATTCTTCCCACAGTTAACTTAAATACTGTAACTACTACAACTCCTTCTGTTGATGTCTGTCTTGATGAGTTTACTCCAATCGACCTTTGTGAGTTAGACAAAATAGTTTCCTCATCCAAACCTTCAACTTGTCTTTTAGACCCTATTCCTACCAGGTTATTTAAAGAAGTCTTCCCACTTATTGGTAGCTTTATTCTTCATATAATCAATTCTTCATTAACTTTAGGCCATGTACCGCAGGCTTTTAAAACGGCTGTAATTAAACCCCTTACTCAAAAAGCCAACGCTAGATCCAGGAGCTTTAGCTAACTATAGACCAATCTCTAATCTCCCTTTCATTTCAAAAATCTTAGAAAGAGTTGTTGCTACGCAATTATTTGACCACCTGCAGGGAAATTGTTTACTTGAAGAGTTTCAATCTGGGTTTAGAATCCATCATAGTACTGAAACAGCCTTAGTGAAGGTCACTAACGACCTCCTCATTGCATCTGATAATGGACTAGTTTCTGTACTTGTCCTTTTAGACCTTAGTGCAGCTTTTGATACTATCGATCATAATATTCTACTTGATAGATTAGAACACTATGTTGGACTTAATGGAACTTCGTTGCAATGGTTTAGATCTTATTTATCTGATAGGTTCCAGTTTGTTCATGTAAATAATGAATTTTCTTTCAACTCAAAGCTTAGTCATGGAGTTCCACAGGGATCTGTGCTAGGCCCTACTCTTTTTAGTTTATATATGCTTCCGTTAGGCAACATTATTAGAAAGCACTGTATACATTTTCATTGTTATGCAGATGACACACAATTATACCTGTCAATGAAGCCAGATGATAGTAATCAATTAGCCAAGTTAGAAGCCGTCTTAAGGAAATCAAAGCTTGGATGACTTGTAATTTCCTGCTATTAAATTCAGATAAGACTGAAGTCATTCTTGTTGGTCCAAAAAACCTTAGAAATTCCTTTCCAAATCAAACTTTCAGTTTGGCTGAGGTTACTCTCTCTTAATAGCTCTGTGAGGAACCTTGGAGTTATTTTTGATCAGGATTTGTCCTTCAATTCACATATTAAATTTGTTTCTAAGACTGCCTTCTATCATTTGCGTAATATTGCCAAGATTAGGAGCATCTTGTCTCAGAGTGATGCTGAGAAACTGATCCACGCTTTTGTTAGCTCGAGATTATCCATCCATCCATCTTCTACCGCTTTTCCGGAGGTCCGGGTCGCGGAGGCAGCAGTTCAAGCAGAGAAGCCCAGACTTCCCTCTCCCCAGCCACCTGCTCCAGCTCTTCAGAGGGGATACCAAGGCGTTCCCAGACTAGCTGGGAGACATAGTCTCTCCACCGAGTCCTGGGTCTGCCCCGGGGTCTCCTCCCAGTGGGACGTGCCTGAAACACCTCAAGTGGGAGGCGTCCAGGAGGCATCCTAATCAGATGCCCATACCACCTCAACTGACTCCTTTCAATGTGGAGGAGCAGCGGTTCTACTCTGAGCCTCTCCCGGATGACTGAGCTCCTCACCCCATCTCTGAGGGTGAGTCCAGCAATCCTACGGAGAAAGCTCATTTCAGCCGCTTGTATCCGCGATCTCGTTCTTTCGGTCATTACCCAAAGCTTGTGACCATAGGTGAGAGTAGGAACGTAGATTGACTGGTAAATCGACAGCTTTGCCTTAGAACTAAGCTCCCTCTTCACCACAACAGACCGGTACAACGTCCGCATCACTGCAGATGCTGCTCCAATCCGTCTGTCGATCTCTCGCTCCATTTTCCCCTCACTCGTGAACAAGACCCAAAGATACTTAAACTCCTCCACTTGGGGCAGGAGCCTGTCCCCAACCCGGAGAGGACAATCCACCTTTTTCCGGCTGAGGACCATGGACTCGGACTTGGAGGTGCTGATTCTCATCCCAGCCGCTTCACACTCAGCGGCAAACCGTCCCAGCCAGAGCTGTAGGTCATTGCTGGATGAAGCCAACAGGACAACATCATCTGCAAACAACAGAGATGAGATCCTGTGGTCACCATCTGATAATAAAGAATTACAATAATTTAATCTCTAGCTCGAGATTAAATTATTGTAATTCTTTATTATCAGGCTGTCCTAAAACATCTTTAAAAAGTCTTCAGCTGATCCAAAATGCTGCAGCAAGAGTTTTAACAGGTACTAGAAAGAGAGATCATATCTCTCCGGTTCTGGCCTCCCTTCATTGGCTTCCCATAGAGTTTAGAATTAAGTTTAAAATCCTTCTTCTTACTTACAAAGTAAACAATCAGGCTCCTTTTTATTTAAAAGATCTGATACTACCGTATTATCCAAACAGAGCACTACGCTCCCAAAATGCAGGATTACTTTTAATACCTAAAATCTCCAAAAGTACAATGGGAGGCAGAGCCTTCAGTTATCAAGCTCCTCTCCTGTGGAATCAGCTGCCAATCTGGATTCGGGAGTCAGACTCGATCTCAGGTTTTAGCCCTATTCTTAAAAACAATCTTTTTGATATAGCCTACAATTAGGGAGGGATCATGTGTTTCTGAACCCTCCCTTAGTTATGCTGCTAATAGGTTTAGTCAGCCGGGGGACCTCCAGTAATGCACTGGGCCTCACTCCTTTCCTCACTCTCTATGAAATATTTTTTTTTTGCTGGTCATTAACATTTGTTTGTTCTCTCCCATAGATTGAGTCCCCATCGTGCTGTTTGCTCTCTACATGTCTGTTCTTTTCTTTTTCTCTATCCCCTCACCCCCCAGCCAGTCGCAGCAGATGACTGCCCCTCCCTGAGCCTGGTTCTGCTGGAGGTTTCTTCCTGTTAAAAGGGAGTTTTTCCTCTCCACCGTCGCCAAGTGCTTGCTCACAGGGGATCGCCTGATTGCTGGGGTCTTTCTGCAACTATGGGGGTTCCCCCCTACAGTTGATAGTGCTATGAGATGACTGTTGTTGTGAAATGGCGCTATATAAATAAAGTTGAATTGAATCTACTTTCACCACTTCTACTCCTTCCATCTTCCTTCTGTGTTTCCGACACGATCATCAGTAGCACGGGGGCCCCCCAGGGAACGGTGCTGGCTCCCTTCCTGTTCACTCTTTATACTGCGGACTTCTCACACAACACAACACATTGCCATCTACAGAAGTTCTGATGACTCTGCGATCGTTGGTCTCATCTCCAACGGAGATGAAGCTGAGTACAGAGGGCTTATCCAGGACTTTGTGGACTGGTGCCATCGGAACTGCCTCCAGATCAACGCGAGGAAAACTAAGGAGCTGGTGGTGGACTGCCGCAGGCATGGGCAGCCCCTCACAGCACCAGTAAATATACAGGGAACAGACATCGAGATGGTGACATCCTATAAGTACCTGGGTATTCATCTGAACAATAAACTAGACTGGTCACACAATACTGACGCACTCTACAAGAAGGGACAGCGCAGGCTGTTCCTGCTGAGGAGACTCAGGTCTTTTGGTGTACAAGGGGCGCTGCTGAAGTCATTCTATGACACGGTGGTGGCATCAGCCATCACTTTTGGAGTGGTCTGCTGGGGCAGTGGCATTACTGCAGCCGATAGGAAGAGACTGAACAAACTGATTAAGAAAGCTAGCTCTGTCCTGGGGCAGCGCCTTGATCCGATGGAGGAGATAGAGAGAAGGACGGTGGCTAAACTGTCATCTCTGCTGGAGTCCGAGTTCCACCCTATGCAGGACATACTGGATGCACTGAGGAGCTCATTTAGCAGCAGACTACATCATCCCAGGTGCACAACCGAGAGGTTTCGTAGGTCCTTCCTACCAACGGCTGTCAGACTGTACAACCTAAGCAGGGCTGCTCGCAGAGATAGCAAAAAGACGTAACAAACTAATAGTTTTTTTGAATGCAAAAGACTTACACAATGGTCCTCTCCGGCATACAACTAGGAACATACCGGTCGCTATGGAGGGTGAGAATATGTATGGGCACATAATCATACCATGTAGGATAACTAAATAGACGGTTATGCTGTTTCATCCCACCTAGCAACAATGCTCTTCACTGTGTGTGTTTATTTATTTACATATTTATTCCATCTAGCTACAATGCTCAGCACTGGGTGTGTTTATATTTATATATCTATATATTTATTCCATCTAGCTACAATGCTCTGCACTGTGTTTTTATACATCTACATATTATTCCATCCAGCTACATTGCTCCGCACTGTGTGTGTTTATATACTTGCATATTTATTCCACCTAGCTGCAATGCTCCGCACTGTGGGTGTTTATATATTTACATATTTATTCCATCTAGCTACAATGCTCTGCACTGTGTGTTCATATATTCATATATTTATTCCATCCAGCTACAATGCTCTGCACTGTGTGTCTGTGTGTATATATATATATTTTATAGTAATATGTACATGTGTATATTAGCTGCTCTTGCTTGCTTGTTTTTTTTTCTTGCCTTCTGATTGTTGCTCTGAGTGTTGCTATCCCTGTGCTGTTGCAATCCTGGAATTTCCCCGTTGTGGGACTAATAAAGGCTTATCTTATCCTAACCATTACACATGCCTCCCTCTCATTCACACTCATGTATTCTGTCTTCCTTCTACTGACTTCCATTCCTCTTCTCTCCAGAGCATACCTCCACCTCTCCAGGTTCTCTTCCACCTGCTCCCTACTCCAGGGTTTCCTCTGGTAGCATTTCTTGGTGGCGGCCCGCCTCACAGAAAATGTACCGCCACGCCAAGAAGGAGACATGAATTTAAGAATATATGAAGCAATGACTTTCCGTAAGTGCGCACACAAACAACACGCGTGGCCGTCATCCATGCGGAGTTTAGAAGTGCCCCGCCTACGTGAGCTTTCCAGTCAGTAAGCAGGTAGTGTCTCGCTAGCGGCAGCATCATCTTCTTTGAAAAGGAGTGAAAACTGGGAAGTCAAACAGCAGAAATGGACTCTATTTGAAGAGAAACTTTGTAAAGAAATCTGCCTTTTCTTTGTTGGTGAAAATCCTGGCGCATCAGCCCCTTGGCGCTACCTGTCGGGTGGGAGTGAAACTACAAATGATGGTTGTGTGCATGCATCAACCGCTTGGCCTGGGTAGATGAAAAAAAGTGAGCATGAACAGTGCCGCGTGCGTGCCGGGCTCGTCCAAAGCGTACGCAGACCAAGGTGGACTAGAGGGGAAATGCAGCATGAATAAGGTTTGACTGTCCGACAGAAACATGAGTTTATTAAAGTACTTTAAACGTGGAAAAAAAAAATCAGAAGAGGTACACTACCGTTCAAAAGTTTGGGGTCACCCAGAAAATTATTTTGTGTTTTCCATGAAAAGTCACACTTATTTACAACCATGAGTTGTAAAATGAATAGAAAATATAGTCAAGACATTGACAAGGTTAGAAATAACGATTTGTATTTGAAATAATTTTTTCCTTCAAACTTTGCTTTCGTCAAAGAATCCTCCATTTGTAGCCATTACAGCATTGCAGACCTAACATGATTGCACAAGGGTTTTCTAATCATCCATTAGCCTTCTGACGCAATGAGCAAACACATTGTACCATTAGAACACTGGAGTGATAGTTGCTGGAAATGGGCCTCTATACACCTATGTAGATATTGCACCAAAAACCAGACATTTGCAGCTAGAATAGTCATTTACCACATTAGCAATGTATAGAGTGTATTTCTGATTAATTTAAAGTTTTCTTCATTGAAAAAAAAAAAGCACTTTTCTTTCAAAAACAAGGAAATTTCTAAGTGACCCCAAACTTTTGAACGGTAGTGTATGTAAACACTGGAGGCAATTGTCATGGTTTTAACCCGCTTGAAATGGGAGCAATAACGGAAGAGTCGCTTAGCAAAGAGATGTGGTTAGAATTCAAATGCAGCCGGCTTCATATGAAGGGAAAGACAAGGGGGACTGATGAATTGCTAAGGATATATTTCACCAGCCACTACAATATTATGTTCCCAATTATATACCTGGCAAGTTAAGATGACCAAAATTCACAAAGTCAATGACTTTAATCCATCAGCAGCCTTCAGACAAACTAAACGTGCCAGCATTTGGATTTCAAAATAAGGGAGGTTTTTCTTGGTGGTGAGGAGATTTCTAAAAAAAACTATAAATATATAGAAATACTAGAAAAGCACTCAGAGCGCATACCTCCGCCAAGGCTCCTTCCGTTTCTCATGGATCACCTACAAAATGTAATGGGCTTGCGTGTAGGCGTATCGCCACTTGTGGTGAAAATTGCATCCAAGTGTGTCCATTAGTTCTGGAGTTTTGTGGCTGACACACTGTGAGAAGAGCTTTGGCTGAGGTATGCATTCCCAGATCATCCACAAAATGTAATGGGCTCCTCTCTAGGCCAAGAACCACCTCTGGTGAAAATTTCATCCAAATCCATCCAGTAGTTTTTGTGTAATCCTGCTGCACAAATACAAACAAAGCCCTTGGTGGAGGTATGCACTCTCAGATCATCACCAAAATCTAATCATCTGTTCCCTGTGCCATTACACACCTTTCCTGAAAATTTCGTCAATATCCGTTCATAACTTTTTGAGTTATGTTGGTAACAGACAGACAGACAAATGCCAGTAAAAGCATTACCTCCTTGGCGGAGGTAATAAACTCAGGTGTTGCTGTTGTGTCCATCTCCTCCATCTCTAAACTCCCAGGCTGCGGGCGTTGCAATTCATCGCACAACCGCGTACAACCCACAGGCCAATGGGTTATGCGAGTGTTTTCATAGATCACTGAAAGCAGCACTCAGGGGTTCACTGACGGATGCAAATTGGGTAGACAGGTTGCCGTTTGTTTTATTGGGGTTGCGCTCCGCGCCAAAAGAGGATTTGGAAGCTTCCCAGGCAGAGAGCTTGTTTTTGCGCAGCCCCTATGGCTGGCCTGGGAATTTCTGCCAAATAATCCCGCGCCGGACAGCTGCCCATCTCAGCTTTTGCAGCGTAGCGCAAACACAGGCACGCTGCCGGGCCCTGCCCACCACTGTTTTCCGCGTGCTTTTGTGCCTAAAACTTTGAAGAACGCGGAGTTCGTGTTCGTCAGACACGACGACCAGCGCCCTCCATTGCGCCTGCACACATGTTGAAAATGGCCGTATCTCACAATGTTAAAGAATCCTTTAAAAAATTCCTGGATCCAGACGGTGATCCGGATCATCCCCAAAATTTAATCAGTTCTTCCTTGTACCATTTCCAACAATGCCTGAAAGTTTCATCGAAATCCGTCCAAAACTTTGAGTTATCTTGCTAATCAACAGACAAACAGACAAACCCCGGCAAAAACATAACCTCCTGGCCTGTGGCCTGGCGGAGGTAATTATAACAGAAATAACGGCATCCTTAGTCATCACTCTATAAATTCAAGAAATCTCTACAGTAATAAGCAGGAGAAGAAGTCACAAGCAGGGGCAAACAGAGATGCCAGGGCATGATTACAGAAAATGGGATGGGAGGGGCTGGACAGATAATCACACACAGGGGACCAGAGGGGAGAAAAGACCAAGGCAATAATGATAATGGTGATAATAATAATAATAATGCTGATAAACTTAAACTAAGAGGAAGACCAATGAAGAAATAAATATGCAAGACAGAATAAGAATAATAACTAGAAAAGCACTCAGAGCACATACCTCCACCAAGGCTCCTTCCGTTTCTCATGGATCACCTCCAAAATGTAAAGGGTTTGTGTGTAGGCCTATAACCACTTTAGTGAAAATTGCATCAAAGTCTGTCCATCAGTTTTGGAGTATTGTTGCTAACGCACCGTGAGAAGATAAGTACCTTGGCTGAGGTATGCATTCTCAGATCATCACCAAAACATAATGGGTTCCTCTCTAGCCCAAGAACCACCTCTGATGAAAATTTCATCCAAATCCATCCAGTAGTTTTTGTGTAATCCTGCTGCACAAATACAAACAAAGCCCTTGGTGGAGGTATGCACTCTCAGATCATCACCAAAATCTAATCATCTGTTCCCAGTGCCATTACACACCTTTCTTGAAAATTTCATCAATATCCGTTCATAACTTTTGGGATATTGTTGCTAACACACTGTGAGAAGATAAAAGCCTAGGCTGAGGTATGTACTCTCAGATCATCACCAAAATCTAATCATCTGTTCCCCGTTCCATTACACACCTTTCCTGAAAATTTTGTCAAAATCCATTCATAACTTTTTGAGTTATGTTGGTAACAGACAAACCCCGGTAAAAACATTACCTCCTTGGTGGAGGTAATAATGCTGATAAACTAAGAGTAAGACCAATGAAGAAATAAATATGCAAGACAGAATAATAATAATAACAATAATAGCAACCCAGGATAATAATAAGGTGAAATACAGAAAATCCTGACTTAAAGCGATGATGTGGCCTGGGACCCATGCCCTGGAGACAAGGAATATCACTCTATATATAATTCAAGAAATCTCGGTCTGTCACGATGTCATGATCATAGGGCTCGCAAAAAGATCATAGGACTTGCTATGAGATCAGAGGCGGCCTACACTCAATCATAGCACTCGATATGACATTATCAAAGATCAAAGGCAGGAATCACAGAACAAAGGCAAGCATCAATGAACGAGTGGTGACGTCAAAGATCCAAGGCAGGTTTCACCATGGTTGCTGTTGCCATGGTAACAGTTACTTTCGACGGCCATGTAGAAATGTTTGCTTACACTTGCTTTCTGTGGGCATGCACAGGTATGTACTAGTTTAAATTAATTTAAATCATTAAATACAATTTTATTAATTTTTTTTCTTTGTAATGAGAGTTAAATTATTGTTATGTTCTGACTGCAAAGTTATGGTCAAAAATATAAATTAAGGAAAAAGTAAAAAAAAAAAAAGTCTGTTTCAAATTTATTTAAAAAAACAATTTTAGTTAAAAAAACCAGACAAAAATAAGCCATAAAATAATCCACAAATTTATAATAAAGTTTCAAATGTACAAGAAAAGTCAATTTTACAAGAGGAAATTACAAATTTGAGGAAAATGGTTTCAAATTTAGATAAATTTACAGAGAAAAGTTGAAAATTATAAGAAATTTGTTATAAATTTTGGAAAAAACCCCTCAAACCTTCAAGACTGAAGTCATTACTCATGTTTTAAGTGGGGGCACTTTCTACCCTTAACTAGAAATTTTTGGTTGTCTCCTTTAATTTAACATGGCACTTGATATTTTCTATCCTGTTTGTATACCACCATAGACAGAGAGAGAACCTGAATTAGACAGGGTTCAGAGAGGGCAAGATGAGACGGAAGAGCCAAGGAGAGGAAAGTGTTCAGGCAGAGGGTCCAAGAGAGGTGGGAGCAGAGGAAGGAGAGAAGGATGACACCACTAAAAAGTCCAAACACAGGACGTCTGGGTGGGACCCCAAATGGCCCAATATTCCAGGGCAGCTGTGGCTACAGTAGTAGCATATATCTGTAAAAAGTGTCTATGATAAAGCACTATATAAATCTGATGCATTATTATATGCAAAATTTTAAAAAAGAAATAAATAGTATAAAATTAACATATTCATACATATATGTTTTCTGCCCCCCCCCCCAAAAAAAAAATATGTTGCTACCACGCCAAGGTCTTTAACCCTATGAGTGTGTATGTTGCCAAACTGAGACCGTTATGGTGGGCAGCGAAGCGAGGCCAGAGTTTTAATTTGTCAATTAGTCCTGTTTATTTACTTACAAGTCATCTCCAGTCTCTCAGGAAAATCTTCTGACAGTCTTTCAACAAATGTACTTCCTCAAAACAAGAAGCATATCAAGCAATAGCAAATTCCTCAATAACCGTTTTCATCAATCAACCTTTTACTCAATAGCTCACACCTGTTATATAATGGAGAGATAATTAGAGGTGATTAGCCCCTACCATAATCCCAGGTAAAACACTCATCATTCCTTATTCTAAACACATTCCCACTAACATCTAAAAATACATAAATAGTTTCCCCAAGCATACACAATATAAATATATAAATAACACACAATAAATAGTAATATAAATAGTTCAATAAATAACCTTAACCCCTATTTACAAATATTAAACCACCCCCTGACTTACCAAACATATTTGTTCCCTGCTGGTGTCCTATATAAGGCCCTCAACTCCTAACAGAGTCTTTTGCCTGGACACGCACAGGAAGCATGTTGGCAAAGGTATGTGCAATAAATCCTTTAACCATTATTTTACCAGATTCTTAATCATACTAATTATCTCCCAGGGCATTCAAATTAACCAAGACAAATCCCAAATACTGTGTACATCTTAACAATCATACAGACATTTACAACAATACAGATGCACATAATCACACAATATAACCAGACATACAGTGGTGACATCCCATCATCACATTTCCTCCCCCCTTTCCCGAGAATACAGTACTCTTATGAGTCATGTATTCTAGAGAGGCTATCCGCCACAAGGTTGGTTTTCCCTGCCACATACTGAACAGTAAAATTATATGGTTGGAGGGACACATACCACCCTGTAAGACGACTGTTCACATCCTTCATTCTGTCTAACCACTGTAAAGCCCGATGATCTGTCTCTAACAAAAAATGACACCCTAATAAATATTTCAAAGACCCTATTGCCCATTTTATGGCAAGACATTCTTTTTCAACCGTAGAGTATCTTGTCTCCCGGTCCAACAATTTATGGCTCAAGAACAGTACTGGGTGTCTCTCTCCCTTCTCCTCCTGGAGAAGTACTGCTCCAATGCCAACCCCTGAAGCATCAGTCTGTAAAATGAACGGGCGAGCAAAGTCTGGACTGAAGAGAACCTTCTCCCCAGAAATAGCCCTCTTCAGATCCTCAAACGCTCTGTCACACTCCTCTGTCCATTTTACCTTATACGGTGCTGCAGCTTTAGTGAGGTCAGTCAATACTGCGGCTCTTTCAGCAAAGTGGGGGATGAACTTACTATACCATCCTACCATTCCCATGAATGATCGCACTCTCTTCTTAGTGGTGGGTACAGGGTAGGTCCGAATGGCATCCACTTTACCTATTCGTGGTCTAATGACCCCCTGACCAACCACATGTCCCAGGTACTCCACCTGCTGTTGTCCAAATGCACATTTGCGTGGGTTAATTGTCAGTCCTGCCCTCTTAATTAGCTGAAGGACCTGCCTAAGGTGTATCAGATGTTCTTCCCAGGTCTGACTATAAATGACCACGTCATCCAAATAGGTAGCCGCAAAGTTCGATACTCTCCTTAAAATTTGGTCCATCAGCTGCTGAAATGTTGCAGGTGCCCCCTGAAGGCCAAATGGCATGACCCTAAATTGAAAACTGCCATACGGTGTCTTAAAGGCTGTAAGTTCCTTTATTTCTGGTGCCAATGCCACCTGCCAATACCCCTTGCATAGGTCCAAAGTAGAAATAAATCTAGCCTTGCCCACTTTCTCTAATAATTCATCAATCCGGGGCAGAGGGTATGACTCAAATTTAGATATTGAATTCAGATATCTAAAGTCAATACAAAATCTTAATGAGCCATCCTTTTTGGAGACCAGCACAATCGGGCTACACCACTCACTCACTGACTCCTCGATCACTCCCAGCTGCAACATCAAATCGATTTCTGTTTTCATTTTGGGGACCAATCGTTCCGGGATCCTATACGATTTTCTCAGTGGAACAGTTTCCTCTTTCAAATAAATCTTATGACGTACCAACGTGGTGAAACCAGGTCTCTCCTGAAACAAATCTGGATCCAGTAATGTCTCTAACTCTCTCCGCTGATCCACCTGCAAATGAGACACTTGAAATGAATAAGGCTCTGACACATTTGTGGGAAAGGACTGTTCCTTCTCCTCATCCACTTCCGTCACACAGATCAAGAGCTGATGTGTCTCCTGAAGAGCAGGTTGCTGCTGCTGATGGCCAGGCTGCTGAAACTCTTTCAATAAGTTAATATGGAAGGTCTGATGCTTTACCTTCCTGTCAGGCATATATAGTTCATATGTCACTGCACTTAGTTTTTTAGAAATTTCATAAGGCCCCTGCCATCGAGCCAACAGCTTACTGTCACACGAGGGCAGCAATAACAGAACCTGTTGTCCTGGGTGAAAAACCCTTTTCCTGGCCTTCTTGTCATACCAGGTTTTTTGTTTGGCCTGCGCCGTCCTCATGTGCTCCTGAGCCAAAGCAGTCATTCGATCCAGTTTCTCTCTCATTTTAATGACGTAAGAGACCACATTGTCCTGATCACTCGGTGGACTCTCCCAGTGCTCCTTTAATAAATCCAATGGGCCCCTCACCTGACGGCCATAAAGCAGTTCAAAAGGTGAGAACCCTGTTGAAGCCTGGGGCACCTCCCGATAAGCAAACAGTAAATAAGGTACCCATTGATCCCAATCTGAGCCCGTTTCAGAAACAAATTTCCGCAGCATATTTTTAAGAGTCTGATTAAATCGCTCCACTAGTCCATCAGTCTGCGGGTGATAAGGGGTGGTCTTAATGCCCTTAATCCCCAACAGCTTATACACTTGCTGCAACAGTCTAGACAAGAAATTTGTTCCACAGTCTGTCAGAACTTCTCTAGGTATGCTCACCCTTGAAAACAACTGGATCAGGCAGTTGGCAACCTGCCTAGCCTTAATAGATTTCAGGGGAAAGGCTTCTGGGTACCGAGTCGCATAGTCACAAATCACCAGAATGTATTTATTACCCGAGGAGCTTCTCTCTAGGGGGCCAACTATATCCATCCCTATTCTGTCAAATGGTGTTCCAATAATGGGTAATGGTTGCAGTTGGGCACGTGCTACTCCCCTAGATGCTGTAATCTGACATACTGAGCATGTCGTGCAGAAGTCCTTTACCTGGGTATACATTCCCGGCCACACAAACCTTCTAGCAATTCTCTGTAGAGTTTTTTGGAATGCTAGATGACCTGCCCAAGGGATAACATGTCCTAGTTCCATGATTTTTGGTATGAGGTCCTGTGGTAAAGCTATGGCCATAACTCCACCGTGCTGTTGATATAGAATGCCCTTTTTTATGACATACAAGGCCTCAGCCAAACAATCGGTTTTACCCTGTTTCACACCCTCAATCTCCAAGACTTTATCAAACCAGGGCTTAAGTGTTGGGTCAGCTTTCTGCAATCTAGCTATGTCAGGAGGGATGTCAAACTCTACTGACTGGCTTAATTGTGGTGTTTCTTCACCCAAATTCTTTGCTGACACTAACACCTTATCTCTTCTCTTCTGAGCCTTGGATTTGTGTTGCTTAATAGGGCCTACCTCTATCTCCGAATCATAAAAAGGTAATTCCTGAAGAGCACTGGCAACCCTCTGTGCCCTCTGTGCCCTAGTTGTCACCATATTACAATTTTTCACCACAGGTGTATTTACTCTCTGTTCAACAGCGCCACCTGCCTGTCTCTCCTCCATTTGTTCCTCTCTAAACTGTTGTATGATGTCTAACAAAGTTGGAACATCATTGCCAAGAATAACAGGATACGGCAAATCAGGGACAAGAGCTACAGGAAGGAGATAGGTTTGACCCCCTACTGTTAAATAAACCTCAGCGGTCGGGTACAGTTTCTTATCCCCATGGACACAACTGATGTTTATTCCTGAATCATTCCATAAATCCCTAGGGATCAAACTAGGTAGCACAACTGTTTGAAAACAGTCTGAATCTAACAGGGCCTCTTCACACTGACCATTAAGCAACACTTTTGTTTTATATACTCCACTATGTACTGAGGCTGAACACGTGGGTCTAGGAACTGAACATAACAGTGACGGTTTCTGATTTCTTATGGCAGGACATGAGTATTGGGTGTGGCCGATTTTATTACAGTGATAACAACGTATATCTTTATTTGTAACCACACGTGACTTTTTACTATTATCATATCTACCGTTTGTTTTCTGACTGGGCCTGGAATACAACCTATTTCGAGCTGGGCCACCCCTTTCACCCTCATTAAACTCACTCCGAGTAGTGAAAAATCTGTCACGGCCGAGAGTAGGTCTCCTGCTCCCAGACCTGGCTGACAGAAAAACTTCTGCCAGACGAGCAGCGTCCTCTGCAGTCTTCGGGTCCCGCTCTTGTATCCAGACTCCCAGCTCCGGGTTCACCATGCGCAAAAACTGCTCCAAAATCAATAGTTCAGAAATGTCTTTTACTGTGAAGGTCTCTGGTTTCACCCATTTACAAAACACGTCTTTCAGACGTACATATAATTCACGAGGGGTTTCGTCCTGATAAACGTCCAGGGACCGAAACCTCCTCCTATATGTGTCGGATGTGATTTCACATTTATTTAAAATAGCTTCTTTCAATTTCTCATAATTATCCGTGTCTGTGATGTCCATCAGAACATATGTGCTCCGTGCTTTACCTGTAAGCAGAGGAGCCAGATGAATAGCCCACTCTTCCTCACGCCAGCGGCAGACTGTAGCGATCCTCTCGAACGTCGCCAGGTAATGCTCGATGTCATCCTCGGGAGAGAATTCAGCCTGGGCTCGTGATGCGTTCGTGGCCTCCTTGGCTGCACCTGCAGTGGCAAATCATCCTCTCGCGGGCCGACCCGACTGGCCGTCACTCTAGGATCCTCCCTCGAAGCGCCGTCGTCACCACTACGCTCAGCCCTGCTCCCATAGTCCTCTCTCAGTTCCGCAACCTGCGACTCCATCCGACGAATGTGATTCTCTACAGCCTGCCACTTTTGCTCCTGAAGAGCGGCTTCTTCCTCCATCTGGCGATCCCTGAGAGTCAGCGAACGCACCAAAGATTTCACCAGGCACGTTAGCTCCTCGAGCTCGCCCAGTCCGCTGACTCCCGGGTCCTCAGCCGCCATACCTGCGACCAGGTCTGCACGGGGTGCAGTGGTTTAGCACTGTGGTAGCACAGTTTTACCCTCGGCTGGGGGACCGCGGGGATCATGAGATCGTGGGTTCGATCCCAGCCCCCGACCAACAGTGAGCTGTGTGGAGTTTGCATGTTCTCCCCGTGTTGCGTGGGTTTACTCCGGGATTTCTCCGGTTTCCTCCCGCATACCAAAAACATGTAGGTTTAGGGCGCTCGCGCACGCAGCAACCAGCAGCCGGTGGCTTGTCACCAAACTGCAAACCAAGTCTACCTACGGGTACAAATAAGTAACAAAAAAAAAAAAAAAGGTCAGACTGCTCCTCTTGCCTCACTTTTCTTCTCGCCATGAGTCCCTCCGTCCACCAAACGCCACGACGTCGAGTAACATCCCACCGCTTCCACCAAATGTGACCGTTATGGTGGGCAGTGAAGCGAGGCCAGAGTTTTAATTTGTCAATTAGTCCTGTTTATTTACTTACAAGTCATCTCCAGTCTCTCAGGAAAATCTTCTGACACAGTCTTTCAACAAATGTACTTCCTCAAAACAAGAAGCATATCAAGCAATAGCAAATTCCTCAATAACCGTTTTCATCAATCAACCTTTTACTTGATATCTCACACCTGTTATATAATGGAGAGATAATTAGAGGTGATTAGCCCCTACCATAATCCCAGGTAAAACACTCATCATTCCTTATTCTAAACACATTCCCACTAACATCTAAAAATACATAAATAGTTTCCCCACACATACACAATATAAATATATAAATAACACACAATAAATAGTAATATAAATAGTTCAATAAATAACCTTAACCCCTATTTACAAATATTAAACCACCCCCTGACTTACCAAACATGTTTGCTCCCTGCTGGTGTCCTATATAAGGCCCTCAACTCCTAACGGAGTCTTTTGCCTGGACACGCACAGGAAGCATGTTGGCAAAGGTATGTGCAATAAATCCTTTAACCATTATTTTACCAGATTCTTAATCATACTAATTATCTCCCAGGGCATTCAAATTAACCAAGACAAATCCTAAATACTGTGTACAGCTTAACAAACAATCATACAGACATTTACAACAATACAGATGCACATAATCACACAATATAACCAGACATACAGTGGTGACATCCCATCGTCACATACCCCCTAGTGGTCAAGAGTGGTAAATATTTTTTGTCAATAAAATTGTTCAGATTTCCAAGGCTATAACTTGAAAGTGGTAAGAGATAATGGCTTACTGTCAATTAGAAAGATGTAAAATATGATCCAAATTTTCATGTAGGAATAAATTTATGCATCCAATTTGTATAATGCCACAGCACCTCTTTAAATTCCATAACTCAGTCAAAACTGGACTTTGGACATATTTACACAAAAAATGGTTCAGTCTTTTGACACTGTTTTTTGTACGGAGGTACCTCATCATCTTATCTTCAAAGTATATGAACAAGAAATAAGTACATTTAAAATAAAAAAAAAAAAATTCTCACTTACTTTTGACAAAGTCAGAGTGAGAAGGCAGGTGCAGTGCCGTGCTCTGCCACTAGGGGCATGCAAATTCTCACACTCAAAGGGTTAAGCCAGAGGAAACACTGTCTACAGATCACAATGTCGTCTGCAAACATCATGGTCCTGCCTGACCCCATCCGTCAGCCTGTCCATCACCATGGCAAAGAAGAAGGGGCTCAGAGCCGATCCCTGATGCAACCCCACCCCCACCTTGAACCCATCTGTCACTCCTACAACACGCCTCACCACTGTCTCACTGTCCTCATACATGTCCTTCAAGTCTGCACTGAAAAGATTTATTCACTCAGACCTTTGACAGTTAATCTTTTGTTTTGTTTTGCCTGTAAAGTGACCTTGGGTATCTTGAAAGGTGCTATATAAATTTAAGCTATTATTATCCATCCATCCATCCATCCATCCATCCATCCATCTCTACGACTTTTCCAGGAGTCTGGGTCATGGGGCAGCAGTCCAAGGAGAGCAGCTCAGACTGCCTCCTGGTTCACATAGCACCACAATCCCCTGATCCCTCCTGTAGGTTGTAAGTCCACTGGAGGGCGGACCCATGTGGCTCCTTTGGGTACACTGGAACCTTGATATTGGGGAAATGTGAAAATGACGAGGCAGAGTTTATCTCATGAGTCGGGTTTATTCACATCTTCCAACATCAGCAAAGCAGAAAGATGAAAAACACAGAAGCATTCGTCCTTTATATACCAGGACTCTCCCAGTTCACAGTCACATTGCATTTCAATCACAAGTAACAATGCATCTACTCTTTGATCCTATAACCTCCTTTTCATAGTCTTCGGCCACCCGGAAATCCCCCAAGGCCATCTCTTGCATACCAAAGGCTAAACTTTCACATCCTCCTGTTATCTCCAAGGAGACTCAGTTGTTTGTTCTAATCTGAGATGTGAGGCCTAAAGCGATACATATGTGTCCCACATGACCCCCCCCCCCCCCAAACATCTAAGATGGAACAACAGAATAACAGTCTGCATGTCATGATAAAATCATTACACATCAACCCACGTGCTGCTTGGGCCTCAGCCTCCTCCCGTATCTGCTGTAAGTGGGCTTCACCACTTCTGCGGCGCCATCATGCTGAGGGGCTGCTGTCTGGGGATGAAAACTGTTTGTCAGTCCCTGTGGGTGTTCTGGGGAATTTCTCCGAGGGGGTCTGCCGCGCCGAGGAGCCCTGGCCAACAGCACATCCTCGTCCGCCACAACAAAGGCGGGTTTGAGCCTGTTAATGCCAATCTTTTCCTTCTTGCCCCCCAAATCTAGCAAAAAATGCTTGTCCCCTGTTTCCAGCACTCTAAACGGTCCATCATAAGGTGGCCGCAGCGGTGGGCGATGAGCATCGTGTCTGACAAAAACAAACTCCGCGTTTTTCAAAGTCTTAGGTACAAAAACGCGCGGAAAACTGTGATGAACGGGGCCAAGCAGCGTGCCCGATTCCGTGCCACGCTGCAACAGCTGAGACGGGGAGCTATCTGGCGCAGGATTATCTGGGAGAAACTCCCCGAGCAGCCGAAGTGGCTGCGCAAAAACTAGCTCAGCCGGGGAGGCTTAGGTGCAGACCGCAACCCCAATAAAACCCACGGTAGCTTGTCTATCCAATTTGCATCCGTAAGTGACGCCCTGAGGGCCGCTTTCAATGACCTATGAAAACGCTTGCATAACCCATTAGCCTGCGGATTGTACGCGGTTGTGCGGTGAATTGTGACACCCAGGCTGCGGGCCATTGTTGACCAAAGTTCGGAAACAAATTGAGGGCCTCTGTCGGACGTAATGTCCGACGGGACTCCAAAACGCGCCACCCACGCAGTTAAAAATGCGTGCGCCACCTCTTCGGCTGTGGTTGATGCCAGTGGAACCACTTCCGGCCAGCGTGTGGTGCGGTCCACCATTGTCAGAAGGTGTGCGCACCTCTGTGATGGCGAGAGGGGGCCTACGAGGTCCACGTGAACATGATCGAACCTCTTAGCCGGGATGTGAAACGGCTCCAAGGGAGCTCTCGTGTGTTTGTGTACCTTGGCTCGTTGACACGCCATGCCCACTTCTTAACTTGTTTGCGCAGGCTCGGCCATACAAATTTCTCTCCTACCATTTTGACCGATGCACGCACTCCTGGGTGAGCCAGAGAATGAATCGAGTCAAAAACGCGGTGGCGCCACGCGGCCGGTACCACGCGGCCGGTACCACAGGACATGCTCGTCCAGTGGAGACGTCGCAGATTAGGGGGGGCATACCGTCTTGCAGCACCCTGTTCTCCAGCCTTAACCCTGTTGGTCCAGACTGGAGCGCGCGCACTTCCGCGTCGCTAGCCTGATCCGCGGCCATGGCTGCATAATCTATCCCTACGCGGACTGGGGCCGCTACAAGCGCGAGAGGCAGTCTGCCACTACATTAAGTTTACCCGCCACATGCTGAATATCGGTAGTAAACTCTGAGATCGCGGCCAGCTGTCTCTGCTGCCGGCCTGACCACGGTTCTGAAACCTTGGCCATTGCGCAAGTCAGCAGCTTGTGGTCAACGAACGCGGTGAAACGGCGTCCTTCCAGCCAGAACTGGAAGTGGCGAATGGCCAAATGGAGAGCTAATAACTCCCTGTCAAACGCGCTGTATTTACGTTCACTATCACGCAAAGTCCTGCTGAAAAAGGCGAGCGGCTGCCAAGCCCCGGCTACATGCTGCTCCACGACCGCCCCTATAGCCACATCTGACGCGTCAGTAGTGAGCGCTATGCGGGCCGTTGGGTCCGGATGCGCCAACAACGCAGCATTGGCCAGGGCTGCCTTGACTTCCGCGAACGCTCGCTCTCGCTCCGGGGACCATTCGATTTTATTCGCTGGTTTTTGTTTTTTGAGCGCGGCGTACAGTGGTTGCATGAGCTGCGCTGCGCGGGGGAGGAAACGATTATAAAAATTCACCATTCCCAAAAACTCCTGTAATGCCCTGACCGTTTGTGGTTGGGGAAAATTTGTTACCGTGCGCACTTTGTCAGGTAGCGGAACCGCTCCTTCTGGAGAGACGTGATGCCCCAAAAAATCAATCTGCACCACCCCGAACTGACACTTCGCTGGGTTGATTATTAAACCATGCTCTCCCAACCTCTGGAAAACTGCCGTGAGGTGGTTTTCGTGTTCGTCTTCGGACGCACTGGCTACTAAGATGTCATCCAGGTAGACGAATACGAAAGGGAGATCGCGCAGCACCGCGTCCATCATGCGTTGGAACGTCTGCGCAGCGCCTTTAAGCCCAAATGGCATGCGCAAAAACTGGAATAGACCAAACGGAGTTATTACCGCTGTTTTGGGTATGTCCTCAGCGCGCACTGGGACTTGGTGGTAACCGCGGACCAAGTCTATGTTAGAAAAAACGCGCGCCCCCGCCAAATGAACGGAAAAATCTTGGATATGGGGGATTGGGTAGCGGTCGTGCGCTGTGGCGTTGTTCAACCTGCGGAAATCTCCACAAGGTCGCCACGAGTCGTCAGCTTTCGGGACCATGTGAAGCGGGGAAGCCCACGGGCTGTTAGAACGCCTGATGATGCCCAACCTTTCCAGGTTGGTGAACTCCTCGCGCGCTATGGTCAGTTTAGCTGCATCCAAACACCGAGCTTTTGCAAAAACGGGCGGGCCGGTGGTAGTAATAAAATGTTCCACGCTGTGTTTAGTGACGGCTGCTGAAAATGTGGGAACCGTGAGTGCTGGGAACTGAGTGAGCAGTGTGTGGAACTTACCGCTTGCAGCTGTGAAGTTGGCTTGTGCTGTTGGTGGGGCCACTCGGGCTGTACAGGGAATAGAATCGAAAGAAAGTGCATTAACCAGGCGCCTGTTAGCGAGATCAACCAACAAACCATGTGAGCACAGAAAATCAGCCCCCAACATATTGAAATTCACTGCTGCTATGACAAAAGTCCACTCGAATGTACGGCCGTGTAAAGACAGAAGCAGAGTCCTCTCACCAAAGGTCTTAATCTCCGAGCCGTTTGCTGCTGCCACCCCGGGACCTCTGGAAACTGCCAGCCGGTCAGCGGAGGAAGGTGTGATGAAACTCAACTGGGAGTCTGTGTCCACGAGGAAATGCCTCCCCGAGCGTGCATCCTTCAAGAAGAGCAGCTTGTTCTCCTCCCCGAGGGTTGCAGCTGCTACCGACCCCAGGTCTTGGCGTTTCCCGAGCGCTTGAATTGGCACGGTGGTATACATTTGCATGCCTTCTCTGCAAAGCGGCGATGGTAGAAACAGAGGGGGTCTCCTCCGCGATCCTTGGCCCCCGCCGCCGCCGTCGTCGGTGATTTTGCTACCGCCATCTCTGGCCCCCCGCCATCTCTGGCCGCCGCGCCGAACTCCGTCGCTGCTGCGGTGGCCGCGCGCTGTTTGCTGGCATTGAGAATCCAATGCGCCTCCTGGGCCAGCGCACGGAAGTCCCGCTGGGCCAACAACGGCGAACTGGCCAGGGCCGCTCTCGTGGCCGACGGTAGGGTCCTGAGGAAAATGTGGGTGAAGATGAAGTCGTCGTCGTCTGAGCCCCTCAACCTCAGCATGTTCTCCATCAGGTCAATGGGCGTGCCATCTCCCAAATCGTTCAGAGCCAGGAGCCTCTCCGCCCTCTCCTCGACTGAGAGAGTGAAGCGCTGGATAAGCGCAGCCTTCAATCCGCTGTATTTGTCGTTGGCCGGTGGCTGCTCCAATAGGCTCTCCACATGCCGAGCCGTGCGGTTGTCGAGCTTTTCAATCACATGGTAGAACTTCGTGTCATCTACCGTTATCCCCCGGAGGGCGAACTGTGCTTCGACCAAGTGGAACCAGGAGCGCGGGTTGTCCTGCCAAAAGTCCTGTAACTGGACCGTAGCGGCATACACTTGGCTGGGAGCTCCTGACTCGGCTGGCCTGGGGGAATTTCTTTCGTCCATGATACGTCTTAGGGTCACCAGTGTGGAAATGTGAAAATGACGAGGCAGAGTTTATCTCATGAGTCGGGTTTATTCACATCTTCCAACATCAGCAAAGCAGAAAGAGGAAAAACACAGAAGCATTCGTCCTTTATATACCAGGACTCTCCCAGTTCACAGTCACATTGCATTTCAATCACAAGTAACAATGCATCTACTCTTTGATCCTATAACCTCCTTTTCATAGTCTTCGGCCACCCGGAAATCCCCCAAGGCCATCTCTTGCATACCAAAGGCTAAACTTTCACATCCTCCTGTTATCTCCAAGGAGACTCAGTTGTTTGTTCTAATCTGAGATGTGAGGCCTAAAGCGATACATATGTGTCCCACAATATAACTTTTTCATGGGAACTACTGCACTGCTCTTTGTCTGACCCTTCACCCAAGACCAGTTTGTCTTGGGGGACCCTACCAGGGGCAATTTTACCCCGATAACATAGCTGCCAGGATCATTAGGGCACACAAACCCCTTCACCATGATAAGGTGGCGCTCCATGGAGGGGAATCTGTCCAGTAGTTTTGCATAATCCTGCATACAAATAGATATTTCAGTAGTTAGTGATGAAGTTAGCTAGCCAAAAATGAATTTAAAAAAGTCACTGTTAGAGAGTTTGAGTGTTACTCTCCAACCACAGACTGTGAAAGAGTCTATTTGTGACCGTTTTACAAGCATGTTACGCTGAAAAGGTTGGGGACCACTGCATTATACTGTCCAGGGCTCAATTAATGTAGCACTAGTTAAATGAAATAATGTTAGATTTCATAATATAGGAAGAAAGATGATTTAACTACCTTATTTTGTGTGGTACTCCTTGATGTTTCTCTCCGGTCTAGTTTCTCTGACTCCTTCTTAATTTGTGCACCTGGATGCAGATCTCAGGAGATGAGTTATGACTTCACCTGCCAACACATGCTTACTTTGCACTATAATACCCAAGAGTTTGCAACATTTACATATAAGGTATATAATTTAATAAAAAATTGGTACATGACAATCTATGAGTGCCAAGTATCATGATTTTACAGCAAACTGATCTTTTCCCCCATTCCCAAAATTTCAAGAATGTATATGGCAAGACAAAACTTTGTATCAGTGATAAAGAAAAATGATGAATCAGCATTAACCATAGCATCCATAGGACTTAAAGACTATTAAAGATACACTTCAATGGATATAAATCCCCTTAAAAACAAATGTCATCATCATAGCTGTCTGTCGGGGGTGACAATGACTGTTTCATTTAGGTCTGATCAGATTCCTCCACACAGCTCTGTCCTTCGCCCTCCACTGCCAGGAACTCCTGACCTTGTTAACCCGGGTGACGTCCAAGCTGGTATAAGTTGCTTGTCTAAAATGGTATGTTATGCCCTCTTTTCCATAAAAAAAAATAAATCCAAAACTTTCATGGTCTTACAATTGCTTGTGAAAATCTTTTCCCTTTTCATTCCCTTCAAATACTTAGATCTGTGAACATTCTAATTAGGCTCACCCACATCCCACCCAAGAGGACACTGATGTGGCACCTCTCCTGGAGGACCACAGCACACAGAAGTCTGCAAGCTGGCAAATTTGACCAGAAAACGATAGCATTGAAGATCTAATGTTTGAAAAATTACAATAACATGAGATAAGATGAGCCTTTACTAGTCCCACAATGGAGAAATTCCAGGGTTGCAGCAGCAAAGGGATAGCAGCACTCAGAGCAATAGTACAGACGTGGACAAAATTGTTGGTACCCCTCTGTTAATGAAAGAAAAACCCACAGTGGTAGCAGAAATAACTTGAATCTGACAAAAGTGGTAATAAATAAAAATTCTATGAAAATTAACCAGTGAAAATCAGACAATGCTTTTGAATTGTGGTTCAACAGAATTATTTTAAAAAACAAACTCATGAAACAGGCCTGGACAAAAATTATGGTACCCTTAACTTAATATTTTGTTGCATAACCTTTTGAGGCAATCACTGCAATCAAACAATTTCTGTAACTGTCAGTGAGACTTCTACACCTCTCAGCAGGTATTTTGGCCCACTCCTCATGAGCAAACTGCTCCAGTTGTCTCAGATTTGAAGGGTGCCTTCTCCAGACGGCATGTTTCAGCTCCTTCCACAGATGTTCAATAGGATTTAGATCAGGGCTCATAGAAGGCCACTTTAGAATAGTCCAATGTTTGGCTCTTAGCCATTCTTAGGTGTTTTTAGCTGTGTGTTTTGGGTCATTATCTTGTTGCAAGACCCATGACCTGCGACTGAGACCAAGCTGTCTGATATTGGGCAGCACATTTCTCTCTAGAATACCTTGATAGTCTTGAGATTTCATTGTACTCTGCACAGATTCAAGACACCCTGTGCCTGATGCAGCAAAGCAGCCCCAGAACATAACAGAACCTCTTCCATGTTTCACAGTAGGGACAGTGTTCTTTTCTTGGTATGCTTCATTTTTGCGTCTGTGAACATAGAGCTGATGTGCCTTGCCAAAAAGTTCCAGTTTTGTCTCGTCTGTCCATAGGACATTCTCCCAGAAGCTTTGTGGCTTGTCAACATGCAGCTTGGCAAATTCCAGTCTGGCTTTTTTATGATTTGTTTTCAACAGAGGTGTCCTCCTTGGTCGTCTCCCATGAAGTCCACTTTGGCTCAAACGACGACGGATGGTGCGATCTGACAGTGATGTACCTTGACCTTGAAGTTCACCAAGAATGTGTTTAGAGGTTGTTCTGGGCTCTTTTGTTACCATTCGTATTATCCGTCTCCTCCTGCAGCCACATCCAGGGAGGTTGTCTACAGTCCCATGGATCTTAAATTTCTGAATAATATGTGCAACTGTAGTCACAGGAACACCAAGCTGCTTGGAGATGATCTTATAGCCTTTACCTTTAACATGCTTATCTATAATTTTCTTTCTAATCTCCTGAGACAACTCTCTCCTTTGCTTCTTCTGGTCCATGTTTAGTGTGATACACACCATGTCACCAAACAGCACAGTGACTACTTGTCACGCTTTAAATAGGCCAACTGACTGATTACAAGTTTGTAGACACCTGTGATGTTAATTAGAGGACACATCTTGGTTGAACATATCCCTATGGTCACATTATTTTCAATCTTTTCTAGGGGTACTATCATTTTTGTCCAGGCCTGTTTCATGAGTTTGTTTTTTAAAGTAATTCTGTTGAACCACAATTCAAAAGCATTGTCTGATTTTCATTGGTTAATTTTCATAGAATTTTTATTTTTTACCACTTTTGTCAGATTCAAGTTATTTCTGTGACCATTGTGGGTTTTTCTTTCATTAACAGAGGGGTACCAACAATTTTGTCCACGTCTGTAAATAAGATAATAAGATACAATGCTGCTTTGACTGCAGAGGGTCCAAACAACCGCTCAGCACTTGTTGAGCACACAAGCACCAAAGCAAAGCGGCACAGTGCACACAATGCCTGCCACCACTTTCCTCTGCTGGGAAATGAGCTACATACAGCCACCCAAAAGCAGACTGCAAGTGCTCGCGCACCTATAATATCCAAAACTTTAACAGTTAACACCACCATGACTATTTAGCAGAATGACCAGATTGCTTGTATATCACATGTAACCACATATGCACTGGGGAGCACAAAACAGTGGACATGCAGCTAGAGAGTGAACATGCACAGCCAACGACAAAGCAGCACTCCTCTCAGTAATCATCAAAAAATACTACACATTCATTCCGTGCACAGTCATCTTTGCATGATCTCACCACAGTCCAAGAGTATTTTACCTTGCTGTACTGCATCAGTGCAAAACTGTCAGACGATCACATCTGACTACATCTTCTCCTCCTGTATAATGTGCAGCGGCGTCTGTCCAAAAACGTCTGTACAAACAAATCAACATGGTGTAGCATCTAAATATTATATCCAGGCTTATCTGGATATTTGTGGATCATTTTCTTTCTAGCACATTACCTATTTGACACAAGGCTTTGACACTTACTCTACGTAAAATCATACTATTAGTAGACTTATAGTATCAGGCACATTAAAAGCTACTGGCGGCTAGTGCTACATTACACAAACAGAATTGAACAACATGTCCACTTGTATCATGGTTGGAACTGCATCAGTCCTTAAAAGCAGTTTGATGGCAAAACCAATCTTAATTTGGGTCAAGTTTTCAAATCAGCTGTCCAAAAATGCTAACTGGCATTGAAGGCTAACCTGAATCCTCAGTTTCGCCCTCTTCCTGTGAGGTCATACCCATTGCTTAGTCCTGATTGGTTCCCTGTTATTGTGACGTCACAGATATGGTCTGTCTAAATTCACCTTTTAGAAGGGGGATGAACTGAACTAAACTTTTACAGCAGACAAAAACACAGACATGACACATAAGAGTGATGTAGCTCTTGATATGTCTTCTAAGTCATAAAAAGTATGTTGCAAATATGTTAAGAAACAAATTCTTGACTTTATCACTTTAATACATCCTCATGGAACAAATATGGTGTAGATGCACGTCAGTGATTCTGATAGTGTTTTAGGCAAGCAGAGAAGGACTTGCTGGCCATGATGGCCCGCCACTGTCCAATATTCTGTAATATCATAAATTTCAAGAGATTATATGGCAAGACAAAACTTTGTATCAGTAATAAAGAAAATGTTGAACCAGCATTAACTGAACTTTCCACAGGACTTAAATACTATTAGCCTGTTGGAGATTTGAGGCACTTCCTTTACTAAACACTCCCATGGTTACCCACCCATGACCCCTACAATGGCCATCATGAGGATTTACTAAAACATCAACTGATCTTTTCTTTCCTGTTACACTGCTATTGTTTTATTTGATTTTATCCACAGAAGCATAACGAACTGGTGTCAGGACGGACAATAGAACAGAGCTGAGGTCTGACCCCAAAACTAATTTGCCAGCTCTTGCCCTTTGAAAAAGTGGCAGTTTGTCCAGTGCTGTGTTTGTTTACCTCTTGTTCAGCTCCTAATGTTGTGATCTTGTTAGGCACAGAGCTGAAAGAGGGAAGCAAAGTAGAAATCAGACCAACTTCCTGACCTTTTTTGTCTGCTTTCCCAAATTCATCTCATCTCTGGCTACAAAATCCCAGTATTTTTCACTCCAAAACCTTATTCTCTTTGTAAATAGCTCATGCGTGCTTCTCATATGATTTGTTAAAAGACGGTATCTGCTTTTGATTTAGATGAAGTGCTGTTGCTGTGGAGTTTTACCACAACAACCAGTGTCTGGTTTCTAAGGGGTCAGAGGTCAGAGCAGAGTAGCCGTAAGCAGCAACAATACGTGTGAAACTTGACGCAACTATGCACCATTTGTGTGTGATTATGACAATTTCCTAGGGCAACTTCTGTCGGCAGCTTCTCACAGATAGATAGCATGAGCATTTGGGAATGTGCTATATAAGGAAACATTGATGTGCTTGCTTTTGAGTGAAGATTTTCAGCTTCTTCCTACCACAAAAGCAGCTCAAACATTCAATTATGAAGCTGAATAGTTGTGAAGAGTAAAACATTATCATATCTGCAGTTGGTTCAAAAGCTACATTTGCCTGAGTAACCTTCAACAGTCCTGTGACAGTATGTTGATTGCTTTAGCAGGTGCTTGGACACTGTGCAAACAACCTTTCTTGGGGGAGTGGGCTGCCGAAATATCTTAACAGCCACACATACCTATATAAGATAAGATAAGATAAGATAAGCCTTTATTAGTCCCACAACGGGGAAATTCCAGGATTGCAACAGCACAGGGATAGCAACACTCAGAGCAACAATCAGAAGGCAAGAAAAAACAAGCAAGCAAGAGCAGCTAATATACATATGTACATATTACTATAAAATATATATATACACACACACACACACAGACACACAGTGCAGAGCATTGTAGCTGGATGGAATAAATATATGAATATATGAACACACAGTGCAGAGCATTGTAGCTAGATGGAATAAATATGTAAATATATAAACACCCACAGTATGGAGCATTGCAGCTAGGTGGAATAAATATGCAAGTATATAAACACACACAGTGCGGAGCAATGTAGCTAGATGGAATAATATGTAGATATATAAAAACACAGTGCGGAGCATTGTAGCTAGATGGAATAAATATATAGATATATAAATATAAACACACCCAGTGCAGAGCATTGTAGCTAGATGGAATAAATATGTAAATATATAAACACACACAGTGCAGAGCATTGTTGCTAGGTGGGATGAAACAGCATAACCGTCTATTTAGTTATCCTACATGGTATGATTATGTGCCCATACATATTCTCACCCTCCATAACGACCGGTATGTTCCTAGTTGTATGCCGGAGAGGACCATTGTGTAAGTCTATTGCATCTTTTGCATTCAAAAAAAAAAACAAACAAAAAACTATTAGTTTGTTACGTCTTTTTGCTATCTCTGCGAGCAGCCCTGCTTAGGTTGTACAGTCTGACAGCCGTTGGTAGGAAGGACCTACGAAACCTCTCGGTTGTGCACCTGGGATGATGTAGTCTGCTGCTAAATGAGCTCCTCAGTGCATCCAGTATGTCCTGCATAGGGTGGAACTCGGACTCCAGCAGAGATGACAGTTTAGCCACCGTCCTTCTCTCTCCTATCTCCTCCATCGGATCAAGGCGTTGCCCCAGGACAGAGCTAGCTTTCTTAATCAGTTTGTTCAGTCTCTTCCTATCGGCTGCAGTAATGCCACTGCCCCAGCAGACCACTCCAAAAGTGATGGCTGATGCCACCACCGTGTCATAGAATGACTTCAGCAGCGCCCCTTGTACACCAAAAGACCTGAGTCTCCTCAGCAGGAACAGCCTGCGCTGTCCCTTCTTGTAGAGTGCGTCAGTATTGTGTGACCAGTCTAGTTTATTGTTCAGATGAATACCCAGGTACTTGTAGGATGTCACCATCTCGATGTCTGTTCCCTGTATATTTACTGGTGCTGTGAGGGGCTGCCCATGCCTGCGGCAGTCCACCACCAGCTCCTTAGTTTTCCTCGCGTTGATCTGGAGGCAGTTCCGATGGCACCAGTCCACAAAGTCCTGGATAAGCCCTCTGTACTCAGCTTCATCTCCGCTGGAGATGAGACCAACGATCGCAGAGTCATCAGAGAACTTCTGTAGATGGCAATGTGTTGTGTTGTGTGAGAAGTCCGCAGTATAAAGAGTGAACAAGAAGGGAGCCAGCACCGTTCCCTGGGGGGCCCCCGTGCTACTGATGATCGTGTCGGAAACACAGTCCCGGGTTCTCACAAACTGAGGCCGGTTCGTGAGGTAGTCCAGGATCCATGATGACAGGTGCTGGTCCACCCCTGCGCGCAGCAGCTTGTCCTTCAGGATCATCGGTTGGATGGTGTTGAAAGCACTGGAGAAGTCAAAGAACATGATCCTCACCATATTCCCGGGCTTCTCCAGGTGGGACAGAGAATGGTGAAGGAGGAAGATCACCGCATCCTCCACCCCAATGCCATGCTGGTAGGCGAACTGGAGTGGATCCATCGCTGGTTCCACCAGGGGGCGGAGATGAGCAAGGAGCAGTCTCTCCAGGGTCTTCATCAAGTGGGACGTCAAGGCCACCGGTCTGAAGCTGTTCAGGTCTTTGGGGTGGGAAGTTTTTGGTACAGGTACCACACAAGATGTTTTCCACAGCTGTGGTACCCTCCCCAGTTTCAGGCTCATGTTGAAGATATACGTCACAATCCCACACAGCTGGTCTGCACAGGACTTGAGGAGCTTTGCGCTGATGCCGTCCGGTCCCGACGCCTTCCTCGCCTTGATCTTCCTCAGCTCCGTCCTCACCTGGGTCTTGGTCAGGGTCAGGATGGGGGGCTGTGTGTTGGTTATAACTTGTTTATTTTGAAAGTTCAATGCACAAAAGGAAACATTTGACCTCTGCATTAGGCAAACTTGCAACTGTTGTTGTTAACTGATTGTGGAGAAGAATGGATGGACTGATTAAGGAGCACATTCAAGACAAACAGCAAAAATTGCAGGGGAACGTGAACGTTTGCATTATTAAATTCTTAGGACTATTTCTCTTGTGCTGACCTGGGCAATTGTTCCATTCTTAAGAACAGTAGGAAGTGATAACACCAGTCAAATGTTTTTGATTTTGGGGTGGTCAAACATCAGTCAGAATGGTATTTTTCTTTTTTTCTGATACAATACTGATACAGTTACCACAGTAGCTCCTGCTTCTTCCATTTCAGTAAAGAGACTGGTATTCTTTTCCTTCTGTGCAAACGCTGACATGCTGTTCTTGTAGTGAAATCAGTTTTATCACCATAGAGTGATAAGTTTCACATTGAATGAAAAAAGGAACATACTTGTATGTAAATAATACTCACTACCAACCACTCCATGAGCTATAGAGAATGGGCACGCGATGTCACCTGATGGAAAAACTGCAAGGAGTTGTGGGAAAAGAGTTCTGCCTGTCTTTGTTTAGTAGTGAGCGACGACAGCTCTTAAGCTAAAGTTTTTGAGAGGGTTGCTTCAGTGTTTTATTATTAGTCATCTGAATACCATGCAGTGTTAGAATGTAGTTTTGCTGTGCTATCAAATGCAACAGCCGCTCTCACGATTGACGTGAGGAAAAGATTGATAATGGCATACGCTTTTTTAACTTCCCGACTTGGAAGAAAAGTGGAGAGAATCGGGTCTCCGAGCTAACAAAGAGGTGTCGGATGGAATGGATTGCAGTGGTCAGAAGGAAAGACATCAGCTTTGACAATATTCCTGCACACATGGTCGTGTGTTCACAGCATTTTCACAAAGGTAAGTTGTGATTTAAACACATAAAGACTACTTGCATGCACGTGGAAATGCTGCAACTGTAACAAAGGCACAGGCGCGTGGAGTTGTTGCCAACTTTTAACAAGCCGGCAGCACATCTACATATCTAATCAAAGTCATCATTTTTTTTGTACAAGCAAACCAGCGTATGAAATGTTCAATTTCCATCACGACTGGGTGCCATCATTACACCTCAGTCATGAAGTGAAAAAAATGCACACTGTGCGGTCAGAGATGACTGAAGCTGCACCACCTTCATTACGTATGGATTTAATATCAGCTGGAGACTGAAGTCCATAGAATGATTGGTATCATTAGATTCAGCAGCTTCTCCTCTTTCAGGTGACTATAAAAACATCACTGTCCTGATTTACAATGTTTTTTTCTTTTAATTTTTTCATTGTGCCAGCGGGCGCATCAGGCTTATCACATTACTTGATTAGCATTTCCTCTCCAGTTATATAATAATGTGTATATGCTTATCAAGCATCATATGACAAATCTGAACATAAATCCAACATTTCACTGCTGGGACTTAAAAATGCCTGTAGGTGCAGAGACACATACTAGTGCAGAAAACTGTGTAGAAACAATGATTGCTTGCAACTGTTAATCATGCACGAGTTCTTTGGGACACCAAGGCTAAACCAAAGGGGATCCTCGGCGGTCATTTAAACATACGGAGCATAATCCCCAAAAGAGATGAGATTTCGGTGTTGTTGTTGGACTCAAATCTGGACTACCTTTGTCTCTCAGAAAGCTGGCTACACAGGAACATAGACACTAATATGATCGATATTGTGGGCTACCAGTGTTTTAGAAAAGACAGGCAGGTAGGGAGGGGAGGAGGTGTTTTAATTTACATCAAAGAGAAATATAAATGTCAACTGGTTGATTTGAATACTTCACTTGAATGTTTAGCTGTTAATGTATGTCTCTCTCCGGTAATGAATTTCAACATTGCAGTAGTGTACAACCCACTGTCACACAACTCTTCCTTTTATAATGAATTAAGTGATCTGGTTAAACAACTTGAGAAGAACAGAGAAACAATAATTCATGGTGACTTTAATATCAACTGGTCTGATAAAAAAGACAAACAAAAACTGAAAAGCCTCATGACTAAATTTAATTACCAGCAAATCATCAAAGGACCCACCAGGATAACCAAACAATCCAGAACACTTATTGACATGGTATTTACTAATAAACCAGAACGAATAACCAGAACCTATAATCTTGTAACTGGTCTCTCAGATCATAACATGGTTCTTGCTGTCAGGAAACTTACTAAAAAGCGACTACAGTATTTTGGGGGAGTCGATATTGACAAATCAAATTTTATTATCCCCAAATCAAAAAATGAGGAGTTTGAACATTACTTAGAGAATCAAAATTGGGAGCAGCTCATGTCAACATGTGAAGTAGATGATTGTTGTAATTTTATAACTGCAACAATCACAAAGTCTATAGAAAAATTTTCAAAGCAAATTAAAAGTAGACAACAGAAGATTAGCCTACCATGGTTAAATAATGAAATAAGAAAACTTATGAAGAGGCGAGACTATGCACTGAAAACATCACTAATCTCCAAACTACAAAATGATCACCTTGTGTACAAAAGTTTAAGAAATAAAGTGGTACATGAGCTGCGAAAATCAAAAATATCTTATTACAATAAACTGATAGATCATGCAAAGGGTAACAACAGTTCCCTATGGAGGCATTTAAATAACTTAACTAATAAAAAAAACGATCAGAAGGGGGTAAAGGAACTTAGAATCAATGGCAAGACCGTCAGTGACAAGGCTACTTTGGCAAATGAATTTAATTCACACTTTGTGGGCTCTGTGGAAGACTTAACAAAAATTTTTGTGCTGCCAAATGTGCTCAACAACACAAATTCCATACTTCCAACAGATACTTTTCACATCGATGAGGTAAATGAGAAGTTAATTGCTGGTATTGTTAAAACACTGTCAAACTCAAAAACTAATGATATCTACAATATGAGCACCTCCTTTCTCAAAATGCACAGCAAAATATTAATCAAACCACTGACTCACCTCATTAATCTCTCCATTAGGTCTAGTACATTTCCATCAGGCTGGAAAAAAGCTGTCGTCATACCAGTCCATAAATCAGGCAGTAAAGACGATATATGCAATTACCGCCCAATCTCTATTTTACCAGTCCTATCTAAGGTTCTTGAAAAAGTTGTAGCTACACAGCTGATAGACTACTTACAAGACAGTCAACTTCTTCATCCACATCAATTTGGTTTTAGACCAGGATACTCAACAGAAACAGCAAATTGTTGCCTTATTGAAAACGTCAAACAGTCCTTGGACAGGGGTAATGTGGTAGGAGCTGTTTTTCTAGATCTCAAAAAGGCTTTCGATACTGTAAACCACAGTTTGCTTTTATCCAAAATGGTATCTTTTAACTTCTCCCCAAATACATTAGAATGGTTTGCATCTTATCTCCAGAATAGAGAACAGTGTGTAAAAGTTCACCAGGATAAATCCTCATTTTTAAACAACCGCATGGGTATCCCACAAGGGTCCATTCTTGGTCCTTTACTTTTCAGCATTTTTATTAATGACTTGCCGTTACACTGCTCAGCTGCAACATGCCAACTTTATGCAGATGATGCAGTTATTTACACAGCTGCCAAGACTCCAGCACAGGCTGCAGATGTACTGTCTACAAGTATGGTTGATGTCCAAGAGTGGCTCCTCAAGAACCATCTATTGCTGAACCTTCAGAAAACAGTCTCAATGTGCTTTTCAATCAAAAAATGTAACCTGCAACATTTTAAAGTTAATATACATGATCATGACATCAGTTTAGCTACAGAATTCAAATACCTTGGCATTGTACTAGATCCTCAACTCAAATTTAATCTTCATATAAAGAAAATTTCAAAAACAGTAAAAAAAAATCTGAACTGCTTTAAATTAATTAGATATTACATACCTTACGAAGCAGCTGCACTGTATATGCATTCTATGGTTTTTTCTCATATATCATACTGTTTGACAGTCTGGGCTCAAGCAGCCCCTTCCACAATAAGACATATAGGTTCATTATATAATCAAACCCTAAAAATCTTGGACAAAAAGCCCATTAGGTGGCATCACTGTAATGTTTTAAAAAAATACAACCTATTGAGTTTTGAGAGCTTCATTGACCTCTGTCTTCTGAAATTAACGTTCAAATGTTTCCATAAATCAGCACCCGAGCCACTTGCTGGTTTCGTCCAAAGACAGGACAGCAGCAGAGCCACCAGGAGTTCTGTTAACAATAACTGTAAAATATTCCACCGCAGAACCACATTTGGACAAACAGCTTTCTCTATAAAGGGCAGTCACATCTGGAACACAATGCCAAATGAAATTAAAATAATAACGGACTTTAAAACATTCACTAAAAATGTTAAAAACTGGCTGAAAAATAAACAAGAATGTACTCATGTATGAATTAATTGTCTGCAAAGTGAGAGTGAATGAAGGGAAGGAATAAATGTGTTTGTTTATAGTGAGTGACGGAGGGAGGAAGGCCTGAAATAGGCAAATGTGAGTTATGTTATATGTGTTAAATGTGAGTCAGGCTGTTATATTTGTGTATTTATAATATTTATAATATTTATGTTAAATGTGAGTCAGGCTGTTACATTTGTGTATTTATAATATTTATAATATTTATAATTGTGTATTTATAATTTTTCTGCATTGATGTATGTGGTTATTGTGTATATTTTTTATCTTGATTCTTTTTTCTAAAGCCCATCCAGGGACAAGAGTTGCGAATTAGCTAATAGCTATACACTCTATGTGCAACACATCAGATTGATTGTCTTTGATTAATTGTCTATGTTTATTGCACTGTCCCTGTCAAATAAACTAATCTACTACTACTACCTTTGTGCAAACAACGGTTTTCTGGTTGTTCACCTGGAAGATCTGATGCGGCTGAACCCATCCATTGGTGAATTGAACACGAGCCTCTCATGATTTATAGTTCTTAAATTGCTCATGGGTGTATGCGCTTACCCCACAAACCAGGTAGGCAAACATATCTGACAGTGTGACTCCAGGCAGTTGGTCGAGATCAGTGGTCCATTTTTTGTGCTCATATGGATCGATCCTATTTATTTCTTTAAGTTTTTTGGGGTAGTGCTCCTTTGCTTCCTTATTCAGCTTCTCTGAAAAAGGAATTTTAATTTTATGTTTGCTGCATTCCATCGAACGTTATGTCTGTTGGCGTTAGCAGTTGCTGTAGACTACAGGTAAACAAAGAAGCCAGACATCGAAAATGGCAACAGCAGCCCAGAATGCAGTGCGGCATGACTTCAACGCCAATTCTCTATTGAAACCTACCACCAGTTTAGTATCACCAGTTAAGCTAAAATGTATACCTTTAAAGTGCATTCACACTAAATGCATCATATTTTTTTGATGCAGCATGATTACATGTAAATGTGAATACACACAAATTCACAAATTTATGTCCGAGGGATGTAGTAGCAATAGCTAATCAGCCTTGAGATCTGCTATCACCGGAGTAAGGCTGCGTGTCCACCAAACACATTTTTTGTCACCCGACCACCCCGAGCTTTTTTTTTTTTCAGTGTTTGTGCGCTGTGCTCTGGGGGAAAAAAAGTTGGTGCCCTGTATCCCAGCAACAGCTTGTCACTCTCAGCTCAGCACTTTGGCTTTTCCTATTGTCAGACTTTCTACTGATTTTTTAATAGCAGTCTCTAAATAACAATGGACAGGAAATGCTTTCTAGCAGCTCTGGATGTAAAATATGATGACACAGAAAGCAAGAGTCTGAGTACAGACTAGTACCAGCATCCTGTGTCCCGCCGACGCAGCAGTTCTGATTGGCTGCTTAGGTCTGACATTGACGAGCTCAGCTGCAGTCTCTGAAAAGTTGAACTTTTTTCAGCTCTGAGCGCTGCAACAAAAAACAGCCATCAGTGAGAGCGTTTCTGCGCCAAGGGCGCTCAGCGCTGTAAACGCTGGGCTACATAGAGAATGAATGGAAAATAGCCGCCTAGAGCAGAAAAAACGCATTTGGTGGACACGCAGCCTGAAAGTATCAACACTGGAGAATAAACTAATTTGAAAATGAGACTGCCTCTCATCTGCAGACAGATGCGCCGACAGCTCTCCTGCTGAAACGGAGTATCGGGAGTTTATCCACCCACCGTACTTCTGCTACAGATGTGCTAATGAGGGCTAGCAGTTTCACAGTGTAAACAACCACCAACCAGATGCAGTTTCTGGAGGAGGTAGTGTTATGACTCGCCGCTCATCAGCGGCGCCAGCCGCGCACACACCTGCTCCTCGTCAGCGGCGAGGTATTTAATCCACTCTGTCCTGGGCTTCAGCCTGAAGCCGTCTCTCTACTTCGGCCCCTTTGCTACTACGGATCTCAAACCGACTAGTGAAGATATCTTGGGTTAGCTCCCCTTACCTCTCTCCTCTAGCCTTCCCCTGTGCACAGGTGGACATTCCCGGCGGCGGACTTCATCACCTCGCCGTTGGCTCTACGCTGCTGCCACAGGTACCGTAGGTCGCTGTCTCCCGGGCTTCGCCCTTGTCGACGCCAGCCACCTGTCATAACCAAGTAAGCCAGCTACCATCATTATTCCCTGTATTGGTGTGGTGCCCGTTACCCTTCTCCCTCTGCTCTCTCCCACAGGGTTGTCCGGCTGTACGGCCTCCTGCCCCCGTGCCTGACGCAGACGCCACCACCAATACATTCTTATTCCACAGACACACAGCCATACACTTCCTTGTTGCTAATAAAGCTGTTAAATCTATCCTGAGCCTGCGTGTGTGTCTCCTGGGCCGTGCATTATGTCAGGTAGGGACATTTTCAAAGCTATGTGCACCTCCAGATAACGGTGTAAACCCTAACATGATAGCGTTTTGGGATTTCCACAGCAGGTAGAAAGCAGCTGCATAAGTTATGATGGCAAACCACCCTCCTTTCCCCCCTGCTACTCACTCAGGTGCAAATTTGTGCCCATTTGCATCTTTGCTTTGAGTTTACATGTAATTGTGCCTCGTGAAAAACTTGCGTTCTCATGTTTTCTCTGTGCACATCTTTCGACTGGGAGGAAGCCAAAGTGACTGGAGCAAATCTATACAAGCACATGGAGAACATGCAAACTTCACAATGAGAGGCCCCTGGTGTCTTGGCAATTGGAATCGTGAACTGTCTAGCTGTGAGGCAGCAGTTGCTAAACTTTAAGGCAGTGTGCTGTGGTTGTTCAACGTGGGCATGATGTTTTAACCCTTTAACATTCCAGCCAATTTCCCTAAAAATGCCAAAAAAATAAAATAAAAATAGCATACCTAAAGTAAATCAAAGGCTGTTCTTTAACCCATTGCAGTATATTCATAGGGCTGGTCTCATTCAAAAGAAAACACTAATTTTTTGGGTCAAAACAGTCAGAAACAAAAGTGTTTCTGCCACAGAGTAAACGTGGTATAAACATACTAAACTTGAAAAAAATGAAGTTCACCTGTTTTTGTTTTTTTCTGTTTATTTTTTTTAGATACAGATGGTCTGAAAATAATATACAGCTGTTAGATACTTGCTTGAAAACACAATAGGAATGTAGAATCAAGTGTTATCAAGTTCAGGTCAACATTTTGTAACAATACCACAAAAAAAGAATTACACAGGGTTTTTTTTTTTTTCCTCAGATTGCAACCAGGTGTTTTTGAACAGGGGTCAACAACTAAAACTGCAAGAAGTCCGATAAGTCAGTCCTCCTCCTCAGCTGAGGAGGTTGCAATTAGGATTCAGGGTCTCTGATTCTAAAACGATTCTCAATGCATTTTTTTTCAGGACTTTTTCCTCTCACTGTGTGACATCTTGGTAGTTTTAAAGCCAAGTATTTGGCAGCTAACGCAGTGCAACAGTGGTTAGCACTGTGGCAGCATAGCAAGAAGTTCGATCCCACTCTTGACCATTGGTGACCCTTCTGTGTGGAGTTTGTTCTACCCATGTCTGCGTGGGCTGGTTTCCTCCCGCAGGCCAAAGACATCCAAGTTAGGTTAATTGGCATCAACTGGGGATTCTAAAATTGTTCTTAGGTATGAATGTGAGAGTGAATGATTGTCTGTCTCTGTGTTGGCCCTGTGATGGTCTGGCAATCTGTCCAGGGTGTACCCTGCCTCTCGTCCAAACATACTGGGATAGGCTCCAGCCCCCCCGTGACCCGTAAAGGATTAAGCGGAAGAAGACGGACATTTTTTAATAAAAGAAATGGAAGAGAAATGGGACAAGTCACGTGCACAAATTTGTCTGAAAATGTGCTTTTAAGAACTGTCATCCTTTCATTGACATTATTTCAGAAGACCACAGCTGTCTCCCATAGGCCAGTGTCATTTGCTTTTACACATTATTTTATTAAGCTGATGTTTTAGCTGCTTTTAGCTCTGTATTAATTTTTTAGCAATCAAATCAATTCTTAGCTCAATTTCAAACAAAACATGTAATAATTTAATCATAATAATACAGGGGAACACTAAATGTGTTTTTTTTTTCCAATAACTCTAAAATTCTAAAATCTACAACTTAAATCCTAAAAATGTAGTTTTACAGGAGAACATGAATGAAATTACATACATTTAAAAAATAGTAATATCTAAAATACAAAATCTCACAAAAAGTCCACCTCTAGATAGATAGATAGTTAGATAGATAGATGGGGGCAAAAAAGTATTTAGTCAGCCACCAATTGTGCAAGTTCTCCCACTTAAAAGATGAGAAAGTTCTTCAATTTTCATCATAGGTATACCTCAACTATGAGAGACAAAATGAGAAAAAAAAAATCCAGAAAATCACATTGTCTGATTTTTAAAGAATTTATTTGCAAATTATGGTGGAAAATAAGTATTTGGTCACCTACAAACAAGCAAGATTTCTGGCTCTCACAGACCTGTAACTTCTTCTTTAAGAGGCTCCTCTGTCCTCCACTAGTTACCTGTATTAATGGCACCTGTTTGAACTTGTTATCAGTATAAAAGACACCTGTCCACAACCTCAAACAGTCAGACTCCAAACTTCACTATGGCCAAGACCAAAGAGCTGTCAAAGGACACCAGAAACAAAATTGTAGACCTGCTCCAGGCCGGGAAGACTGAATCTGCAATAGGTAAGCAACTTGGTGTGAAGAAATCAACTGTGGGAGCAATTATTAGAAAATTGGAAGACATACAAGACCACTGATAATCTCCCTCGATCTGGGGCTCCATGCAAGATCTCACCCCGTGGGGTCAAAATGATCACGAGAACGGTGAGCAAAAATCCCAGAACCACATGGGGGAACCTAGTGAATGACCTGCAGAGAGCTGGGACCAAAGTAACAAAGGCTACCATCAGTAACACACTACGCCGCCAGGGACTCAAATCCTGCAGTGCCAGACGTGTCCCCCTGCTTAAGCCAGTACATGTCCAGGCTCATCTGAAGTTTGCTAGAGAGCATTTGGATGATCCAGAAGAGGATTGGGAGAATGTCATATGGTCAGATGAAACCAAAGTAGAACTTTTTGGTAAAAACTCAACTTGTCGTGTTTGGAGGAGAATGAATGCTGAGTTGCATCCAAAGAACACCATACCTACTGTGAAGCATGGTGGTGGAAACATCATGCTTTGGGGCTGTTTTTCTGCAAAGGGACCAGGACAACTGATCCGTGTAAAGGAAAGAATGAATGGGGCCATGTATCATGAGATTTTGAGTGAAAACCTCCTTCCATCAGCAAGGGCATTGAAGATGAAACGGGGCTGGGTCTTTCAGCATGACAATGATCCCAAACACACCACCCGGGCAACGAAGGAGTGGCTTCGTAAGAAGCATTTCAAGGTCCTGGAGTGGCCTAGCCAGTCTCCAGACCTCAACCCCATAGAAAATCTTTGGAGGGAGTTGAAAGTCCGTGTTGCCCAGCGACAGCCCCAAAACATCACTGCTCTAGAGGAGATCTGCATGGAGGAATGGGCCAAAATACCAGCAACAGTGTGTGAAAACCTTGTGAAGACTTACAGAAAACGTTTGACCTCTGTCATTGCCAACAAAGGGTATATAACAAAGTATTGAGATGAACTTTTGTTATTGACCAAATACCTATTTTCAACCATAATTTACAAATAAATTCTTTAAAAATCAGACAATGTGATTTTCTGGATTTTTTTTTTCTCATTTTGTCTCTCATAGTTGAGGTATACCTATGATGAAAATTGGAGACTTCTCTCATCTTTTAAGTGGGAGAACTTGCACAATTGGTGGCTGACTAAATACTTTTTTACCCCACTGTAGATAGATGTACTTTATTGATCCCAAACTGGGAAATTGCAGTGTAACAGCAGCATGACACAGTAGACAACCAAAACAACAGAAACACACAGCATAGTAGAAAAACGAAAGCAAAACTGCTTAGATAGCTTTATATATATCGCAGATGAATAGATAATGACCCGTATAGATATATGGATCGTGCTCGTTGTACAATGCAGGACTATTGGGCACAGAGTGAAATGTGAGGTACCAATTAGATTGTAACTGTCATGTCCACTGCGTAATTGTGCAGCGAACAAGTGAATTAACACGAGGCCAAAGTGCAAGTGAAGTAAACGTGTTTATTAGCAAAGGAAAAAACATACAAAGTGTCCGTAGAATACAGTCCAGAAATAAGTAAGCTGAGATGACTAGCTACAAACTCTGTTGGCAAGCCCCACGTGCTCCCAGACGGAACTGGGCAGCAGAGAGGAAGGGCTAATAATAATGCAGATAAAGACTTACATGAGAGTTGGAGCGCTTCTGTGCTCTGGAAACAACAATGCCATCAAAGTCCAAAAAGAGGAGAAACCAATCAGAGTGAACCAGAACATCGAATGTAGATTGATGCCGACACACCGGGTGCCTCCACTGCCACACATAAATACCCCCATAGACTAATGAGCGGCAAGTGGAAACAGGTGTGTGCCAACAGTTGGTATATGAGTGGATGAATGAGAATGTGTGTGTCAGTAAGTGAGCATGAATATAGGTGTGTGTGCATTGATGTGTATGTGTGGAAACACAAGAGGTGATGGCAAACAGCCGGTGAGTGCCCGGCATATATATATATATATATATATATATATATATATATATATATATATATATACACACACGCACACACACACACACACATATATATATATACAGTATATATATATATATATATATACAGAGAGAGAGAGAGAGAGAGAGAGAGAGAGAGAGAGAGAGAGAGAGAGGTGGCCGTAGACTGGCAGAAAGCCAGGCTCAGAGGCTCTATTAACCTACCACCTGGAAATAATTAACAACAATCAGGAACTACAGCCACAGATCATGGGTGGGGTTGGAGACATCCAACCCAGCCCATGAAGTAACGTGCATTATGGCAGCATTGTTATGACCATGATTCAACATTAGAGTGAGTTATTGTACATACAGTAAAATGGCATGTGACAGAAAAGATTTCCTGTACCTGACCGTTCAGCAGTGGAACTGTAGCAGTCTGCTGGAGAAAATGCTCCGCTGTCTGTCCGGTGTGTGGTGGAGGGGGTGATCGGGATTGTACATGATGGATAACAGTTTGTTCAGTGTCCTCCTTTCCACCACATTCTCAAAAGTCTCCAGTCTGCGACCCATTACAGACCAGCCTTCTTGATAATCTTGTCAAGTCTGTTGGTGTCGCTGGCTTTGATACTGGTACCCCAGCAGACAGCAGCAAAGAAGATGGTGGTGGCAACAACGGCCTGGTAGAAAAGCTCCAACATCTTGCTGCACACGTTGAAGGATCTCAGCTTCCTCAGAAAGTAGAGTCTGCTCATCCCCTTCTTGTACACAGCATCTGTTTTAGATTTCCAGTCCAGTCCATTCCTGATCACGACACCGAGGTATTTATAGTCCTCCACTACCTCCACATCTTTCCTCCAATCCGTAATGGCTGTGAGGGCATCCTCTTCCTCCTGAAGTCAATCACCATCTCTCTGGTTTTGCTGATGTTCAGCTTCAGGTGATTCTGCTTGGTCCATTCCGCAAATCTGTCTACTAGTGCCCTGTACTCCCCCTCCTCTCCCCTTCTTATGCAGCCAACAACAGCTGAGTCATTAGAGAATTTCTGCAGGTAGCATGACTCAGTGTTGTACTGAAAGTGGTGAAGAGAAAAGGAGAAAACACAGTCCCCTGTGGAGCTCCCATATCACTAACCACCACATCAGATAAGACACTGCCCAGCTGGACAAACTATGGCCTGCCTGTCAGGTAGTCAGTAATCCAGGAGATCACAAAGATGTCGACCCCCATCACCAGCAGCTTCTCAGTGGTGGCTGAATGGTATTAAAGGCACTGGAGAAACCAAAGAATGTGATTCTCATGGTGTCTCCTCTGCCATCCAGGTGCAAATGGGTTTGTTGCAGCAAGTAAATGACAGCATCTTCAACTCCTAAATGGGGCTGATATGCTAACTGCAGAGGATCCAGCCACATCTTCACCTGTGGCCTCAGGTGGGCTAAGATAAGTCTCTCCAGGACCTTCATCACATGAGATGTAAGGGCAACTGGTCGATAGTCATTCAGGCCAGATGGAGACAACTTCTTGGGGACAGGAACCAGGCAGGACGTCTTCCATAGCACCGGTACTCTCTCCAGACTCAGGCTGAGGTTGTACAGGTGTTTCAGTACAGGAGATAGCTGGTTGGCACAGGACCTCAAGATCCTGGTGGAGATGCCATCAGAGCTTGCAGCCTTCCTCTGATGGAGTCTCTCCAGGTGTTTCTTAACCTGGTCCGTAGTCACAGTGATGTGGGGGTTGGTGCTGATGTCCTCAGAGGAGGAGGGGAGCGAGAGGTGAAGCACAGGAGGGTGAGGGTGAGGGGTGTGTGGGGGTCTGGCTGTGTTGTGGGGGTGACAGACGGTGAGTTGAACTTATTTAAAAACAGGTTCACCTCATCAGCTTTCTCAAGGCTCCCCGATGTCTGTCCGTCTCTCTCCTTACACCCAGTGATGTGTTTCATTCCAGTCCACACATCCTTCACGTTGCTTTGCTGGAGTTTATCCTCCAGCTTCCTCCTGTAATTATCTTTACACATCCTCAGCATCTCTTTCAGTTCATGCCGCACTCTCCTCAGTTCCTCCCTGTCTCCAGACCTAAAAGCCCTTTTCTTGTTAAGAAGTGCTTTCAGGTCACTGGTGATCCATGGCTTGTTGTTGGGGAAACAGCGCATGGTCTGAGCTGGCATGGCTGTATTTTCACAGAATCTGATGTATTTTGTGATGCAGTCAGTCATATTGTCTACGTCCACCCCATGTGGTTCACAGAGTATGTCCCAGTCCGTCATCTTGAAGCAGTCCTGTAGTGCATCAGCAGCCTCCTGTGTCCACCTCCTCATAGTCCGTCTATAAGCAGGCCATCTTTGCACAAGGGGAACATAGTTGGGGGTTAACCCCTTGCACTCTGGTCAATTTCCCTAAAAACGCCTAAAAATAACGTACCCAAAGTAAATCAAAAGCTGTTCATCAACCCTTTGCAGCATCTTCATGGGGTTGGTCTCATTTAAAAGAAAACACTTTGAATTTTTTGGCAAAACGCTCATAATCTCTCTAAGTGCTCCTGCCACTGAGTAACAGTCATCTAAACATACTGAACTTGAAGAAAATAAATTTCGCCTGGGTGTTTTTTTGGATACAAATGCTTGCAAATAACACATAGCTGTCAGATCCGGGCTGGAAAATGCAACAGAAATGTAGAACCAAGTGTTATCCAGCTGAGGTCAACATTTTGTAACAATACCACAAAAAATGAATATATTACACAGCTTTTTACTCAGGTTGTTCCCAGGCGTTTTTGAACTGTGCCAAATTGTGCCAAATGGCACAGTTTGGAAAAACGTCTATAACTTTTGAATGATTCAATATAGAAGCTTGATGTTGGGCTCTAATGAAAGGTGACAATCAGGGCTGTGTGTGTGTGTGGGGGGGGGTGGGGGTGGGGGATTGTTTATTCGTTCATGAATGAATGAATGAACAAACAAGCCCCCACACACAAAGAAGCACGCCACGTAAAAAATGTGTCTTTTTTTACAAGAAAAAATAACCTACAGTGCACTAAAAATTATACTAAAATATCTGTAATGTAGAGGATAACAACCCCCCCCCCCCCCGCTACAGAGGACGGACATCGCCCATCGCTACATGACGGACCGCGGGGACGGTGCGCCGCGGTCTACTACGCACAGTTGTACTAAAATATCTGCAATAATATCTGCAATCCGCTACAAGAGTAGCGGGGGGGGGGGGGGCGTTCACGGTCCGGACGCGGTGCACGGACTGGACACGGTCCGTGCACCGTCCGGACCGGACCGGACCGGACCAGAGCAGTCTGGGACCGTCATGTTACGATGATACACAGTTGTAATTTACCGATCGGTCAGAAGTCACTTTGATTACAATTTTCAGGGATAAAGAATAATTTAGCTTATAACACTTACCTGTCCACAACAGCAGTGTCACTGGCGAACTTCTCTTCCTCATTGTCAGACGAACATGACGCTGGTCCGCTTGTTACGGACTCGTGGTTCTGGTCACGCGACCCGGTCAAACCATAATTCCATTATTGCGGTTTTGCGCTTCCATGATTGCGGTTTTCGCGAACGATTTTTCAAAACAAATAAGAACAGTAGTAAGAAAAAAAGACTGGCGAACGCGTGTGTGTCACCCAGCGGCTTACACAAAACAGATTTTAAGCACGGGACGTACGCTTTCAATTGTCGAAGTTCTCTGCTTCAATTGGCTGGCTGTATTCGCAGCCATTGGTAGGCGGGTCCTTCTTGCTAGGTTTTCAGTCATTGGTTCTTCAAGGTTTCAGAAACCCAATTCAAGGCTCTTATTAGTCGAATGAGAGGTCAATCAAATCTAAACCAATCAAAGCACTGCTTTGGCTTTCTGTTCATGGCTGTGTCTGCAGCTTTTTTTTTTCAGTGCGCCCTAGGACGCAGAGACGTGACCGCCCGCGGTATCCCGGAGTGCAAGAGGTTAACAGAATCAGGTTGTGATCTGATCTGCCAAGTGGGGGTAGAGCTGTGGCACTGTATGCATCTCTGGCATTGGCATACATAGATCCACTGTTTTATTTTCTCTGGTGGACAGTCAACAAACTGGTGGAAGTTTGGTAGTGTTTTGCCCAGTGAGGTGTAGTTAAAATCACCCGTGATACCCATAAATGTGTCAGGGTACTGCACCAGTAAAGTGACAGTAGTGGAGCTGATGGCATCACAGGCCACCACTGTATCAGCTGACAGAGGGACGTAAACAGTAATCACAATGGCACACATGAACTCTCATGGCATATAATAAGGTCACATACTCACAGCTAGCAGTTCAATGTCCGGGCTGCAGAGACGTTCCTTTACATAAATGTGTCCGGGATTACACCACCTCTCATTTACAAAAAGTGCCAATCCTTCTCCCCTCCTTTTACCGCTACTTATAATGTCCCTGTCCGACCAGATAGTCTTAAAGCCAGGTATTGCTACACTGTTTTCCGGGATGTGTGAATGTAGCCACTTTTCTGTAAAACACAATACTACACTCACGATATTCCTTTTGCATCCTGACCAGCATTGTGAGCTTATCCACCTTGTTCCCCAGCGACCTCACGTTACCAGTAAAAAAAACCCAAAAAACTTCTATACTCTATACTATATTTTCAGTATTAAAAAAAGTTTCAAACTGTAAGCCTAAAAAAGGGACAGAAAATATAATTCCACACTAGAGAATTCCTTAGTTTTCCCTTTTCTTCCCAACAATGATCTTATCTTTTAAATCTAGTCTGTGTCTGTTTGGGTAACACCAGTGTTGTCAACTCTCACTCTTTTGGAGTGAGTCCTACTCTTTTTCCCTCTCTCTCACTCCACCAACTCGATTTCTCACTCGAAATGCAGGAATTACTGTCAATATTATGTTGACTTTCTTTAGATTTTTGCATAATAAGAACCCTCAAGGCAGCATAAAGCAGACTGAACATCTTCTAAAACTTATTTTTCAGTAAAGAAGTGTATTTATTGAAAAAAAGTAACTGTTTATGGATATTGTGAGCCTGCATGCTCACTCCACCCCTTCCTCCCAGTCTCCCCAGTGCATAATTCTTCCAAATCTCAACTCCAAACTTTCAGTCTTTTTTAAATGTATGTAATTACATTCATGGTCTCCTGTAAAACTTTACATTTTCAGGCTTTAAGTTGTAGATTTTAGAATTTTAGAGCTATTGGAATACAAAACACATTCAGCGTTTTTTTTGTGTGTGTGTGTGTTTTGGCTGCTCTCTTTTGGGGTCGCCACAGCGTAACATCACTTTATTTTGCAATGATCCGCATGTTGATTTGGCAAGGATTTTTATGCTGGATGCTCTTCTTGACACATCCCTGCCCATTTATCCCAGCTTGGGAACGGCACAGGGAGTGCACTGGCTTGTGCACCCCCTGTAGCTGGGTAACCAACATTTCCCTCCTCCGTTCCATTATTGCTGAGCACCAGGCTGGACAGCAAGAAGTTCCATTTTTATATGGTCTTTGGCATGACCCAGCCGGGACTTGAACCCCAGCCTCCGGGTTGTGGGGCAGGTACTCTACCTCTAGGCCACCACTTTAAAAAAAAAAAAAAAAAAAAAAAAAAAAAAAAAAAAAAGTTTTCCCCTGTATTATTATGATTAAATTATCACGTTTTGTTTGAAATTGAGCAACAGATTTATTTGATCATTTGTTAAAAAATTAATACAGAGCTAATAGCAGCTAAAACATCTGCTTAAAAGCACATTTTCTGATAAATTTCTCCACGTGACTTGTTTCATTTCTCTTCCATTTCTTTTGTTGAAAGATGTTTGAAGTTAATTCATGGGTCATTGAAAACACTTGGCTTTAAAAGTATCAAGCTGTCACACAGTGAGGGGAAAAAAAATCCTGAAAAAACCCCAAAACAAAACAAGACAAAAAATATACATTGAGAGTTATTTTAGAATCAAATCAGAGGCCCTGAATCATAATTGTATCTGTCAAATGCGTGTGCCGCAGTGCACAAATGAAAAGGATTGAGCCCAATCGCTGGTGAAGTGAACATGTTTCATTAACAGAAAGACGTACATACACAAAATGTCCATGAATACAGACCAACAATAAGAGTAGAGGGAGATGGCCGGCTACAACTCCGCTGGCAAGCCCCACGCGCTCCAGGCGGAACCAGAGCGGAAGGGAAGGGCAGTAAATTATGAGGAAAAGACTTACATGTTGGTTGGAGCAAACTAGCTCTGGAAACAACAACCAAACACGGTCAAAGGGAGGAGAAACCAACCGAGAAGCCTGGTCATCAAAACTGACTAATGCCACCACACCGACTGCTCACACTGTCACCCAAAAATACTCCGACCAGCTGAGTGACGAGTGGATGCAGGTGTGGCGGCAGCTGAAGCATGATGTGATAATGAATGGATGTGTGTGTGTGCAAGTAAGCATGTGTATATGTGCGTCAGGAGGGTGTGTGTGCGTGCGTGTACGCTGAATGATGCAAGGAGTGTGAGTGAGGATGAGTGTGTGTGTAAGTGCATGTATGAGAAATGTGCATGGACAAAAGAAAATAATAGACAGCTTGGTGGATGCCTGGCAAAGAGAGAAAGGGCGTGGTTGTAGACTGGCAGGGAGCCCGGTTCAGGGCTCTAATAACCTGTCAGCTGAGAATAATAAACAATTAATCAGGAGACTACAGCCACAGATCATGGAGCGGGGTTGGAACAACAACAACCCCGTCCATGACAGTATCATGAGGTGCCTAAAAATCCCCAGCCCTAATTCGGACCTCAGCTGGGGAGGAGGACTGACTTATTGGACCTCTTGCAGTTTTCGTTGGTGACCCCTCTTCTAAAGCTTATTTTTAAGTAAAGAAGTGTATTTATTAAAAAAACTGTTTATGTGTATTGCATGCCTGCACGCTCACTCCACCCCTTCCTCCCAATCTCCCCAGTGCACAATTCCTTCCAAATCTCACTTCAAGCTTTTCTGAAAAGTTGGCAACTCTGGTAACACTCTGTCACAGGGAGAGAGGTGGATGCGTGTGAAACTTTTCATGTTCAGTAACACACGGAGCAAATTATTGTTTTTATGTGATATCAAAAGGTCAAAAATATTCCCTTCAAAACCAACGTCATGCCGGCCCAACAGGGACGCGGTCCCAGGGAAGATGTGAAGGAGGTGTGAGGACCGTCCGTCAACAGACCCCCGGGTGGACACATACCATCGGAGGCAGCCAGAGTGGCGATGGATACACAATTTCACAACAGTGCTTCATTCTGCGGGAATACACCGTGAAGGAAGCATGGCTGTCTACTTCATGTGACACCCGCAGCGAATGGTGATTTTCCCTCCCGCTGCATCCCACAGAGATATAATAGGCATCCCCACTCTGTGGAGAACGCCCAAGGTGTCACACCATAAAATGTCAGCTTTTAGTTCGGTTAAAACAGTATCATTTTTCCAAAAATTATATTCAAAGGCTTCGAGGTCTGGACGGAGGACTGTCCCGGATCTGGACTGGAGTCCGCCATCTGGTGACCCCTGAGATACACTGTCAGTAGTAATGACACAGAGTAAGTAAAGTATAAACATTACACACAAGGTTGGTAGAAGTGACTCAGCTTTGTAGAAGCAACCGAGCATTACGTTTGGGAGACACACAGGCTTTATATAGGGCGTGTGTGACGAACCCCTATCAGGTATTGTTACGTTCAGAAATTAATTGGCTACATGACACATCCATAATCAGCATACTCAGCTGCAACTGGCTCGTTTTGTTCACGTTAACTGTGGGGCTGGTCCTTCATGCTAAGTAGGTACTCACTGAGTATTGAAGGCTATGCAAAACACTAAGAAAGGACCTATTGGGTCAAATGAGGTATCAATCCAATCATGACTGTCCCATGAATCTTTTGGGGTTCCGTTTACAGCACTGTCTCTATGGGAAATGTAGTTTTTATAGCATGTAAACAAAGAAAAGCAGGAAGTTAGCCAGCTTGGTTTCAAACAATGCTACGATTTTATGGGCATTGTCCCCTCTAATCATCTAGATGGACAATAAATCTTACTCAAATGGATCGATTTGACCTTTTGCAATAAAACTGGACCATATTTATTGGACTATCATTAATTACAGGTCTCCAACAAAGCTTCATTGGTGAATAAATGCAATGTTGCTATCCCGCGCTAGCTCATTTGATGCCCTATTTAATTCCAGTGTTAATGATTGTATCTCAAATCTGTTTTAACATCCAAACAGATGAAATTCTAATGCTTCAAATGATATAAGGCATAGCTATGCACTCTAAACAAGTTTACCACACTTCACTGTGTTGCAGCAGAAACACAGTGAAGAAAAACGTCCCACGGGCGGGACACCGAAATGTTAAGGGGATATGAGGTGAATATTCAGCCTCTGTTTAAAGGCACTATATAGAACTTTTTGAAACATGGGTTTTAGGGACACATGGTGGTCAAAAAGTGAACTGCAACCCTTTTTCACTCACAGATTTATGAAGTGTTTTTCTGTGTCCTTGTTCATCAATAACCCATGTCACAGCAGAACTAGTCCACTACTACTATTAAGAAAATGTTAATAGCTTAAAGAAATCACTGGCTTTTTTAACCCATACAATAAAATCAATCACCCTAGTCTAAATGCTGAATGACAAAGGAATAATGCTACACTTGCAACATACTGTTTATGTGCAATTATAGACTGCCATAAATAACAATAAACTGATGTACCAAAAACTGTTCTCGCCATAGTTGTTTCTTTAGCAGTAAAATGCCCCAAGGCCATGTGACCACAGAGACCAATATAAATATGTAGGATGGACACTATGAGTCAATATGATTTAGGGTGGAAATTGGTAAAGCTTAAAATGACAAGGAAACAGGGAAAATATGGTATGATATTTTTCAGTGCTGTCCAAAGTGATGCAGAATATAGGGTGCATTTCAAATAAGCCACATGGAGCTAAAATTATTTGGCCATGCTCTCGGCTAATGGGATTATTAGTTTAGAATCTTTACTGACCTCTAAAATGTTCTCATGGATGGACAGTCAAAGGATTCACTCGAGGGATATATTTAAATATGTGTGATTCACTGTCTGATGTTTAATCGGTGTGACAAAGTCAAGTACTAAATTTGAAATGTCATTGAATATGAATGTCAGGACTTGAAATAAACATTTTATACCATTCACTTTGCATCAGTCAAAGATGTCTTGTGTATCTATGCTTTAAGGGAGTGCTCTTAACTGGCTCTTGTACCATTCAGGTAAAACCTTTTTTTCCTCTAATCTACTCCATCTTTCCTGGTAGATGCCCTTTTTAGATTTTGTGGGAAGTATAGTGAAGTGAAATGCAGTTGAATTAAGTGGTTGCCCCGAGGCCTCTGATGTTCCTTCTCTTTTTGCTGCAGCCCAGTAATTTCTCCGGTTCAATTCTTATGCAATGGTAAGCTGTAGATCATGCAATAATTTGATTTGAGCGTATGCTGGGCACATAGTAAGTCTTATAAAACATGTAGGCCCAGGTGTGCTTACTGGGAGAGAATGAAAACAGTGTGTTTAATGAAGGCAATTTGAATAAAATGGAACCTAATTACAAATTTGTTTCTAATAAGCTTGACTCAAATGTTATTAAATGTACATGAAGTCCTACATGAGATAGTATTGACTGGGAATGCAGTGTCACATGTAATTTCAAAGCTGATTCTTCTTAAAAAGCCACCAGGGCCACTGATCCACTGAAGTAGGTCAAAAATGTGTTCATGTTAATTGACTCTGGTGGCTATGCTTCTGCTTCTTATAAAACTGCTGTTAGCATCAACTAGAACAGCTGTGAGAAAATGCAAATGATACAGCTGTCTGTCGTCTCTGTTGAGTTCATTTTTCTTTTCTTGTTTGTCTTTTTAGCTTTGCAAAGGGGTTCTGGTCTTGCAGATATGAACACTGTATTAATTAATTGGTAATTCAAGCCAAAATGGAGAGCCATCCAGTTAAAGAACCCATACTGTGCAAAAATGTATTTTTTGTGTGATTTAATCTCATAAAATATGTCCTTGGCTCACATAAGAGCTGTTTCCACTACAGAAACCAATTTTGCAGCAACTTCCTCCATGGTGTGTGTCTCCATTACAGGTGGAGTTTTCAGGAACATGTAGCAGGCAAAAGACAGCCCTGGTCAGGGGTAGGTACTTCAGAGCGGCCCTGAAAACTGCTGGGTGAGGTTTAAGATTGACTCTGTAATAACTGGCTAAAACTCGGCATCACGACCAGACCACTTTGGGAACAAAACACAAGGAAATGAAAAGCACCATATTTGACCAGAAAAAGATAATCGCTAATATCTAATGCTTAAAACCTTAGAATATAATGCTGCCATGATTGTGGAAGATCTAAACAATTATTCTGCATATGTGCAGGACACGAGCATTATGGTGGAGCAGCACGGCTTGTAACACTGGCCGCTACCGCTATCCTTTGCCAGGATGTGAATGCACGCAGCCAGTCAACAGGAGTACAACTCTAGCTATGCCGTATGATGTCAAAAAATTTAAAAACTATTACTGCCATGGTTGTGGAGAGGAATGGCCAGAACAGTTGTACATCATATGCAACCATACATGCATTAGAGTAGCATGAACACAGCTGAGAGGCAGAGGCACATGCTTAGGATGTCTGTGGGCAGGGAGTGGTTTCACACCTTCAGCCAGCCTAGGATCGAGTTGCTGCTGGTGCTGTTTGTGCAGTATAATTGAGCCCTTCCTTTCCACAGTTACTAAAAAACAATGATGGGAATGTAGTCTCATGCATTCCACTTTACATTCACTTCATGCATAATCACTTCTTTATGAATTCAACATTATTTTACTTTGATGTGCTTCACAACAGTTGAGACTGTCAGACGATTACATCACAAACAAATTCTCCAAAGACCGATGGTTCCTACACCCATAATGGAGACATGATGAGTTTCTCTCCCCTAAAAATGGTTCTGAACTGGAAATGGGGCTATGTATACAGTTAAAACATTAAAATTCTCTCTTCACAGAGAAATGTCTTTATTTAAACTGTTAGAGAAACAAGTGAATTGGACTTCCTGTCATGATTCAGATCAGGGTTAGACTCAAATGCAGAGCTGCGAGAATGATCACTCAGACTCCCATGAAAAGTGCCAGAGTGCTGACTGATTGCTTGGCCGAGCGCTCGCTGAGCCTTGGTCTGGGCTGGATCGTTCTGTCATGATTCAGATCACAGTTAGACTCAAATGCAGAGCTGTCAGAACGGACACTCAGACTCCCATGAAAAGTTTCACAATTTTATTGAAAAACACACAGAAAATAAAAATACAAACTCAAAGAAAACGAAACACAAAAACACCAACTTAAATCTTCACAAGACAGGTGCCCCCTGGAGCACATGTAGCCTACAGCAGAGAGCAGACAGAGGTAATAAGGGACAGATTCTCCAAAGGGAGAATAATGCGGGAGAGCACACTTAGAGCTTGAGCAGCGGAGTTCAGCAGGGAACTCCAGCAAGGACCGGGTAGCAAGTGGAGGGCTGGGACCTGGGTGGACATCGTGATCTTCCTGGTCAGGCGAGCATGATCAGCTCTAGGAATACACCTGTGAGTGGTAGCAACCTGAGGAGGAGGAAACACAAGGTAAGTGTTCTGATAACTTTAATAACGAGACAAAACTTGACATGAACTGTGTCTGCAAACCCAGACGATCCAGAGATGAGCTCTCCTCACGCTGGACCTTAACTATGCTGGCTCATCAGATGCAGCAGGTGGATAATCACGCAGGTGTGTCCAATCTCCCGGAGTGGGAAAACCGGAACAGGAGGTGAGGGGGAGCACGCTCGCCTGATCATCACAGTGCCTCCCCCTCAAGGCCCCCTGGCATCCCACTGGGCTTGTGTCGATGAGTTTGATGGAAAGCCCAAATCATCCGCTTGTCCAGGACGTACGACCCCAGGATCCATGACCTTTCCTCCAGACTGTATCCTTTCCAGTGGACAAGGTATTGACATCCTCGCCCCCGATGGAGCACGTCCAAGATCCTCTCCACCGTATACATAGTCTGGTCATTGATGATCTGAGGGGGCGGTGGGGGATCCAGAAGAGGGTAGAGGGGACTTGCGGAGAGATGCTTAATCTTGGAGATGTGGAACATAGGATGGATGTGCATAGAGGGCAGCAAGTCCAACCGAACGGTGACATCGTTGATCAACCGCTTGATGGTGAAGGGGCCCAGATAGCGGGGGGAAAGCTTCGGGGATTCCATTTTCAGTGGGATCTGGTCGGTGGACAGCCAGACCCTCTGTCCCACCGTGTACTTCGGCGCCGGCGCCCGTCTGCAGTTAGCGTACTGTCTATTGTATTCCACAGAATGAAGGAGGGCAGCCCTCGTGGCCCTCCACAGATAGGATGGCGAGGCCCCTCATTGCCATGGGCAGCAAAGGTGTTGTGTAACCCATTGACGCTTTGAATGGCATAAGCCCAGTGGAAGAGGAGATCGCCGAGTTGTGCGTGTATTCCACCCAAGTCAAGTGGGAGCTCCAGGTGGTCGGGTTAGCAGATGTTACACACCTTAAGGTGGCCTCCAGAGACCGTTTAGCACGCTCAGCCTGACCATTGCTTTGGGGATGGTATCCTGAAGTCAGACTGGTGGTGGAACTCAAGAAGCGACAGAATGCCTTCCACACCTGGGATGTGAATTGGGGCCCCCGGTCCGAGATGATGTCTATGGGAATATTGTGCAGCCAGATGATGTGCTGCATCAGCAGGTTGGCTGTCTCTGTGGCAGATGGCAACTTGTGGAGAGGAATGAGGTGGATGGCCTTGGAGAAGCGGTCGACTATTGTCAGGATAACAGTATTTCGCTGGGATGGAGGGAGATCCGTGGCACAGTCCAGTGCAATGTGAGACCAAGGGGCACCCGGAGGTGATGGAGGAGACCCGTAGGAGGAGAGAAGTCAGTCTTGTTAGCGGAGTAGGTGTGACAGACCTTGACATACTCCCCCAAATCTCTCCCGAGTGTAGGCCACCAAAACATTCTTGGTAGCAAGTCAATGGTTCTGGAAATGCCGGGATCACAGGCGAAAAACTGATATGCCCCCACTGTATTACCTCTCCATGTAGCGCCGTGGGGATATATAGTCAGTCCGGCGGGCCTCCCTGCAGGACGGGTTCTGATGATTGTGCCTGCCTGACCCTCTGCTCAGTTTCCCACTGGAATGTCCCAAGAAAGCAGGAGGGGGGGGAGTAGTGTCCGCAGCAGCTGCGGAGGAGGGGGTGGAGGAGGAGAAAACTGACGTTAGCGGGCATCAGTATTGGCATTATGGGACCCTGGTCTGTATCAGATGGATAAATTAAACCTATTAAAGAACAGGGCCCACCGAGATTGCCGAGAATTTAACTGTCTGGCCGACCGAAGGTATTCTAAATGGTCGGTCCATACAATGACCGGTTGGCTAGCTCCCTCCAGCCAGTGTCTCCATTCCTACAACACCAGCTTAATTGCCATCAGTTTGCGGTCCCCAACAGTATAATCCCTCTCAGCTGGTGTTAACCGCCGGAAGAAATACGTGCACAGATGGAGCCTCTGGTCAGAGGCTGAGCACCTGGAAAGGACAGAGGCCACCCCCGAATCAGAAGCATCCACCTCGACCACAAACTGCGCTACGGGATACACCTGTGCCAGAAAGCGCGCATTGGTGAAAAGGCCTTTTAGGGACACAAAAGCTTGTTCAGCGGCCTCAGACCACTTAAACGGGCTTTTGGTTGACGTCAACTGCGTAAGTGGTTGCGCCACCCTACTATAATCCCGGATGAATTGGCGGTAGAAGTTGGCAAAGCCCAGGAAGCATTGGAGATCCTTCCTGGACTGGGGAGTCAGCCAGTCTACCACCACCTTAATTTTCTCTGGATTGGCCTTTACCGTGCCCTCAGCAGTGATGAACCCCAAGAATGAAGTTGAGCTAGAGGAAAATTCACACTTCTCAGCTTTCACAAAAAGCTGGTTCTCCAGCAGCCGCTGCAGGCTGGACCAAACATGGACTATGTGCTCCTCCAGAGTGCCAGAAAAAATCAAAATGTCGTCCAAATAAACAAACACAGACTGGTTCACCATGTCTTGTAGGACGTCATTAATTAACCGCTGGAAGACGGCAGGAGCGTTGGTCAGCCCGAACGGCATGACCAAATACTCTAAATGGCCCAAAGTTTTTTAAACGGCGTCTTTCACTCGTCCTCCTCCCAAATGCAGACTAAATGATACGTATTGCGGAGGTCAAGCTTGGTGAAAAAACGTGCCCGTTGGAGTAACTCAAACACTGAATTAATGAGAGGCAGCGGATACTTATCCTTCCGGGTAATCGCGTTAAGCTCGCTTTAATCAATACATGGCCGCAGAGACACATCCTTTTTCCCTACAAATAAGAACCCCGCACCGAGTGGAGCGAATGACGAGCAAATTATGCCGGCGCTCAGGGAGTCTTTAATGTAGGTCTCCATCGCCTCCCTCTCTGGCCCAGATAAACTGTAGAGCTGGCTGGATGGCAGCCATGCGCCGGGAGGGGGGGGGGGGGTGTCAATGGCACAGTCGAAGCTCCAGTAAGGTGGTAAAAATAGGGCCCTAGACTTGCTAAAGACCTCTCCTAAGTCATGATAAACCTTGGACATGGAGCTGAGATCCACCGGCTCAGCCGAAGGGGAGAAGATCGGGAACAAAGGCGAGCATGTGGCTGAATGGAGACACAAAGAGAGGCAGAAAGGGTTCCAGGGCGAAATGGAGCCCTGACTACAATTAATGATGGGGTTATGTATGCAGAGCCATGGATACCCCAGGATCACAGTGGGGTTAGATTGGGGAAGGACGTAAAACTGAATAGCCTCGCGGTGATTACCGGACAGAATGACCGAAATGGGTTCAGTCTGTTCAGTAATTGCCACGATGGTGCTACCCGAAACTGCCGAGACTGACAAAGGTGTCGGAACATTCCTGGAGGGTCTCTGTAATTTACGCACCATGACCCGTTGGATGAAATTTTGCTCTGCTCCTGAATCAATCAGAGCGGAGGTTTTGAACTGGGCCTCTGGTAACAGGACGAGGACTGAGAGTTCAAATAATAAATGCAATAAATGCATTCCCCCACCCCCCTGTGATGCCGGCACTCCCTCGGAGTCAGATGGACCCTCCCGAGGTCCACCAGCTGCAGTAACAACGCTGGCAGAACAGCATCAGAGGTCGGGGGATCTGGCTATGGAGTGAACGGGGGAGCAGCGACCACCTGCTCCTTCATATGCTCCCTAAACTGATTATTAAGGGCTACTGCCTGTACAATCATCTCATCCAGAGAGGAGGGAGAAGCGTGGATAGCCAGCTCATCGCATAGGTGCGTATCCTGGCCCCAGAGGAAGGTGCTGCATAGAGCAATGTCATTCCATCCAGAGTCGGCCGCAGTGACCCGAAACTTGACGGAAAAGTCGGCAACTGACCGGCCTCCCTGCCAAAGTCCCATCAGCTGACTAACTATGTTTCCCTCACTCTCCGAATGGTCGAATGTTTCGGAGAATTCCCACACAAACCGCTGGTATGTGTATAGGGGTCTGTCCGGGCTGCTCAAGACGGACTGTGCCCACTTAAGCGCTCGGTCTTGCAGCAACAAGGTCCTGACATGGATTTTCGCTGCATCATCCCTATATTCGCCCTCTACCTGCTGAAAATAAAGCTGGTAGTGGAGCAGAAACCCTCTGCACCCTCCTACCTCTCCCCTATAGGGGTCAGGCGAAGGAACAGAGATGTTTCTGCAGGTGGCAGACACAGCCGGAGCAGCAGGTGCAGGGGGAGGAGCCACACCAGGAAGCTGACACAGGTCCTCAGTGATGGTGGCCAATTGCTGGGTAACGGTCTTTAACTGCTCAAAAAGAAACAAGACCTGGCGTTCCATGGTTTCCAAGCACCAGAGTGCTGACTGATCGCTCGGCCGAGCGCTTGCTGAGCCTTGGTCTGGATCATTCTGTCATGATTCAGATCACAGTTAGACTCAAAAGCAGAGCTGCCAGAGTGAACACTCAGACTCCCATGAAAAGTTTCACAATTTTATCAAAAAACACACAGAAAATAAAAATGCAAACTCAAAAGAAACGAAACACAAAAACACCAACTTAAATCTTCACAAGACAGGTGCCCCCTGGAGCGCATGTAGCCTACGGGAGAGAGCAGACAGAGGTAATAAGGGACAGATTCTCCAAAGGGAGAATAATGCGGGAGAGCACACTTACAGCTTGAGCAGCGGAGTTCAGCAGGAAGCTCCAGCAAGGACCGGGGAACAGGTGGAGGGCTGGGACCTGGGTGGACTTTGTGATCTTCCTGGTCAGGCGAGCATGATCAGCTCCGGGAACACACCCGTGGGTGGTAGCAACCTGAGGAGCAGGAAACACAAGGTAAGAGTTCTGATAACTTTAATAACGAGACAAAGCTTGACATGAACTGTGTCTGCAAACCCAGACAATCCAGCGATGAGCTCTCCTCACGCTGGACCTTAAATACGCTGGCTCATCAGATGCAGCAGGTGGATAATCACGCAGGTGTGTCCAATCTCCCAGAGCGGGAAAACAGGAACAGGAGGGGCGGGGGGAGCATACTCGCCTGATCTCCACACTTCCTGGGTTTAAGTCCTGCCCCTTCAGTTTCCTTCCAATCACATTCCTCTGCCTCTGCTGCACGCACACCTCAGGGCTTGTGATTGGACTACAGCATCTCATTTAAAAAAACCTGGACCTAGTCAGACTAAGTGTTCGTTAAGGATTTGTTTTGTGAGCAGACTGGAAACTGTTCAGTGAGAGTTTTATAGACAAACTTTTTGAGGAGATGCAAAACAACACAAAAAATCCCTTTAGCATTTCAAAACCTAAGTGTAATTCTTGAAAAACGCACAATATGGGACCTTTAAGGTGCTAACAGCAACTGCTATTGTGTTCAACTCTTTTTAAAAAGACAATATAATTTTTCAATTTATGGAAAGTATTTGTTCTGGTTAAGTCTTGGTTAATACAAATTAGATGTGAAATGCTTTCAATTTGTGTCATAATAAAGGTATGGCTCTGGACACAGAAGATTCAAAGCATCCACCTTATTTGTCCACCTTATTTGTCCTCACCTCAACCTGACTTTTGCTGAATGACAAGTAAACTGGAGAAACACTTTGGCAGGCCCACGATAACTCACTGAACAGAGACGAAGATCATTGGCCTCACTCTCTCTAAAGCCAAGCTTTGTTGACCATATTTCCTTAGGGAGAAAGAAAAACAGAGAACACTTTAAAAGTCAGCAAAGAAGACAGAGAAGGAGGAAAAGCCCTGAAGGCAAATGGCAGGAAACATCAGTGCCGTTAGACGGAGCTACTTAAGCTGTCATGCAAGAGCATGTGAACGCACCAATGAACACACAGTTGGCCTCAATGAACAGGCATAAATAGCCTCGGCTGTGATGTTGACACAAAAGTACTACTTATGTTAAAATTAGCTTTATTACACATTTTTAAACTAGAATGATGGGATGTAAAGTTGTGATTATTATGACTACTAAAACAGATGTTCAGTATGATACTGTCAGGGAGACCACAGCCATAGAACAACAAATCCTCCAACTACTGTGGAAAAACAATAAGTTCCATACCTCATAAGACCAAATGTACCTTCTCAAAGATGTGTAGGAAAAAAATAGCACACCCATACAGGCAGCCGAAGTTGCAATCATGCTGTTCCCTTGTCTTCACCCAGCATTCACATTTTACTTCCAGGTTGTTGATTCACTTCTTGTACTCATTAAAGCAACACTTAATTTCAGATTACTTCCTTAAAATGATGTTTCCAAAATTATCTTGACAGTACATCAATCTTTGACTGGGTGAGTGTCATGTCCCCCATGGCCCAAGTGGGCCTGCATTGTCCTCAACAGCTCTCTTCTTGGTAGGAACACTGAAATGACTACAACTATTATGACTATGACCTCAGTCCCGACAGCCAATCACAGGGTGCTTAGTTGTTGGTGGCTACAGTTGTGCCTTGTGATTGGTTGTTGGGACTCAGGACACAGTCAACATAGTTGTAGTTTTTTCTTTCTTTTTTTTTTTAATAGTTTATTTTAATTATTTTACCCATGGAAGACCCAACAGGATGGGGAAGAGGGAAAGGAAATGTGAGGGGAGAAAGAAAAAGGAGGGGAACAGACAAAAAAAGAAACAAACCAACAACTAAAATAAACAAAAGACAAACTGCTTCTTCCACCGAAGATGTCGCAACACGAGTCTGGTTTCCGCACCTGTTAAAGGAGAGACACTTGTGCGTGTATGTCTGCGTGCATATATATGAGAACGCACACAAATTAAGTGTGTGCATGTGAGTGGTTTGTCAGGAAACATATAAAGCGGAGAGCCAGTCACAGCAGCTCTCCCCCCGGGAATCCTAAGCAGGCAAGGCAGCGCCACCAACCCCCACAAGGCACAAACGTCCGAGGTCAGCAAGCCCCAGGAAAGCCAGGCATTCGCCCCTGGAGGGACGATCAAGGGAGGCCAGGCTGCTCGGTGGCCGGCGTGGCGAGCCCACACCCCCGGACCCACCCGACCCCCCCCCCCCCCCCCAGTGGGGCCAACGCCCGCCCCGGGTCCCAGGCACCAGGAGGCCAGTGACCCCACCCCCCAGGGCAGAGACCGGCCCGCGCCCCCCGGTGCGAGCCCCCCCAGGCAACCCCACAGCAGGCCCACCCCAGAGCCTCTGTCGCACACCCCGGGGACCCCCATGCCCAAAGAAGTCCCCCCGCCCAGTGGAGCCCACGTTGCTGAGAGGCACTACCCCCCTTAACCCAGCACCTCCTGACTCACAGACACACCCCTCTCCACACTTTCAAACCCACATGCTCCCATGCACACCCATATACACTAACTCACTCTCACTCACCCAGACCGACCCATTCTCTCTCACTCCTGTACCCATTCAAACTCACCCCTCATTCACCCTTGTTTCATAAGGCGGCTGCGAAGCAGATGCAGTGAGCCTGAACACGCACCAGTGCCCGGCAGTGACCAGGGAGACCACTGGTACAGGCCACAGAAGCAGACCCCCACTCCCGGCGTCCACCTGAGTGACCAATCAGCAGACCACCGCAGGCGCCCCGAGATGCCATCCGACATGCAAATCGCCACACAAAACTGACCCACCATCACCACCTCAATTCATCACCCCCTCACTCTCACTTACGCTCATGTTCAGCCCCCCCTCACTCCCTTGGTTGTATCTATACATTCAGTAGCACCCAGGGATTTTGACAACATGATAGGTCCCAGGCTCCCCACCAGGCCCCCACGCACCCAGCAGGAGCAGAGCAACAGGGGTGGGGGAAGACCCCCACCCCCTCCTCCCCCTGCACAAAACATGGTGGGTGGGTGTCAGTTATATGATGGTAATTGTGTGTAAATGTGTGGACTACCAAAGTGCAATTAAAATTGGGGGAATAGTGATTGGAGCACCACTAGCCACTGCAATCGGCAGCAGGGCCCCCATCCCCCCAAGCCCTCAGTGTCTAAAATGCAATTAAAATTGAGGTGAGTGCAGCCCCACCGCGCAGCAAAGGTAAGCCCTTCGCTGACATAGTGTGGCATACTCCCACCCCAAAGCCCTAAATGTAACAAAGAAGATGTATATTCCACCCAGAGTCAGGGGGAGGGGGATGGCGGGAAATAAGACTGGGAGGTAGGTGGTCTAAAAGCGAGGCCATCCCCCCCCAGAAGCCAGCTTGCAAACTGGTTCATAAGGCCACCCACTGCCCCCAAATCCCAACCCAGGGTGAGGGCCACCAGTGGAAGCAGCCCAGGACCCACCAGCATCACACCCCGGCACTCCCAGCACCACTAACATGATGGGGCAGCCATATCAATTTCCACTCATCTTACACACACAGACATGGACAACAATAGTCACAAGAGTGAACAATGGGCCGGACTCACATGGCACCCAACATGCCAAGCGACACCCCCGAGTGCCCACGCAGGCCCACGACCACCCGCCCTAGACGCACACCAACAGCCGCAGGCCGCCCTGCAACCACAGCTACCCCGGAGCAACCCAACGGAAACACGGCCATCAACCCGCACCAATGGTCCCACAACCACCCCCAAGCACCAACACACACCCGCCGCCAATGACACCAGAGGCGATGCAACAAAGTGCCTCACCCCGCAGCACAACAGCAGGGTGGCCGGGACAAGCAGGCCCCGAAAGGCCAACCCCCATGCCACTAGATGGACTGCCCAACCCCTGCCACCCAACAAAGTTCTCCTACCCATACACACATCCTCCACACCCCAGACATCCACCCACATGTAACTGCACCCATACACACACGTACCCCCACCCACCATCACACATGCCCACCTACACCCACACACAGCCCCACCTGCCCACTCAACACACACACCCACTTCCGCATCCGCTCATACACAAGCCCCCATTCACACCCACTGTCACACACACACACACACGCACACCCACACACGCAGACCCCAGTGGACGGGGAGGGCGACCCAGGATGCAGGCACCTACCCCAGGGTGCCGCCAGGGCCCCAGGGAAAACACGATCTCGCCACGCAAGGATGCACCGGGGCCAACCCGTACCACTGGTGCACACCCGACCCTGGCCCGGGGGGGAATGCCCCCCCCAGCACCAGGGGCCCAGGGCCAGACTCAGAACCCCCCCCTCCCGAGAGGCGAGGCCGGCCGGCCGGGGGCCACAGCCCAACCCCCCCGGCCTCCCCCCGCAGCCCCCCCCAACCAACTCCCCCCCCCAGGGCCAGACAAACGGCCACCCCGGAACAGGCCCCCCGGACACCCGCGGTTGGGGCGCAGCAAGCCGCCAGAGGTGCCAAGTGAGAGCAAGCCACCGCCCGCCACCCCTCAGATTATAGAATTAATAAGCGAGGACCAGAGAGAATTGAATTCCGCCAATTGATTATTTGAGGAGGCTGACAATCTCTCCAGGCTAATATAATCTAATAGTAAGTTATTATAATAAGTCATGCATAACTTATTTTTTGATTTCCAATTCATGAGGATAGTTTTCTTTGCGATGCATAAGGAAGTGAGAACCATGTGTGACATCCTTGCATCTATATTTATTTCACTTAAATCACCCAATATGCAAAGTGTGGGTGAGGTTGGAACACTATACCCAAGCCATGCTGACAAGTCCTCATGTCTTCTGCCAGAACTTTTGAACCGGTGCACAGGACCACACAGCATGCATATAGCTATCCAGGATGTTGCTGGTGTAGTGAGAGCAGATATTTGTGTGACTCAGGCCCATTTTGAACATCCTTTGTCATGTGTAATGAATTCTATGTAGAACTTTACACTGTATAAGTTGTAAGTTAAAGTTTTTAGTCATCTTAAAAGTGTTTAAACATATTTGTGTTCAAATATTCATATTTGTGTTTAAACATATTTGTGTTCAGAAATTTTCCTCCTTATTAATCGATAAGTCTGTCTCCCATTTTGATATTGGAAGAGATACGGACTCATCCAGTTTTGATTATAGTCCATGTATTTTCGATATCAATTTAGGGGAATGAAGATTTAGAAACTCTGCCACCTTAACTGGTACCTCTAAATCTGTCTGATTAAGATTAAATCTTGCTTTTATTATAGATTTATGCTGTTGATATTCAAAATACTTTTTATCACTGATGTCGTACTGTGACACTAGCTCCTGAAACTGGATAAAATTTCCACCTTGAATAAGATATTCTAAGTTATTTATTCCCTTCTCTTGCCATAGTGGAAATTTTAATGTCCTCTTTTGTTGCAAGACATCAGGATTATTCCAAATGGGCGTGAGTTTACAGGGAACAAGTGAAAACCCTGTTATTTTTAAAAATTTCCACCAAGCCGTCGAAGAGGAGCTGATATTAATACTTTTAAAACAGTCATGGCGTTTAATACAGGGACTTATAAAAGGTAACTCAGAGATATTTAGTGACCCACAGAGAGCCTGTTCAGCATCTAACCATGGGTTTCCTAGTGGGGTTGATTTTGTCCATTTTGAAAGAAACTGCAGTCTATTGGCTAAAAAGTAATTAAAAAAAATTGGTAGATCTAAGCCTCCACACTCTTTTGCTTTTTGAAGGGTTTTTAAACTAATCCGTGATGGTTTATCCTTCCATAAAAATTTACTTATATTTGAGTCTAGAGACTTAAACCAGGCCATTGATGGTTGGGTAGGAATGATTGAGAACAAATAGTTGATTTTAGGAAGGACCATCATTTTAACGGTTGCAACTCTTCCCATTAGTGATAAAGGTAGTGTCCTCTAGCGCGTAAGGTCGTCTTGTATTGTTTTAAGAAGGGGAATGTGATTTAGTCGTAATAACTCTGAGAGCCTGGTGGAAATATCTATTCCTAAATATTTAATATTACCTGATTGTATTGGAATACAATACAATCTCCCACAATCGCCTCCCACTTGAGGTGTTTCGGGCACGTCCCACTGGGAGGAGACCCCGGGGCAGACCCAGGACTCGGTGGAGAGACTATGTCTCCCAGCTGGTCTGGGAATGCCTTGGTATCCTCTCTGGAGAGCTGGAGCAGGTGGCTGGGGAGAGGGAAGTCTGGGCTTCTCTGCTTGAACTGCTGCCTCCGCGACCCGGACCTCTGGAAAAGCGGTAGAAGATGGATGGATGGATGGATGTATTGGAATAGTAGATGTATTTGAGCAATTGCAATTTATAGGTAGAACTATTGATTTTGCCCAGTAAATAGAGTAGTCTGATGATGATGAAAATTTATCAGTATTTACATGGACACAAGTAACCAGATTAAAAGCCTGATTGGAATAAAAATGCTTCATGTAAACACGCCAATCTGAATATTCTAACCTGATCATGCTCATTCGGATCAAAATTTCATTCCGATTGAGAGGAGTGGGTTATGCCGATTGTTAATCCGAATGGTGCACATGAAAACACTTATTCCGAATGTAGGGCAGAAAATATGTTTACTACGCATGTCTGTACACCTATATTCTGATTCTGATTCTGTACACCAACCGCACGTCGACGTGACGTATTTCCACCTTAGCAGCAGCTAGCGGAAAACATAGCGGGAGTAAAACAACACTGGTCTGTATCGTCCTGCTGTCTCCCTCTGTTCGTCATATGCAGAAGTACGCACTTGTAGCTTCATTATGGAAACAAGCAGAAGCAAAAGTACAGTCTGAATAACACAATACAGATCAATTTTGACACGAAGCGGGACTTGCTAACACCGGAAGTTGCTTCTTCTTCTACTGTTTTCGGAATGTCGAAATGTTGGCGTGCACATGTCAAAATGATTTATTCCGTTCAAACGTGTGACACATGGAAACGCACGTCCTAATTGGATCAACTTTTTCAGGATCCATGTAAACAGTAAAATTCTGATCTGAATTGTAATCACATTGATCAAATTTTGCCCATGTAACTGTGGCCAATAATGAGCGCCACTGTCTGAAGAAGAGATCTTTGTGAGTTTTCAAGGAAAACCAATACATCATCAGAATCAGAATCAGAATCAGAATCAGCTTTATTGGCCAAGTATGCACAACACATACAAGGAATATGACTTTGGCTAAAAACTTGCTCTCGTTGTTCAGGTGGAGGATTTAAATAAGATTTAAATAAGGATTCAATGACAACAGAGTATGTACAGTAAATTACAGTCTGTCCACGTTTCTATAAAAGGATGCAAATATATACAGGAATACATGCAGTTATTTACTCAGACTATCCACACTTTGCAGAAATATATGAAAAAAATATACAGTCATACAGTATTTCAATGTGAACTCAGATTCAGTGATATAATGTGAATGAAGTAAAAAGCAGTGTGAGAGTTATGTGCAATGTAAGAATGGATGAAAAGTCATGAGTACAGCAACAGGTAGGACTAGGTGAATGTTAGGAGTTCATCAAAGTGATGGCTTGAGGAAAGAAACTGTTCCTGTGACGGGTGGTTTTGACCTTCAGTGATCTGTAACGACGACCAGAAGATAGAAGTTCAAACAGTTTGTGGCCGGGGTGTGACGGGTCAGCACAGATGTTTCCCGCCTGTTTCCTGGTTGTGGACCGATATAAGTTCTCAATAGAGGGTAGGTCGGTACCAATGATCCTCTCCACAGACTTAATGATCCGCTGCAGTCTGGTCTTGTCCTGTTTAGTGGCAGATCCAAACCAGACAGTGATGGAAAAGCAGAGGACAGATTGGATGATGGCGGTGTAGAAGACAACCAGCAGCTCCTGAGGCAAATCAAACTTCTTGAGCTGAAGCAGAAAAAACAACCTCTGCTGGGCCTTTTTCCGGACAGTGTCTATATGGGAGGACCACTTCAGGTTCCGGGAGATCGTGGTACCCAGAAACTTGAATGAGTCCACAGTGGACACTGTGCTGTTGAGGATGGTGAGTGGGGGGAATGAAGGAGGGTGTCATCTCCACAGTTTTGGCTGGGTTAAGTTCAAGATGGTTCTGGCCGCACCAGAGGATCAGCTGCTCCACCTCCCGCCTGTATGCAGACTCATCACCATCCCGGATCAAACCGATGACTGTGGTGTCGTCCGCAAACTTCAGGAGCTTCACCGAAGGGTCCTTTGAGGTGCAGTCGTTGGAGTAGAGGGAGAAGAGCAGTGGGGAAAGGACACATCCTTGGGGGGCGCCAGTACTAATTTTTCGGGAGCTGGATGTAAATCTCCCTAGCTTCACCTGTTGCCACCTGTCAGTCAGAAAGCTGGAGATCCACTGGCAGGTGGAGGGGGGCACCTTGAGCTGGAGGAGTTTCTGATGAAGAATGCCTGGGATGATGGTGTTGAACGCTGAGCTGAAGTTGACAAACAGGATCCTGGCGTACGTCCCTGGGGAGTCGAGGTGTTGCAGGATGTAGTGTAGTCCCATATTCACTGCATCATCCACTGACCTGTTTGACCGGTAGGCAAACTGCAGTGGGTCCATCAGGGGGCCTGTGACGACCTTCAGGTGGTTCAGCACCAATCTCTCCAAGGATTTCATGACCACAGAGGTCAAGGCAACAGGTCTGTAGTCATTTAATCCTGTAACAGAGGGTTTCTTGAGAACTGGAATGATGATGGAGCGTTTGAAGCAGGAAGGCACATCACACAGCTCCAGTGATCTATTAAAGATCCGGGTGAAGATGGGGGCCAACTCGTTGGAGCAGACTCTCAGGCAGGACGGAGACACACCATCAGGTCCTGCAGCCTTCTTGACCTTTTGTCTCTGAAAGACCCGGCGCACCTCCTCTTCACAGATCGTTAGTGCTGGTGGGAGGTCAGAGTGGAGGAGGGATGGAGTTCCTGGGGCTGCAGATAATCCTTTTGTGTGGGTGGTAGGTGAAAACTGTAGGTTCTTTTCAAACCTACAGTAAAAATCAGCATAAAGACTTATCTTGTGTTCTTTTTCTCCAGTTTGAATACCTCTGATATCAACATTTTGTCGTATGGCTGCTGCTAATGGTTCAATAAAGATGGTAAAAAGTGAGGGAGAGAGTGGACACCCCTGCCTAGTACCTCTCTGGAGATTAAAGCTTCGGGAAGTCTGATCATTTGTTCGGACAGACGCAGCTGGACACCTATATAGTGTTTTAATCCAGTTTATGAAAGATGAACCAAACCCGAACTTGTTTAACACCATAAAAAGAAATTTCCAGTTAACACGGTCAAAGGCTTTCTCTGCATCCAGGGACAAGATTGTAGTTTCTACCTTATTGATCTTTCAGTAGTCTATTAAATTAAATAGCCTACGTGTATTATTAGCCGAGTGCCAACCCTTGATGAAACCTGTTTCAGCTGGGTGTATAATAAACGAAATTATCCTTTCCATTCTTTTGGCGAGAGCTTTGCAAATTATTTTAAGATCAACATTCATAAGTGAGATGGGACGGTAGCTGGATGGAAGCGTAGGTTCTTTTCCAGGTTTAAGGAGCAGGATAATACTAGCCAAATTCATATTTGGAGGAATTACATTATCTTCTTTAATTTGGTTCACCATTTTAAAAAAAAGTAGGTGCCATCACAGGCCAAAATTCTTTATAAAATTCTACAGGAAAACCATCTGGTCCCGGAGCTTTGTTGTTTGGGGTGTGCTTAAGTGCCTCCTGGAGTTCAGACACCTGAAGAGGTGCATCCAGAGCTGCAATCTGTTCATTATTTAATTGTGGTAAATTAATATCGTCCAAAAATTTATTTATCTCTGAGTCAGATGGGTTAACCTGAGATGAGTAGAGGTTTTCAGAAAACTTTCTGAAGGAGTTATTTATTTCTTCAGGCTCATGGGTAATATTTCCAGTCATATCCTTAATAGAGTGGCTAGTTGTTTTTTCTTCATTCAATCTAAGCTGGTTTGCAAGATATCGCCCCGATTTATTAGTGTTCAAACTTCTCAAGGCGCAGTCTTTGTATTAAAAACTGTGCTCTTTTGTTTGTAATTTCTTTTAATTCCAGCTTTAATTTTCTCAGATCGTTAAGTGTCTGTTCCTGTGGGGAAACGGCATAGGTTGTCTCCAGTGATTTAATTTTCTGTTCTAAGTCCAGTACCAGTGCTTTTTCTTTTTGATTCTTATATGACCAGTAAGAGATTATTTTACCTCGCATGACCGCTTTTGCTGCTTCCCAAAGAACACCTGGGGACATTCCTGGCACATCATTATATTCCAGATATGATTCCCACTCTTTATTAAAGCAGTTAATAAAGTCTTTGTCTTTCAGTAGTGATATATTACGATCCCGTCTGCGCTCGAGCCATGCACTATCTTCGCCCATCTGACAGCTGTGTGCCCCTTTTGGCTCTCCGAGCTTTTATTGTGACAGCGCTTGGAGGGGCTTCCAGCTATCAGAACTGTCAGCTGAGCCGCATTTCGCCTCATCAGCTGCTCCCTACTTAAGAGGGCAGTTGGGAGCGAAATGTGTGGCAGTCTCGTCAAAAGCTTCCCGTTGGTCAGACGTTATTTGAGCATCCCACTGTTCAGACCTAGACTATCCTTCATCTTCATTCGTAAGTGTGTCTCCTTATGTATCCATTTTCCCTTGTTATTGACTGAGTTCACTGAAGTGTGTTTTAGCCCCCGTGGCTTGTTATTTTGTTCCTTCCCTGTTCCTTTAATAAAACTGTGCAAACTCACCGGAGATTTGTGGCATCTTATGATGGCTCGTGAGGTCCATCCATGACAAAAATAGGCTCTAGAATAACCAGGGCGTTATAGTTTCATCAATAAACAGCTTGCCATCTATATACAGTCTAGCTACAGAAACAATAGCTCGTTTACCTTCTTGGATGTTTTGTTTCCTAATGTGAAAAAGCTTCCTTTGTGGCGGGTTGATTCAACCCCCCCACAACACACAGGAGAGTCAGCTCTCTTCTCTTGGTTTTTCCCGCTGCAATACTGAGATGTAATGTGCCATTCATGTATTGTGATGTAATGTGCCATGCATGTGTTGTGATGTAATGTGCCATTCATGTATTGTGATGTAATGTGCCATTCATGTATAGTGTTCATGCGTTCTGTCCTTACTGTGACCTAGAGGCTGAGATCAATATGTAGATGTGCCTTGTAACCTCTTTGTCCTCCACCTGGAGCAGAGGCTAGCAAATCTGCCTATTGTTATGTAGGTCTCTTAAATGCAAATGTCTCATGCCTGTTCTGCAGTCCCTTTGATCGTACCAACTGCTGTGAACCCGCTTTGATGTATTGTCTGAGTTGGGTATAAATACTGCACAGGTTCTGTAACTCGCTCTCTCAATTCCACTTCCTCAACTGCTGCTGCTGGACACACACTTTGTGTCCTCTCTGCTGAGAGCAGGTGGGCGCGCTCCCGGCGCGCATACACGGCGCCAGGAGCGGAGCTCGTGATGGCGGTATGATATAATAAACTCTGCTTAAAACCAGCTAAAACCTCAGCATAGCTGTTTATTTTTTCATGCCGCTGCAGTGGTGACCCCGAAGACGCACACGCTTTGTGCGACGCAACCTTCTGGTCTGAACATCCACGTTGAACCGGCCGAGGGACACAAGACGTCTCCTCCCTCTCGCCGCTCCAACGCACCATGACCTGAAGGCAGAAAAGAACACGCTGCCAGTGAACGCTTCACTGGCGACCCCGAACAGGCACACGTTTTGTGCAAAGCAACCTTCTGATCTGGACAGCTGCACTGGTGACCCGTTCTTCATGATGAGATCTGCACGTCTGAGATCTGCTCATCCACGCTGGACCGGCCACGCTCGCAGCTCCTCCACACGAGAGCGCAGGCACCTCGTCCCCTCTCCACGACGGCGTCCTCCATGGCCGGCGGAGAACACAATGCGTTGACCTGAACGCACCATGGCCGAGTGGTGATAAAGATCGTCTATTCCCTCTCACCGCTCCAACGCATCTGCACGAGCCTGAGGGACAAAAAATCGTCTATTTCCTCTCACCGCTCCAACGCACCATGGCCAATCTGCAGCCACAGCTCAAACCTGGATTTTATTGGCGCCGTCTGCGCCGATCCCCACCAAGATTCTGCACCCTGGTTCTCCTCTCCAGCTGGCCCCCCCATGCACGGAACCCCGGCACACGCACCGGGGAGTTACTAGGACGGCGCACCACGCACGGGACAATAACGGCTACAGAGACCGCCATCGTCCTCCGCCGCTGCACATGCCCGAGAAAAACGGCCGATCGCCACCCTTGGAACCTTCAGGGCTGCCCGCTCACCTGAAGCAAGCATGCAGCTCGCCACTGGATCTTCTAATGGTCTCAGCCACGGCACATGAGGGAATTCAGCCGTCAGCTTTTCCCGAGGGCTTTAGGGCTGTGCCCGCACCTAAAGCCAACAAGCCAAGTCCCTCTGCTTCTTTTTTTTTTTCTTACAGCCGCTACGCAGCCTCGCCGCTCCTGTCTTCTTCATGGCCACGAGAGGAGTCAGAGACTAATTTTTCTTCTTGTGATCTCCGCACGCGCAACGGGACAGCCCCTCGACGTCGCGGAGCAGCAAGCAATTTTTGCGTGGCTCGGACGATTTCACTGTCCCCTGTCGGCACGTACTACCCCCTCCTCCCTCCCCCTCCGCCTGCAGCGAGCTTCTCCCACAGCTCGCTCCCATAGATGGATTATCGAGGTCCCGGCCCCCTGTCGTGCCCTCTGGAGGGGAGCGTGTGGCGGGTTGATTCAACCCCCCACAACACACAGGACAGTCAGCTCTCTTCTCTTGGTTTTTCCCGCTGCACTACTGAGATGTAATGTGCCATTCATGTATTGTGATGTAATGTGCCATGCATGTGTTGTGATGTAATGTGCCATTCATGTATTGTGATGTAATGTGCCATTCATGTATAGTGTTCATGCGTCCTGTCCTTACTGTGACCTAGAGGCTGAGATCAATATGTAGATGTGCCTTGTAACCTCTTTGTCCTGCATCTGGAGCAGAGGCTAGCAAATCTGCCTATTGTTATGTAGGTCTCTTAAATGCAAATGTCTCATGCCTGTTCTGCAGTCCCTTTGATCATACCAACTGCTGTGAACCCGCTTTGATGTATTGTCTGAGTTGGGTATAAATACTGCACAGGTTCTGTAACTCGCTCTCTCAATTCCACTTCCTCAACTGCTGCTGCTGGACACAGACATTGTGTCCTCCTTCTCTGAGAGCCGCTTGGGCTCGCTCCCGGCGCGCATGCACGGCGCCGGGAGCGGAGCTCGTGACGGCGGTATGATTAATAAAACCTGCTTAAAACCACAGCATCGCTGCTTATTTTTTCATGCCGCTGCACCTTCTCCTTTTCAAGATTTCCTGTGGAAATTAATCATTTAGACCATAATTGGTGTTTTTAAGCTGCCTACCCTGCCTCTGTACCAAAATTTTTTGCTTAAAATGCTCAAATTTGGCAACAATAGGTCTGGGACGTTTATTCTGGGAATTTGTTTGCCCGATTCAGTGGACTTGGTGGAAGGTAATTGAATTTGTGACTTTGGGGGATAGTTTTAGTTGTGTTGCGATAAATTCACGGACCAGCTGTTCTGGATTTTCATTGTTTTTTTCAACAATTCCAGAAAAAAATGAGGTTATCTCTTATGCTGCATGATTGCAAACTGAGAACTGTTTCCTTCATTTTTCGGTTTTCTCTCTCAACAACGCCAAGCTGCATGGTTAGTGTTTTTACTGACTTTTTTAGGCCATTATTTTCCTGTACGAGAGAGATAAGCTGTGTTTGACTGAACTCTAAACTCTCCTGCAAACTCTGGAACTCTTTATGAAGCATATCCATGCTGGTAATTTTATTCTCAATGGAGAAAAGGATGTCACTAACCTCAGTGCTCTGCTGTGATTTCTCAGGCGTTATTTTTTGGCGAATCTGCGGGTCTCGGTCATTTAGACTGTGAAGCAAGGATGGGACACACACTCGCCTACTCCATGACACAGCAATGGTAATAAGACTCGTCGATGTAGTTCTCTAGTTCCTCCAGCTCCGTACTAAAAGAAAGATAAACACAGACAATCAGTTAATGAAAAAGCTAATTTAAAAGTTAATTACAAAAAAGAAAAAAAAACTACCTGTGTGTGGGCGACCCCCACAGCCTACGGACAAGCAGAGCGCACAGCTGGAGCAATTAGCAGAACAATGACGGAGATCAATAGGCAGCCGCTCTTTGTCTAGCTTCTTCCTGCCAGCTCCGCTGTTGATATGTATGACTCAAATGCAAACGTTCATGCTTCCTGCTCTCACTGTGATGCAAATGTCCCATGCCTTTCATGTATTGTCTGTAGCTGGGTATAAAAACTGCATTGCTCTGTAACTCTTTCTCTCTCTCCCTGCTCATCTGACCGCACGCATTGCCTATCTGCTGGAGAGCCTCCTGGCTCGCTCTGGCGTGCATGCACGGCGCCGGGGTGAGTTCTGTGATGGCGGTATGATTAATAAACTCCCTTAAAAACTCTCAGTTCGCTGCCTATTATTTCATGCCGCCACACTGGTGACCCCGAGAAAGCACACGCTTTGTGCAACGCAACCTTCTGGTCTGGACAGCCACACTGGTGACCCGACCCAAGAAAAGAACACGCTGGCAGCCCCCGGCGGTGACTCTCCGACGACAAGCGAACGCAGCAGCCTGACGCAAATGATCTGCCCTCCCTTCTGCTACAGGGAGACCTCGACGCAGAACCACCACCAGGCGAAACTCTCCGGAGATCACCCACGACCGGGAAAGCTGCAGAAAGCTTCATGGTGAGATCTGCACGCCTGAGATCTGCACATCCACGCTGGGACCGGCCGCTCTCAGAGCTCCTCCACACGAGAGCGCACGCACCTCGTCCTCTCTCCACAACGGCGACCTCCAGGGCCGACGGAGAACGCAGCGCGTGGACCTGAACGCACCATGACCGAACTACAGCAACAGCTCAACAGGGATGGCCATCGGCGCCGACGACGCTGATCTCCATCAAGCTCCCTGACCCTGACTCACCTCTACAGCGGTCCTGCCATGCACCAAACCCCGCACGCACACAGGGGGGTTCCGAGGACAGCGCACCATGCATGGGACAATACCGGCTCCACACAGACCGCCATCGTCCTTCGCCGCTGCACACAGAACCTTCAGGGCTGCTCTCACAGCTGAAGCACGCACGCAGCTCGCTCACAGGATTTTGTAATGGTCTCAGCCACGGTGCACAAGGGAATTCAGCCATCAGCTGTCCCCGAGGACTTTAGGACTGCGCGCGCACCTAAAGTCAACACACCAAGTCCCTCACTGCTGCAGCTCCTTTTTTTCTTCATGGCCGCGAGAGGAGTCAGAGACTAATTTTTCTTCTTACAGCTGCTGTGGATCTCCGCACGTTCAACGGGACAGCCCCTCAACATTGCGGATCCACTGGCAATTTTTGCGCGGCCCAGACAAATTCGCCATCCCGGGCCGACACTTGCTACCCCCACCCCCCCTCCCTCCACCGCGGCCTGCAGCGAGCTTTCCTCGTAGCGAGCTCCCAAAGCCGGACTATCGAGGCCTCAGCTTCCTGCTGAGCCCTCTGGGGGGGAGTACTGTGGGCGACCCCCACAGCCTACGGACAAGCAGAGCGCACAGCTGGAGCAATTAGCAGAACAATGACGGAGATCAATAGGATGCTGCTCTTTGTCTAGCTTCTTCCTGCCAGTTCCGCTGTTGATATGTATGACTCAAATGCAAACGTTCATGCTTCCTCCTCTCACTGTGATGCAAATGTCCCATGCCTTTCATGTATTGTCTGTAACTGGGTATAAAAACTGCATTACTCTGTAACTCTTTCTCTCTCTCTCTGCTCATCTGACTGCACGCATTGCCTATCTGCTGGAGAGCCTCCTGGCTCGCTCTGGCGCGCATGCACGGCGCCGGGGTGAGTTCTGTGATGGCGGTATGATTAATAAACTCCCTCAAAAACTCTCAGTTCGCCGCTTATCATTTCATGCCGCCACACTGTGGAAAAATTTGTTTTAAGCTCGGTTGACAGCAGTCGCCATTTGGATTATTGCGCAAATTAAAATTGAAATTCTATTAAGTGATCTAGTTGTAGTCTTTTCAGTGTTCCTACCATGAACAAGAAAATTACAGTGTTACTTTAAATGCATGTTTGCATATACTTAAAATGGGAGTTCATAGGGTTTTTAATTAAAATTTCTTGATTAATGTTAGGGAAAATATTAGAGTTAATGAAGGGTGACGGACTGTTTTCAACAAACCTCTCACCTTCCTCCATCTCACTGCATATAATTATTTCCACAACTACCCGAGGTTGCTTTTTTTCAAAACACACAAAACAGCCCTCACACACCTGGACACAAAGGACTCCTACATCAGAATGTTGTTCATAGACTTTAGATCAGCATTCAACACAATCATCCCCCAACAGCTCATTCACAAACTGGACCAGTTGGGGCTCAACATTTCACTGTGTAACTGGCTGTTGGATCTCCTGACGGGGAGACCGCAGGCAGTATGGGTTGGCAGTAACACATCCAGCACCATCACTCTGAACACAGGGGCACCCCAAGGATGTGTGCTGAACCCCCTCCTCTTCCCTCTGCTAACCCATGACTGTACACCGACACACAACTCCAACCTCTTCATCAAGTTTGTGGATGACACAACTGCGGTGGGTCTCATCAACAATGGAGATGAAACAAACTAGAGGAGCGAGATCAGCTGCCTGGCCATGTGGTGCAGAGACAACAATCTCTCTCTGAACATGGAGAAGACAAAGGAGATTGTTGTGGACTTCAGAAGAGCGCACATCCAGCATGCTCCTCTGACCATCAATGGTGCTGCTGTAGAGAGGGTGAGCAGCACCAAGTTCCTGGGTGTGCACATTACAGAGGACCTCTCCTTGATTACCAACACTGTATCACTGGCCAAGAAAGCTCAGCAGTATCTCTACTTCCTCTGCAAACTGAGAAGCGCCAAAGTTCCAGCCCCCATCATGAGTACCTTCTACAGAGGCACCATCGAGAGCATGCTGACCAGCTGCATCACCGTGTGTTACAGTGCCTGCACCATGTCCTGCCGCAAGACCCTCCAACGCATACTGAGAACAGCTGAGAAGATCATCGGTGCCTCTCTCCCCTCCCTTGAGGCCATCTACAGCACCTGCCTCACTCACAAAGCCCTCTGCATTGCAGGTGATCCCACCCACCCATCACACAGCTTCTTCAGTCTGCTGCCATCAGGGAGGAGACTGCTTAGTTTCTGGCCCAGGACCAGCAGAATCAAGGACAGCTTTATCCACCAGGCTGTCACAAAGCTCAAATCTCTCTCTGGTCTGCCCGCTCTCCCCCTTCTGCCCCCCCCCCCCCCCCCCACGAATCCTGGACTCTGTCTCCCCCTTCAACAACTGAACTCCAACATCCCCCAGGTACTGTTCACTCCAACACACGCACACACATTGATCTCAGGGCTGCACCAGTCACTTTATGCAGCAATGGACTGTTTTCTTTGCACTACTTGCCACTTTAACCCTTTATGTGCCCTGATATGTGCCTTAAGTCACCACATGCTGTCTTAACTTTTATTGTATTTAGTTATTTTGCACACCCTTAGTATTTTTAGTTAGCTTCTGTTTGGGGAATGGTTTTCTTTGCACTGATGTCCGTCCCTCCATCCATTCTTTTTCTACCACTTGTCTGGAGGTCCGGGTCACAGAGGCAGCAGCCCAAGCAGAGAAGCCCAGACTTCCCTTTCCCCGGCCACCTGCTCCAGCTCTTCAGAGAGGACATCAAGACGTTCCCAGGCCAGCTGGGAGACATAGTCTCTCCAGAGTGTCCTGGGTCTTCTCTGGGTCTTCTCCCAGTGGGAAGAGCCCGAAACACCTCAAGTGGGAGGCGTCCAAGAGGCATTCTGATCAGATGCCCAAACTACCTCAACTGGCTCCTTTTGATGTGGAGAAGCAGCAGTTCTACTCTGAGCCTGTCCTGGATAACTGAACTCCTCACCCTATCTCTAAGGGTGAGTCCAGCAATCCTATGGGAAAACCTCATTTCAGCCACTTGTATCCATGATCTCATTCTTTAGGTCATTACCCAAAGCCCATGATCATAGGTGAGGGTAGGAACATCAATTGATATCCACCAAATTTGTTTTTTGTCTGCCAACCGCCCTGAATGTCATTTGTTCAGCTGCGCTCTGGAAAAAAGTCTGTGCCCCGTATCCTAGCAACAGCTATGATCACATTTCACATTTGAGGTATTTCCATTTTTTTTGCAGTTATCAACTGCAAATTCACATAGTATCCATATTATTTACTGCAGCAAACTTGTAAGAAATATGACCGTGACAAAGGCACAAACGCTCACTTGGCACGCTGACAGATGCAGACACATTCCTCCAAGCGTTTGCTTTCAAATTTTGATCATGATATCATTTTAGTGTCAGATCAAAGAGTACCCGGTTTTTTGATGCAGCAAAATTCAGCCTCCTCTCCGTCATCCTACCGTTCCCAGCTTCCTGTACCGGCATCCTATGTCCCACCCTTCCTTAATTCTGATTGGCTGCTTAGAAAGGTCTGACACTGACGAGCTCAGCTGTAGTCTGAAAAGTGGAACTTTTTCCAGCCCTGAGCGCCATGACAAAAAAAAGGCGCTTTTCCACTAGGGTCAGTACGGTACGGTTCGGTACGGGACGGGACAGTACAGTTCGGCCCGCTTTGTGTTTCAACTGCACTAGGTCCCATTTGAAGTGGGTGGGAAATAGATACAGGGAGGCAGCGCAACCCTCTCCCTTCCGCTATGTAAAACCAGCGTAACTGGCGTAAATCAAGCGTAACATTACGCAAAACACAAGTTGGCAGGATACGAGGTGTTTGCATTCTCTGGCTGTTTTTGCCAGAATAAAGGCAAAAACGGAGAACAGAAGGCAAAGCCGGCAATATGACACACTCTGGAAAAGTACTGGAGCATTTAGGAAACCGTAGAGCAGTATAAAGGAGAAGACATGAGGATGCGAATTACATTACGTATGACGGTAAGCTAATGATTGCTAATGCTACTTTGCTTTTAAGTCCGCCATACAACATTGTAATGTCGGCAAGTTATCGATATTAGGTACTAAAATATGTAGTCTGTGTGTGTGTGTGTGTGTTTCAGATGGCTCTCTTGTGGCAAAAATATCGCTTCAAACGGTCGGCGTTAACGTTCAACACAGTGATGTGACCCCAACTTCACGAACGTGAAGTGGCTATAATGTCTGTAGAAATGTTTAGCTTCCTGTGCAACAAATTGCTCTGATCTGTGTCAAAATCATGGAAAGACTGTTGAGACATCATGGACTTTACCTGCTCCAGCCATAAATAAACAAGCGGTTTATGGTGGCTATTATTGGATGTGCCATTCATTTTCTATTACTCTGTAATTAATATTCACACAAATAAATCTCAGTTCAGTCCCTTTCATATTAAGTGGAAATTGTGCTACTTTAAATTTGGCACTTTACCTATACTTTAACTTAAAAAGCAAAAGATTTGACTATAAATATGATGTGTTGTTTACCTGTCACAATACAATGATGTCAAAACGTCGCCATTCCGAGCAGATCCTGTTTGGACTCTACAGTGAAATACACACAAATTACACACTGCATGAAAGTGCAACATGTAAAAAATAACAAAAACAAAACAAAACACCTTTTTAACCAGAATTACAACTAGCTTATTTCATCAGATATTGTCAACATAAAAAAGCAACATACAAGGACAGACGTAGCATTGAGCTAGGTCATCGTAAAACACGATTAATTTTCGTCTGTCCTAAGTGAACTTTCCACTGCTGGAAAAAATAACGTAAAACATGAATATTACATCACTCACTGTCTCTATATCACAATATCACAGCTTCAACTGCTGAAGTTGAGTGCTGTCACGGCCATACATTCAATTCAATTCAATTCGGGTAGCTAGGTCTAACTTCCGGTGCATCACCATCTATTTTCTAGTGCGTCTGCTTGTGCTCCCCACTGCAAGCTCAGTCTGCTTCCCTCTGCATTCTCTCATCAGCCGAAATGCACAGAAAACTCTGCTGGACCGCGGTGTTGATTTCTGCTGACTTCTGTTAAGCCATTCTATCGTTGTTGTATATAATAGCACTTGTTGGCTGGCTCACGGACGAATAATTGCAAATGGCGGCCCACGAGCGATTCAGGAACATCAGCGTAACGCCCAGTCTGATGACGCTACGCCCAGACCAATCAATGGCTAGCAGTGGCTTGACGTAATCGGGCCGGTACGCTTCGGAACTGCTCTTCAGCGGTCCAAAAAAATAGGAACAGTTCCAACAAAACAGAACTGTAGGGCCTGCAGGTCCCTAGTGGAAAAGCGGACCGTACTGACCCTAGTGGAAAAGCGCCTAAAGCGGCCACCACCAAGAGCATTTCAGTGCTGAGGGCGCTCAGTGCTGTAGACGCTGGACTACATAGAGAATGAATAGAAAATAGTTGCCCACAGTGGAAAAAACACGTTTGATGGACACACAACACTAAATCGACAGTTTTGCTTTGGAGCTCAGCTCCCTGTTGACCACAACAGACCGATACAAAGTCTGCATCACTGCAGATGCTGCTCTGATCCGTCTGTCAATCTCTCATTCCATTCTCCCCTCACTCATGAATGAGACCCCAAGAAACTTAAATTCCACCACTTGGGACAGAAGCTTGTCCCCAACCTGGAGAGGACAGTCCACCTTTTTCTGGCTGAGCATCATGGACTCGGATTTGGAGGTGCTGACTCTCATCCTGGCCGCTTCACACTCAGTAGTAAACCATCCCAGCAAGACCTGTAGGTCATTGCTCAATGAAGCCAGCAGGATGACATCATCTGCAAACAACAGAGATGAGATCCTGTGGTCACCAAGCATGACACCCTCTGATCCTTGGCTGCACCTAGGTATCCTATCCATAAAAATTATGAACAGGATTGGTGACAAAGGGCAGCCCTGGTGAAGTCCAACTCTCACTGGAAACGAGTTTGAATGGGTGTTGGCATCACAAACCAAACTCTTGCAATGGTCGTATAGTGACCGGATAGCTCGTAACTACGAGCCCCATACCCCTGTTGTTGCTGTTGTGCCATATTATCTCCACTAGATGATGACTGTCTTCACTGTGTTCCATGGTATATTTATTGCCTTGGAAATTCTTTTGTACCCTTCTTCTGACTGATACCTTTGAACAATGAGATCCCTCTGATGCTCTGGAAGCTCTCTGTGCACCATGGCTTGTGTTGTAAGATGTGACTACGAAAATGTCAGGAAAAACCTATTAGAACATCTAAACTTTATTTGGGGTTAATCAGAGGAACTTTAAATGGTGGAAGGTGTGTGCTGACTTCCATTAACATGAGTTTAAATGTGATTGGTTAATTCTGAACACAGCCACATCCCCCAGTTATAAGAGGGTGTGCATATTTATGCAAACATGTTATTGTAAGTTTTTTATTTTTTATTTTTCCCCTTAAAAGATTTCAATTTGTTTTTCAATTGGGTTGTACGGGTTATAGGTCACATTAATAGTGGAAGAAAGTTTTGAAATGATTTATCTTGGTCTCATTTTTTTTACATCACAAGAACCTGGCATTTGAACAGGGGTGTGTAGACTTTTTATACCTACTGTATGTGTATATACAGTGGGGTAAAAAAGTATTTAGTCAGCCACCAATTGTGCAAGTTTTCCCACTTAAAAGATGAGAGAGGTCTCCAGTTTTCATTATAGGTATACCTCAACTTTGAGAGACAAAATAAGAAAAAAAAATCCAGAAAATCACATTGAAGGATTTTTAATTAATTAATTGGTAAATTCCTCGGTAAAATAAGTATTTGGTCAATAACAAAAGTTAATCTCAATACTTTGTTATATACCCTTTGTTGGCAATGACAGAGGTCAAACGTTTTCTGTAAGTTTTCACAAGGTTTTCACACACTGTTGCTGGTATTTTGGCCCATTCCTCCATGCAGATCTCCTCTAGAGCAATGATGTTTTGGGGCTGTTGCTGGGCAACACAGACTTTCAACTCCCTCCAAAGATTTTCTATGGGGTTGAGATCTGGAGACTGGCTAGGCCACTCCAGGACCTTGAAATGCTTCTTACGAAGCCACTCCTTCGTTGCCCGGGCGAAGTGTTTAGGATCATTGTCATGCTGAAAGACCCAGCCACGTTTCATCTTCAATGCCCTTGCTGGTGGAAGGAGGCTTTCACTCAAAATTTCATGATACATGGCCCCATTCATTCTTTCCTTTACACGGATCAGTCGTCCTGGTCCCTTTGCAGAAAAACAGCCCCGAAGTATGATGTTTCTACCCCCATGCTTCACAGTAGGTATGGTGTTCTTTCTCCTCCAAACACGACAAGTTGAGTTTTTACCAAAAAGTTCTATTTTGGTTTCATCTGACCATATGACATTCTCCCAATCCTCTTCTGGATCATCCAAATGCTCTCTAGCAAACTTCAGACGGGCCTGGACATGTACTGGCTTAAGCAGGGGGACACGTCTGGCACTGCAGGATTTGAGTCCCTGGCGGCGTAGTGTGTTTCTGATGTAGCCTTTGTTACTTTGGTCCCAGCTCTCTGCAGGTCATTCATTAGGTTCCCCCATGTGGTTCTGGGATTTTTGCTCACTGTTCTCATGATAATTTTGACCCCACGGGGTGAGATCTTGCGTGGAGCCCCAGATGGAGGAAGATTATCAGTGGTCTTGTACAGTATGTCTTCCATTTTCTAATAATTGCTCCCACAATTGATTTCTTCACACCAAGCTGCTTACCTATTGCAGATTCAATCTTCCCAGCCTGGTGCAGGGCTACAATTTTGTTTCTGGTGCCCTTTGACAGCTCTTTGGTCTTGGCCATAGTGGAGTTTGGAGTCTTGACTGTTTGAGGTTGTGGACAGGTGTCAAGCATAAGGGTGTACATATGTGCACCTGGCACCAGGACACCCTAAGTCATAGGTTGATGATCAATTTTGTTATCGTGTCATCAGACCTGCAACTGTATGTCTTGGACACTCGGGTAAAGAGAGGTGCAGAGCTGTCAACTGATCACCACCTGGTGGTGAGTTGGATCCGATGGCAGGGGACGAAGCCATTCATACCTGGTAGACCCAAACGTATAGTGAGGGTGTGCTGGGAACGTCTGGCTGAGGCCCCTGTCCGAGAGGTCTTCAACTCCCACCTCCGGAAGAACTTCAACCACATTCCGAGGGAGTCTGGAGACATGGAGTCTGAATGGGTCATGTTCTCCACCTCTGTTGTTGAAGCGGCGGCCCAGAGCTGTGGCTGCAAGGTGGTCAGTGCATCTCATGGTGGCAACCCCCGAACCAAGTGGTGGACACCAGTGGTGAGGGGGGCCATTAAGCTGAAGAAGGAGTCCTTTCAAGCTTGGTTGGCTTGTGGGACTCCCGAAGCAGCTGAGGTGTACCGGCAGGCCAAGCGGAGTGCAGCTCGGGTGGTTACTGAAGCAAAAACCCGGGTATGGGAGGAGTTCGGTAAGACTTTCGGTCAGCCTTGAAGAGGTTCTGGCAAACTGTCCGGTGGCTCAGAAGGGGAAAGCAGCTCGCTGTCCACACTGTGTATGGTGCGGATGGGGTGCTGTTGACTTCGACTGGGGATATCGTCAGGCGGTGGAAGGAATACTTCGAGGAGCTCCTCAATCCCAATGATACTTCTTCAACAGAGGAAGCAGGGCTTGTGGACAAGGGGGATGACTCGCCTATCACAGGGGCTGAGGTCGCCAAGGTGGTTAAAAATCTCCTTGGTGGCCGGGCCCCGGGGGTGGATGAGATTTGCCCTGAGTACCTCAAGGCCCTGGATGTTGTTGGGCTGTCATGGTTGACATGCCTCTGCAACATTGTGTGGAGGTTGGAGGCAGTGCCTTTGGCATGGCAAACCGGGGTGGTGGTTCCTCTCTTCAAAAAAGGGGACCGGAGGGTGTGCTCCAACTTTAGAGGGATCACACTCCTCAGCCTCCCTGAGAAGGTCTATGCCAAGGTACTGGAGAGGAGAGTCCAGCCGTTGGTCAAACCTCGGATTCAGGAGGAGCAATGTGGTTTTCGTCCTGGCCGTGGCACATCGGACCAGCTCTTTACCCTCTCAAGAATTCTTGAGGGTTCGTGGGAGTTTGCCCAACCAGTTTACATGTGTTTTGTGGACTTGGAGAAGGCATTTGACCGCGTCCCTCGTGGTTTTTTGTGGGGGGTGCTTCGGGAGTATGGGGTATCAGGTATCGGGCTTGTTGTTACGAGCTATTCGGTCTCTATATGACCATTGTGAGAGTTTGGTTCGTATTGCCAACACTCGGTCGGACTCATTCCCAGTGAGAGTTGGACTCCACCAGGGCTGCCCTTTGTCACCGATCCTGTTCATAATTTTCATGGACAGGATTTCTAGGCACAGCCAGTGAATGGAGGGTGTCATGCTTGGTGACCACAGGATCTCATCTCTGTTGTTTGCAGATGATGTTGTCCTGTTGGCTTCATCCAGCAATGACCTACAGCTCTTGCTGGGACGGTTTGCCGCTGAGTGTGAAGCGGCTGGGATGAGAATCAGCACCTCCAAGTCCGAGTCCATGGTCCTCAGCCGGAAAAAGGTGGATTGTCCTCTCTGGGTTGGGGACAGGCTCCTGCCCCAAGTGGAGGAGTTTAAGTATCTTGGGGTCTTATTCACGAGTGAGGGGAGAATGGAGCGAGAGATTGACAGACGGATCGGAGCAGCATCTGCAGTGATGCGGACGTTGTACCAGTTTGTTGTGGTGAAGAGGGAGCTTAGTTCTAAGGCAAAGCTGTCAATTTACCAGTCAATCTACGTTCCTACTCTCACCTATGGTCACGAACTTTGGGTAATGACCGAAAGAACGAGATCGAGGATACAAGCGGCTGAAATGAACTTTCTCCGTAGGATTGCTAGACTCACCCTCAGAGATAGGGTGAGGAGCTCAGTCATCCGGGAGAGGCTCAGAGTAGAACCGCTGCTCCTCCACATTGAAAGGAGTCAGTTGAGGTGGTATGGGCATCTGATTAGGATGCCTCCTGGACGCCTCCCACTTGAGGTGTTTCAGGCATGTCCTACTGGGAGGAGACCCTGGGGCAGACCCAGGACTCGGTGGAGAGACTATGTCTCCCAGCTGGTCTGGGAACGCCTTGTTATCCTCTCTGAAGAGCTGGAGCAGGTGGCTGGGGAGAGGGAAATCTGGGCTTCTCTGCTTGAACTGCTGCCTCCGTGACCCGGACCTCCGGAAAAGCAGTAGAAGATGGATGGATGGATGGCCCTTCCTGATGCAACCCTCCCCGTTTACCTGGGTTTGGGACCAGCAATAGGAGTACACTGTGTTTTTTTTTTTTTTTTGTGCTTTCCCCAGTGGCTGAGTAACCAACCTTCCTTTCCCCATTCTGTTTATGCTGAGCACCAGGCTAAAAGGTAGAAGGTGTGGCTTATATATTCGTACCTGTATATGGTGTAAGCCCAAGACAAAGTTGAGATTACATATGTGCTGACCTCACGCCTGAGAAGAGGACAATGGGTCTGGACCGCCTGTGGAGAACACCTGGACGTGGAGGCACGGCGGCAGGGGCCGGAGAGGACTTCCTGACCCCCTGAGGCCAGTCGAGAGACCAGGAGGGGGGTTTAGAGACAAGAGGGGGATGTAACAGGGATGTGTGATGAAGCCTTTGTTGTCATTGGTATAAATAGAGAGGTACTGACTGTGTTCACTCTCTTATTTCTACTGAGAGATTTGATGGGGATGTGACTTCAAGAATAAAACCTGAATTATGAAACCATTCAGTGCTTTCATTTCACGCTCCCCACATTGGTGACCTATCGACGTAGAGAATGCCGGGAGAGAATCTCCGCGTTCCGGACTCGCTGGAGTCTGCCCTGGCGAGCGCCATAGCCGTTAAGCTGCCGGAATTCTGGCAGGACAATCCACGGTCGTGGTTCCTACAAGCAGAGTCACAGTTCGCGCTCGCAGGGGTATCGGCGGATGACACTAAGTTCCACCATGTCATCGCTAAGCTGGACAACCGCACGGCTCGGAGCGTGCAGAGCTTGGTACAGCAGCCACCCGCCACCAACAGATACGGCAGGTTGAAAGCTACCCTCATCAAGTTTTTCACGCCCTCAGCCGAAGTGAGGGCTAGGAGGCTCCTGGCTTTGCTCAACCAGGGAGGACACAGGCCAAGCGCCCTGATGGAAGACATGCTACAGCTGAGAGGGTCAGACAACGATGGCTTCCTTTTCCAGTATATCTTCCTAACTAACCTTCCGGCGCATATGAGAGGGGCGCTGGCCGGCGTACGTTGTGAGACCCAGGAGGATTTCCGGGAGCTGGCCCAGGAGGCAGAGAGGATCCTGGACGCCTGTGGCGAGCAGACGATGGCAGCGGCGACCCAAGGCAGCGGTGAGCCAGGGGCAGCAGTCCCAACCCTGCCAACAACGGCAGCAGTGCGGCCTCGACGCGGTGGAGATGATGGTTCAGTGGCAGAGGCGCGGCCCTGACGCAGCGGAGGAGAGGATCTCTGCTTTTATCATCGGAGGTTCGCCGAGAGGGCACGCAGGTGTGTGCCGCCCTGCAGCTTCAGGAGTTCTGGAAACGGCAGGACCGAGGGTCGTTAGCAGCTTCGACTCTCGGTGAAAACAGCAAGCTGCTCTACATCACAGATGCGAGCTCCGGACGAGATTTCCTCATAGACACCGGAGCCCAAGTGAGTTTCATCACCCCAACTTATGCTGACCGGTTGGCTGGACCCCGTGGTAGCGGAGCCACTGCGGCAAACGGCTCGAGCATCAACACTTACGGGAAACGAACTTTGTCTTTATGCTTACATGGCTGCACATATGAATGGACTTTTGTCATAGCGGCGGTGAGTTTCAACATGTTAGGCGCTGATTTTCTGTGCTCACATGGTCTGTTAGTTGATCTTGCCAATAGGCGGCTGGTAAATGCACTCTCTTTTTACTCTCTTCCCTGTTCAGCTCGAGTGTCCCCGCCAACAGTACAGACCAACGTCGCCGCAGCAGGTGGTAAGTTCCACACACTCCTCACCCAGTTTCTAGCGCTCACCGTCCCTACTTTTTCGGCAACAGTTGCGAAACACGGGGTGGAGCATTTTATCACTACAGTGGGCCCCCCCGTCTTCGCAAAGGCCCTGCGTTTGGATGCGGCTAAGCTCTCCATTGCGCGCGAAGAGTTCGCCAGCCTGGAAAAACTGGGAATCATTCGCCGTTCGAAGAGCCCATGGGCTTCGCCGCTACACATGGTCCCTAAAGCTGACGGCTCCTGGAGACCTTGCGGCGACTACCGCAGACTAAATAACGCCACGGCGCATGACCGCTACCCAATTCCACACATTCAAGATTTCTCGGTGCATCTGGCGGGGGCGCGCATTTTTTCTAAGATAGACCTGGTCCGCGGCTACCACCAGGTTCCGGTCCGGCCCGAAGATATCCCTAAAACAGCGGTAATAACCCCTTTCGGACTTTTTGAATTTTTGCGAATGCCTTTTGGCCTTAAAGGCGCCGCACAAACATTCCAGCACATGATGGATGCTGTGCTGCGCGACCTAAATTTCGTGTTTGTCTACCTCGACGACATTTTGGTCGCTAGTTCTTCAGAGGAGGAACACCACAAACACCACACTACCATTTTTCGGAGGTTGGGAGAGCATGGGTTAATTATTAACCCGGCTAAGTGCCAGCTTGGCGTGGCGCAGATCGATTTTTCGGGGCACCGCGTCTCCCCAGACGGGGCGATTCCGTTACCAGGCAAGGTGCGCGCAGTGGCAGATTTTCCCCGCCCACAAACGGTCAAATCAGTACAGGAGTTTTTAGGCATGGTAAATTTTTATAACCGCTTCCTACCCCGCGCAGTGCAGCTCATGCAGCCTTTATATGCCACGCTCAAAAAACAAAAAAACCCCTCCAACCCGATCGAGTGGTCCCCTGAGCGGGAGCACGCATTCGCGGAGGTAAAAAAAGCCCTGGCTGACGCCACGCTGCTCGCTCATCCAGACCCTTCGGCCCGCATAGCTCTTACTACAGACACATCAGACGTCGCCATAGGGGCGGTCGTGGAACAGCATGTCGCCGGGGTCTGGCAACCGCTGGCGTTTTTTAGCAAATCCTTAAATGATAAGATAAGATAAGAAAAGATAAGCCTTTATTAGTCCCACAACGGGGAAATTCCAGGATTGCAACAGCACAGGGATAGCAACACTCAGAGCAACAATCAGAAGGCAAGAAAAAAACAAGCAAGCAAGAGCAGCTTATATACATATGTACATATTACTATAAAATATATATATATACACACACACACACACACACAGACACACAGTGCAGAGCATTGTAGCTGGATGGAATAAATATATGAATATATGAACACACAGTGCAGGCATTGTAGCTAGATGGAATAAATATGTAAATATATAAACACCCACAGTACGGAGCATTGCAGCTAGGTGGAATAAATATGCAAGTATATAAACACACACAGTGCGGAGCAATGTAGCTAGATGGAATAATATGTAGATATATAAAAACAGTGCGGAGCATTGTAGCTAGATGGAATAAATATATAGATATATAAATATAAACACACCCAGTGCTGAGCATTGTAGCTAGATGGAATAAATATGTAAATAAATATAATGTAAATAATATATAAACACACACAGTGCAGAGCATTGTTGCTAGATGGGATGAAACAGCATAACCGTCTACTTAGTTATCCTACATGGTATGATTATGTGCCCATACATATTCTCACCCTCCATAGCGACCGGTATGTTCCTAGTTGTATGCCGGAGGGGACCATTGTGTAAGTCTATTGCATCTTTTGCATTCAAAAAACTATTAGTTTGTTACGTCTTTTTGCTATCTCTGCGAGCAGCCCTGCTTAGGTTGTACAGTCTGACAGCCGTTGGTAGGAAGGACCTACGAAACCTCTCGGTTGTGCACCTGGGATGATGTAGTCTGCTGCTAAATGAGCTCCTCAGTGCATCCAGTATGTCCTGCATAGGGTGGAACTCGGACTCCAGCAGAGATGACAGTTTAGCCACCGTCCTTCTCTCTCCTATCTCCTCCATCGGATCAAGGCGCTGCCCCAGGACAGAGCTAGCTTTCTTAATCAGTTTGTTCAGTCTCTTCCTATCGGCTGCAGTAATGCCACTGCCCCAGCAGACCACTCCAAAAGTGATGGCTGATGCCACCACCGTGTCATAGAATGACTTCAGCAGCGCCCCTTGTACACCAAAAGACCTGAGTCTCCTCAGCAGGAACAGCCTGCGCTGTCCCTTCTTGTAGAGTGCAAATGATGCCGAGCGCAAATACAGCACGTTTGACAGAGAGCTGTTAGCGCTTCATTTGGCCACCCGCCACTTCCAGTTCTGGCTGGAAGGTTGGAGTTTCACTGCGTTTGTCGATCATAAACCTCTCACTTTTGCGATGTCTAAAGTGTCTGAGCCTTGGTCGGGTCGGCAGCAGAGGCAACTGGCCGCGATTTCGGAGTTTACCACTGATATTCAGCACGTAGTGGGTAAACTCAATGTGGTGGCAGACTGCCTCTCTCGCGTGTTCACGGCACCGGTGCACGCGGATGTGGAGCAGACTCCCGCGGATGCGGGGAAAAATGACAACGCGGGAGCACACGCGGCCCCAGTTCACGTGGGGATCGATTACGCGGCGATGGCGGCAGAGCAGAGTACAGATGCGGACGTGCGCGCGCTCCAGTCTGGACCAACAGGGTTAAAGCTGGAGAGCAGGAGTTTGCAAACCGGTATGCCCCCCTTAATCTGCGACGTATCGACTGGGCGACCACGTCCGGTAGTCCCGGCCGCGTGGCGCCGCTGCGTTTTTGACTAGGTTCACTCTCTCGCGCACCCGGGATCGCGCGCGTCTGTGAAAATGGTGGCAGAGAGGTTTGTTTGGCCGAGCCTGCGCAAGCACGTGAAAGAGTGGGCAAAGAACTGCATGGCCTGCCAGCGGGCCAAAATCCATAAACACACAAAAGCTCCGTTGGAACCGTTCCAAATCCCGGCCAGGAGGTTCGACCACGTGCATGTCGACCTCGTGGGCCCCCTACCGTCATCGCACGGGTTCACACATCTTTTGACAATGGTGGACCGAACCACACGTTGGCCGGAAGCGGTCTCTTTAACTTCAACCATGGCGGCAGAAGTGGCTCGAGTTTTTTTAACAGCCTGGGTAGCGCGCTTTGGGGTTCCGTCGGACATTACGTCAGACAGAGGCCCCCAGTTTGTCTCCGAGCTTTGGTCGGCGATGGCCAGCAGCTTGGGGACAACAATCCATCGCACTACCGCGTATTACCCCCAAGCTAATGGTTTATGCGAGCGTTTTCATAGGTCGTTGAAGCCAGCCCTCAGAGCGTCGCTTACGGATGGAGATTGGGTAAACAAACTACCATGGGTCTTATTGGGGTTGCGTTCTGCGCCCAAGGAGGATCTGAATGCCTCCCCAGCAGAGTTAGTGTTTGCACAACCTCTCAGGCTGCCCGGTGAGTTCTTACCAGAGCATCCAGGGCTGGCACGCCTCCCAGCTCTGAGGCCACTAAGCGGCGCGGAAGCAGACATGCTCCCGGGCCCCGTTCATCACACTTTTCTGCGGGTTTTTGTTCCCCAGGCTTTAAAAAATGCCGAGTTCGTTTTTGTTAGGCACGATGCTGTTAAACAGACTCTCCGTCCACCATATGATGGACCATTTAGAGTGCTGGAATCTGGTGATAAGCAGTTTGTGCTAGATTTGGGTGACAGGAAAGAGACAGTCAGTATTGACAGACTTAAGCCTGCTTTTGTGATGAACGATGAGTCTGTACGAGTGGCAAGGGCGCCGCGGCGGGGTAGACCTCCCAAGGACCACATCTCGGCCTCCCCACAGGGGTCAAATAACCATTCTCTTCCTCAGACTGCAGATTCCTTGCAGGACAGCGCTGCTAAGATGGCGAAACCTACGTACAGCAGATTCGGAAGACGGTTAAAACCCAGACGACGTGCATATAATGTGGTATAAGCTATGCTGTTGGTGTTGGCACTGAGTTTTTAATCAAGTTGTATAGACTATGCTGTGAGAGTTACCACTGCAATGTTGGTGTGATCATGCTGTGTAGGCTGTACTGTTGATGTGGTTCCTGAATTTTCTTTTTAATGTGAGCATGTAGTAGAGTTATGCCATTGATGCCATCCTGTATTAATTTTTTTTATTGGAAACCCGAATGTATGGTCCATTCTTCGGCGTTTGGGGGGGCCTGTGGCTTATATATTCGTACCTGTATATGGTGTAAGCCCAAGACGAAGTTGAGATTACATATGTGCTGACCTCACGCCTGAGAAGAGGACAATGGGCCTGGACCGCCTGTGGAGAACACCTGGACGTGGAGGCACGGCGGCAGGGGCCGGAGAGGACTTCCTGACCCCCTGAGGCCAGTCGAGAGACCAGGAGGGGGGTTTAGAGACAAGAGGGGGATGTAACAGGGATGTGTGATGAAGCCTTTGTTGTCACTGGTATACAATAGAGAGGTACTGACTGTGTTCACTCTCTTATTTCTACTGAGAGATTTGATGGGGATGTGACTTCAAGAATAAAACCTGAATTATGAAACCATTCAGTGCTTTCATTTCACGCTCCCCACAGTAGGTACCATTTTTATGGTCTTTGGTATGACCAAGCTGGGGCTTGAATCCACAGACTCGCAGCTGTTGGGCGGACGCTCTACCACTAGGCGACCACTGTGGTTTCTATTCTCTTAGATACAAAGGCCACAAAATTAAACCCTGATTGTCATCCAGACTTCTACACTAGTTCAGATTTCCAAGTCTTGTGCAGAGAAACTGATTTACTTGAAGCACTCTCTCAAAAATGTGAAGAAGCAACTGACCTTAAAGCAATGCAATCTGCTGCATCATTAGAAGTCAACCGTCAAGTCAAACAAAGTGGCGGAAACTCTTCACAGATATTTGGTTTGTCAGAGCTGATTAGACCCAGAGAGGCATAAACAGACACTCTGGGATAACACATGGTGGCATTCAGTTGAGCTGTTGGCCTCAGCCTGTTTACTGGCCGATGTGTTAGGGCGGGGAGAATGAAGCGGAGATTTTGTACGGATGATGATGGTTGATTTCTCTCACACAAGTGCGTCTCTCTCTCCTTCTCTCATTGCATTTAATGACACTTTTTGGTTGAATTGTCAGCCAAATCTTATTATCCAGTAGTTGTGTTTGCTTGTGTAGGCATGTGTGAATCTTCATTTTGAAACGCTGGTGTACACAAGTACTTTTATTCCAATAGCTGCATGTTATGGATATTTCCCTACAGCGGGATGGGAAGAATGCGTTTTCCTGTGTGTGTGTTGCGGTGAAGCTCTATGGAGCTTTTTGTCACAGCTCATCACCCTGCAGGTTCACACAACGCAATGTGACAGTGCACAGTGCAGCTCAGCAAGTGGCTCTAGGATGTTAATTGATGGTAAAAACACCAAGTATTGTAAGTGCTGATGGGTGATGGTACTTGAGGAGGGAACCATTTAAAAGCAAGGGAACCCAAGCACACACATATGCAAAAATTCTTCTTATCAAAGTAATCTCTTGCGAGAACTGAAATAGGTTACAATTTACATTTGTTTTCACTTGAGAACAATATTTAAGGGATCATTGACTGAAGGAAAAAGTGTTTTTGTATATTTTAACCTTATGAAATGAGTCTATTGGTCACGTGAGTATTGAAAATACCATCAAAACGCTCACTTCTCTTAAAAAAACACACAGTCTTTATATTGTTTCTCTCTCTGATGAGCCATTTTAACTCTTCTGGATTTGCTAACATGGCAAGCCCAGCCTCAGTACCTGCCCGCTGCTCTATTACTGGTCAGCTGCCTGTTTGCAAATGTGAGCGGGGAACCCAAGCTTCAGCTAACAGTGCTTGGGAGTTAGCTTTCCATGTGCGGTTTACATCCTTTTCTTTGAATTTCAGTCATCCTAATAGACATCCCTGTTTCCACCTGGTTCACTAGCCCACATTTGATTATATATCTCACATCATTCTGGCTTATCTTTTTATATTTGTGCTGTGATGCTACATCAGACTGTCAGCATCACCATGACATCTAGTGAGCAGTTTATCCACTCATTCATGACTGATTCTATGTCGTGTGTGTCTTGTATTGTACTCCAGCGATGCTTTCCCTGTCCACCAGTGATGCTTCATTCATTCTTTAAGACAAATTTATGTTAGTTGGCTCAGGCTAGCTACCCAAGCTAGGAGCTAGCCAGCTAAGATTAGAAGTAGTGACGTGCCTGAACTGCTTGAACTGCTGCCTCCATGACCTGGACCTCCGGAAAAGCGGTACAAGATGGATGGATGGATGGATGGATGCATGGACATAAGAGGGAGGGCAGAGTTAGCTGCGTTTCTTGGGCGCTTAAAGAGACATGCACTAAAACAAGTCATTTTGAGGAATGCTGCAAAAGAGGATTCACGATTATGCTGCAATAATTAAGTAATTAAAGAAAATTTGACCAAAATATGTTACAGACATTTCAATCAGACCTGTGGAAGCTGTCAACATGTGGAAAAAGTGCAGTCCATTACCCCTTTAGCCATTTAGTGTCCACTATTTGTCAAACTGGTAAAATATTTGAATATATAGAGTATATGTATAAAGACTGAACATATTTCTCTGTAGATAGAGCACACCTGGTATTGAACTAGATTTTATCACACTATACAGTGGGGCAAAAAAGTATTTAGTCAGCCCCCAATTGTGCAAGTTCTCTCACTTAAAAGATGAGAGAGGTCTCCAATTTTCATCATAGGTATACCTCAACTATGAGAGACAAAATGAGAAAAAAAAAAATCCAGAAAATCACATTAAAGGATTTTTAATGAATTAATTGGTAAATTCCTCGGTAAAATAAGTATTTGGTCACCTACAAACAAGCAAGATTTCTGGCTCTCACGGACCTGTAACTTCTTCTTTAAGAGGCTCCTCTGTCCTCCACTCGTTACCTGTATTAATGGCACCTGTTTGAACTCATTATCAGTATAAAAGACACCTGTCCACAACCTCAAACAGTCAGACTCCAAACTCCACTATGGCCAAGACCAAAGAGCTGTCAAAGGACACCAGAAACAAAATTGTAGACCTGCACCAGGCTGGGAAGACTGAATCTGCAATAGGTAAGCAGCTTGGTGTGAAGAAATCAACTGTGGGAGCAATTATTAGAAAATGGAAGACATACAAGATCTCCCTCGATCTGGGGCTCCACGCAAGATCTCACCCTGTAGGGTCAAAATGATCACGAGAACGGTGAGCAAAAATCCCAGAACCACACGGGGGCACCTAGTGAATGACCTGCAGAGAGCTGGGACCAAAGTAACAAAGGCTACCATCAGTAACACACTATGCCGCCAGGGACTCAAATCCTGCAGTGCCAGACGTGTCCCCCTGCTTAAGCCAGTACACGTCCAGGCCCGTCTGAAGTTTGCTAGAGAGCATTTGGATGATCCAGAAGAGGATTGGGAGAATG